>JARQOD010000003.1:419073421-419184158 GCA_033576555.1 Oophaga sylvatica | reverse complement strand
CACAGTGCAGATACAGAATAATATCTACATCCAGGCACTTACCGCTGATGTCTCATCTGATTAGAGACCTTTCTCCTGTTTCTTCTTCATCTGGTCAGACCTTCATATCGACATCTCCCAGCCACGACCTGTCTTGTCACGATGATCTTCGCAGCCCTGAAAATAACAAAGTCACCTACATTGTATATATACATGTATCTCCCCCCGAATACAGATATGCACCTCACCATTAATATACTATTAACCACGCACCATTAAAAATATAAAGTGACTAACTGAAGAGCCCGGCGTTGCCCAGGCATAGTAACTAACTATGTAAGTTATAACAAATTATAATGATTATCCTCTATCCCATAGTCCTGTGCCCATATACCCATCATACATATCCTCCATCCCATAGTCCCGTGCTATATACCATCACAATTCCTCCATCCCATAGTCCTGTGCCCATATACCCAACATACATATCCTCCATCCCATAGTCCCATGCCCATATACCCAACATACATATCCTCCATCCCATAGTCCAGTGCCTATATACCCATCATATATTCTCCATCCCATAGTCCCATGCCCATATACTATCACACATCCTCCATCCATAGTCCAGTGCCATATACCCATCACACATCCTCCATCCCATAGTCCTGCCATAAACCCATCATTCATATCCTCCTTCCCATAGTTCCGTGCCTATATACCATCACACATCCTCCATCCCATAGTCCCAGTGCCCATATACCCATCACACATCTCATCCCATAGTCCCGTGCCTATATACCATCACACATCCTCCATCCCATAGTCCTGTGCCCATATACCCATCACAATCCTCCATCCCATAGTCCCATGCCATATACCATCATACATTCCTCCATCCCATAGTCCAGTGCCCATATACCCATCACACATCCTCCATCCCATAGTCCAGTGCCCATATACCTATTACACATTCTCCATCCCATAGTCCAGTGCCCATATACCCATCACACATCCTCCATCCCATAGTCCCATGCCCATATACCCATTACACATTCTCCATCCCATAGTCCAGTGCCCATATACCTATCACACATCCTCCATCCCATAGTCCAGTGCCCATATACCCATTACACATCCTCCATCCCATAGTCCCATGCCCATATATCCATCATTCATATCCTCCATCCCATAGTCCAGTTCTCATATACCCATCACACATTTTCAATCCCATAGTCCCGTGCCCATATACCATCACATATCCTCCATCCCATAGTCCAGTGCCCATATACCCATCACACATTCTCATCCCATAGTCCCGTGCCTATACCATCACACATCCTCCATCCCATAGTCCTGTGCCCATATACCCATCACACATCCTCCATCCCATAGTCCCATGCCCATATACCCATCATACATATCCTCCATCCCATAGTCCAGTGCCCATATACCCATCACACATCCTCCATCCCATAGTCCCATGCCCATATACCCATTACACATTCTCCATCCCATAGTCCAGTGCCCATATACCTATCACACATCCTCCATCCCATAGTCCCAGTGCCCATATACCCATTACACATCCTCCATCCCATAGTCCCATGCCCATATATCCATCATTCATATCCTCCATCCCATAGTCCAGTTCTCATATACCCATCACACATTTTCAATCCCATAGTCCCTGCCCATATACCATCACATATCCTCCATCCCATAGTCCAGTGCCCATATACCCATCACACATCCTCCATCCCATAGTCCAGTGCCCATATACCCATCACACATCCTCCATTCCATAGTCCAGTGCCCATATACCCATCATACATATCCTCCATCCCATAGTCCAGTGCCCATATACCCATCACACATCCTCCATTCCATAGTCCAGTGCCCATATACCCATCATACATATCCTCCATCCCATAGTCCAGTGCCCATATAACCATCACACATCCTCCATCCCATAGTCCAGTGCCCATATACCCATCATACATATCCTCCATCCCATAGTCCAGTGCCCATATAACCATCACACATCCTCCATCCCATAGTCCAGTGCCCATATACCCATCATACATATCCTCCATCCCATAGTCCAGTGCCCATATACCCATCATACATATCCTCCATCCCATAGTACCCTTCACAAAACTCTCTTCTTGTGTGTCGGTTGCAAGGCCTGGGATTATGGACGTCCTCACAGAAGCAGGGTCCAGCCCCGACTAACTCTAACTAGAAAGTCCCTTACACAAAATTCCGACCGACACTTCACCCACTTAACCCCTTGGTGTCCTACAAGTCTTCCCTACACTGGATGTGCTCAATGTCCCCACCTTCTGTCCTACCACTGTACTTACACTAACCATCTAATAGCTCTAACTAAATCCACTAGTATACCCCCTCTAGTGATCCCTTGCAAAGCTATATTTACCCAACTGTAACTACTATACTACAAGTGCCCTCCTCTAATGTCCCCAAAGGATGCACTACCTTATCTAACTCTATATACAGTACATTTCTATAAAATACTTGACAATTATATGTATATGTACACATAGCAGAAAAGACATTTAAAGGGTTAAAACCTTGACCCTCCTTACATATGTACACAATGACTGCACCAGCAGAATAGTGAGTGCAGCTCTGGGGTATAATACAGGATGTAACTCAGGATCAGTAATGTAATGTATGTACACAGTGACTGCACCAGCAGAATAGTGAGTGCAGCTCTGGAGTTTAATACAGGATGTAACTCAGGATCAGTAATGTATGTACACAGTGACTGCACCAGCAGAATAGTGAGTGCAGCTCTGGTGTATAATACAGGAGGTAACTCAGGATCAGTAATGTAATGTATGTACACAGTGACTGCACCAGCAGAATAATGAGTGCAGCTCTGGAGTATAATACAGGAGGTAACTCAGGATCAGTAATGTAATGTATGTACACAGTGACTGCACCAGCAGAATAGTGAGTGCAGCTCTGGAGTATAAAACAGGATGTAACTCAGGATCAGTAATGTAATGTATGTACGCAGTCACTGCACCAGCAGAATAGTGAGTGCAGCTCTGGAGTATAATACAGGAAGTAAACTCAGGATCAGTAATGTAATGTATGTACACAGTGACTGCACCAGCAGAATAATGAGTGCAGCTCTGGAGTATAATACAGGATGTAACTCAGGATCAGTAATGTAATGTATGTATACAGTGACTGCACCAGCAGAATAGTGAGTGCAGCTCTGGAGTTAATAACAGGATGTAACTCAGGATCAGTAATGTATGTACACAGTCACTGCACCAGCAGAATAGTGAGTGCAGCTCTGGAGTATAAAACAGGATGTAACTCAGGATCAGTAATGTAATGTATGTACACAGTGACTGCACCAGCAGAATAGTGAGTGCAGCTCTGGAGTATTAAACAGGATGTAACTCAGGATCAGTAATGTAAGTATGTACACAGTGACTGCAGCAGCAGAATAGTGAATGCAGCTCTGGAGTATAATACAGGAGGTAACTCAGGATCAGTAATGTAATGTATGTACACAGTGACTGCACCAGCAGAAAAGTGATGCAGCTCTGGAGTATAATACAGGAGGTAACTCAGGATCAGTAATGTAATTAGTATGTACACAGTGACTGCACCAGCAGAATAGTGAGTGCAGCTCTGGAGTATAATACAGGATGTAACTCAGGATCAGTAATGTAATTATGTACACAGTGACTGCAGCAGCAGAATAGTGAGTGCAGCTCTGGAGTATAATACAGGATGTAACTCAGGATCAGTAATGTATGTACACAGTGACTGCACCAGCAGAATAGTGAGTGCAGCTCTGGGGTATAATACAGGATGTAACTCAGGATCAGTAATGTAATGTATGTACACAGCGACTGCACCAGCAGAGTAGTGAGTGCAGCTCTGCAATTTTACTATGTATAACAGTATACCATTCTGTGTTTTTGTAGAATACATACAGCCAGCTTGTCTCCCTGCTTTGGGGCAGCAGATTATAGATGGAAAGGTGTGCACAGTTACTGGATGGGGTAACACGCAGTATTATGGTAAGTGATGTCTCTATTGATACACACTCGGTATATACTATATATACTATTCTCATCTCCTGCTTACAGTTCTTTCATCATTCTATTCAGGTCAGCAGTCGGACATTCTGCAGGAAGCATCGGTGCCGATAATAAGTAATGCTGTCTGCAACCAACCAGAGTATTACAACAATCAGATCACAGGGAAGATGTTCTGCGCTGGATACTCTGATGGGGGATTGACGCCTGTCAGGTAGGTTCTGCACTCGATTCCTTGGATACATTAGTGTATATATTATGTAGATGCCGTGTTGGTTAGCTGATTCTTCCTGGTGTGATGGTAGAGTTATACTGTGTGCTCTAAGCCAATCAGACGTCAGATCACTGCTTCATCCTCCTTTCTCACAGAAGAGATGCTGCAGCTGCATCCCCTTCCTCCCTCTCTTCTCATCTCATCTGTGTCATAAAACTGGAAATTCAATAGGCGTCATGTATTTATTTCCCTTTTGTTCCTGTCATGGATATATTTATACAGGGAGACAGCGGAGGCCCTTTCGTTTGTGAGGACACCATCTCTCGCACTTCAAGATGGCGTCTATGTGGAATTGTCAGCTGGGGAATAGGCTGTGCTTTGCCAAACAAGCCTGGCGTGTATGCCAAAGTGGATCAGTACCAAAGCTGGATTTACAGAGCCATGAAGGTCAGTAACTTGGCGGTGGCTTATTAATGTGATATCTAAGTTATCTGTAGATTTTGAATATTTTTGGAAATGCAGTGGCAAAAATGACCAATAATCCATAATCCGGTGTTCTGGGGGGTTCTTTATAACCTTTTGTTGTGACGCCCAAGACATTTGGACATGAAAACCAATCAACTAGAAATCCCAGAAGGACCAGATTATCTGAAGTTATTTCCTTTAAAGTATTTTTTGTTAACTTTGTTTTGATCTTCTTCCCAAAATTTTAGACCAAATCAGAAGACACTGGAATCCTTGAGATGCAATGAAAACACATGAAGATCTATGGATTGGCGAGACGAGACCATTCTGGTACAGGACGACCATCTTTTTTTTTTTTGCATGATCTGACGAACTTTTAGTGGGGGCGATGACCACTAGCCCACCATGCCTATTACCCCTGTTATGCCATGATGAGATTGAGTTTTTCTCTATAAGCTGCTACAATGTTACGAAATTAGAATCGCAGATCTCAGGTGTTTGATTACCCGTCGAGCCGCCGCCATCATTTTCCAGTGTATCGAAAAGCACATATACACTTTACCTATGGAGCTGAGGATACTTTAGTACTTTTATAGTGTTACTTTCAGTAAAGTTCATTACTTTTTACGATATTACTCATCTGTAGTTGACCTTCTTCAAGGACTTTATCTTTTATATAAGAACTTTTGCCTTGATGTAGATGAGAAGGCTACAAAAACGAATGTAATTATATACAGTTAGTGTCTTCTTCTGCCTCGACTCAAGATGGTTGAATGAGCTGGGTGGTTGGATCTCAAGAAACCGTTAAGGTCTGATGGGTGTCTGTGACTTGAATTGGGTCATACTTGGCTTTGACTTATCTACTGGCCAATGGTTGAATGAATTGATTGGTCAAATTGCTTGAGAAAGACGATGATGTGAAGTGATTGCCCGTGGTCTACTCAGTTGTGTCACTATGAACTGGAGCTACCTGGGGCTTCTTGTAGTCAATTTAGAAGCTTCCAGTTGATTTCATGATTATGTTCAATTAAACCTTTATGTGAAGACAACCCATGACCTTCTTCTTCGACAGGACCACCTCTCTAGAAAACTATTTTCCTATGCAGGTTTGGGTGGTCGTCAATGCTACATGTATGGAAAAAAAACTATTGTTGTCTTTGAGAATGTTTAGATCAATTGATATTTTACAATTCTGTTGAATGCATTGGATTTCATATTAATTGTAACAGCTGTCTGTTCTGCTCTGCCCCAATTTCAGATCCAATGTCTTCTGCTTTAGTGGCAATATATTAGGTGGTTCATCATAGGAAGCCTGAAACAAAGAGGCATAGATACAGAATGGCTGTTGTCTGAAAGGTGGTCTTGGACTAGGTCAGACATGGGTGAAAATTGATGATTTAGGGTTTGAAAAACTATTATTGACGTTTGGAATTTCTTGACAAACTAGTATTTTATGCTTTTCGTGAATGTATTGAATTTGACCTTAATTGTATACTCTGTCTATTTTGCCTAAACATTGAGTCAGATCGAAGAATAATCTCAGATCCAATGGCCACTGTCTATTTGGGTCCTCAAAGAAGAAGTTATTTAATCAACACAAGTCTTAAACTAGAAGTAATAGAAAAAGAATGGCTGTTGTTTGATGGATAGTCTTAGAGTGGACATTGGTTGTCTTGGACTTGGCCAAACATGGGTGATCTTGAACTTGGTCTGACATAGGTGGTCTTGGTTAGACATGGGTGATTTTGGGCTAGGTCAGAAACAGGTGGTCTTCGACTAGGTCAGAAGTGGATGGCCTTTTACTAGGTCAGATATGGGTGGACTTGGGCTAGGTCAGACATGGGTGGCTTTGGGCTAGGTCAGATATGGGTGGACTTGGGCTAGGCCAGACATGGGAGGCCGTGGCTAGGTCGCACATAGGTGCCCTTGGACTAGGTCAGACATGGGTGGTCTTGGGCTAGGTCAAACATAGGTGGCCTTGGGCTAGGTCAGACATGGTGGCCTAGGCTAGGTCACATATGGGTGGCCTTGGGCTAGGTCAGACATTGGTTCTTGGATTATGTGAAACATGGGTGATCCTGAATTTGGTAAGACGTGGCTGGCCCTGGGCTTGATCATGCATGTATGGTCTTCAACTTGGTCAGCCATGTGTAGCCTTGAGCTAGCTCACCCAAGGGTGGACTTGTACTTGGTCAGACATGTGTAGTCTTGAACTTGGTCAGGCATGTCTGGTCTGACATGTGTGGTCTTGAACTTTGTCTGACATAAATGGTATTGGTTAGACAAGAGAGATCTTTGGCATGGTCAGAAACAGGTGGTCTTGGACTAGGTCAGACATGGGTGGTCTTGGATTAGGTGAGACATGTGTGATCCTGAACTTGGTAAGACACGGATAGCCTTGGACTACATCATGCATGGATGGTATTGAGCTTGGTCAGTCATATCAAGCCTTGGGTGGTCTTGAACTTTGCAGATATGTGTGGCCTTGAACTTTGTCACACATGGGTTGTCGTGGACTCAAAAATTGTGCAGTGATTGCAGGAGAAGGCTACAAGACTTCAGCTTTCTTGGATCTACCTCTTGTTAAGGTCTTGTATGCAATGATGATATTTTGTAGGTGCGAATGGTGCCTTCTGATCACTCGATGACTCCTGCTCCAACACCTAGGTTCCTGACACAGTCCTGGATGACTATTGGGATCTCCAGTACAATCGTAATTTCCCAGGTAGAATCTATGGGATGAGCACTATGCCAACCGACTGATGCACTTTACTAATTTGTAAAGATAAATGTCTTTTCTAGTTGAGCCATCCTGAAACAGAAGTAACATTACAAGAATACAGAAGATAGTGCTTCATATGGAGATAGTGGTTCCTCATTATGATTTGTATAAAGGAAGTTGAAGGGTTTCTCCAGGAATATTAATTGATGACCCATCCATAGGATATCAGATTGTTTGTCCATAATCACCTAGTATTTTTTTAACAAGCACTATTGTGTACTTTGCTAGTGTCTTGGCTTGGTTTTATAGAAATGAGTCCCATTTGATCAGCTGGGGTGCATAGAGTCAGATCTTCAGTAATCTGGTATCAAATTTGTAATTCTGGAGGACCCCTTTTTGCTTTTGGTTCAATGTGTGTCTGAATCGGGCTTGAGGCTGTATTAAGTCTCATACACTCTAATATGTTGATATTCTGTATACTGCCCTTGTTATAGTGTATGTTCCTCTCTAAATGTAGCAATTTACAATCTACGTATTAAGCTTGTTAGACTCTAGTCACATCCAGAGCTGTATTTGAAAAAGTGCTGGCTTCTTCTTAGCCTCATGTCTCTCTGCTGGAACCTTCTGGTGTAACACTGTTGATTTATTCACTGTGAAACATCGTCTGTTCAATAGTGGAAGGTCCAGAAAGTGCAAAAATGAACCAAAACGCGACCTGAGCCTGAATGAACGACAGAGATCTGCAGAGATGGATTCCAAGCAGGCAGAATTGTGAGTGCAGCTTTGGATGTGAATGGAGCATGGGATATAATATAACTGAAGACAAGTTTTATACGTCCTTGCACGATACTGATTATTCCGTGTCGGCTGCTGATCCAGACTATGCTCATAGCCACTCTGTAATTCACACTGTGATGGGTCGATACTTAGTAACTATGTATGTTCTGAACTTCTAATAAATGTACAGTTTAAAAATAAAAAATTTTTCTCATGCCCTTGAATTCTGTTTCTTCCCTGGTCCTGCTCGGTGTCCATACATAGAATATTGCAGTTCTTCCTGCCTCTGGTTCCTTGCAGAGCATACCTGAGATCCATCCAGCTGATCAGATGCTTATAAATGCAGCCTAGCCTCTTCATAGACGATACATCCGATTACATCTCAGCAGCATTTTAGACACAGTCGGAACATCACATTGACTTTTGCGGTTCTGCAGAACCATGAAGATCTATGGTGCTGTAATTCACTGGAGCAGAACCAAGAGGACAAGAATATCGCTTTTTGGGGTACAGAGGGAGTAGCCCTCCTTCTTGTACACAATATTGTGGCACATGATATGTAGGGGGCTCCTGTTCATGGGGGGTTGCAGATTTCCAGTGATTAAATAAAGATACAATGTCAGGTGCTTGCACCTACAGCTCGTGTCCACAAGAGGGCAACATCACAGAGGACATTTCATAAACAGATACATTGTTTATATAAACAAAAAACGACTTAGAAACTTTGTAACATTATCATTTATCTTTATGCCAAAGTGTGTGATAGAACAAGTCCTAAAGGTGTGGACACCTCAGCTATTTGTTACTTTGAAAAAACGACAGAAATACTTTGCAGAGTTTTCTAGACTTTATCCTGTGGGCAGAGGCTTTTCAGAAGCTTTTTTATTAAAATTCTAGTCACATCCAGAGCTGCATTCCAAAACCCATTGTTTTTCATTTATTTTTCCATCTTCATATCTACTCCCACCTGCCACACAGAATCTGTTTTGCTGATTTGCTTATTAAAATCCAATATTTTATGAGGTATATTAATAATATCAGTAAATTAAAAGCAATTATAATTAGACAGCCCTGATCTGTCAGATGTCTGTGTTTGGTTCCCGTCTTTTAACATAAGTGTTATAGGGAGTTGATTTTTACGTATTTGACAAGTTTGCATTATTGCCCCTCCTTGCCTGTGTGCGCCTCGCCTAATCTTCCCGGGGCACGAGGTGAGCCGGCAGCTGTGTAGCCACATTTCAGATTGCAGAATTACAGATTCCTTACTGTACGAGCAGTGACACTATGGATTCTTTACTATACAAGCAGCAAAACTACAGATTCCTTACTGTACGAGAAATAACACTATAGATTCTTTATTGTACGAGCATTAACACTACAGATTCTTTACTGTACAAGCAGTGACACTGCAGATTCTTTAGAGTGCGAGCAGTGACACTACGTGTTCTTTACTGTATGAGCATTGACACTATGGATTCTTTACTGTATAAGCAATGACACTACGCAGACTTTACTGTACGAGCAATAACACTATAGATTCTTTATTGTACGAGCAGTGACACTACAGATTCTTTACTATATGAGCAGTGACACTATGGATTCTTTACTGTACGAGCAGTGACACTACAGATTCTTTACTATATGAGCAGTGACACTACGCATTCTTTACTGTATGAGCAGTGACACTATGGATTCTTTACTGTACAAGCAGTGACACTACGCATTCTTTACTGTATGAGCAGTGACACTATGGATTCTTTACTGTACAAGCAGTGACACTACAGATTCTTTACTATATGAGCAGTGACACTACGCATTCTTTACTGTATGAGCAGTGACACTATGGATTCTTTACTGTACAAGCAGTGACACTACGCATTCTTTACTGTATGAGCAGTGACACTATGGATTCTTTACTGTACAAGCAGTGACACTACGCATTCTTTACTGTATGAGCAGTGACACTATGGATTCTTTACTGTACGAGCAGTGACACTATAGATTCTTTACTGTATGAGCAGTGACACTACAGATCTTTACTATATGAGCAGTGACACTACAGATTCTTTACTATATGAGCAGTGACACTACGCATTCTTTACTGTATGAGCAGTGACACTATGGATTCTTTGCTGTACGAACAGTGACACTACAGATTCTTTACTGTATGAGCAGTAACACTACAAATTCTTTACTATATGAGCAGTGACACTATGGATTCTTTACTGTACAATCAGTGACACTACAGATTCTTTACTATATGAGCAGTGACACTACAGATTCTTTACTATATGAGCAGTGACACTAAGCATTCTTTACTGTACGAGCAGTGACACTACAGATTCTTTACTGTATGAGCAGTAACACTACAGATTCTTTACTATATGAGCAGTGACACTACGCATTCTTTACGGTACGAGCAGTGACACCACAGATTCTTTACTATATGAGCAGTGACACTAAGCATTTTTTACTGTACGAGCAGTGACACTACAGATTCTTTACTATATAAGCAGTGACAATACAGATTCTTTACTGTATGAGCAGCGAGACTACGGATTCTTTACTGTTCGAGCAGTGACACTACGGATTCTTTACTGTACGAGCAATAAAGCTATAGATTCTTTATTGTTTGAGCAGTGACACTGCAGATTTCTTACTGTTTGAGCAGTGACACTATGCATTCTTTACTGTATGATCAGTGACACTACAGATTCTTTACTGTACGAGCAGTAACACAACAGATTCTTTACTATATGAGCAGTGACACTAAGCATTTTTTACTGTACGAGCAGTGACACTATGGATTCTTTACTGTACGAGCAGTAACAACAGATTCTTTACTATATGAGCAGTGACACTAAGCATTTTTTACTGTACGAACAGTGACACTATGGATTCTTTACTGTTCGAGCAGTGACACTACAGATTCTTTACTGTACGAGCAATAACGCTATAGATTCTTTATTGTTTGAGCAGTGACACTACAGATTCTTTACTGTTTGAGCAGTAACACTATGCATTCTTTACTGTACGAGCAGTGACACTACGGATTCTTTACTGTACGAGCAGTAACACAACAGATTCTTTACTATATGAGCAGTGGCACTACGAATTCTTTACTGTATAAGCAGTGACACTAAGCATTCTTTACTGTATGAGCAGTGACACTATGGATTCTTTACTGTATGAGCAGTAAAACTACAGATTCTTTACTGTATGAGCAGTGACATTATGGATTCTTTAGTATACGAGCAGTGACACTATGGATTCTTTACGAGCAGTGACACTAAAGATTCTTTACTGTTTGAGCGGTGACGCCATAGATTCTTTACCGTACACGCAGTGACACTACGGATTTTATACTGCACGAGCAGTAACACTACAGATTCTTTACAGCACGAGCAGTGACACTATGCATTCTTGTATGAGCAGAGAGACCATGGATTCTTTACTGTACAAGCAGTAAAACTACAGATTCCTTACTGTACGAGCAGTGACACTATGGATTCTTTACTGTACGAGCGATAACACCATAGATTCTTTATGGTACAAGCAGTGACAATACAGATTCTTTACTATACGAGCAATGACACTACGCAGTCTTTACTGTACAAGCAATAGCACTATAGATTCTTTATTGCACGAGCAGTGACACTACAGTTTCTTTACTGTATGAGCAGTGACGCTATGCACTCTTTACATGGAGACTATAGATTCTTTACTGCATGAGCGGTGACACTATGGATTATTTACCGTACAAGTAGTGACACTATGCACTCTTTACTGTATGATCAGTAACACTATGGATTCTTTACAGTACGAGCAGTGACACTACGCGTTCTTTACTGTATGTGCATTGACACAATGGATTCTTTACTGTACGGGCAATGACACTATGCAGTCTTTACTTTACGAGCAATAACACTATAGATTCTTTATTGTGCGAGCAGTGACACTACAGACTCTTTACTGTATGAGCAGTGACACTATGCATTCTTTACTGTATGATCAGTGACACTACAGATTTTTTACTGTACGAGCAGTGACACTACAGATTCTTTACTAAATGAGCAGTGACACTACGCAATCTTTACTGTATGAGCAGTGACACTATGGATTCTTTACTGTACGTGCACTGACACTACGGATTCTTTACTGTATCGAGCAGTGACACTATGGATTCTTTACTGTATGAGCAGTAAAACTACAGATTCTTTACTGTACGAGCAGTGACACTATAGATTCTTTACTGTGGAGCGGTGACATTATGGATTCTTTACCGTACAAGCAGTGACACTACGGATTTTTACTGTAAGAACAGTGACACTATGGATTCTTTACTGCATGAGCAGCGACACTACGCATTCTTTACTATACGAGCATTGACACTATGGATTCTTTACTAGCAGTGGCACTGTGCATTCTTTACTGTACGAGCAGTGAAACTTTAGATTCTTTAATGTACAAGCAGTGGCACTATGCATTCTTTACTGTACGAGCAGTGAGACTATAGATTCTTTAATGTACAAGCAGTGACACTATGCATTCTTTACTGTTCGAGCAGAGACACTTCGGATTGTTTACAAGCAATGGCACGATGCATTCTTTACTGTACGAGCAGTAACTCTACAGATTATTTACTGTAAAAGCAGTGACACTATGGATTCATTACTGTTATGAATGTGCTAGAGATGGTTTCTGAGCAGAGGCTCCCTCTGGTGGTTACAGACAGTACTGAACCTTTCAGCGAGGAATGGCAATCTGGGATCATGGACTGGTCTGATATAAGGGAGGTTCCCTCCCATGATGGTTGCCGGTGATCAATTGTTCTTGTCTCAATTGTGGTTCCTGGTTCATTTGGAAGTTTGCTGAGTCTTGCCTGCATCTTCTGCTATCAGATAAGATATTGTCTGCTTTTATTTTTGTGCTTACTTTTTGCATTGTTCCCTGCACTTCTGTGGAGGTCAGCCAGATCCCCTCCGGGGGCTTGTGCTCCTCTCAGTATATCTGGAGCCACTGTTGTTTGTTCATTTGATTTTTCCTGTGGCTGCGGCTTAGTTTTGTTACACCAGAGAACTGATTTAGGTGGTAGAGATCGTGTGATCTCAGGTGTTTTTGCAATCAGAAGAGTTGGTATTTTTAAGGGTTTTTTTTTGGATTGCAGTGAGTATCCTTTCCTCTACTTTTCTGTCTAGACAGATTGGGCCCCAGCGTTTGCTCATTCTATTTTCTGTCTGTCTCCGTGCTTCTTCTTGTCTAACCGCCATTATATGTTTGGGGGCTTCCTATTTTCTTTGGGGATCTGCTCCGGGCAGATAGCTTTCATCTTTGCAGTCATTTGCAGTGACTTTGAAAACTTAGGTAAGAAAGTGAAAGAACTGGGAGCGCAGGTGGTCTTCTCTTCCATCCTTCTAGTGGATGTCCATGGAACACGGAGGTGGAAGAAGATTCTGCAGGTGAACAACTGGCTATGTCGATGGTGTCGTCAGCAAGGATTTGGATTCTTGGATCACGGAGTGAATTACCTATATGATGGACTACTGGCTAGAGATGGGGTGCACCTTACGAAGACTGGAAAACATGTATTTGGAAGTCGCCTTGCTACACTCATCAGGAGAAATAATAAAGAAAATAATCACTGCACACGTAGTATTGAATGGTGCAAAAAGTGAACAGGTTTTTATTGAGATATGGTGTGGCGATATCGCCACACCATATCTCAATAAAAACCTGTTCACTTTTTGCACCATTCAATACTACGTGTGCAGTGATTATTTTCTTTATTGTGAATTTTGGACTTTTTGTCCCTTTTCACTAGCACCGTACAGGGCAACCTACCAGGGTCGAGTGCTAACCATTTTCTCTATACACTCATCAGGAGAGCTTTAAACTAGAACAATGTGGGAAGGGAAGCAAAACGCCTGCAAAATCCATACACCTGACAAATACTATTGAGAATTCTGCTACTAGAAGTGAAGGGGAAGAACAAAGACAAAAAAAATCTACATAATAAAAATATTGGAGGAAGAGAAACCAATCACAAACTAAAATGTTTCTATACAAATGCACAAAGCATGGGCAACAAACAAGGAGAATTGGAACTACTAACGCAGGAGAAGAAGTATGATGTCATTGGAATCACTGAGACTTGGTGGGACAATACACATGATTGGAATACAAGGCTAGAAGGATACAACTTATTTGCAAGAAACAGACTTGATAAACGAGGAGGTGTCGCATTGTATGTTAGAAAAGCGTATATCTGCACAGAGATTGACGCTTCAGAGACTGGGAGTTCTGTGGAAACTGTTTGGGTAAGAATACAAGGACAGAACAATGGAAAGGACACCATTGTAGGCATTTACTGCAGGCCACCTATGCAAGCAGAAGATATGGATGAACTCTTTATGCATCAAATGGCCAAGTTCTCCAAAAAATATGACATAGTGGTCATGGGAGATTTCAACTATCCAGACATTTGTTGGGAATCTCTCTCAGGCAAAACTAACAGGTCAAGGAAATTCTTATCCTCTCTTGCTGACAACTTTATCTTCCAAAAGGTAGAGGAGAAAACAAGGGGATCTGCTACCTTGGATCTAATCCTTATAAACAGGGAGGAAATGGTTGAGGAGGTAAGAGTGGCTGGGACCCTAGGAGGTAGTGACCATGCTATTTTAGAATTTTGGATAACAAGAGGAGGAAGACCTGTGAAGACTCAGACGTCAAGGTTAGATTTCAGAAAGGCAGATTTTAAGGGACTCAGAAAGAGAATTGGAGGGATCCAATGGCTGGATATCCTTAAGGACAAAAATGTCCAGGAAGGATGGAAAATCTTGAAAAATGAGATTCTCAAAGCACAATTGTTAACAATTCCGAAAAGAGTGAAGAATGGGAAGCATTTAAGGAAACCAGGATGGATGAACACAGAACTTAAACACATGCTAAAAAGGAAGAAAGAAATGCTTATCAAATGGAAAGAGGGAGGCATATCTAAAGAAGAAATAATGCCGTCTGCAGAACCTGCAGGGCACAAATCAGATTATCTAAAGCTGACAATGAATTAAGGCTTGAAAGTGACATCAAAAGCAACAAAAAAGGATTTTGGGGATACGTCAAAAGTAAAAGAAAAGTCAAAGATGCTATAGGATTTTTACAGGATGAAAATGATGAAATGGTAAGACAGGATGTTGAGAAGGCTGAACTGTTAAATTCCTATTTTGCATCTGTTTTCTCTCAGAAAGGAAATGTAACATCAACTGATCTTCACTGTCCTATTAAAGGAATAGAAGAATTCAGGATATCTATAAACAGAAAGACAGTGAGGAAACACTTAGCTAACCTAAATGAATTCAAGTCTCCAGGTCCAAATGAATTACACCCAGAGTACTGAAGGAGATAGCAGAATAAATTCTTGAACCACTGTCCATAATCTTTGAAAATTCTTGGAGAACAGGAGAAGTCCCAGAAGACTGGAGAAGAGCAAATGTTGTTCCTATCTTCAAAAAGGGGAAGAAGGTGGACCCAGGGAACTACAGGCCAGTGAGTCTGACTTCTATACCAGGAAAGATCTTTGAACAAATTATTAAAGAACATGTATGCAAGAATGAAGTGATTAAAAAGAGTCAGCATGGGTTTATAACTAATAAGTCATGTCAGACTAACTTAATTTCCTTCTATGACAGAATCACTGACTGGGTGGATCAGGGAAATGCTGTAGATATAGTATATCTTGACTTCAGCAAAGCATTTGACAAAGTATCTCACACAATCCTTATTGAAAAAATGACTAAGTATGGAATGGACAAGGCAACTGTTAGGTGGATTCATAACTGGCTTAGTGATCGGACCCAAAGAGTGGTCGTAAATGGCTGCACATCCAGTTGGAAGAATGTATCAAGTGGGGTACCACAAGGCTCTGTTTTGGGCCCTGTATTGTTCAACATCTTTATCAATGATTTAGATGAAGGAATTGAGGGTAAACTGATCAAATTTGCTGATGACACAAAGCTAGGAGGGGTAGCTAATACTAGAGAAGAGAGAGAGAGGATTCAAAAAGATATAAATAAACTGGAGCAGTGGGCAGCAACTAACAGAATGGATTTTAACAGGGAAAAATGCAAAGTACTACATCTGGGCAATAAAAATGAAAAAAGCATATACAAAATGGGAGGAATAGGGCTAAGTAACAGCACATGTGAAAAAGACTTGGGTATACTAATTGATCACAGACTGAACAAACAGTGTGATGCAGCAGCAAAAAAAGGCAAATGCAATTCTAGGATGTATCAACAGAAGCATACAGTCTAGATCACGTGAGGTCATTATTGCCCTCTACTCCTCTTTGGTCAGACCTCATCTGGAATACTGTGTCCAGTTTTGGACACCACATTTTAAAAAAGACATCAACAAACTGGAGCAAGTTCAGAGAAGAGCCACCAGAATGGTGACCGGTCTGCAAACCATGTCCTATGAGGAACGGTTGCAGGATTTGGGAATGTTTAGCTTGCAAAAAAGAAGACTGAGAGGAGACTTAATAGCTGTCTACAAATATCTCAAGGGCTGTCACATTGTAGAAGGATCTTCTTTATTCTCATTTGCACAAGGAAAGACTAGAAGCAATGGGATGAAACTGAATGGGAGGAGACACAGATTAGAGATTAAAAAAAACTTTTTGACAGTTAGGGTGATCAATGAGTGGAACAGGCTGCCACGAGAGGTCGTGAGTTCTACTTCAATGGAAGTCTTCAAACAGAGGCTGGACAGACATCTGTCTGGGATGATTTATAGAATCCTGCTTTGAGCAGGGGGTTGGACCAGATGGCCCAGGAAGTCCCTTCCAACTCTACTATTCTATGATTCTATGATTCTATGATCTTTCTGCCTTTAGGTGTAGTTATCTCTCAGGCTGTGACGAGGCGTCTAGGATCAACGTAGGAACGTTCCACGGCTACCTCTAGTTGTGTGGTTAGTTCAGGTTACTGCAATTCAATAAGTTCCAGCCTCTCTGGTGCATTGCCGTTTTTGCTTATTCTCCTCAGCTACCAAAACATAACACATTACTGTACAAGCACCAAAACTGCAGATTCTTTACTGTATGAGCAGTGAAACTACAGATTCTTTATTGTACGAGCAGTGACATTATGGATACTTTACTGTTCAAGCAGTAACACTACAGATTCTTTACAGTATGAGCAGTGACATTGCGCGTTCTTTACTGTATGAGCAGTGACACTATGGATTCTTTACTGTACGAGGAGTAAAACTAAAGATTCTTTACTGTAAGAGCAGTGACACTATGGATTCTTTACTGTACGAGCAATAACACTACGCAGTCTTTACTGTATGAACAATAACACTAGATTCTTTATTGTATAAGCAGTGAAACTACAGATTCTTTACTGTACGAGCAGTGACACTATGGATTATTTACTGTACGATCAGTGACACTATGCAATCTTTACTGTATGAGCAGTAACACTACAGAGTCTCTACTGTACGATTAGTAACACTACGGATTCTTACTGCACGAGCAGTAACACTACAGATTCTTTACTGTACGAGCATTGACGCTACGCATTCTTTACTGAACGAGCAGTGACACTATGGATTCTTTACTGTACGAGCTGTAAAACTAGCGATTCTTTACTGTACGATCAGTGACACTACAGATTCTTTATTGTACGAACAGTGACACTACAAATTATTTACTGTATGAGCAGTGGCACTATGGATTCTTTACTGTACGAGCAGTGACACTATGGATTCTTCACTGTACGAGCGGTGACACTATAAATTCTTTACTGTATGAGTGGTGACACTATGGATTCCTTACCGTACGAGCAGGGGCATATGGATTTTTTTTACTGTACGAGCAGTGACACTATGGATTCTTTACTGTACGAGCGGTGACACTATAAATTCTTTACTGTATGAGTGGTGACACTATGGATTCTTTACCGTACGAGCAGGGGCACTATGGATTTTTTTACTGTATGAGCAGTGACACTATGCATTCTTTACTGTACGAGCAGTAACCCTACATATTCCTTACTGTATGATCAGTGACACTAGTGATTCTTTACTGTATGAGCACTGACACTATAGATCCTTTACTGTACAAGCAGTGACACCACAGATTCTTTACTGTACGAGCAGTGACACTATGGATTCTTTACTGTACGAGCAGTAACACTAGGGATTGTTTACTTTAAGAGCATGGATACTATAGATTCTTTACTGTATAAGCAGTGACACTACAGATTCTTTACTGTATGATCAGTGACACTGCGGATTCTTTACTGTACGATCAGTGACACTACGGATTCTTTACTGTACGAGCCAGGGTCGGACTGGCCCACCGGAGAACCGGAGGATTCTCCGGTGGGCCCTGGCATCTGGTGGGCCCTGGCACCTGCTGGCATACAGGGGCCCCCCAGCAGATGGCGTGTCGCTAATAGCGGCACGCCACGCAGCTGCCATGGGGGCCCGTGCTAGCGGAGCAGCAGCGGGTGACAGGAGGCAGGAGCCCCTGTCCCTGCTGCTAAAGAGAAATGAATATTCACTACTTCCCACGCCCACATGGGCGTGGGAAGCAGTGAATATCATTTCACTTTAGCGGCTAAGATTGCCAGGGCCCCGCGCTCCCCCAGGGGCCTCCCGCTCCCACAGGGGCCCCCAGGCAGCCGCTATGCGGCAGTAATTCAGGGCTGGCGCCGCCCTCAGTTGTATTGGGAGAGAGAGCGTCAGATGACGCTCTCTCTCCCATCAGTCCCCTCTGCTTCTCACTCACAGCCGGTGCGCGATGATGTCACTTCATCGCGCACCCGCTGTGTGCGTGTCTGGCAGACGGCAGCTCCTGACACTGAAGCAGAGCAGCCGCCGGAATCAGCGTGGGAGCGAGGAGGAGAGGTGAGTATTGTGTTTTTTTTTTTTTTTATATCTATCTATAGCTATCTATCTATATCTATCTCTATATCATATCTATCTATTATCTGTCTGTCTATCTATATAGCGTTACACCCTATGAGGGGGGGCAGCATTATCCCCATGAGGGGGGCAGCATTATCCCCATGAGGGTGGCAGCATTATCCCCATGAGGGGGGCAGCATTATCCCCATGAGGGTGGCAGCATTATCCCCATGAGGGGGGCAGCATTATCCCCATGAGGGGGGCAGCATTATACCCATGAGGGGGGCAGCATTATCCCCATGAGAGTGGCAGCATTATCCCCATGAGGGGGGCAGCATTATCCCCATGAGGGGGGCAGCATTATACCATGAGGGGGGCAGCATTATCCCCATGAGGGGGACAGCATTATCCCATGAGGGGGGGGAAGCATTATCCCCATGAGGGGGGCAGCATTATCCCCATGAGGGTGGCAACATTATCCCCATGAGGGGGGCAGCATTATCCCCATGAGAGTGGCAGCATTATCCCCATGAGGGGGGCAGCATTATCCCCATGAGGGGGGCAGCATTATCCCCATGAGGGGGGGCAGCATTATCCCCATGAGGGGGGCAACATTATCCCCATGAGGGTGGCAGCATTATCCCATGAGGGGGGCAGCATTATCCCCTATGAGGGGGGGCAGCATTTTCCCCATGAGGGGGGCAGCATTATCCCCATGAGGGGGGCAGCATTATCCCCATGAGGGGGGCAGCATTATCCCCTATGAGGGGGGGCAGTATTGTCCCCTATGAGGGGGGCAGCATTATCCCCATGAGGGGGGGCCATGACAGCATTATCCCCATGAGGGTGGCAGCATTATCCCCATGAGGGGGGCAGCATTACCCCATGAGGGGGGCAGCGTTATCCCCATGAGGGTGGCAGCGTTATCCCTATGAGGGGGCAGCGTTATCCTCATGAGGGGGGGCAGCGTTATCCCCTATGAGGGGGGCAGCGTTATCCCCTATGAGGGTGGCAGCGTTATCCCTATGAGGGGGGCAGCGTTATCCCCTATGAGGGGGGCAGCGTTATACCCTATGAGGGTGGCAACGTTATACCCTATGAGGGGGGCAGCGTTATCCCCATGAGGGGGGCAGCGTTATCCCTATGAGGGGAGCAGCATTATCCCCATGAGGGGGGCAGAATTATCCCCATGAGGGGGCAGCGTTATCCTCTATGAGGGGAGCAGCATTATCCCCATGAGGGGGGCAGCATTATCCCCTATGAGGGTTATACCCTATGAGGGGGGCAGCGTTATACCCTATGAGGGTGGCAGCGTCATCCCTATGAGGGGGGCAGCGTCATCCCCTATGAGGGGGGCAGCATTATCCCCATGAGGGGGGCATGGGCAGCGTTATCCCCTATGAAGGGGGCAGCGTTATACCCTATGAGGGGGGCAGCGTTATACCCTAAGAGGGGGGCAGCATTATAACCTATGAGGGGGGCAGCATTATCCCCTATGAGGGGGGCAGCATTATATTCTATGGGGGGGCTGCTTTATAATCTATGAGTGAGGCTACCCCAACTACTGCTACATAATTAAGACGTGTACTACCTTATATTATACCCTGATATTAGCGTGTTTTACCGCACAATTGGTGGTCTTGTATTTATTTCTATGTAGCTACATAGTGGGCCCCAAGAATGATTTTCTCTGGTGGGCCCAAGGTGTTCCAGTCCGACGCTGGTACGAGCAGTGACACTACGGATTCTTTACTGTACGATCACTGACACTACGGATTCTTTACTGTACGATCCCTGGATCCCTGGAATCTATCAGACTTGCTCAGTTTTGTAGATGGGGAGAGCAGCACTTACAAGCTCTTTTGCTATACAGCAAGCGCTGCTCTGGATCTGTCCGGGTTAATGAATCCAACCAAATGTCCCAGAGCTTCTCTGGTGCCATGGAGAAAAGATGGTTCTCACCAGTTGTCTCTCCGTGCCAATGGTCCAAGGTGTCAATCATCAGATGAGCAGCCCCCCCCATGTTAACTGCGAGGAATAGGAAGATAAGAGGAAGCAGATACGCTGTTTGATAATCTGGAACATTTGCTAATCCGTCATATCCTGATATATCAGAACAACCCAAAACTAAGGGGAATTGTCAGAAACGGTCAGTGCCCCTGTTTTCTATGGCTAATAACTGGTTAATGTTCTTCTAAGGCTGCTTTCACACTTGCGTTTGAGCGACCTGCGCCTGTCTGCGCACGGCCGTCGCTAAGCTCCGCCCCGGCCACGCCTCCTCCCGGCAGCTCAGCCTATGGGCGCATGACGCCGCATGCGACCTGCGTACCCTATCTTTAGCATTGGGTACGCAGGCCGTGCGCAGGTATGCGTTTGGCGGCGCATGCGTCCTTTTGACTGGTGCGGCGAGCGCACCAAAAAGCAACATGCAACATTTTGGTGCGCTCGGCGCACCGTCAAAGGGACGCATGCGCCGCCAAACGCATACCTGCGCACGGCCTGCATATCTAATGATAAAGATAGGGTACGCAGGTCGCATGCGGCGTCATGCGCCCATAGGCAGAGCCGCCGGGAGGAGGCACGGCCGGGGGCGGAGCTTAGCGGCGGCCGTGCGCAGACAGGCGCAGGTCGCTCAAACGCAAGTGTGAAAGCAGCCTAAGTGCTCCCTTTCCTTAAGGTACTGCCACACTAAACAATCCCGCTAGCGATCACGATAACGACGCATACTAATGCGATCGCTAGCGGGATTGTTTCTATATCGCTAAGTGCGGCCACATTTAGCGATATAGTTAACGACGCTATCGCCGTTAGCGATCTTCTTAACGACTTTAGCGGTACAAAAGTACCGCTAAATCGCTAAGAAAAGGTGCCACACAGCGATTAGATACTTACCCAGCGGGAGCGCCACGGATGAAATAGGGTCCGGAACGATTCCAGCGACGAGCGAGATCACAGCAGGAAGCTCGTCGCTGGAGCTGCCGCACTGAACAACATCGCTAACGGGATCGCTAAATAGTGACGTTTTTTTAGCGATCCCGTTAGCGATATTGTTTAGTGTGGCATACCCTTTACACAATTAGGATGGGTGAAGAATGGAGCCTTAAAACTTTACTTTAAATTCCATGTAGAAGAAATAACATAACATATTGTTCCTGAGGTGACAGCTGCGCCATCACTGCACTAAGGATACCACAACTGACTCTTCCAGTTATCACACGTCACCCCAGGCTCCGGGAACAGGCGACGACCAGATCTGGGTGGAAACAGAACCAAAATCAGTGGGAAGCAGAATAACAAAAAGAAAATCAAATCGTCCATAAATTATCCATAACCTGAGCAATCCAGAAGAGATCAGACACAGCAGGAAGGAAGCTTAGGGGCAGCAGACTGACACTGAGTGCACCGATACTGAGAGAGAGAGGAGGGTCCGCAGTCTGCACAGCTCCAAGACCTCCTTATCCAGAGATACAAAGTATTCAATATACAGCCTGCAGATCCACCATAACAGTGTGTCATACTCAGATCCCCATAACAGTGTGACATCCACAGATCCCCCATAACTGTGCATCATCCACAGATTCCCCATAACAGTGCATCATCCACAGATCCCCCATAACAGCGCGTCATCCACAGATCCCCCATAACAGCGCGTCATGTGCAGATCCCCATAACAGTGCATCATCCACAGATCCCCCATAACAGCGCGTCATCCACAGATCCCCCATAACAGCGCGTCATCTGCAGATCCCCATAACAGTGCATCATCCACAGATTCCCCATAGCACTGCGTGATCCACAGATCCCCATAACAGTGTGACATCCACAGATCCCCATAACAGCGCGTCATCCACAGATCCCTCATAACAGTGTGTCATCCACTGATTCCCCATAACAGCGCGTCATCTGCAGATCCCCATAACAGTGCATCACCCACAGATTCCCCATAGCACTGCGTGATCCACAGATCCCCATAGCAGTGCATCATCCACAGATCCCCCTTAACAGCATGTCATCTGCAGATCCCCATAATAGTGCGTCATCCACAGATCCCCATAACATTGTGCCATCGACAGATCCCCCTTAACAGTGCGTGATCCACATATCCCCATAACAGTGAGTTATCTACAGATCTCCCATAGCAGTGCATCATCCACAGATTGTCCATAACAGTGCATCATCCACAGATCCCCCATAACAGTGCATGATCCACAGATCCCCATAAAAGTGCGTCATCCACAGATCCTCCATAACAGTGTGTCATCCACAGATCCCCCATAACAGTCGGTCAGCCATAGATCCCCAATAACAGCGCCTCACCCACAGATCCCCCATAACAGTGTGATATCCAAAGATCCCCATAACAGTACATCATCCACAGATTGTCCATAACTGTGCATCATCCACAGATCCCCCATAACAGTGCATGATCCACAGATCCCCCATAACAGTGCATCATCCATAGATCCCCCATAACAGTGCATTATCCACAGATCCCCCATAACAGTGCGTCATCCATAGATCCCCATAACAGTGTGTCATCCATGGACGCCCTCATTTTGTGGGTGTTGATGTGAACATTGATGTGGACGGTGATTCGGATACTACATGGACGTCTGTCACCAGCGTTTACTTTCCCAGCAGATGATAATCTGCGGATCCATCAGGGGGTCATCTGGTGGGGTTCATTGTTTGGGATTTTCCTTCCCTCCATATAATGTAATGATCCCTTATCACAATAACAGAGGGGCTCACATTACTCTGTCTGGGGGCTGCATACAATTACTCTCGGACCATCAAAGAGGAGAAACAAACAGGAGGAGGAGAAGAAACAGTGGAAGATGATAAGAGACTGTATGGAAATGTCAGTACTGTGGATCTACCTTGTCCTATTGTTACAGTGCTGTACTGATAATGGGGGGTTTCTTCTACCTCCCTCCATGAATGCCCCCCAGAACTTGTACTATGAACCCTGTATGGATGGTGATATCGGGGTCATAAAACCTGAAACTCCCCATTTTCCCCTTCTTCATGAAATTACCTGAATTCCGCTGCGGCTTATTATCGTGGGCATGTCCAGACCGTGCGGTGCGGGTGTGCCGCGAGCACACCGTGTACGTACAGCAGTGCCAGGTGTGGGTGTGTATGATAGTGAGGTATCTTGCCCTCCGGATAGTGCCGCACCATGACCACCGCCAACGTAGAGCCACCGTCATAGCGCCATTCATACTACCCAGCAGTGGCGTCACTTGGAGCTTGTGGACCCCAAAGCAAAAGCTCCAGCGGGGACCCCAATTATTACAAGTTTAGTATTGATCTTATATACAGGTCAAAGGGACTTTTGGGGTTCCCCAGACTCCAGTGCCCGGATGCGTTGCAACCCCTGCACCTTCTCAGGACCCTCCATACGGGGCCTCTAGCGCCACCTACTGGACATAGTAGAATCCTAAGAGTCAATATGGACCCCCTAAGGACCTTGCCACATGGACAAACCACACAACGGATTCGGGGTTGATTTGCAGTAATTTTTCCAAAATTTGAGGTCCTAAAGTGATCTAAGAAAGGTCACCGCTGACACGAGTGTGAACACGGACAGAGCCTCAGAGCCTCAGACTACGTTCCCACAATGAGCTTTTCACGTTGCTCATTTTCTGCACCTATAGCTAAAATAGGTCACTTGGATTTTTTATAAAATGCGCAGCATAAAAAAAACTTACTAAAAACTGATTGTGAGAACAGAGCTAAGTAAGTGTTCACACAGTGCATTTTTTATATTATTATTTATTTTTTAGGCTTTGGCCAAAAAACCTCACTGATGATTACACGCGATTTGATGCATTTTTTGTGTGTTGCTTTTTTTTAATATTTGCATTTTTTTAAACTTTTTTTTAAAGTCACATGTCAATCACTTCAGTGTATTTACGGGGTAGATCAAAATTGTCCTAGCACCAAAAGCGCATGGAAAAACAGCAGAAACGCTGCGTGTGATCGGACCCTTACTCCTCACAGCTGAGGGTTTGCTACAATTGTATAGAGTCTAAACAATCATCCGTCAGCTAAACCATCAGCAGCGCTCATCTGTGCAGATTGTTACAATGCATCAGTCCGGGCTGAGAGGAAGGCCCCTGTGCTGTGAGGTTTTTCAGCCTTTGGAGATTTGCACAGAGATGCAGGAGATTGGCAGCAGATGCGGCCGGGGGTGCGGGGGTTAATGTCTGGTGGGTGTCGGCAGGGGGGTGTCGGCAGGGAGGGGCGGCTGCGGGGCTTGTTCACACCTGCACCGGGCGGCTCTGCCTCAGTCTGGAGCTGCCGCTCGGCCACTTCTGCTGCCTCCTCTGCTCCCAGCTCATCTCCTCCCAGGTGAGTCCGCGCTGCGCATCTGACCGCACTGGGGCTGTGCACACTAGACGGTTGGTCCATAATGCTTGGGTCCTGCGTTTCCTGCTCTGATGGTAGCGTGTGTGCTCTTGTACCACGGATGATCCCTTTTCACGGGCTTTATGTCATGCTGAGAACGGAGTTGTTTTCTCAGGATGAAGGTTTGGGGTTATTTTCTGGGACGTTGGATTCAGGAGCTGCACAGTGACTGGAAGGAAGGGGTTAAAGCTCTGGGTGCAGAAAGTGTCTACAGATCAGTCAGATGGAGGCGCGGACCCTCGTACTGTGCAGACCCCTGGTCAATCTGTATGAAACTGTACCCACCACATCTAATCCTGTCCTGTGGGGTACAATTCGGAGCTGGTGTATCCGAGCCCATCCTGTAGGGTGCTGCGTGCTGGACCAGTGTATCTGAGCCAATCCTGGAGGGTACAGAATGCTGAGCTAGTGTATCTGAGCCCACCCCAAAGGGTGCTGAGCTAGTGTATCCAAGCCCACCCTGTAGGGTGCTGAGCTAGTGTATCCGAGCCCACCCTGTAGGGTGCTGAGCTAGTGTATCCGAGCCCACCCTGTAGGGTGCTGAGCTAGTGTATCCGAGTCCACCCGTAGGGTGCTGAGCCTAGTGTATCCGAGCCCACCCCATAGGGTGCTGAGCTAGTGTATCCGAGCCCACCCATAGGGTGCTGAGCTAGTGTATCCGAGCCCACCCCATAGGGTGCTGAGCTAGTGTATCCGAGCCCACCCTGTAGGGTGCTGAGCTAGTGTATCCGAGCCCACCCTGTAGGGTGCTGAGCTAGTGTATCCGAGTCCACCCGTAGGGTGCTGAGCTAGTGTATCCGAGCCCACCCCATAGGGTGCTGAGCTAGTGTATCCGAGCCCACCCCATAGGGTGCTGAGCTAGTGTATCCGAGCCCACCCCATAGGGTGCTGAGCTAGTGTATCCGAGCCCACCCTGTAGGGTGCTGAGCTAGTGTATCCGAGCCCACCCTGTAGGGTGCTGAGCTAGTGTATCAAGCCCACCCTGTAGGGTGCTGAGCTAGTGTATCCGAGCCCACCCTGTAGGGTGCTGAGCTAGTGTATCCGAGCCCACCCTGTAGGGTGCTGAGCTAGTGTATCCGAGCCCACCCTGTAGGGTGCTGAGCTAGTGTATCCGAGCCCACCCGTAGGGTGCTGAGCTAGTGTATCCGAGCCCACCCCATAAGGTGCTGAGTAGTGTATCCGAGCCCACCCATAGGGTGCTGAGCTAGTGTATCTGAGCCCACCCCGTGGGGTGCTGAGCTAGTGTATCTGAGCCCACCCCGTAGGGTGCTGAGCTGGTGTATCCGAGCCCACCCCGTAGGGTGCTGAGTGCTGAGCCAGTGTGTCCAAGCCCATGAGCCGCTGTATCTGAGCCCATTCTGTGGGGGTCAGTCTGCATGTAGGTTCCTGATGTGATACTATCTCATAGATTGTTAGGCTAAGTGCACACGTTTGCAGAATGTTTGCAGAATATTCCTGAGCAAAACCGGACTTTTTTGCGCTGCAAAAACGCGCGTTTTTTTGCGCGGATTTTGCGCGTTTTTGGTGCGTTTTTTGCGCGGTTTTGACGCGTTTTTACCGCGATTTTTTCCTGAACTTTCTAGGTCAATAATAAAGAGGGAAAAACGCTGAGAAATCCGCAAATTAATGGACAAACTGCTAGATTTTCCGCGATGCGTTTTTTTTTGCGGAAAAAAACGCACCATGTGCACAAAATTTGCGGAATTCATTCTAAATGATAGGATGCTTAATACATGCATTTTTTCCCGCGAAAAAACGCAAAAAACGCAATTATTCCTGAACGTGTGCACTTAGCCTAAGCTTGTGAGCAGGGCCCTCATTCCTCCTGGTATCTGTTTTGATCTGTGTTTATTGTTATGCTGTAATGTCTATTGTCTGTACAAGTCCCCTCTATAATGTAAAGTGCTGCAGAATATGTTGGCGCTATAGAAATAAAATGATTATTATCATCTCTGGTTTATTTCCCCCCCCTGAGAACATCTGCAGGCTGGGGGGGTCCTGTCCGCTGGGGGGGACCTGTCCGCTGGGGAGGTTTGCTGTCTGCTTTGGGGGCAGCAGAGTCCTGTCCGCTGGGGGGTGTCCTGTCCGCTGGGGCTTGCTCTCCGGCTCGGTCTAGTAACAATGAGCCTTTCATGTTTCGCCCCCCCATGCGTTTGGACCTGGTTCTGGGTAGGAGCCTCCTGTAGGTCTGTTCTGAGGTCACATAACCCATGTGACCCTCATGGCCCCCCCATTGCTGTGCCCCTCATCTGCTGCTCTGGGGGGCTGAGTGGCCTCTGGACCTTGCTGATAAGCGGCAGAGATAAGCCCGGTCTGGTCAACAGCTTCTTATCTATCTGCAGCCCTGCTGTCTGGGGGTGATGGTGGGGTGCAGAGAGGAGCTGCAACACATCCCACCTGCAGCGGCCGCCCCAGGGGAACCCAACAAATAATATAATCCTAGTATCACACATGATGGGATTAGATACACAGCAGACACGTATAGTTAGCTTAGATACAGTGGCCGCTTTACAGGGGTCCTATAGACCCTTCGTCACTCACTGCCCCCCCTCCCGTCTGCTCTCAGCGTTACCTGCAGGATTTGGCGCTGGGTGTGTCACGCTCATCCCACCGCTGCAGACGTGTCCTCACATTGTTCTCTATTCTTTATTATTTAACCTCTTAGAAGCTCAGACACATCGGCCACAGGTTCCGAATAACTACAACCAATGGGGAATTGCTTAAATGGTAATTCCCAGATATAGTTCCTCTTATTGACTCTGCCCTTCACAATCAGGACAGATCTGATGAGGAGTAGTCCTGTTCCCCTCAGTCTGATGTCAGCAGAAATATCTGCGTCCCCCACTACTGGCAAACCTAATAACTACATCCCGTCTGCACGGGCTGGAGGTGCGGGGTCTCTGATCGCCATCACAGACGGAGGAAAGTAAATGTTCCTATTGTAAATCTATCTGGGGCGAGATCCGAAAATGCCAAATCCTGTCCTGAATCTTCATGAAAGCGGATACTGAGCGGCGGAGCAGAAAATCTCCAAAAACACACTTGGCATCTGGTGAATGAAGCGGCCTTGTGTCCCCCCTCGCTTCTTCCTCTAGAAGTGTCCTCAGTCCTTTCTCCTCTCCAACAATTCAAGAGGCTCTTACATTATCTCCACATCACAGATCAGAGAGAGAATGTACAAAGTGTGTATAAACTAGTCATGGAATATACACATCCTGTATCATAGCCCAGAGCTGCACTCGCTATTCTGCTGGTGCAGTCACTGTATACATACATTACTGATCCTGTATTACACTCCAGAGCTGCACTCACTATTCTGCTGGTGCAGTCACTGTGTACATACATTACTGATCCTGAGTTACCTCCTGTATTATACCCCAGAGCTGTACTCGCTATTCTGCTGGTGCAGTCACTGTGTACATACATTACATTACTGATCCTAAGTTACATCCTGTATTATATATACCCCAGAGCTGCACTCGCTATTCTGCTGGTGCAGTCACTGTGTACATACATTACTGATCCTGCATTATACTCCAGAGCTGCACTCACTTTTCTGCTGGTGCAGTCACTGTGTACATACATTACTGATCCTGAGTTACATCCTGTATTATACCCCAGAGCTGTACTCGCTATTCTGCTGGTGCAGTCACTGTGTACATATACATTACTGATCCTAAGTTACATCCTGTATTATATATACCCCAGAGCTGCACTCGCTATTCTGCTGGTGCAGTCACTGTGTACATACATTACTGATCCTGCATTATACTCCAGAGCTGCACTCACTTTTCTGCTGGTGCAGTCACTGTGTACATACATTACTGATCCTGAGTTACATCCTGTATTATACCCCAGATCTGCACTCACTATTCTGCTGGTGCAGTCACTGTGCACATACATTACATTACTGATCCTGAGTTACATCCTGTATTATACTCCAGAGCTGCACTCACTATTCTGCTGGTGCAGTCACTGTGTACATACATTACATTACTGATCCTGAGTTAGACCCTGTATTATACTCCAGAGCTGCAGTCACTATTCTGCTGGTGCAGTCACTGTGTACATACATTACTGATCCTGAGTTACCTCCTGTATTATACTCCAGAGCTGCACTCACTATTCTGCTGGTGCAGTCACTGTGTACATACATTACATTACTATCCTGAGTTACATCCTTATTATAAATCAAACTAGCACTCACTATTTCTGGTGCACTACTGGTACATACATTCTGATCCTGAGATTACATTTCCTGTATTATATCCAAGAGCTGCACTCACTATTTTGCTGTCCAGTCACTGTTGCACCAACATTCATACTGATCCTGAGTTACATCCTGTAGCTCTTTTTATTATAAAAAATATAAACAATACATAGCATAATAAATTTCTCACTGTACATAAATGAACATTGCTAAGATAAACAACAGAAACAAAAGAAACCAGCTTCAAAACAAAATTAAACCAAAAAGACCAGAGTCCTTAGTCCTTTCTCTCCTTCAGAACTATTGCAGCTCCAAAGAACCCCCAGCAGGGACATTATCATTAAACAAAATTAAATATAAGACATAAAAGAAACATGCATACACACTCACACTGACACACACTCACGCACCTCCCCAAAAAAAAAGAAAAAAGGCCTCACCTGGCCATACATACAACACAACCTATATATAAACGCTACTATATACACTACTATATACACTAACATATGGAAAAAATTTTTTTTTTCTTTTTTTCCCTCACCACACCACAGGTCCATGAGTTCATGCCCTTTTCACAGCAAACTTGATGGGTCCATGAAAGTTTATGCCCTTAGAAAATTTTTCGGGTCCATGGCAAGTTCCATGCCCTCCCCCCCACACAAACACCCCCACCCAACCTAAACTATACCCCCCCAAACATATAACTATTTACACTTATATACAAAACATTACATTAACAGACCTACCACACAAAACACTACATTACATTACTTTACCCACATTACATTACATTAACTACACTTTGCTTAAACCACAGCATTATAAACATTTACACTGTACACTGACCACATAACTTGCAAGGCCCAAGTTCAGCGCCTGCAAGCCCAATATCCATTATTTCCTGAATTTACAAAACAAAAAGCTAAATGTGCCACACACCAGCCCACCACCGGGAAACTGGAGTCCTAAGAGGCCCCGTCCCTAACCACCAACACACGCACCCTGTCCCTCACCAACTAAATCTGCCCCTAAAAGAAAAGAAACTGACCCTAACTATCCTACCTGCCCCTACCTATCCCTACTCTACCTAGCTTATCAAAACTAACTATCTAGCTATCCCTAAACTGGCCCTCCCTGTCCCTATCTGACCCTACTTTTCTCTCCCTCAACACCCACACCACCTTATCTTACCCTACCAACAATCTCACACAGACCAGCTCTCCCTAAGGCACGTTAAAGGAGAAACCCCTCCAAAGCCAAGAGGCCCTCCTTGTTCCCAGCCTCTCGAACTCCAAAGAGCGCACCTTCCCCAGGTCACCCAAGATGTTTCTAACCACCTCATCCAGGGGGAGGACTTTACGCTGCGTGGAAACTAAACACCGTGCACTCCAAGTGTGGAACCTAATGACTACACTAACCAGGAATAAAGTGCTCCGTTCTTGGCCACCCAGGGATCTGAATGCCCCATAAGCCCACTTCGGATAAGAAAGGGATGCCAGCCTAGGCCAGCCTATGGAAGCACCCACCCTGTTGTAGACCCCTGTATTAAAGGGACACTGAAGGAGGAAGTGCTCCATGCTTTCCAACATGTCGCCACACTCCTCACGGGGACAACCCGATCATCAGAGCTCCTGCACTTCAGGTTGTCCCTTACATACAGCCTCCCATGGAAGCAGCGCCAGGCCAAGTCCCAAAACTTCAAGGGGATCCGCTTGGAATTTAATAACCCAAGCCCAACCTCCAGATCCCGGCCTGGGCAATCCTTGAGCACCAGGGGCTTCCGGAAATGGGTCAACAGAACCCTGCTGTCAAGGAATTTCCTCGACATGGTCCTGATTTCCCACATTCCCAGACCCCACCGGCGGATCACCTTCAGAACCGGGGTAGCATAAGCCGGGAGATGTCCGTGTGGTGTGCGCAGGTTCTTCACCTGCCCTCCTGTCTCCCATTCCTGGAAGAAAGGCCGAAACCAACCCCTGCAGGAGAATACCCACGGAGGAGCCCTCTCTGAATAGAGGTTGGCAACATTGATCTTAAGAAAGGTGTTTATCAGAAACACCACCGGGTTGACCATACCCAACCCACCTAGTCTCCTCGTGCGGTACGTGACCTCTCTCTTAATTAGGTTAAGCCTGTGCCCCCATAACAGCTGGAAGAAAAGGCTATAGACCTGTGTCCAGAGAGGTTCTGGCAAGACGCAGACACTGCCCAGGTATATTAACAAGGGAAGCAGAAAGCCTTTGGCCAAGTTGACCCTTTCCCTCAGGGTTAAAGACCAACCCTTCCACTGGTCCACCTTTTGGGCGGCGATCTTAAGTCTACCCTCCCAATTTTGCTGGGGGTAGTCCCCGGGGCCAAATTCGATGCCTAGGACTTTGGCGGAGGTCTGGGGCCCTGGAAGGGTGTCCGGGAGATCAAAACTAGGATCTCCCCCTCCCAGCCAGAGACTTTCGCACTTTTCCCGGTTGATCATGGACCCGGACGCCTCCGAGTAGCGTTCGACCTCAGACATGACCCAATCCGCCTCCTCTCTCGAGGACACAAAGAGGGAGATGTCGTCAGCGTACGCTACCACCCTCAGAGTGGCCCCCGGCTCCGCCCGGTCCATCTCGACTCCCACCAACGGTCCACGATCTACCTCCTCAAGAAGGGATCGATCGCGAACAGTATAAAAGTGGGCTCAGAGGACAACCCTGGCGGACCCCGGAACTCACCTCAAAAGGGTGACCAACCCAACCGTTCACGAGTGGAAAAGTCTCAGCCCCTGGTATAAGGTCTCTAACCAATTTACAAACCTCCCAGGCAGACCGTACCTCAAAAGGACAGACCAGAGGTACTCGTGATTCACCCGGTCAAAGGCCTTCGCTTGATCTAAGGACAGCAAGTACCCCTTCCAGTGACCTGCCCTGCCCTGCTCCACTGCCTCTCGGACACCGAGCACAGCACTAAAAGTACTTCGGCCTGGAACAGAGCAGTGCTGAGCCCCCGAAAGGAGCTGGGGTGCAAACTTCACCAGCCGATTAAACAGCACCTTTGCCAGAACCTTCCGGTCCACATTGAGAAGCGCTATGGGACGCCAGTTCTCAATACGGACGAGTCCTTACCCTTTGATAGGATAATCAGGGCTGACCTCCTCATTGAGCTGGGAAGAGCACCCGAGGAAAGGCACTCATTAAACACCTCAGTCAAGAGGGGGACCAAGGAGTCCCTAAAGGCCTTGTAAAACTCGGATGTTAAGCCATCCGGACCTGGCGATTTTTTTGGGCCGAAGCCCATCAATGGCTAGTCTCACTTCCTCTTCCCTGATTGCCTCTACCAAAACATCAAGAGAGGGGTCATCTCCTGGCTCAGGAATGGTCTCAGCCAGGAAAGCTGACATCCCGTCTCGATCCAGATCCCTCTTTTCCAAGAGGTGCGAGTAGAAGGATCTGACCACCTCCAGGATCCCTGATTTGGATCGGTTCAGGGAACCCGTACTGTCGATCAGTCCTGTCACCATCTTACAATTCACTGACATCTTACAGTTTCTGCAAGGGTCGGGCGAGCGGTACCTCCCGAAATCCCTCTCAAAAACCAAAGATGTGTGCCTATCATACTGACACCTCTTGAGCAAAGACTTCACCTGGAGATCTCCTCACGGTCACCCCCAGTCGAGATGAGCTGCTCGAGTTTCCTCCTCAAAGCCTGATACAAGCGGTGCCTGTTCAGACTCCTGAGGCTCGAGAGCTGACGGAAGAACCCCGCCACCCTCTCTTTGACAATCTCCCACCACTCAGACTTACTGCTACAGAGATCCAAAAGCGGTACCTGGCTCTGAAGAAATTCCTCAAAGGACTGTCTCACTTCCGCTTCTTCCAACAGGGATGAATTCAGCTTCCACAGCCCTCTTCCCATCCGGGGCGTCTCTGTGACATTCAGAGAAAAGAAAATTAAACAGTGATCGGAGAATTCCACCTCAACGGCGGACACTGCAGAAAAGATGGCATCCTCCTTCAAAAAAAATCTATCTATCCTAGACCTACAGCTACCTCTATGAAAGGTGAAACCCCCGTGACCTGGGGTGTGCCGGATGTGGACATCCACCAGGCGAAGCTTCGCTAGCTATACTATTTAATGCTGTACTATCGTAAGCCAGGTGGCCTCCGGGGCCCCCCCTATCACGGGATCTCGTAATGGTGTTAAAATCCCCACCGAAGACCACCTGCCGGCTTGTAAAAAGAAAGGGCTTGATCTTCATGAAGAGACATTTGCGGTCCCACTTGGATTGTGGACCATAGATGTTTATGAGCCGAAGCTCCTGTCCCCTCATGAAAACGTCTAAGACCAGGCACCTCCCCATTTCTATCTCGATAACCCGTCGGCATTCCACCTCCACGGTCTTAAAAAGGACCGCCACCCTGCTATACGGCTCGGCCGCAAGAGACCAGTATGAGGGCCCACACCTCCACTCCCTCCTGGCTTTATGGATGGCCCCTGTTATGATTTGGTAGCTGAGGAGTGCAGGTAAAAAGGGCAATACACCAGAGCAGTTGGAATCTATGAGATTGCAGTACCCTGACTAACCACCACAACTAGAGGCAGCCGTGGAACGTTCCTACGTTGGTCCTAGACGCCTCGTCACAGCCTGAGAAACTAACTATACCTAAAGATAGAAAGAGGAAAGCTATCTGCCCCGGAGCAGATCCCCAAAGAACATAGAAAGCCCCCAAACATGTAATGGCGGTTAGACAAGAGGAAATACAGACACAGACAGAAAATAGTATGAGCAAACGTTGGGGCCCAAACTAACTAAATAGAAAAGGATAGGAAGGGCACTTAATGCAATCCCAAAAAACCCTGAAAAGCACCAACTCTACTAATTTCAAAAACACCTGAGATCACACGACCTCTACCACCTAAATTAGTTCTCTGGTGTAACAAAATCAAAACAGCAGCCACTGAAAAAACTGGAAAAAGCAAATGTACAAACATCAGTGGCTGAACAAAACTGAGAGGGCAAAAGCCCCCGGAGGGGACCCTGAAGGCCCCCACAGAAGTGCAGGACAAAATGCAAAAATCAAGCACAAAAGCAAAAAGAAGAAAATGTCTTATCTGTTAGCAGGAGATGCAGACACGACACAGCAGGCTACAAAGGAAACAGGAATCAAGGATTGAGACCAGAACAATTGATCACCGGCAACCCTGATGGGAAGGTGACTCCCTTATAAGACCAGTCAGTAACACCTGATTCCCAATCCTCACAATCTTCACTGGACAGTCCAGTACCGTTTGTAACCACCAGAGGGAGTCTCTGCTCAGAACTCATTTCAAGTCCATTCACAACAGTACCCCCCCCTTGAGGAGGGGTCACCGAACCCTCACTTGAGCAACCAGGTCGGTCAGGATGAGTTCTATGATACGCACTGATGAGTCTCCTAGCATGGATGTCCGAAGCAAACACCCAAGAATTGTCTTCCTGACCATAACCTCTCCACTTAACCAAATACTGGAGTTTCCGTCTAGAAAAACGAGAATTCAAAATTTTCTCAACCACAAACTCCATATTGCCCTCAACCAGAACAGGGTCAGGAGGCAAAGCAGTAGGAACCACAGGCTCAACAAACCTCTTCAACAAGGACTTGTGGAACACATTATGGATCTTAAATGTTCCTGGAAGAAGCAAACGAAAAGAAACAGGATTAAGAATCTCCATGATCTTATAAGGTCCAATGAACCTAGGCTTCAATTTAGGAGATGCCACTCTCATAGGAATATTTTTTGAGGACAACCAGACCAAGTCCCCCACTTTAAACCGGGGACCATCAGTCCTATGCCGGTTAGTAAACCGCTGGGCCTTCTCCTGAGAGAGGGACAACCTCTGCACTACCTGGTCCCAAATCTGTTGCATACGCTCCACAACAGAGTCAACACCTGGACAGACAGAAGCCTCAGTCTGTCCTGAAGAAAATCGAGGGTGAAACCCAGAATTACAGAAAAATGGAGACATCAAAGTGGCAGAGCTAGCCCTATTATTAAGAGCAAACTCAGCCAAAGGCAAAAAAGAGACCCAGTCATCCTGATCAGCAAACACAAAGCATCTTAGATAAGTCTCCAATGTCTGATTTGTTCTCTCAGTTTGACCAGTGGTCTGAGGATGAAACGCCGAGGAGAAAGACAATTGAACACCAAGTTTAGAACAAAAGGTCCTCCAAAATCTGGAAACAATCTGGACTCCTCTGTCAGACACAATGTTCTCAGTAATGCCGTGTAAACGAACCACGTGCTGAAGGAACAAAGGTACCAATTCAGAGGAGGAAGGCAACTTAGGTAATGGTACAAGATGAATCATCTTGGAAAACCTATCACAAATCACCCAGATGACGGTCATTCTCTGAGAAACAGGGAGGTCTGAAATGAAATCCATAGAGATATGGGTCCATGGTCTCTTGGGCACAGGCAATGGCATCAACAAACCACCAGAGCGAGAGCAAGGCTTGGAGCGAGAGCAAGTCCTTCAGGACTGCACAAATTCCCTGACATCACGAGACAAGGTAGGCCACCAAAAGGACCGACTAACCAAGTCTCTGGTACCAAAAATTCCGGGATGACCAGCCAACGCGGAACAATGAATCTCAGACATCACATTCTTTTTCCAGTGGTCCGGGACAAACAATTTCCCAACAGGGCAGCGCTCGGGCCTATCCTCCTACACCCCTCCAGAGCCAGTCTCAAATTGGGCGAGATGGCGGAAAGAACTACACATTCTTTCAAAATAACAGAAGGATCAGATAACTCAGGAGAGTCCGCAAGGAAACTCCTTGAAAGGGCATCCGCCTTAACATTCTTAGTGCCAGGAAGAAAGGAAACCACAAAATTAAAACGTGTGAAAAACAAGGCCCACCTGGCCTGTCTAGGATTAAGTCGCTTGGCAGATTCCAGATAAACCAGATTCTTATGGTCAGTAAGGACCACCACCTGATGTTTGGCTCCCTCCAGCCAATGTCTCCACTCTTCAAAAGCCCACTTCATGGCCAATAACTCCCGATTACCCACGTCATAATTACGTTCAGTAGGAGAAAATTTTCGAGAGAAAAAGGCACAAGGGTTACTTTTAGAGGTCTCTGGATCTCTTTGGGACAAAACGCACCTGCCCCAATTTCAGAGGCATCAACCTCCACCTGAAATGGCAGAGAAACATCAGGCTGCCGTAGAACAGGAGCAGAAGTGAATCTCTGCTTAAGTTCCTGAAATGCAGAGACTGCTCAGGAGGCCAATTCACCACATCAGAACCCTTTTTGGTCAAATCAGTTAATGGTTTAACAATAACCGAGAAATTACCAATAAATTTACGATAAAAATTGGCAAAACCCAAAAATCTTTGAAGAGCCTTTAATGAAGTAGGTTGGACCCAATCACAGATGGCTTGAACCTTGACCGGGTCCATTTCAATAACAGATGGGGACAAAATAAATCCCAAAAATGAGATCCTCTGTACGCCAAAAAGACACTTTGATCCCTTCACATACAGAGCATTCTCTCTCAAAATCTGGAATACAGTTCGAACATGTTTTACATGAGTCCCAGTCATTGGAAAAAATCAAGATATCATCCAAATAAACAATCAGAAATTTATCCACAAAATCCCTGAAAATGTCATTCATAAAGGACTGGAAGACAGAAGGAGCATTAGTGAGCCCAAAGGGCATCACAAGGTACTCAAAATGCCCCTCAGGGGTGTTAAATGCCGTCTTCCATTCATCCCCGTGCTTAATGCGAATAAGGTTATATGCCCCCCTGAGGTCAAGCTTGGTAAACCAAGTAGCGTTTTTCACCCTGGAAAACAGGTCAGAAATCAAGGGTAACGGGTATTGATATTTCACAGTATATTGTTCAAGAGACGATAATCAATACACGGCCTTAATGAACCATCCTTTTTGGCCACAAAGAAAAAACTGGCACCTAAGGGTGAAGAGGATGGTCTGATATGACCTTTCTCCAAAGACTACTTGATATAAGACCGCATAGCGTCATGTTCAGGTACAGACAAGTTAAAAAGGTGACCTTTAGGGAATTTACTACCAGGCACTAATTCAATAGCGCAGTCATAGCTCCTATGGGGGGGCAAGGATGCAGATTTACTTTCGCTAAACACATCAGAAAAATCAATCAAAAAGTCAGGAACATCCTGAGCCTGGGGGGAGGCAGAAAAAACAGGAGTGTTGGTATTAACACATTGGCAGCCCCAACTGGTTACAGACACAGATTTCCAATCCAAAACAGGATTATGAGACTGTAACCAAGGGAAACCAGCACGATAATGTCATGCAGATTATACAGAACCAAAAATTTGCAGCTCTCCTGATGATCAGGTTCAACCCTCATTATCACCTGAGTAGAGAACTGAGGTTTATTCTCAGCCAAAGGGGTAGAATCGATCCCCAGTAGGGGAATAGACTTCTGTAGGGGTATCAAGGGAAACCCACAACGTTTAGCGAAATCAAAATCCATCAGGTTAATAGCTGCTCCCGAATCAAGAAAGCCTGAGCAGAAAATGAGGACAGAGAGCATATCAGAGTAACAGTTAATAAAAACTTAGTCTGAACACTACCCAAGACAACTGAGCATGCAAAACTTCTTCCCCGCTTAGGGCAGACTGAAATAGCATGAGAGGCATCACCACAGTAGAAACATAACCCATTGCGCTTTCGAAACTCATGACGCTGTGCCCCAGAAACCACTCTATCACACTGCATGGGTTCAGAAGCGGTTCACAAGGCAACACTATTCCACGCATACTTCTCCGCTCACGCAAACGTCTGTCAATTTGAATCGCTAATGACATAGAATCATTGAGACCAGAGGGGACAGGGAATCCCACCATAACATCCTTTACATTATCTGACAGACCCTTCCGGAAAAAGGGCTGCCAAAGCGTCGTCATTCCATTTGGTCAGGACTGCCCACCTACGGAATCTCTGACAGTATAACTCAGCGTCATCAAGCCCCTGATTTAATGCCAACAAGGCTTTTTCAGCTTGATCAGTGACATTAGGCTCATCGTACAATAACCCCAAGGCCTGAAAAAATGCATCAACATCACTCAAAACAGGATCCCCAGGTGTCAGGGAAAAAGCCCAATCCTGAGGATCGCCGCGCAGGAGAGAGATGACAATTTGTACCTGCTGCGCTGCGTTCCCTGAGGACTTAGATTTTAAGGCAAAAAACAATTTACAATTATTTTTGAAATTCAGAAACTTGGCTCGATCCCCCAAAAACAAATCTGGCATGGGAATCCTAGGTTCCACAACAGGCAACCTAGTAAGATAGGTAGCAATACTCTGAACCTCAGTGGCAAGCTGATCCACACGGCCAGACAACTGTGCAAACTCCATTGAGAGAAAAAAAAAATCCTCCCCAGCACCCAGAGATACAGAGGGAAAAAAAAAATGCAACAAACAGAAAAAATATCTCTGACAACTGACAACCCTTTTTTTTTTTTCTTTCACAATATTTTTCCCTCTGTGAGTACCATATAATTTTCAGTTAGGCCGGTGATACTGTTATGATTTGGTAGCTGAGGAGTGCAGGTAAAAAGGGCAATACACCAGAGCAGTTGGAATCTATGAGATTGCAGTACCCTGACTAACCACCACAACTAGAGGCAGCCGTGGAGCGTTCCTACGTTGGTCCTAGACGCCTCGTCACAGCCTGAGAAACTAACTATACCTAAAGATAGAAAGAGGAAAGCTATCTGCCCCGGAGCAGATCCCCAAAGAACATAGAAAGCCCCCAAATATGTAATGGCGGTTAGACAAGAGGAAATACTGACACAGACAGAAAATAGTATGAGCAAACGTTGGGGCCCAAACTAACTAAATAGAAAAGGATAGGAAGGGCACTTACTGCAATCCCAAAAAACCCTGAAAAGCACCAACTTTACTAATTTCAAAAACACCTGAGATCACACGACCTCTACCACCTAAATTAGTTCTCTGGTGTAACAAAATCAAAACAGCAGCCACTGAAAAAACTGGAAAAAGCAAATGTACGAACATCAGTGGCTGAACAAAACTGAGAGGGCAAAAGCCCCCGGAGGGGACCCTGAAGAGCCCCCACAGAAGTGCAGGACAAAATGCAAAAATCAAGCACAAAAGCAAAAAGAAGAAAATGTCTTATCTGTTAGCAGGAGATGCAGACACGACACAGCAGGCTACAAAGGAAACAGGAATCAAGGATAGAGACCAGAACAATTGATCACCGGCAACCCTGATGGGAAGGTGACTCCCTTATATAAGACCAGTCAGTAACACCTGATTCCCAATCCTCACAATCTTCACTGGACAGTCCAGTACCATTTGTAACCACCAGAGGGAGTCTCTGCTCAGAACTCATTTCAAGTCCATTCACAACAGGCCCCCATGTCTGTTAGTCGGGTCTCTTGCAAAAACAAAATTTCAGCCTCAAATCGGGTGAAAAAATCAAAGGCCGCAAATCTGGCCGCATCTGACTTAATACTGGCGACATTAATGGACGCCAGAGTCAACGGGGTGAGTTCCGCCATCATGGGTGATTCCCATCTTTCCCCTCCGAAGAGGGGTCTGATCCCTTCTGTTTTAGGGAAGACGAGGTATCCATCCCCATGGTCTCCTTGCCTCCGGGCTCCAGGTCTGTCCCCCCCCCCAGAGGAAACAGCGTCCCCTGGGGGACGGACTCCGCCATCCCCTGAAGGCCCCCCAGATGGCGTCCCCGGCCCCTCGCCCCCGACCTCCGTCCCAGCAGGGTCGTTGAGGGCTTGGTACCGGTTGGAGAGGGCGATCAGAAGGGAGCCGGTGAGACCTTCCGTTGGCATACTTACGGTCGGGGGAGGAGGTTTGGAAGGCTTAACCACCTTCTTCTTCCTCCTTCCGGTACGCTTTTTATCACCCTTCTCTACTGTAGGCTGATCCGTGACCTCCTCATCCACACTTTCATACTGGGAGGAGTTGTCGGAGTCAGCCAGGTTTTCCTCCCTCTCCATCCTCCTGATCTCCTCGCATACCTCTTCCTCCCCCGGGGCCTCAGAGACACCGGCCACCGGCCTAGAGGGGAGGGCAGGCATCACCCCAGTTGCCTGAGGCTCTCCCCGCCCTCACCCCCGTGGCGCTTTTCCTGTCTCCTCTGGTAAGAGGGACCTCTATTGGCCTTGTCCTTCCTCACTGGCCCCTTAGCCCCTCTCCCGCCACCACCACCTGCCACAGCAGAGGTCGCGCCGCCAGGGGTTGCCCCCTCACGGTCTCCCCCCACCGGGCCTGCAGCAGCATTGGTAAAGGAGCAAGGGCAGCGGCTATACGGGTGACCTAGGTCACCACACAGGTGGCACCGAATGTCCTTGCAAGATTCGGCGAGATGACCTACCCCACCACACAAGGCCATTTCTGCACCTTGCAGCTTGCGCTGAAGTGGCGGGGATCACCGCACTTGTGGCAGACCTTCGGCTGCCCCTGGTAGAAGACCAGGATCCTGTCCCTCCCTAGGAACGCCGAGGAAGGGATGTGGGTGACAGTACCCCCTGAGACCTTCAACTTCATCATGAAGGTCCAGCCCCCCGACCAGATACCGAACTCGTCCCGGGAAAGCCACGTCATGATGTCAACGCCGGAGAGTGACTCGTTACAAGTCACCACGGTCACTCTCTTAACGGCATTTTGGCGAGACAACGCCTGTACGGCGAAGTCTCGCCATCCGGGCTCCCCCTTCACCAGCTCGTAATTCGACCAGAAGAGCTCTAGCCCCTCCGGCCGAATGAAACTGATGTCTAAGAATAGGGTGGCCGAGGGATGGATCAGGGCAAAGATGTCCGTCGCCCTGAAGCCCATCTTCAGGAGGAGCTCCACCACCATACTCCTGGGTGGGCAAGCTTCACCGCCCCTCCAGCGAAGACGGACCACATTCCTCCTGACCGCCCTTGCCCGTCTGTCGGGAGGGACCAAATGGTTTCCCCCTCCCTTCTATCTTGGAAGGCGGCCAGGCCATGTCTCTCCAACCAGAAAGACAAGTCCACCTCTCTTCCCTCTACATTGACCGACCGCTCTCCTTTTTTAAGGGCCTCCAGAAAACGGCGATGCAAAACGCCATCCCCAAGTCCGGAGGCAATGAGACCCCCCGGAGCCCCAGTCACAACCCCCGCAAAAGAACGGGGTCTCACTGCTGGGGGGCCCGATGGGCCAGCCCCTCCCTCACCACCCGTGCTCCCACTTACACCAACACTCACTCCCTCCGCATTCACTCCCACATCCACGTCACTCATGTCACTCACCTCACTCATACCATTCACCTCAGCCAATTCATCAAAATTTTCAATATTTTCCTTGCAGTTTCGTTTTTTACCTGCTGGGGGCCCTGGCTGATCGGTGCTCTGCCCCGCATTGTTTTTGCCCAGGAGTACTGCCGCCCTTTACGAGCCGCAGAACAGAGCCCACCTAGTAAGCTCTGCATGGGCTCAGGAGCAGAAGCACTTCCTGGGCTCTCTGGCCCCATTTTCTTTTTTTTTGTTGTTACATTCGGGGAAGGGCTGGGCTCTGCCTCTGCACCCTGCCCCCCACTGGAAACCTGCGCTGGCCTCTCTTGGGGCACCGGAGCCCCCGCACCACTAGATGGAGGTAAGTGGGCTGCGGACCCCGGCAACCCCTTGCCAGCCCCTCTCGGACATTGTTTTGGGTGGGACAGAAGGCAGCGGGCCTGCCGAGGCCACGCCCCCCCGCTGGCCACGGCAATGGCGGGTAGAGCGAAGGCCCGAAAGGCCACGCTCCCCCCGCCAGCCGTGAGCACAGCGAGCGGAGCTGCGTCCGCCGAGGCCACGCTTCACCGCCAGCCGCAGTCATAGCGGTTGAGGCAGCAGCCCACAAGGCTACGCCCCCCCGCCAGACGCGACAATAGCGGGTGGGACAGCGGACGAGGAGGACACGCCCCCCTCGCAGGCCACCACCGCCTTCTTGTACCCACCACTCGCTTTTGGCAAGGTCAGCCACTCCCCCGCGGCGGCGGGGCCCCCGGCGCGGACCCCTTATTGGATCGACGCGCAGAGGACCCCGACCCTGCCGCGGACACCGCCAGGGGAGCGACCAACAGCTTGCACTTTTTAACTTGCTGCCTTACGGCAGACTCCGCGCCCTTTCTTGGTCTCTGGACCCCCAAAAATGATCCAGTCTGAGCGGATCCGCGTGTGGGGGGCCCAGAGACCCCAGCTCTCGCCGCCGGAGATGCGGCCCCGGCTGTACCGACTCTAGGTGCCGGGCCAGCCCCCGCTGCCACAGAGGACTGGGCCCGAGCACCACCACCATCAACAACACCGGCACCGACACTCTCCATATCGCTGCCTGAGTCCGAGCTGCCACCACCAGACATGGCACCCAGACCCGGGCAGACTCTTCTCTCCCCGCTCCCTTGCTGCGGACCCACCACAGGGCCCGAGCCGGGGTGGGTAGCGGGTTCCACACAACGGGACAGGGGGGCCCCAGGAAGGGGAGCATAGACGAATTTGTCTATGGTGGTGACTCTGGCTTTTTTTTTTTCTTTTCTTCCCCTTCCCGGTTGCCCCATCCTCGCAGATCTCATCCCCAAACAACAGCTCGCCAAACCGTGCTGGGGACTCGATCTGCCGCACTTGTTGCAGGATGAGGCAGCCCCCTCACTGCTGATACCACTCCCTCCATCCTCCCCCCTCGCTCCCACTTTCCTCCGAACTGCTGGAGTCCGGTGGGAGGGCCACTTGCTCGGGGGCTATCCCGCTGCATGATACCTGGGCGTTTACACTCACCAGGTCTTCAGGTGGGACTGGCGCAGATACCTCACAGCCGCCATCTTCCTCCTCTCCTCCTCCTCCACCTGGCTGGGGCCCCCTGACCCTCCAGGAGACCCACCGGTCAGGGCCCTGAACCGGTCGTCGTTTTTTAGCTTCTCCTCGAAAGGGCCGCTCCCAGCCAGGATCTCTGCCCTCCGTTTTTCCTGATCTGTAATTGACCCCTTCAGCCTCTGCACCGTGGCGGTGACCTTTGCTCTCCTTGAGGCAAAAGCCCCCGGAGGGGACCCAGAAGGCCCCCACAGAAGTGCAGGACAAAATGCAAAAATCAAGCACAAAAACAAAAAGAAGAAAATGTCTTATCTGTTAGCAGGAGATGCAGACACGACACAGCAGGCTACAAAGGAAACAGGAATCAAGGATTGAGACCAGAACAATTGATCACCGGCAACCCTGATGGGAAGGCGACTCCCTTATATAAGACCAGTCAGTAACACCTGATTCCCAATCCTCACAATCTTCACTGGACAGTCCAGTACCGCTTGTAACCACCAGAGGGAGCCTCTGCTCAGAACCCATCTCAAGTCCATTCACAACACATATCCTATTTTTTAATACCATGTATTGCCCCCTCTAACATCAATGACAGCTTGAAGTCTTTTGTGGTAGTTGTGGCTGAGGTTCTTTATTTTCTCAGATGGTAAAGCTGCCCACTATTCTTGGCAAAATGCCTCCAGTTCCTGTAAATTCCTGGGCTGTCCAGCATGAACTGCGCGCTTGAGATCTCCTCAGAGTGGCTCAATGATACTGAGGTCAGGAGACTGAGATGGCCACTCCAGAACCTCCACTTTGTTCTGCTGTAGTCAATGACAGGTCAACTTGGCCTTGTGTTTTGGATCATTGTCATGTTGGAACGTCCAAGTACGTCCCATGAGCAGCTTCCGGGCTGATTATTGCAAATTTGCCTCCAGTATTTGCTGATAACATGCTGCATTCATCTTTCCTTCAACTTTGACCAAGTTTCCTGTGCCTTTGTATCTCACACATCCCCAAAATATCAGAGATCCACCTCCATGCTTTACAGTAGGAATGGTGTGTCCTTTCATCATAGGCCTTGTTGACCTCTCTCCAAATGTAACATTTATGGTTGCGGCCAAAAAGTTCAAATTTGGTCTCATCACTCCAAATTACCTTGTTCCAGAAGTTTTGACGCTTGTCTCTGTGCTGTTTTGCGTATTCTAGGCTAGATACTTTGTGGCATTTGCGAAGTAATGGCTTTCTTCTGGTGACTCGACCATGCAGCCCATTTTTCTTCAAGTGCCTCCTTATTGTGCATCTTGAAACAGCCACACAGCTAGTTTTCAGAGAGTCCAGTATTTCAGTTGATGTTATTTGTGGGTTTTTCTTTGCATCCTGAACAATGTTCCTGGCAGTTGTGGAAATAATGTTTGTTGGTCTACCTGACAGTGGTTTTGTTTTTATAGAGCCCCTGATTTTCCATTTGTTAATAACAGTTTGAACACTACTGACTGGCATTATCATTTCCTTGGATATGTTTTTGTATCACTTTCCTGTTTTATACAGTTCAACTACCTTTTCCCGTAGATCCGTTGACAATTCTTTTTCTTTCCCCATGACTCACAATCCAGAAACATCAGTTGCTGGATGAAAAATGCAAGAGTCTGTCTGGATCCCAGAAACTCACTCAGCTTTTATGCACATACACTGATTACAAGCAAACAGGTCACAGGTGAGGATGTTACCTTTAGTAGCCAGTCAAACTCATTTGTGTCAACTTCTGTGCATGATATCAGGTCAAAGTTCCCAGGGTATGTTAACTTTTGATCAGGGTCATTTTGGGTTGTCATTATGATTTAAAAAGAGAAAACACAGTAGTTTGCTTCACACAACCACTAACCATGAGTGGAGAAAAAGTTTTGGTGCTATCATTCATATTCTCTGAAAAAAGGCCAAGAAAGAACAAATTCTGCGGTATGTAAACTATTGGTCAAACTGTACAATTCATTACTGACCTGAGTTACATCCTGTATTAACTCAGTCTGCACTCACTATTCTGTGTGCAGTCACTGTGTACAGACATTATATTACTGATCCTGAGTTACATCCTGTATTATACTCCAGAGCTGCACTCACTATTCTGCTGGTGCAGTCACTGTGTACATACATTACATTACTGATCCTGAGTTACATCCTGTATTATGCTCCAGAGCTGCACTCACTATTCTGCTGGTGCAGTCACTGTGTACATGCATTACATTACTGATCCTGAGTTACATCCTGTATTATGCTCCAGAGCTGCACTCACTATTCTGCTGGTGCAGTCACTGTGTACATGCATTACATTACTGATCCTGAGTTACATCCTGTATTATGCTCCAGAGCTGCACTCACTATTCTGCTGGTGCAGTCACTGTGTACAGACATTACATTATAATATACTTGTGATCTCAGGAGACTTTACTGTCAGCAGACACAGACATCATGGCAGTGCTCAACTTTTCTTGTTCGGACAATCATTCTTGCAAATATGCCAAAAAGTCTAAAGGGACTTTATCAGAGAAAAATAGTTTACTCTCTTGCGCTGTAGTCCAATCCACTACAAGAATAGTGAGTGCAGCTCTGGAGTATAATACAGGATGTAACTCAGGATCAGTAATGTAATGTATGTACACAGTGACTGCACCAGCAGAATAGTGAGTGCAGCTCTGGAGTATAATACAGGATGTAACTCGGGATCAGTAATATAATGTATGTACACAGTGCCTGCACCAGCAGAATAGTGAATGCAGCTCTGGGGTTTAATACAGGATGTAACACAGTATCAGTAATGTATGTACACAGTGACTGCACCAGCAGAATAGTGAGTGCAGCTCTGGAGTATAATACAGGATAGGTAATGTACAGTTACTATTCTAATATGTGTATGTGCAATGGTTGATACTCTGTGACTTGCAGTTTCCCTATATTAGCTGGAGCTGGGTGTCTTTGGACATATACACATGTAGCATACAGTCATGGCCAAAAGTTTTGAGAATGACACAAATATTATATTTTCACATGATCTGCTGCCCTCTGGTTTTTATGTGTGTTTGACAGATGTTTTGATCACAGACAGAAATATAATAATTGCAAACATATGAGTAACAAAAGCTTATATTGACAGTTAAGGTACTGCCACACTAAACAATCCCGCTAGCGATCACGATAACGACGCATACTAATGCGATCGCTAGCGGGATTGTTTCTATATCGCTAAATGCGGCCACATTTAGCGATATAGTTAACGACGCTATCGCCGTTAGCGATCTTCTTAACGACTTTAGCGGTACAAAAGTACCGCTAAATCGCTAAGAAAAGGTGCCACACAGCGATTAGATACTTACCCAGCGGGAGCGCCAGCGATGAAATAGGGTCCGGAGCGATTCCAGCGACGAGCGAGATCACAGCAGGAAGCTCGTCGCTGGAAGCTGCCGCACTGAACAATATCGCTAACGGGATCGCTAAATAGTGACGTTTTAGCGATCTCGTTAGCGATATTGTTTAGTGTGGCATACCCTTTAGAATGAGTTAATGCAGCAAGTCAATATTTGCAGTGTTGACCCTTCTTCTTCAGGACCTCTGCAATTCTCCCTGGCATGCTCTCAATCAACTTCTGGACCAAATCCTGACTGATAGCAGTCCATTCTTGCACAATCAATGCCTTCATTTTGTCAGAATTTTTAGGTTTTTGTTTGTCCACCGTCTCTTGATGATTGACCACAAGTTCTCAATGGGATTAAGATCTGGGGAGTTTCCAGGCCATGGACCCAAAATCTCTATGTTTTGTTCCCTGAGCCATTTAGTTATCACCTTTGCTTTATGGCAAGGTGCTCCATCATGCTGGAAAAGGCATTGTTGATCGCCAAACTGCTCTTGGAGGGTTGGGAGAAGTTGCTCTTGGAGGACATTCTGGTACCATTCTTTATTCATGGCTGTGTTTTTAGGCAAGACTGTGAGAGAGCCGATTCCCTTGGCTGAGAAGCAACCCCACACATGAATGGTTTCAGGATGCTTAACAGTTGGCATGAGACAAGACTGGTGGTAGCGCTCACCTTGTCTTCTCCGAATGAGGCGTCTTCCTGATGTCCCAAACAATCGAAAAGGGGATTCATCAGAGAAAATAACTTTACCCCAGTCCTCAGCAGTCCACTGCCTGTACCTTTTGCAGAATATCAGTCTGTCCATGATGTTTTTTCTGGAGAGAAGTGGCTTCTTTGCTGCCCTCCTTGAGACCAGGCCTTGCTCCAAGAGTCTCTGCCTCACAGTGCGTGCAGATGCACTCACACCTGCCTGCTGCCATTCCTGAGCAAGCTCTGCACTGCTGGTAGCCCGATCCCGCAGCTGAAACACTTTTAAGAGACGGTCCTGGCGCTTGCTGGTCTTTCTTGGGCGCCCTGAAGCCTTTTTGGCAACAATGGAACCTCTCTCCTTGAAGTTCTTGATGATGCGATAGATTGTTGACTGAGGTGCAATCTTTCTAGCTGCAATACTCTTCCCTGTTAGGCCATTTTTGTGCATTGCAATAATGACTGCACGTGTTTCTTTAGAGATAACCATGGTTAACAGAAGAGAAACAATGATGCCAAGCACCAGCCTCCTTTTAAAGTGTCCAGTGGTATCATTCTTACTTAATCATGACAGATTGATCTCCAGCCATGTCCTCATCAACACCCACACCTGTGTTAATGGAGCAATCACTGAAAAGAGGTTAGCTGGTCCTTTTAAGGCAGGGCTGCAATGATGTTGAAATGTGTTTTGGGGGATAAAGTTCATTTTCTAGCCAAATATTGACTTTGCAAGTAATTGCTGCTAAGCTGATCACTCTTTATAACATTCTGGAGTATATGCAAATTGCATTAGAAAAAGTGAATCAGTAGACTTTGTAAAAATTAATATTTGTGTCATTCTCAAAACTTTTGTCCATGACTGTAAATCAATGATTCGGCTGTCTGTGCATCCATTGGTGATGAGCCATATCTGTTTTAGTCCTAGGTGTTCTAGAGGGACTGCACCTCCTGTCATCTCCTCCCTAACCTGCTGGGGGTTGTAGTTTCACTACTATATTAGACGACTTGTTGCTGTGCTTCCTGTTGAGTCTATGGGGCGCTGTGTCAGGTTTCGCTTCTCTGTTGCTTGTTCAGATGTTTCCAGACAGAATAGAATTGTTGCAATGTGACGGCTTCTGTCTTCCTGCGACAGGTGTCTGGCTCTGGTACCTGCGGCATTTCATGAGTATGAGGCAGCCACACGGAACGCTGCCGTGTTCAGTTACTGCAAGGAGATATTGTGTGTCCGATGCTGGAAATAAAAGGCTCTGGGCTGGAGGAAGGGGAAACATTCAACCGGGCGGCCGGGGTATCAGGAGTTCAATCCATCCAACATATTAATTCACGCTCGGTCTCTATTCCAGGTTACGTGTATAAAGCTGCAATATTATCACTGGGACTTTTTTTTTTAATGTATATAGAGGTGTTATCAGTCATTGTACAGGAGGGGAGGAAGTGAGCTATGATATCACCTATTGTGAATGGTGGATCCTGTTACTTATTGTATATAGAGGTGTTTCACACGCTCATTAGATGCTTCTATACAGACTGTAGGGTCAGTCAGGCTATTGCTGCTAATAATGATGTGCATTTCCTAGAGCAGGAAGTTGGTGACAAAAAAAAATACTTTGTGGGAGAATTACAACGTTGCTTTATATTTTCTGATGGTGTCACTATAAAGGGCCCCCGATATGGGAACATCTTAAAGTGTCCAAAAGCCGTTCTTAACCATTCGGAGGCACGTTGATATTTCTTTACTGTGATCAGTGTCGGACTGGCCCACCGGAGAACCGGAGGATTCTCCGGTGGGCCCTGGCATCTGGCTAATAGCGGCACACCACGCAGCTGCCATGGGGGCCCCGTGCCAGCGGAGCAGCAGCGGGTGACAGGAGGCAGGAGCCCCTGTCCCCGCTGCTAAAGAGAAATGAATATTCACTGCTTCCCACGCCCATGTGGGCGTGGGAAGCAGTGAATATCATTACTTACCTGTCACCCGCTCCAAACGCTGAGCGCCGCTGTGTCATCGCGTCCTCTCTTGCTGCGATGTTCAGGCAGAGGGCGCGATGACGTCATTAGTGAGCGCCGCGCCCTCTGCCTGAGCATTCACTGCCGGAGGACCGAAGACAGCGGCGCTCAGCAGTGGACCCGGTGACAGGTAAATATCGCAGGTGCTGGGGCCCTGAGCCAGCGGAGACACCGGCACCTGTCACCCATAGCGCGCCGGTGTCCCCGCCTGCTCAGGACACCAGCACCTGGCCCCCAGCGACGAGAGGTGAGTATGTCTTTTTTTTTTTTTTTGCAGCATCTATGGGGGCATAATCTGTGGAGCATTTATGGGGCATAATCTATGGGGGCATAATCTGTGGAGCATCTATGGGGGCATAATCTGTGGAGCATCTATGGGGGCATAATCTGTGGAGCATTTATGGGGGCATAATCTATGGGGCATAATATGTGGAGCATCTATGGGGGCATAATCTATGGGGGCATAATCTGTGGAGCATTATGGGGGCTAATGTGAATCTATGGGGCATAATCTGTGGAGCATCTATGGGGCATAATCTGTGGAGCATTTATGGGGCATAATCTTTAATGGGGGCATAATTGTGGAGCATTATGGGGCATAATCTATGGGGGCATAATCTGTGGAGCATTTATGGGGGCATAATCTATGGGGGCATAATCTGTGGAGCATTCTATGGGGCATAATCTATGGGGCATAATCTGTGGGCATAATTCTGGGGGCATATCTATGGGGGCATAATCTGTGGAGCATTTATGGGGCATAATCTATGGGGGCATAATCTTGGAGCATTTATGGGGGCAAACTATGAGATCTATGGGGGCATAATCTATGGAGCATAATTTGGGGCATTTATGGGGGCATAATCTGTGGAGCATTTATGGGGGCATAATCTAAGAGCTTATGGGGCATAATCTATGGAGCATTTATGGGGCACAATCTATGGAGCTTTATGGGGGCATAATCTAAGGAGCATTATATGGGCATAATCTATGGGGGCAAATCTTGGAGCTTTTATGGGGGCATAACCTAGGAGCATTTATGGGGGCATAATCTATGAGGGGCATAATCTGTGGAGCATTTATGGGGGCATAATCTGTGGAGCATTTATGGGGGCATAATCTATGGGGGCATAATCTAAGGAGCATCTATGGGGGCATAATCTAGGGGGCATAATCTAAGGAGCATTTATGGGGGCATAATCTATGGAGCATCTATGGGGGCATAATCTATGGGGCATAATCTAAGGAGCATCTATGGGGCATAATGAGCTCTATGGGGGCATAATCTAAGGAGCATCTATGGGGGCATAATCTATGGGCATATCTATGGGGGCATAATCTATGGAGCTTCTATGGGGGCATAATCTATGGGGCTAATCTATGGGGGCATAATCTATGGAGCATCTATGGGGGCATAATCTGTGGAGCATCTATGGGGGCATAATCTATGGAGCATCTATGGGGGCATAATCTAAGGAGCATTTATGGGGCATAATCTATGGAGCATCTGTGAGAGCACAATCTGTGGAGCATCTATGGGGGCATAATACATGGGCAGCATATGGGGCACAATCTATGGAGCATCTTGTGGGGCATAATACATGGGGCAGCATATGGGGCATAATCTCATTTTCCACCCTAGGCTTATACTCGAGTCGATAAGTTTTCCCAGTTTTTTGTGGCAAAATTAGGGGGGTCGGCTTATACTCGAGTATATATGGTATCTATCTATCTATATCTATCTATCTATCTATCTATCTATCTATCTATCTATCTATCTATCTATCTATCTATTAGCATTATACCCTATGAGGGGGGGGCAGCATTATCCCTATGAGGGGGCTGCATTTATATCTATGAGGGAGGCTACCCCAACTCCTGCTACATAATTAAGACATGTACTACCTTATATTATACCCTGATATTAGTGTGTTTTACTGCACAATTTGTGGTCTTGTATTTATTTCTATGTAGCTACATAGTGGGCCCCAAGAATGATTTTCTCTGGTGGGCCCAAGGTGTTCCAGTCCGACGCTGACTGTGATACTTTATTAACCCTTATTGCCTCACACCAATTTACTGTGGTGGCACCAGTCTTAACCGGTCGCCACCAGCCCCAATAAATGGTAACAATGTTGCAATAGATACAAGTTTGCACAAGGTGAGAACATAGCAGGAGCCGGACTAGTTACATCTCCAGTAATCCTATGTAATTCCAGTATCAGAAACCAGGATTATACAGAAGATTAGGACTCCCTACGGGGCACTGGGGCAGTACTTGCTGGGAGTTGTAGTTACAGGGGCCACGTCTTTTTTTTGTGGCTCAGAGCTGTGTTCAGGAATTTATCACTTGTCATTCTGGTTCTCCGGAAATCCAATAGGGGCTATTTAGTTCTGTTCTTGGAAGTTTAGTTCTCATTCTTCCAGTTGGCGTGCCGCCATGTTCCCCTCCCCCGTTGTCCCGTCCATTTTCTGCCTTGTATACTAATGTCGTCCATCTATGCAGAACTTCTTGTCTTTCGTTCATCTTTGTCCAGAACTTGCCGGTTTCCTTTCTTATTTGCCTTCCTCTGTTCATTATTCATTTGTTCCCAGTGTTACCCCAGCAACCCTATGCCCCGCTCCGGCCGCGTCCATTGCTCTAAAGAATCCCGAATTTTGGCCTCAAGGACCGCAGATCTTTCTGTGCCTTGAAAAGTAAAATATTTTTGAAACAGCGCCACTTTTGTCTACAGGTCGTATCTGGTATTGCAGCTCATCTTTGTCGCGTTCAAGTAAAGAAATAATTTGCAATACTGGAGATGACTTAGACTTATAGGGTTAGAAAATCGTAACTACTACCAAAAATGGTGCCCACCTATGTCTGCAGGTTGCTTCTGGTACTGCAGGATGGCCCTATTTATTTTTGTGGGACCCATATATAGTTCTTCCTGCAGGGAATAGACGATCACTTGCTTTCCTTCGATCAGTCACCATCACACGACAACCTTACCATGGGACTACAGCTATTGCTCTCTGGACGGCTGCCAATGACTGATCCCTTCTAGAAAATAACCCTGCGCACAATATTCTGGATGAGGCAGTATCTGTCTGATAGTATCGCCCGGCTATGCTTCACCAGTTGGTTGCACCGTTTAGCTGTGTCATATCTTGACTGTCGGCCAAGACTGCAAAAAATGGAATAAAATGCCAGCCGTACCGGGCAAGAGGCGATTGGTGGGGCGACGCACATGCTGTGATCTTACTTGTCTCATTTTCTTTATACCCCATTTCTGACAAGGCATTTCCAGGATTGGGAAACGGTGCCCCCCCCGTCTGCAGGTTCTGTCTGGTATTGCAGCTCGTTGAAATGATTGCCATTGAGCTGCAATATCAGGTACAGCCTGGTGATAGGGGTGGCGCTGTTTCTGGAAGGAGGCAAACTTTTTTTTTTTTTTTTTCGCTATACCCACAGTTTCACATTCCCCCGCCAGGGTTGATGAATGTCGCCCAACTGCGTAGTTGTTAGACATAGAAAGCGCAGGAAACGTCATCCATTGCTGACCAATACCCACTGAGGAGCTAGTAATGGGCGAAGAGCTGTGACAACTTCACTTGCTTCCCTTCATATTACACTGGGTTGTCGGAGTTCTAGACTCCCGATCCGACAACTGATACAGGGGGACATTCCGGATCCGTCCTTACGTTGAGCTCTGTGTAATTCAGTGCTGAATCTCCCACATTAGGGGTCCCCATGTCCCCGCGCCACCCCCCACCCTCCATGCTGGTTCTAGTCTGAAGACCTTGAGGGGAACCATAACATTGATATCATCGGGAGGGTCTCGGCTGAAACCAAAAGGGTCAATATCAGGGGACAAGGTTACAATCAGAGGTAGTCAACATGTCAGTCAAGTTAGTACCTGATTCCCCACCTCCGTCCCCTCCCCCAGCCATTCCGGTTTGGTGGTGGGGAGATTGTAATGTTAATACTTGGGTAATGAAACAGTGTCACACCTGATTGGATTAGATGCAGCAGACAGTATCACACCTGATGGGATTAGATGCAGCAGACAGTATCACACCTGATAGGATTAGATGCAGCAGACAGTATCACACCTGATGGGATTAGATGCCAGACAGTATCCACCTGTATAATGCACAGACATACACCTGATGGGATTAGATGCAGCAGACAGTATCACACCTGATGGGATTAGATGCAGCAGACAGTATCACACCTGATGGGATTAGATGCAGCAGACAGTATCACACCTGATGGGATTAGATGCAGCAGACAGTATCACACCTGATGGGATTAGATGCAGCAGACAGTATCACACCTGATGGGATTAGATGCAGCAGACAGTATCACACCTGATGGGATTAGATGCAGCAGACAGCATCACACCTGATGGGATTAGATGCGGCAGACAGTATCACACCTGATGGGATTAGATGCGGCAGACAGTATCACACCTGATGGGATTAGATGCAGCAGACAGTATCACACCTGATGGGATTAGATGCGGCAGACAGTATTACACCTATATGCACAATATACACAGCTCAGCAAACAGTATCGTACATGATGAGATTTGATGCAGTGGCAATTGGTATCACAAATGATGAGATGAGATACAGCATTGCAAATGATTGAATTAGATGCAGTGACTCAGAATACTGTATTGCACATGATGGGATTAGATGCAGTGATTTTTGATTGGACCCTGTAGATCTCATTGGGAGTTTCCGTCCCTCCATATTACAAGGTGCCTCCGCTCACTCTCCGCTTTGCTCCTGGCAGGGTGGAATCTCCTGACCTGAAGATGCCGGACGTCTGTGTCGCTCTGTTTCTGATGTTGGCCTGTAAGTAATAAACTGGTGATTAAAAGAATACTAAAAAGTTTAATTTCCTTCCCGATGTGGCGGGAGCCTAATGTCCAAGTGAGCTGATTCCTTGTGTAGGAGATAAATGGGTGGGAAGATGCGATGGTTTAATATATTTACCCCAAGGGTCTAATGAGCTGAATCTTAAATCTGACCCTTCCCCCGACAGCCATTGGTGCAGTATGTGAAGAAGACAACAAAAAACAAAACGCTTTTTTGTGACATTTACTCTGAAAAACTCCAATTTCTCTTGTAACTTGTAACGCAGCTGTAAAGCCGCAGGTCGCCTCATCCTGTTTTACCAGATTCCGTCTCATCTGATTCACTATCTGATCTGTTCCTCCCTCTGTTTCAGCTGCGCCTCTTCTCCTCGCTACGTCAGGTGCAGCACCCCCAGGTCAGTGCTTCCAAAGTGCAAGGACATAAAGTCCTCCAAAAAGAGGTCACCTTGTAAAAATTCCAACACTTTGCATCAACTCAAAATATTTACCTATATTATTTTTTTTTTAAATAAAATCCTGTAAAGAAAAGTTGCAACAACATAAAATGATACATTGCGTCGACTTCTGCAACAATGTCAGAACTGGAGTTTCTGGGAGTTGAGTTTAGTTTTGGTGCAGATTCAGGAAGGGGTCAAATATTTTCCCCAACCCAGAGCTTTAACTATTGCTACCTTCTCCAAAATGGCAGAATTAGAGTGACCACCGGCAGATCCTCCAAGGGTCCCAATGCTGAAGTTCACCAGTTCTTTTGGCCACTGAATTCTAATATTCTGAATTAGGGGTAGAAGATAAAATAATGAATGGTTTAATATTTCTTATGGAACTTCTCTTGAACTGTATTTTTTTTTCTCTTTTTAGAGAGAAATCCATTTGAATACGGTAAGCTTCTATTGACTCCCATTCCAGGAACCCCGAGCTGCTAATTGCCTGTTAGTCGGCTGTCGATTAATCCTTGTGTTTTCCACTTAGATTACAAGTCTCTGCAGATCGCCGGACTCATTATGGCCGGAGTGCTGTGCGCTATGGGAATCATCATTTTAATAAGTGAGTAGTCCCAACATTAACTAACTATAATTGTAGCATTTTAGTTCTTCATTATCTTGATAAAACATTAAAGAAAGCATCCAGGCATAGGAAAATATGGCTGCTTTCTACAAAAACCACTCCCAAAACGTCCAGGTTATATATTTCGTGGCTGGAATACCAGACCTAACCCGCGGGGGGATGTGACGTTGTTAATGTAAGAAAACAGCCAATTTTTATAATCTTGTACAATATTTATATGTAATTCTCCATATAACAAAAAATACATAGTTTTATTATTTCAAAAACTGCAGGATCCAGGATTTTTTTTTTAACTTGTGTTTTTACAATCGATCACATTTTTTGTGCTGATTTATTGCTTAATATATCTTTATAGAGCTCAGTGCTCCATATCTCCTGCATAGTCTTATGTCTGTCTGCAGCCACCACTAGGGGAGCTCCCTGTATACAGAGATACATGAGGTTCTGTCTGCAGTCACCACTAGGGGGAGCTCCCTATATACAGAGATGCATAAGATTCTGTCTGCAGCCACCACTAGGGGGAGCTCCCTGTATACAGAGATGCATAAGATTCTGTCTGCAGCCACCACTAGGGGGAGCTCCCTGTATGGAGATTCTGACTGTAGTCACCACTAGGGGGAGCTCCCTGTATACAGAGATGCATGAGATTCTGTCTGCAGCCACCTCGAGGGGGAGCTCCCTGTATACAGAGATACATGATAAGATCCTGTCTGCAGCCACCACTAGGGGGAGCTCCCTGTATACAGAGATGCATAAGATTCTGTCTGCAGCCACCACTAGGGGGAGCTCCCTGTATGGAGACTCTGACTGTAGTCACCACTAGGGGGAGCTCCCTGTATGGAGATTCTGACTGTAGTCACCTCGAGGGGGAGCTCCCTGTATACAGGTCATGCATTGATCTCAATTATAAATCTGTGCAGTGAGCTCCCCCTAGTGGCTGCAGGCACAGATTCTTATGTAATTGTCTATACAGAGGATATTGAGCTGTGTAACCAAACAATAAACTGACCATAACTCTCCTTTTACTAGTGGACATTTTCTTTTGCTGTCTCTTCTGCTTTATGATTTCTGTACAGGATGTAGCTGTGCCGCTGACATTTCATGCAATGATGACTAAGCTCCTTGCTGGGTTGTCTTGTCCGGCGGGGGTTCGTCCTCTTGCTTCTGACTGTTACATTGTAAACACTGAGGCCTCCGATCACCATTGGGGACCTGTTATTAGTGCACACATTGCCCTCTGCACCTGCGCTGCTCAGCGGCCTCCGCACATGTTCCTAATCGTTGTCACTTTCTTAGATCTTAGATTTCCTGTACAGATTTCTTATAATCTGACTTTGATGCTTTTCTTCTTTAGGTGGAAAATGCCGATGTAAATTCAACCAGAAGGAGTAAGTTTCTGTGCTGTTCGCTGATGGTGGGGTTGGCCTTAAGGTTTGGGGCCAAACAGATACTAAAGTTAAGTGTTGGGACGTGGAAACATTGTATTCAGACTTCCAGACCTGGCATCGTCCCCCCACTGAGAAGGGCCACCAGCACCAGGGCCACGTCCACTGCTGGTGCCAATGGATTTTACTGACTCGGCCACCAGCAAACCTTGACCTAGATCTACAGGAACCTGACAGAGATGCAGGGTCTCCACATACGGAGACCCCAGAACCCATCATGCATAGACTTAGTATTGTTGAGGTTGTTTAATTTTTTGGGCATCCCAAAACGGGATCCTCATGTAGCCCCTCTTCTTTGGGCATCTTGTTTTATGGTTGGTCACTTCATTCATTGATTGGGCTTCTGTTTTCTTTCTCGCAGACAAATGAGAAGATCCCAAGACCCGCAGCTTATTACTCCAGGTGATGAGCTTTATTTATATGGTGGATGATACAGTTATGTGATAAATAAGCGGATTCTGGCACTGCAAACTCCGTAGAAAATTCAATATATTTTAGACCTGATGGAGCTGATGTACTTACTGTAAAAATGTATAGATGTGGATTCCCATGTTTATTTTCCTGCTGTATTCGAGTGTTTAATGCTCATCTCATTATATGGGTTATGCAGCTATTCTGACTTGGATTTTCATAGTAAATACAATAGCCTCCATAGGTCTAAAATATCTACTTTAATAATGTATTTAATGTTCAGTTTTATAATGAAGATAATTAAAATAAATTAAATAATTAAAGATAATTATCTTGGATGATGTAAGTTAACCTTGATAACTACAGTCACCTCTGAGAGATGGTCTGTGCATAGAAATTATATAAGCCACCTGTGTACCCCTTTAATAAAGCTCCCTGAGTGCCTGTTCAAAAGTACACTGCTCAAAAAAATAAAGGGAACACTCAAACAACACATCCTAGATCTAAATGAATGAAATATTCTCATTGAATACTTTGTTCTGTACAAAGTTGACTGTGCTGTCAACATAATCACACAAAAATCATCAATGGAAATCAAATTTATTAACCAATGGAGGCCTGGATTTGGGGAGACCCCCAAAATGAAAGTGGAAACAAGTCAAAATGATGCTCAGTATTGTGTGTGGCCTCCACATGCTTGAGTGACCTCCCTACAATGCCTGGGCATGCTCCTGATGAGGTTGCGGATGTTCTCCTGACGGATCTCCTCCCAGGCCTTGACTAAAGCATCCGTCAACTCCTGGACAGTCTGTGGTGCAACGTGACGTTGGTGGATGGAGCGAGACATGCTGTCCCAGATGTGCTCAATCAGATTCAGGTCTGGGGAATGGGCGGGCCAGTCCATAGCTTCAATGCCTTCATCTTGCAGGAACTGCTGACACACTCCAGCCACATGAGGTCTGACATTGTCCTGCATTAGGAGGAACCCAGGGCCAACCGCACCAGCATATGGTCTCACAAGGGGTCTGAGGATCTCATCTTGGTACCCAATAGCAGTCAGGCTACCTCTGGCGAGCACATGGAGGGCTGTGCGGCCATCCAAAGAAATGCCACCCCATACCATTACTGACCCACTGCCAAACCGGTCATGCTGAAGGATGTTGTAGGCAGAAGGTTCACAATGAGCACATGTGACAGACGTGACAGAGTCTGGAGACGCTGTGGAGAGCGATCTGCTGCCTGCAACATCCTTCAGCCTGACCGGTTTGGCAGTGGGTCAGTAATGGTATGGGGTGGCATTTCTTTGGATGGCCGCACAGCCCTCCATGTGCTCGCCAGAGGTAGCCTGACTGCCATTAGGTACCGAGATGAGATCCTCAGACCCCTTGTGAGACCATATGCTGGTGCGGTTGGCCCTGGGTTCCTCCTAATGCAGGACAATGCCAGACCTCATGTGGCTGGAGTGTGTCAGCAGTTCCTGTAAGATGAAGGCATTGAAGCTATGGACTGGCCCGCCCGTTCCCCAGACCTGAATCTGATTGAGCACATCTGGGACAGCATGTCTCGCTCCATCCACCAACGTCACATTGCACCACAGACTGTCCAGGAGTTGACGGATGCTTTAGTCCAGGTCTGGGAGGAGATCCCTCAGGAGAACATCCGCCTCCACATCAGGAGCATGCCCAGGTGTTGTAGGGAGGTCATACAGGCACGTGGAGGCCACACACAATACTGAGCATCATTTTGACTTGTTTGCACTTTCATTTTGGGGGTCTCTCCAAATCCAGGCCTCCAGTGGTTCAAAAATTTGATTTCCATTGATGATTTTTGTGTGATTATGTTGACGGCACATTCAACTTTGTACAGAACAAAGTATTCAATGAGAATATTTCATTCATTTAGATCTAGGATGTGTTATTTGAGTGTTCCCTTTATTTTTTTGAGCAGTGTATTAATGATGACTCCATTGCTCCCCTTTGCTGGGCTGCTGACCACATACTCGCCCCCTTCATCATGTAGGTTGCGTGTCTAAAGAGATCGGCGACTGCAGTATTGGGAGTCAATGGCTTGCTGCTCTCTGGTCTTCAAGCACTTGCTGAACAGAGAGACGCAAGCCACACATTATGGGTCCCTAAAGCACAAGTGGGTTGGGGACCCCTAGTGTAAGTGAATGTCCACCCTTCTTCAATTAACTGAAGTTTTTTATAGGAGTAAATGTTCCATTTTCCTGATCCAGAGATTCAAATTCTGTGCATTGGCACAAAGTTGTAAGTTATTGCAGCTATCGCAGTCACCACTAGAGGGAGCTCTGTGTATACAGTTTTATTATTTCCTTCAATGTGTAGACAGTATTCGGTAAGCTCCCCCTAGTGGTGAATGCAGACAGCTGGATATTATATGTAACTCTATAGGTGGATTTCTAGGACCACTCTAACGTCCCAAGTAACAGGCCAGAAGTTTTGGCTGCTGGAAAGACAGAGGGAAAGGTTAATGGCTCAACGCTCTGATGATCTTTGTTGGAACTTTTTCCAAGGGGCATTTTGCCAGCTAAGTCTCCATAAGAACCAGAATCTCCCAGAACCTGCAGGAACAATAAAATCTAAACTCCGTCTGGTTACTAGAATTTTTCTCTGGTGCCCTTAGTCCAGGGTTAAATATGGTGACTTTACATTTTGTATTGACACTTTATGCTCTTGATATCTGATTGCTGTCACATTTATCTTTCAGGGAGCGCCAGTCGCTGCTGAACCCCCATCATCCAAACTGAGGACGATTTTTTTATTTTTTATTTTTCCTAATCTTCTCCAAGCCGTATGATCCCGACTGCGTCTCGCCGGTCGCCTTCCTCCTTCGTTTTGTTACATAAACCCTTTTTCTTTAATGTGTTTGGCGGCTAATCCATAAAAATGTTTTGTTTTCTCACAGTTTGAGGCTTTCTGTTCATGTAGTCAGAGAGATGGGGGGTCAGTATTAATATTTGGACAAGATTAAACGCTTCAAAATTGTGAGAAAATAAGCAACAAACACGGAAATAAAATGCTAAATACTAAAATATATTTCCTGAATTTGATATTATAGACAAATGTATTTTAAATATAGAAAAAAATGTAAATAAAACTGAAAACTGCCTTATTTGTACCTTTTTTTTTTTCCAGTTTATTAAAGGACCTCTGATTATATATTCGTGTGAAATTGCAACTTTTATTATTTCGTACTGACTCGCTGACTTTCTTGTGCTACATTCCTCACAATAATGTGTGTATAAATATGACAGCAACATCAGAAAGAAGGAATATGAGAAGCTGGAGAAATACCAGTGCCTCAAAGGAGAACTGGAGAAGATGTGGAAGGTGAAGGCAACAGTGATTCCAGTGGTGATAGGAGCACTTGGAGCAGTGACCCCTAAGTTGAAAGAATGGCTACAACAGATCCCAGGAGCAACATCTGAGCTCTCCGTCCAGAAAAGGGCAATGCTGGGAACGGCTAAGATCCTGCGCAGAACCCTCAAACTCCAGGCCTCTGGTAAAGGACCAGAGAATGAGAAAGGACAACAAAGACCACCCCAGTGGGGGTGAGAAGGAACACCCCCCCCAGTCCCCAGGAGCGCTGTTCACTGTACTCACTTGGTCACAAAATCCTGGCTGTTATACAGGTTCCATCAATGGCCACATTTTGTGTCCTCAGCTGTTCTTCCTCATCACCTCCGTCTGGCTAGAAGACAACTGTCTGCAGCAGGAGCCTCTCCCCACTGCACACTGTCAATGGGAAATTTAAAGTTTTAAACCTCACTCACTGGCTCAGCGTCACATCTCTGCTATCGGCCAGTCTCAAACTGAGAAGCGTCAAAATAATGTATCCCCTGTGTTCTGATTTTCACTATACCCTATGATCAAGTTTTATTTTTCTTTCGGCTATTTCTGAGTGCGCTGTTCTTTATTACAGGGATCCAGATTACCAGAAATACTGGGGAGTGAAGAGCTTTACTGTTCCTTTAAGAATTGTATCCATGGATGTAGAATATGTAACAATGTTGTATTGATACCCAGATGAAACAATAGAGGGAAAAAATGTCCGTTCACCATTTGTTGCAGCACCTTGCTGGATGAAGTAACATTGCCCAGAGCTGTCTCAGTCTTGGACGTCGGCAAAATGGAAAAAGGTGGGGGAAGAAACCTCCAGGGATGAAATCAAGAAGGAAAGTTTATCTTTATTCGAAGCCATGACAGCACCCAACGAGAGAGGGGATCCGCCCTTCAGGAACAGGAAACCTACAGATACAAAAGGGCGGCACCTCTCCCCACGCATCAGTTGGTTTCCTGTTCCTGGAGGACAAGGAAGCCTACAGATGAAGATCTTCCTCGTATCCCAGGCCGACAGGTCGACCCAGGTAGCGAGCAGTCTCCTACCTCGACCTGGTGCGGGGACCCCTGGAGCGCCACGGTGGGCCCGGGCAGGGCTCCACGACAGTGAGCGAAGCAGCAGGAAGCGGTGTCCGGTGGATCCCGTCTTCCGGCCGGCGTGGCAGGTATGTATGAGCCATCCCCCTCCTCGATGCTTGTTCTCCTCCCTGCTGGATGTGCGGTGCTGCCGGCCTGTGCACTGTCGCGGGAGGCTGAGCGTCGGGGGGTTCTCCCGGCCTGGTTCGGCGCCTCTGCGCCTCCCCCCGGCGCGTCCTTACGATCTTCCGGCGGGGGCGGATGTGACGCGCAGGGGGGCGTGGCCTGAGACGCCGGACCGGAAGTCGGGTGCCGGCCGGCGTTTTCCTCCCCTCTGCGACGCTAGAATGCGCAACCGACTCCGATTCGTGGAACGGTTTCACTAGTGAGCTCTGGGGGCACGAGCACTGCAATAAGGGAGGGGAGGCGGGCTAGACCCGAGGGGGAGGGGCATAACGCTGGCGTCTACACGCTGCTGTACCGGATATCTGGGGTTAAAAGAGGCCGACCCAGCTGCACAGCGCTTCTGATCCAACATGGAGGGATCAGAAGCTCCCTCGGAGCAGCAGAGCCTGCATGTCGAGCAGGAAATTCGCTCCAGGACGCAGCCAGTCAAGGTGAAAGGACATGGATCCGTCCGTAGAGGTTCCTCCAGGGCTGTGGAGGCATCATCATCACCTGGCCCCCCCCGTGATCTGGTACCTATTACTGCTAGCGGGTAAGGGGATCTTCGTGAATGTATACCCGATGATGCAGTTTATTCCTCCCTTGTGTTTTCCTTTTATCAGGGAAAAAAGAGTGCAGGAAAGGCAAAACATAGGGAATGTGCCCTCTGCGGTCAGCCCCTGCCTGATGCCTATCCCAAAAGGTTATGTCAACCTTTGTTCAACAGACGGTAGGGCACAGTGATATAGGGGTGGTTATTAGTCCTTATCGAAATAGGGCAATGCCTTACAAATCTTCCCCGTACTCCCTACAGGTACTGAAGAAACTCCGGAATTTCACTTCAAACCTGAGGGATATGATTAGAACAGAGATGAAAGCCATTTCTAGAGGAGAATCATCCAGGTCAAAAAGGGGTTCAAGGGTCTCGGACTCTGATTCCCCAGCCAGGCCTAACAAAGGCGAAAATTTGCTTAGGTCCACTTCATCATCTCCTTCGCACTCATCTTCCTCATCGGAGGAAGAGTCTACTAGATTTTGCTTTCCCCTAGACCAGATGGATAAGCTGGTCAAGGCAATAAAATCCACCATGGGGATTGAAGACACAAAACCTGAGCGGTCTATACAGGACTTTATGTTCAAGGGATTAGACCCGAAGAAACGCAGGTCCTTTCCCCTAAATAATTCCATAAAAAATTTAATTAACAAGGAATGGAAAAAGCTGGAAAAAAGGGGTTCAGTTGCCCCAACATTCAAACGCAGATACCCCTTTGATGATTCAGTGGTAGTTAAATGGGACAAAGCCCCAAAACTAGATGCCGCAGTAGCTAAGGCCTCCAAAAAATCTTCCATACCCTTTGAGGATATGGGAAGCCTGAAAGATCCACTGGACAAAAAAGCTGACTCTTATCTAAAAGGTACTTGGGAGATGTCAGCGGGAACTCTGAGACCAGCAGTGGCTGCCACTTATACGGCTAGATCCGTAATGGTATGGTTGGATCAGCTGAAAACGCAAATGGAAGAAGGTGCCTCCCGGGAGTCCATGATAAAATCCCTTCCGATTATTCAAAATGCAGCGTCTTTTTTGGCAGATTCTTCTGCCGACTCTGTAAGGATGGCTGCCAGGGCTGCAGGACTATCAAATGCAGCACGAAGGGCACTATGGCTCAAATGTTGGCCGGGTGACATCCAGGCCAGATCTCGTCTCTGTTCTATCCCTTGTGAGGGGGAATACTTGTTTGGCCCTGTCCTAGATGAACTCTTGGAGAAGGCAGGGATGATAAGAAGAAATTCCCTAGTATTCCAAATCCCTCATATAGACGTCCCTTCGGCAGGAAAAGATTTAATCGCAGAAGGTCGTCCAGAGAGCGAGGCACATGGGACGATAGGAAGAGGAAAGGTACGGGATATATATTCAGAGGCCCGTCCCGAGATGCCAAGAAGTCTTCCAAATGACTAGCGGTTCCGGTGGGAGGTAGACTGTCGGCCTTCTACCCGGCCTGGTCCAGAATCTCCAACAGCTGTTGGATTTTGAACCTAGTGGCTTCAGGACTTAGTTAGAATTTTCTGAATTACCCCGAGATACCTTTAAGGTTACTCCCATCCGGTCTTCTTCAGCAGAACAGACCGTGCTGGAGACAGAAATTCTGAACTTATGCCATAAAGGAGTTCTGGTGCAGGTACCTACAATGGAAAGAGGTAGAGGCTTTTACTCCCCTCTGTTTCTAGTCCAGAAGCCGGACGGCTCCTTCAGGACAATAATTAACTTGAAAGCCTTGAACAAATCCCTCACAATACGGCCGTTTAAAATGGAAACAGTCAATTCCACAATAAAGTTATTGTTTGAAAGCTGCTTCATGGTGGTATTGGACTTAAAAGACGCCTATTACCATGTCCCCATCCATATATCCCATCAGCGTTTTCTTAGAGTGGCAGTATGGTTGGAAGGCTCGCTGCAACATTTTCGATATAAGGCTCTACCATTCGGTCTTGCAGTTGCCCCTCGGGTATTTACAAAAGTTGTAGCAGAAATGATGGCCCATCTGCGGGAATCTAATATCCTGATAGTTCCCTACCTCGATGACTTCCTGATCATAGGCAAAACAGCGGACCACTGTCAAGAACAGTTAAACAAAACAATATCTGTTCTAGAACAGTTGGTGTGGCTATTAAATATTGAAAAGTCTCGATTACAGCCGATCCAAGTGAGTCGCACACACCAAGTGGTGTGGTACCAGGGCTATGGGGTACTCGGCACCGAGCCCATGAAAGTCTATGGGGTTTGTCACTGGCAGCAGAGCTCGGTCCGTGTCCCTGGGCGGTCATTCAATGGGGGATGTATTTACAGGGGATTTGTAGTTAGTTCGTGACGCCACCTGTGGTATCTGATCAATTGGACCAGCGCTGCTATATGGATCTTCACAGGGGATGTTATGGGGCAGCTAGATGGTAAGTCTCCCACAGGCGAGACTGGTCCCTGGAAGTCTATGGTGATGCAGGGTGTAGTAAATGAAACAGTCTCACACAAGGCAATCTCTTTCCATACCTTTACTTGTAGATGTTTCAGGCAGGTCCCGGGAAGCTGGTCGGGGTGGAGAATGCACATTCAGATAAACCGCTGAGCAGGTTAGAGGCCTCCTTTAACCTTGTATGTATGTGAGTACAAACTTGCATGAAGTCAAGTTAACTCTGTTAATCTCCAGCTTGTTCAATAGCTGCAACGCCCGGCCGACATTGTGGTAGAGCCTTCTAGTTGGTGAGAACAGAGTCCCTACTTTTGTAGCGTCCCACTCAAGGTCCTTGTTCTACCTGACTCCGTTTACGTATCAGCGCTTAGGGCTACCTTCTGTGACTTGAAGTCCAGGAAGGCCTCCGGTGTTTCTTATTAATAGGCGTAAAGCACTAGCAACGCTTCGGACCCCGGTGTCCGGTGAATTAGTGCGGGTAATCCGGTACCTGATGCACTTGTCTCTATCTTTCTCCACTGTGCCCCTCGTCCTGCTCTCGCTCTTAACATAAGCACAAGTAGCGATGATGTGAATGTCAGCTTTCTTCAGAGCTCACTGAACAGTTCCCAGTACACTCACTGTTGCAGCCCTGTGATTCCCTTCTTTCTTTCCTTCCTTTCTCAGACCCTGTCCAGAGCAGCGCACAGGAACTCTGTCAAACTGTGTACACGCTGTAGCTCCGAGAGTCACCTCCTCTTTCTAAGGAATACAGGTAGCTTGTGCTGAGGTATTGGTCCTGCCGTTCTGACTGGGCTAGAGTGACTCCTTACACTCGAACCAGACTCCACTTCATGAACTTGCTCTGCCAGAATCTAGTCTGCACTCCTCTTCCTCTAAGACTAGACTGACTTGCACTGTCCTAAGACAGGAAGCTTGAATGAACTCTGACTGAACTCCTCTCCCTCCAAGTCCAGACTGAACTGAAACTGAACTGAAGGCTGACTGCTACGTGTCACTTCCTTTTATACCCCTAGTGGGTGTGTTGGGAAATGAGTGTGACGTGAATGAATATCAAGCTTCACGGTTACCTTCTTGTGCACTCTCCTGGAATATGTGTGCCTGGCGTAGCTGGGCCACGCAAAGTCTCGATTACAGCCGATCCAAGTACAACAGTTTTTGGGCCTAACTCTAGATTCCCAGAAACAAGAATGCCGACTTCCAACCGACAAAATAATACGCCTGCATTATCAGATCCTAAATGCCTCCAATAACCCCACCATGTCCCTTAGGAAAGCCATGTCCCTGCTGGGCTCTCTTTCCTCCTGCATTCCTGCGGTACAATGGGCACGGTTTCATACCAGGACTTTACAAGCTGAGGTCTTGCGTTATGATAAAAGCCTAGGAAACCGCCTGGAGAGCCGTCTAACCTTATCCCGGGCCACAATTAAGTCCTTAGAATGGTGGCTGGATAATCGTAACCTATCCAAAGGGGAGTATAATATATCCAGAGTAGTCACCACGGATGCTAGTCCTACCGGTTGGGGGGCTCATATGTCTGATTCTGTAGTGCAGGGCTTATGGCAGCATCATCAGATAGACATGTCATCTAACATGAAAGAGCTTACGGCAGTAGAATTGGCAGTTAAAAGACTCCTTGTTTATCTACAGGGTCATCACGTACGGATTTTGTCCGACAATCAGGTCGCGGTAGCCTATATCAACCACCAGGGAGGCACTCGATCTGGTCCTCTCATGCAAGTGTCAGAGCGTCTTCCATCTGGCAGAAAGACATTTTCTATCCTTAACAGCATTGCACATAAGAGGAGAGGAAAACACCACCGCAGACTTTTTAAGCCGCCACCTTCTAAGACAAGGGGAATGGTCACTAAAGAGTGTCATCTTCGACAGGATCATGCGCAGATGGGGGCAACCAGACATAGACCTTTTTGCCACCAGAAGGAATCGGAAGGTAGAACAGTTCTGCTCCCTAAACCCCAGAGAAAATCCGCTGGCAGTTGATGCCTTTCTGATACAATGGGATTTTTCTCTGGCTTATGCCTTTCCCCCCTTGTCTCTGATTCCTCTGGTAGTCACAAAGATCAGGAAGGACAAGGCGAGCATGATCTTAGTAGCACCATTTTGGCCCAAGAGAACGTGGTTCTCGAGCCTCAGGACCATGTCAATAACCGACCCATGGATTTTGCCGGACATTCCAGATCTCCTGTCCAGGGTCCAGTGTTCCACCCTCAAGTGGCTGGCCTCCATCTGACGGCGTGGAATTTGAGCGGTCGTTATTGTTAGACAGGGGTTTTCTCATGATTTAATAAATACCCTTCTTAAAAGTAGGAAGGAAATAACGACTAAGATTTATGCCAGGACCTGGAGAAAATTTTTACAGGTCTCAGGAGTTACGGCTAGAGATTCAGTTCCGATATCTCAGATCCTGGAGTTTCTACAAAAGGGGTTAGATATGGGTCTTTCCACCAGTACCCTCAAAGTACAGGTTTCTGCCCTGGGAGCCCTTTTTCACTGTAACATAGCTAGAAACTATTGGGTCAGTAGATTTATTAAGGCGGCAACAAGATCAAGGCCTATAGTCAGGAATATGTTTATGCCTTGGGATTTAAACTTAGTGCTCACGGCTATGACAGAGTCTCCATTTGAACCCATTTCAGTCTCCTCGATTAAAACCCTTTCTATCAAGGTAGCTTTTTTAGTAGCTTTAACTTCAGCTCGAAGGGTGAGTGACATCCAGGCACTCTCTAGACTTCCTCCGTATACACAAATTCAAGACGATAGGGTGATACTTAGAGCTGATCCGGCATACCTACCTAAAGTGGCATCCACCTTTCATAGATCCCAGGAGATAATCTTACCATCATTCTTACCTAATCCTAATAACCAAAAAGAAGAGAAACTCCATACTTTAGACGCAAGGAGATGTCTCTTAGAGTATCTAGCTGTTACTGATCCCTGGAAGAAAGATAATGCCTTATTTGTTTCGTTCCAAGGTCCCAGAAAGGGCCTTAGAGTATCAAAAACCACATTAGCTAGATGGATCAGGGAAGCTATTGCATTAGCATACACCTCAAAAGGTAGGCCGGCTCCAGAAAAGCTGAGGGCACATTCCACTCGAGCCATGGCAACCTCGTGGGCGGAAAGGTCGGAAGTCTCCATCGACCAGATATGTAAGGCCGCCACTTGGTCCTCTCCAAGCACTTTCTACAATCATTATAGATTAGACTTGGGTGCTTCCTCTGATCTCTCTTTTGGGGTAAGGGTGCTGCAGGCTGTAGTCCCTCCCTGAGTAGTTATTACTCTCTGTAATTCTCTCGTTGGGTGCTGTCATGGCTTCGAATAAAGTCTAAGTTACTTACCGTTAACGGTATTTTTCGAAGTCCATGACAGCACCCCTTATATTCCCTCCCTTTATCTTATCGGCGCGCACTTCTTCCTCTTATAAGTTTCACATAAAATGAAATTTCGTTACGCAATAAAGTTATATAGAGCTTGTGATTGTCATTAACCTGGCTAGTCCTCTTGTGCTCTGTAAACCAACTGATGCATGGGGAGAGGTGCCGCCCTTTTGTATCTGTAGGTTTCCTGTTCCTGAAGGGCGGATCCCCTCTCTCGTTGGGTGCTGTCATGGACTTCGAAAAATACCGTTAACGGTAAGTAACTTAGACTTTTTTGGAAAAAAAAATGAAAAAACTTTTATTCAGTACATTAAAAAAGACATGGATCCTGGTCACAACAACCTGGGAAGAACAACCAACGTGTTTCAGCTAAGAGCCTTAATCATGGTATGTAACACCTTGGACTGAATACAGGTGTGAGCTGACAGAGAACAAAACACCTGAAATATGAACTCAATAAAGTGCCACAAAAACTTAACACATAGTTGAAAGAAAATAATCACATGTCATACATTAATATTTAAAGACAGTATGAAGAGAAAAAAAAATATAAAAAAAATATTTTTTTCCTTGCTAAAAAATATATGTAGTATACCAAGACAAATAAAAAAAATCAGACTTAGTTGTATTGTAAAGTAAGATCTCGTGGTAGATTCATACCGTGGGGGACTCTGGTCTGTAACTTAAAAATCTATAAGATTCGTGGTTCAGCAATTTTCGCCTCAGATCCCCTCCTCTCTTAGGTCTATACACTTTCTCTATACCATAGAATTTTAGGGAGCTGATATTACCCTCATTTATTTGAGAAAAATGTTTTGAGACTGCTGATACACCAACAGCTTTCATATTGACAGCGTCAGACATGTGCCGTCTTATGCGGTTTTTCAGAGGTCCGGTGGTGCAGCCGGTGTATTGGATATTGCATTGTTCGCATTCAATAATATAAATAACACCTGTTGTATTACAATTTATACAATTATTAATAGAAAATTCTTTGTCGTGATAGATTTAAATGTTTGTTTATTATGAACTACATGTGAACATGCTTTGCAGGGAGAATGTCCGCGTCTGAAAAACCCTTTTGTAGATAACCAGGTAGGCTGATGCAAGGATGCTTCATAAGGGTATGTGCACACATTGCAGATTAGCCTGCGGAATTTTCTGCACAGAATCCGCACCTCTTGGCAGAAAACGCAGGTGCGTTTTTGATGCGGATTTGATGTGTTTTTTTTAAGCTAAATAAAGATATGGTATGTTATTTATCCAAATTACAATTTCTTGTCCAACCCCCTTTCTGCGCCAGAGGGGGAAAGCCGACTGCAGCGGCCAATTTTTCTAGCCTGGGAAGGGGTTAGCACCCATGGAGCTTCCCAGGCTATGAATATCAGCCCGCAGCTAGCCTTCACTGGCTATTAAAATAGGGGAACCCCAAAAAGATGTGTGGTCCCCCTATAATTTATAGCCAGAAAGGCTACGCAGACAGCTGCGGGCTGATATTCATAGCCTAGGAAGGAGCCATTGATATTGGCGCACCCCCCTGGCTAAAAATACGAGGTTTGCCGTGACGTGGCAGTGGGCTTCATACAGTCTGATCAGAATGTTAAACGAAGAACCTCATGTTCAGTTATATATATTTTTGCCGAGAGGCATTAGATCATTGTATGATTTTTGGAGGTGCTGTCCTTTCTCTCTTTTTTTGCATATCGCATGATCTGTTTTTTTTCCTTTGGATGTGCACTCCTCTCATTTGGCACAGGGGATTTTAATTAGCAGGAGACTGCATAGTAATGGGTCTAGCCCTTTTCTGCTCTCACTGAAGAGCTGGAGGAAGGTGCGTTTCAGTATTCTTTTCATTTTGGTGAGGGTGCCGTGTGGCGGCCATTGTTGCTGTGGCTTTGTGCTGGTGGGGCGGTGCGGTCTGGAGTCATGGGGACTCAGTCTTGCAGCATGGGTGCTGTGGGGCAACAGGCCGTCTGCCCTGCTGGTGCACTGGCGCGGTGGCAGTGGTCGCCGCACGACGCCGCTCCTTTAGGCTATGTGCACACATTGCGGAATGTTTGCAGAAATTTCCTGAGGAAAACCGGACATTTTCCTAGAAAATCCGCATGTGTTTTTATCGTGTTTTTTTGTGCGTTTTTGCCGCATTTTGGTGCGTTTTTTGCGCATTTTTACCACGAATTTTCCTGAACATTCTAGCTCAGTAATATAGCGGGAAAGACGCAGATTTACCGCAAAATTAATGAACATGATGCGTTTTTTTTCCGCAATGATTTTTTTCGCAGAAAAAAAACGCACCATGTGCACAAAAATTGCAGAATTCATTCTAAATAATAGGATGCTTAATTCATGCGTTTTTTAAAATCCGCAACGTGTGCACATAGCCTTAGATTTGGCTCATCTGTATGATGCGCCAATTCCGGCACTTAACCCCTCTCTTCCCACTGCTGTGTAGCGGTGGCATATGGGGTAATAAGGGGTTATTGTCACCTTGCTATTGTAAGGTTACATTAATCCCGGTTAATAATGAAGAGGTGTCAATAAGACACCTACCATTATTAATCTTATAGTATCAAATGGTTAAAAAAAACATAAGAATAAAGTAGTTTAATAAATAAAACATAAAACGGTTTGCCATCTTTATTGCATGCCCAATCCATGTAATGCCATCATTCTCCTGTAATAAAAAGTAAAAAAATAAACCAATAATATACTCCCTGTCCTACTCGGTCCAATTAATAACGAGTGTCCCACGACGATTTCCACTATAGCACAGTGACATCAGGTGATGTCACTGCTCTATAGGGCCTCCAGTGACAGGAGACAATGGCTCCTGCAGTGCATCACTGAGGTTACCCGAGTTCATTCTCTCACTTTACGGCAATGCTGCGTGGGAATTTTCTCACCCAGCATTGCCGGTGAGAGAATGAACTTAAGTGACTTCAGTCTCTCTTGGCGGCGGAGGGATATACACCGCTGTCAGTGCATCGCGGAGGCCGTGTAGAGCATGGACATGCAACCGATGTCAGTGTTCTACACCGGAGATAGTCGTGGGACACTCGTTAGTAATTGGACTACAGCAGAAAGGTAAGTATAGGTTGGTTTTTTATTTTTAGTAAAGGAGACAAGGGCATGGATTGGTAAGTATGTACTCTATGTTATATGCTACGTGTATGTTACATGTTGTATTGTTTTTTTTTTTACATTCAACACATTAGCTGGATGATGGGACCATCTACTGTCCCATCATTGGCTAATGTGTCACTCACTGTCACTGTAGCAGGCATAGCCCATCGGACGATACCTGCATACACACACACACAGCCCCCGCACAGCCCTGGCAGACCCCCGCACAGCCCCGAAGACCCCCGGATAGCCCCAGGTACCCCCTGACAGCCTCAGCAACCCCCGCAGAACCCCCGGACAGCCCCACAGACCCCCCCACACATGCACACATACATAGCCCGGCACACACCATACACGCACACAGTCACCGCCCACACACTTCCCTCCTCCCGATCTGCAGCGTTTCATCCGCAGCAAAACAGCAGATCTTTTTTTGCATTGACTCAATGCAAGTCAATGGGTGCAGAAACGCTGCAGATCCGCACAAAGAATTGACATGCTGCAGAAAATAAAACGCGAATCCGCGCATTTTTTTCTGCAGCATGTACAACAAACCTGCGTTTCCCATAGATTTACATTGGCTGTGCACTACACTGCGGGTTTGATGTGTTTCCACATGTCAGTAAGTTTAGGATCTTCGTTTAACATTGGCAGATATTTACGTATGATATTAACAACTTTTGTATAGTGGGAGTTATATTGGGTGGGAAAGGTCATACAGTTATTAGTTATTGGTTTTAGGTTTATCTGACAATAGTTTCTATCTATGTATTTTTTTCACAGCTGCATCAGCTTTTCTCAGAGTCCGATTAGCGTAGCCTCTATGTTGTAATCTATGGATGGTTTTATTAGCTTCTGTATTATAAGTGGATGGCAGGGAAGAGTTTCTTTTCATCCTAATAAGTTCACCAAAGGGGATAGTCTTAATTATGTGGGGTGGATGGCAAGAACTAGCTTCCAAAATGGAGTTGCTATCTGTGGATTTTTTAAAAGGAGAAATAATAATAGACCCCATATTTATATTCCCAGTTAGAGTAATATCAAGGTAAGTAATAGACGTTGCAGAAAGTTTGCAAGTAAAACATAAATCAAATTCATTCTCATTGATGAATGCAATGAGTTTAAGAGCTTCTAGCTCAGAACCCTTCCAAATAATGATATCGTCTATGTAACGACCGTAAGAATCAAGTTGTGAAAAACATTTTTTTTTAGAAAACAAAAAATTTTCCTTACATGTAGTTCATAATAAACAAAAATTTAAATCTATCACAACCAACAAAGAATTTTCTATTAATAATCTCTTCTATTATTTCTAAACACTGTTTTTCGGTGATTACTTTGTATCTCCGTTCATACTGCACCCACACACACAAATGATACACCATTTGAAAGATAAACTTGCCCCCTTCAGCAAGAAATTAGCCAAACAGACCACGCATTCAACATTTGATCAAAAATACAGTTTAAACATTAATTTTCATAAACTTGCAGTAAGGAAAAATGACCTGCAGGTGGCAATACACTACCCCAAAGCACACTACCACAAAGCTGCTTACAGACATCACAAACAAATCCAAACATTTGCCTTGGGGTCTTTCCAGCTTGCTCAAGTGCTTGCCCAGCCTATTTCAGGCACATTGTAGGATTGCACACTTCACTTCAGGCGAGTCACATAAGCAAACACATTTGTAAACATGCACTGCTTTTTCGCTGATTACTTCGCCCCATACACACAAATGATACACCATTTGAAAGGTAAGCTTGCCCCCTTCAGCAAGAAAAGAGCCAAACAAACCACACTTTCACGATTTTATCACTAAACACAGTTTAAACATTTATTTTCATAAACCTGTAGAAAGAAACAATGACCTGCAGGTGGCACCTCAACCGGAAGAAATTTTTTGGCCTCTATTTATCAAACCAATTTATTGTATTACCAAGCTACATATAAATACATGTCTGTGTTCATGATCTCATGAAATACATTTACATATGATCAGTAGCTTGTTCTGAAATTGCCTGCGCCCCTGACGACCAATGTGCGAAAATTTTTCACAGGCCAAGCTAGTTGTATAAATTGTAATACTGCAGGTGTTATTTATATAAATGAATGCGAACAATGCAATATCCAATATACAGGCTGCACAACCGGACCTCTGAAAAACCGCATAAGACGGCACATGTCTGACGCTGTCAATATGAAAGCTGTCGGTGTATCAGCAGTCTCAAAATATTTTTCTCAAATACATGAGAGTAATATCAGCTCCCTAAAATTCTATGGTGTAGAAAAAATGTAGAGACCTAAGAGAGGAGGGGATTTAGGCTGTGTTTCCATGATCAGGAAACACAGCGCTTTGGACGGAGCAGAAAGTCCGCTCCGCCCAAAGCCCCGCCCCCTACTGAACGCGCGGTCAATCCGGATGTGTTCATGGAACACATCCGGAATGATCGCAGGGCTACATAGCCCTGTGTTATTTCCCTTGTGGCGACGCAGCGTCGCCGCAAGGGAATAGGACATGCTGCGGTCTAAAAAGACGCGCCGCATGTCTGTTAACGGAGGTCTGCCGCCTGCGTGTTTTTAAGCATAGTGGAGATGGGATTTCTTGAAATCCCCTCCACTATGCTGTAACATCTGGACGTTGCGTGTTTGACGCAGCAATTCCTGACTGTTTCCTGACCGTGGAAACATACCCTTAAGGCAAAAATTGTTGAACTGTGAATATTTTTGGATTTTTAAGTTACAGACCAGAGTCCCCCATGGTCTGAATCTACGACAATATCTTATTTTACAATAAAATTAAGTCTAATGAATTTTTTTATTTGTCTTGGTATACTACACATTGTTTTTTTATAATCACAAAAAAGTCTAAAATGTCTATAACCCCGTATCCATTGGGGTATATGTATCCATTTAATAATATCAAAGCTATTCACACACAATGATACCTAAATAAATACACTGGAAACAAAAAGGCATACACGCCCCGAAGAAGCATTGCGAAACGCACGTCGGGGCAGCTGTGACGCCAGGAAATCCACGTACACCTTACAGGTATTTTTTTGCCCAATTTTTGTCGCATTAATTGATTTTTCTGCATGCCTAGTACTAGCAATTATCTTTTAGTGGATGTCATGTCTAGATCTTGAGCACTTAGCACTTTTTTATGGTATGCTTTGTCATACCTATTATATATAGTTTGTTTACATAGTGTCACTTAACACTTTACCTATAAGGCATATTTTATTATAGCCCATACTTATACAGGTTATTGACCATTGGTGTATGCTCCTTTTTGTACACTATTCTTGTTTCTATATTAGTGCCATATATCGATATCTATAGGATGCAGTTGTATTATTACATACTTCATTTTATTATTGGGCTGCTGTTTATATTACAGCTTGTGCATCAGTGGTATCCCATGGTATTATGTCTCTTTTTTTTTGTATTTTCAGCACCTTTTGTTTTTAAATATATCTTCTTTTAATACTGGTTTTCAATAAAAATATATTTTATTAAGTACCTTTTTGTTACCAGTATATTTATTTAGGTATCATTGTGTGTGAACATATTTCTTTTAGCAAGGAAATGTATTTATTTTTTTTTCTTTTCATGCTGTCTTTGTATTGTGTGGCACTTTATTGAGTTCATATTTCAGGTGTTTTGTTCTCTCCGTCAGCTCACACCTGTGCAGCACTAACTTGTGATCTATACTAGGAACCTGTTCAGTCCAGGGTGTTACATACCGTGATTAAGCTGAAACATGTTGGTTGTTCATCCCAGGTTGTGGTGACCAGGATCCATGTCTTTTTTAATGTACTACTGTACCGAATAAAAGTTTTTTCATTTTTTTTTACAAAAAAGATAACTTTCCCTCTTGATTTTATCGCAGGAGGTTTCTTCACCCACCTTTTTCTACTGTTGTATTGATAAATATTCTGCAGCAAGAAATCTACAAACTTCATGTATGGGGAAAAAAAATCGGTAGACCCGCAGAGTATTTACACAAAACCTTCTGCAGCGGTGGATGAAAAGTCGCTGAACCGGTTACAATCCGCATATTATTGTATCTCTCCCTGGCCGCACAATGAGCCCATTGTCCTGGATACTTTGTATCAATCTGAACCATCCCGGCTGCGCAGCCGCTGACGGGCGATGGTGGTCATCAGCGGACACGTGCTGGGATGGTCACTGGTCACATAAACTAAGGAATTGTTATTTATGCAATTCTCTGGTTTCTTATTTGAATTGCTGCATTGGAAAAGTGTTAATAAATGGATATTTGGCCTCCTTTTCCACCATTACTGGGTACTTAGGTCTATGAGGTCCCACATCAGCACAGACAGGCTGCCATAAATGATGCCAGAACCCTGGATACACCTGTAGCCGACTATTCGATTGGATTGTCCTGTATCTGCTGCCACCTGTTTTCTGTATCACTTTTCTGTTCTTTCTTGTTCCATCTTGTGTTGTGTTTGGAGTCAAAACAGTGAAAAACTATAAAGGGTCCAAAGACCAACAATGCTCAGAGCCTCATCCAGTGTGATAGCCTGCAGAAGCCTCCACCATGTCCTGCAAGGTAAGGGAAGGACAAGACAAGGATACAATGACACTGGGGGTGCAGGAGAATGACAGCTGGGGTATGGAATAATGACACTGACAATCGGGGTGTGGGATAATGACAGTGGGGGTATGGAATAATGAGACACTCGTGGCGCAGGATAATGATGCTGACACTCGGGGTGCGGGATAATGATACTTGGGGTATGGGGTAATGACACTTGGGGTACAGGATAGTGAAGCTGACACCAGGTAAAAGATAATGACACTTGCGCTATAGGATAGTAACGCTGACACTCGGGGTACAGGATAATGTGCTGATAATTTGCCTCTTTAGGAATAAATGACCAGGATCCTGCATTTTGTCTCGAAAGCTGAAATTTTCTTGAACAGTGGAGATTTTCAGATCAGTTTTCACCTGGTGTCTAGAAAAATATTTAGAATTGAGAGTCCTCAGTGGTTGATACCTTTTAATGGCTAACTGAAAAGATGGTAACAAATTGCAAGCTTTTGAGACTACTCAGCTCTCTTCATCAGGCAAAGACTAAAACAAAATCACCTGGCGTCTAATCACTACCCGGCTCCTCACACTTGCTTTTCACCCTCACTAATATCAGACTTGTATGGACTAGTTTTATCTGTTCTGTCACCTGACCCTGCATGGCACTGATCATTTTAGGTGGAAAATCCCTCTAAGGCTCCATTTAATCATGGACATGAATATTGTATTTGCCAGATAACATAATTTATTGTCTGAGAGGATGTTGCTCCCTCTAGTGGCACAAAGATGACTTGCAGTCCTGTACTGATGACTCCGGTGTCAGATATTCCTGAGATATCAGGTCTCCATCCCCGTCGGCAACGCTGCAGTAAGTCCGATTGTTGGGCTCTGTTCACACCACTGTCTTTTTCCATTTGGAATACTCCATGTTGCATCTCTGGTCTTCACAGCCTCCTAGGAGTATGTACTGTATATGGGTTGTCTGCGGCCAGACCGTGCATCACTGCGAGCACTCGGATATAAAACATGGATGTGCGAGTCCTATGGACAGGAGAGAACTTGTTTTCATTGAATAACTTTAACCTAACTTTTCCAGCCAAAACTTGCCCCTTTTTATTTTTTTTTTATTTTTGAGTATTTGGCCCTTTTTAATCCTTTTTTTTTTAATGTACTTGTCAACCCTTAAGATAACTTACTGTGCATATTATGGTTGATACCACAAGGGGGCGATCTGTACAGGGCTTTCTATATAGATGTTATATGGATACTAAAATACAGCCATCTGATGCCTAAAGCTGTGCATGCATCGCCCCCTACTGGTAGAAGCAGGTTGGTAAAAATATTGGTAAAGTTTGGAGCTGTGTTAAAAACAGAGAGAGTTAATTAAGTGTATTAAGAAAATGCATCGAAATAGCGCCACTCCTGTCCTCAGGTTGTGTGTGGTATTGCAGCTCAGTGTCAGTTACTGTAATAGAGCCGGGTCCCAGCTGACATATGAGGTCATGTGCTGCGGTAACCTGTGATACAGAGGTGTTATAACATGATATGTCTTAGTAATTGCATGCCCACCCCTACTGTCCTGATGCCCAAATAAGGATCCCACCCTCTGCAAGGGTTTACAATGAGAATGTATATTATGGAGACAAGAGCTGTGTAATTCATGTAAATTAATAAAAACATATCCTCCCCATTTATAACCTCTCTGCTCATTGTTTCAGGGTGTTCAGTGCTGTTTGCTGATCCTCAGTGCAGTTCTGTTTACAGGTAAGTGATACAGTGTATAAAATAATTACAAATATATTGTATGACATCTTGTGGCAATCAGAGGAACTGCAGCTCTTTAGTTATCTTGTTTCTTTTTAATCCTAATATTTAACATCCTTTAGCTCAATCTTAAACCATGGCAACTTGATGGATGAAGATCTGTAGGAAGATGGATTTTGTGCAGCGTAGATAGGTCCACCAGGGTCTTCTCAGCCGTTATCTTGCTAGTATCAAGCCATCGGGTTGTAGGTCTTCCTCTTGACCTTGTCCCTTCTATTCTTCCAACCATGATGTCCTTCTCCAGTGATTCCTCTCTTCGATTGATGTGTTCACAGTAGACAAGTCATAGTTTGGCGATTCTTTCTTCCACATGTGTTTCGCGATTTGTTCCAAAATTGATTTATTTCTTCTTCTTGCCATCCATGGTATTAAAAACAACCTTCTCCATTTCGAAGGAGTTGATATTTCTTCTCTCTTGTTTCTTTATCATCCAAGTTTCTCATCCATATGTTACTACAGAAAAGACCAGACTATGTACGAGCCGTGTCTTCCTTGCCAGTGAAATGTTCCTCGATTTGACGACCTTCTCCAATGACTTCATTGTTGATTTGCCCATAGCTATTCTCCTATTGACTTCCGGTATCGTCGCTGTATCTTGAGTAATCATTGATCCAAGTAGATTGAAGTCCTTTATAACTTCCAGTTCACCCTGTCCATCTCTGATGTGTCCTGGTGGTACCTGGCAGTAGTCACTATCTTTGTCTTCCTTGTGTTGAGTAGCAGTCTCATGCTCGAACTTTCCATCTTGAACCTCCATAATACATCCTTCGTTCCATCTACGCTTCCCATATCATTGAGACATTCTTGTACAGGAACTCCATGTATCCTTTCCATCTTTCCTTGGATCTGTTCTGCCTCAGTTAGTTTGTTCCCATTGGTATCTTTCAACATGCCCACTCTTGGTTGAAACTTTTGTTGGAATTCTTTGATCTTAAAATTCCTGGTCTTGCCCCTGAGATGTTTGCTTTCTATTTCTGTACAAATCTTTTAGTAATAAAGTTCTTTATCTGCTTGAATTGCTCTCTTTAGTCTTTTACTGAGGTTGACTTGCTTGTTAGCCCTTTCACATTCGTCTTTCTTTGATGATCTGGAGCTCTTCTGTTAACCATGGCTGCAGGAGTCTCTTCTGTCTTTTTTGTCTTACTGTTTTCTTCAGTAATAAGTCATTACGTGTGTCCATAATTCTTCAGGCTTTCTTTCATCCATGTCCAGTGATATAAATCGGTTGTGTAGACCGTTCCAAAGAACTTCATGAATGTTGGTCAAATCGAAGTTGGAAAGTTCCTGTTGTCCACTCTGTTCGCACAACTTGACTCTAATCTTTGCTGTCAAAAGTTCAAGATAAGTTCCACTGTCAGCTCCTGGCCCTGTTTTCACGGAAATGATTGACTACCTCAGTCTTGGAGAACACATATATTGTCAATATGATTCTTATAGGCCCCATTCGGCCCCATTCGGTGATGTCCATGTGTAGAGTCTCCTTTTGTGATTTTGGAAGAAAGCGTTCATGATGGACGGTTGATTTGTTGTACAAAAGTCAAAGAACTTTCCTCCAGTCTCGATTTGTTCACCAAGTCCTAAGGTTCCAACAACAATTCCATGTTTGCCGTGGCCCACTTTTACATTCAAGTCTTTCATCATAATCAGTAAGTCTTGTTTTGGCGTTTTGTTGATTTATTCTTGAACTTGATCGTAGACCAGTTCAGCATCTTCCTCCTCGGCATCTGCTGTTGGTGAGTAGACTAGTAGACATGGATTGACGCTCCTTGTAGTCGTATCGAGAAGACTCCATCACTGACTGCATTGTACTTCAGGACAGCGCCGGCCAATCTTCAGTTAAGCATAAAAGTGACACCGTTTCTTCTTCCATTATTGTTGCCAGAATAGTAGACTCAATGTTCATTTGGCTGGAAATGTCCGGATTGAGTCCATCTTAGATTGCTATTTCCGAGTAAGCAGAGTTCTGCTCTGCTCGACGATTTCGAGTCTGCCTTGGTTCATGGTTTGTACATTCCAAGTTCCGAAGTTTATAATATCTCTGCAGCTTTTGATCTTCCCTTTGAATAAGCGATATCAGCATCAAGACATCCTCAAGGCTTTGATTCTGGCACATCATGAGCATTGACCATGCCCAGATGCTTGTTGAGAGCCTTCCGACCTAGGGAGGCATCTTCCACCACTATATCGATTTCCTTTAGTTGTACCCTCCATCAAGTTTTCTTGGCATAATACTGGAGTAGATTGAAAGGCCTTTCTTCCGCACAGTTATGTGGCACACTGACTCGGCATTGCATGTTGTCAATACAAACTGCTCCGTCGCTGGCCAGTATACCTAGTTTGGTACCTTAGGCGAAACCTGTCCGCTTGGGGTGTTACTATAATACCAAAATATAGCATTAAATAATGAAAAACAAATACCAATATGCATTAAAACAATTTCCAACATACAGTGCCTGATGTATCAAAAAATGCCATCAATTATTACCAGTATACAGTGCTAAAAAATACCAATATACCAAAAATACTATAAAAATGCCAATATGTACCAAATAAGCCATTAACTAACTCCAAAAATGGTCCAATATACAGTGCGCAGATAATGCAGAATAAAATCACTACACAAAGTGAAAATAACATCAAAATTCAGAGCACAAATAGTAGCAAAGTATTGTGCTCAAAAGATAATAATAAATATCCCAGCCAACTAATGCCACATACTGTGCCCGAGAGAGAGCGAGATCAAACTTGTATAGTTTTTTATATTTTTTATTAATATGTTATTACTGGTTTAATTCATATTTGATATATAATTTATGAAATATATAATATAAATGTTTCCAGTTTCTGAGACCAGTAACTTTTATTTTTCCATTGGCGATGACTGAAAAAATGGCAAATCTGCTGCTCCAAATTATTTTCTTATTCTCTTGTTTTATGGTGTTTATGGTGTTAAATAATTTTAGATTGATCATAGGTAAAACTTTGCTGACTTGTCAGTTAACAAATATGTTTAATTTTATTATTATTAATAATAATAATAATAATGTATTACTTTATTTTTTGTATTTGTATTATTTTATTATTTATTTTTTTATTTCTTTCTATTTTTATTATTATTGTATTTAATTATTCTATTTAATTTCTTATTGTTTTATTATGGCTGTATTATCAATAATTTATTATTAATTTGTATTAATTATTTTGTTTCATTTTTATCATTTACTAGCTGAAGAGCCCGGCGCTGCCCGGGCATAGTAACTAACTACGGTTAGTTATAACAAATTATATTGATTATATCTATATATAAAGCTGAGTGTAGAGCCCGGCCCACTCCGCATAGCCACATTCACTATAATATCCCACATCATCCCGTAAGCCAGAGCTACCGGACTACTACCCCTAATATCCCACATCATCCCGTCAGCCAGAGCCACCGGACTACTACCACTAATATCCCACATCATCCCGTCAGCCAGAGCCACCGGACTACTACCACTAATATCCCACATCATCCCGTCAGCCAGAGCCACCAGACAACTACCCCTAATATCCCACATCATCCCGTCAGCCAGAGCCACCAGACAACTACCCCTAATATCCCACATCATCCCGTCAGCCAGAGCCACCAGACAACTACCCCTAATATCCCACATCATCCCGTCAGCCAGAGCCACCGGACTTCTACCCCTAATATCCCACATCATCGCCACCGCTACAGGGCAATGGGAATAGACGGGCAAAGTGCCAGAAAGGGCGAATCTAATTATAGATTTGCCCTTTCTGGGGTGTCTGGGGCAGATGTTAGTAGCCAGGGGGGGCACAAAAAAAATGTACCCTCCCTAGGCTATTATTATCTGCCCCCACTCGCTTTGCTTTGTCTGTCTGGTGGAGAAAATACAGCGGGAGCCCACGCATTTTTTTTCAACGAATTTACACCTTTAATTAACCCCTACATGTCTGAAATTTAGCACACATATACTCATGTAATTGTATGTTTCAAACATATATCAAAATACATGAAATTACATGGTTAAATGTGTGGAAACAATGTATCATTTCATGTCGGCTTCTGTGATTTCACTGAAGCCGGCAATTGAATTAGCGGCTATAACAGTATGTAGAAGTGTAAGAACTATAAATATATGTATATATATATGTCACAATGACATATATATATATATATATGTGTTCTATGTGTATATATCTATTCTTTCTTTTGGCATTTAAATACTATTCTTTTGGATCCATTATATGTCAGTTTTGCAAGCCTGCGAGAAAATCTCGCAAGTCGGATGAAAATCGGATGTTACAAGGTTCACACACATGCGATTAAATCGCATCTTTGAAGGAAAATCGGATGCCAGAAGGATGTGTGATGTTTTTATTTTGATCCGATTGTCGACCGTCTAAAACGGACCGATTTTTTGTGGTTGTGTGTGACTCCAGCCTAAGAGGGAAGATGTGTCTATGGGATGGAGGATGTGTGATGGGTATATGGGAACAGGAGGGGGAATCATTTCTGTCATCTGCTCTCTGCTCCTTTCTGGTGGGCAGACAATGGCTGGAGCTTATGTTCCCGGGAGGCTAGATTTCTCCCACCTGGTCAGTATCAGCTGAGGTGTTGTTGTGGAGTGAGAAAACTGTTGCTCATAGCAACCAATCACAGCTCAGCTTCTTTTAAACAGCTCTGGTGAAATGAAAGATGCTTAGGGATTGGTTGCAAGGAAAACGGTTGCTCATAGCAACCAATCACAGCTCAGCTTCTTTTAAACATGCTTCGTGATTGGTTCGTGATACACACACACACACATTCAATTTTATATATATAGATTATTATTATTATTATCATCATATGTATTTTTTATGGGTTATTTTACATTTTTAGTTCACCTAAAGGACTGGAACCTGTGCTCATTTGTATATATTATACACTGTGATCTATGATCAGAGATCTGGCCATATGATGGCAGCATTAGACTTTACATCTTAGGACGTGTTGAAAGAGCAGAGATTAGTGATTGTAGCCAATGAGGATATGAATAGAAACAATACTTTATTTCACACTATTATAAACAATTTACAGTAAATAAATAGTAGTAGATGTTGGTGACTTTCCACGTACTTTGAACCATGAGGTTCTTAATAAGTAAACTTTCTGCCCCCTATGAAGCCCTGCTTGCGGCTGCCATCTTACGTGTGGCGGTCACATGTTCTGGGTGGGAAAACCCAATTGTCATTTACCTCGTTAGTGAGTTGTGTATTAATAAAGGGGATTTAATATTCTCCTTGATCAGATATGAAGAGTGTCTCCCTCTGGAGGACATGTCTTGCATTACACAGGCAGCACATTAATGGGAATGGACTTCATTAATTTCTTTTTCCCCTGCGGGGGTGCTGCAGAGAGATCTTGCAATTACTGTCAGATCTTCTTGCAGGTCAGAGCTGATCGCTGGGGGTCCCATTAAAGGGGTCGCCTTGCAAGCTATTTTCCTTGTAGAGACCCCTGTAACTAATGTGATAGACCCCGGGTCGCCGGGTGATGACTGCGCTCACTTTCTGTATGGTAAACGTCCAGACTAATACTCTGACTCACTACCTCCCCCTGCAGGTTGTGCAGCAGAACATGATCGTTTTCACTATGGTGAGTCCTAATAGCTACTTATGGAGGTCGGGGTTTGGAAATCTAGGGGGGATGGAGTTAGATGCCCCCAAATGTCCCTGCTCCCTTGGGATGTGGCTGGTGCTGTAATCTGGAACCTGGCCTCAGCTATAATTCTGGGCTGCTCAGAAGACAATGGAGCTAATGACTTGGGGTCTGCAATGCCCAGTGTGAGGGTCCGGGCCGGCCTCAGCTTTCAGAAAGCCGAGATGACGACCACAGGCTTTCGATATCACTTTAATATTTGGCCAAGTTGTAAGCGCTCCATCCCAATGGCTCTGGTATATTGGGGGCGTATTCCGCAGCAATAAATGATTATTAATGCCCCCCCTTGATCTCTCTGCAGATTACTGGACCCTCCGGATGGGAGGTTTGGTCTTTGCTGGGGTGATGTTGACCATTGGCATTATTGTCCTGCTGTGTAAGTGACAACATCGGATACGAGCTGATGACATCATACCCTTATCACTGTGCGTCTGTTATATTTCCTGGGTATTTCTAATTTTTTATTGTTTTTCAGCTGATTTTAACTTGTTCAATAGGAAGAAAAAAGAAATTTAAAGTAAGTGAACCTCCATGTACTTAACCAGCGTCGGACTGGAGCACCTTGGGCCCACCAGAGAAAATCATTCTTGGGGCCCACTATGTAGCTACATAGAAATAAATACAAGACCACCAATTGTGTGGTAAAACGCGCTATATCAGGGTATAATATAAGGTAGTACATGTCTTAATTATGTAGCAGGGGTTGGGGTAGAATCATAGAGGGGTAGCCCCCTCATATAATATAATGTAGCCCTCTCATAGAATATAATGTAGCCAGCATCACAGAATATAATGTAGCCCCCCTCATAAAATATAATGCAGCCCTCTCTCATAGAATACAATGCAGCACCCCACAAAATATAATGTAACCCCCTCTTAAGGTATACCGCAGGCCCCACCATAGAATAATGTAGCACCCTCATAGGGTATATTGCAGCCTCCCCATAGAGTATACTATAGCCCCCTCATAGGGCATAATGCTGCCCCCCTCATATAGTAGGATATAGTCCCCCCAGAATATAATGTAGTCCCCTGAGAGACTAATGCAGCCCCTCCACAGAATATAATGCAGCCACCCCATAGAGTATACTGTAGCCCCCCTCATATAGTATGATATAGCCCCCAAGAATATAATGTAGTCCCCTGAGAATAGTGCAGTCCCCCACAGAATATAATGTAGCCCCCAAAGTATAACACAGACCCTCTCCACCCCATCATTGTCCTTATCACCACCTCCATCATTGCCTTCTCCCCACCACCCTTATCATTCTCCCCCACCACCCCCATCACTGCCCATTCCAACACCTCAATTATTGCCTCCTCCACTACCATCATTGTCCATTTCATCACCTCCATCATTGCCTCCCCCACCACCATCATTGCCAATTTCATCACCTCCATCATTGCCTCCCCACCACCATCATTGCCTCCCCCCACCATCATTGCCTATCATCTCCATCATTGTCTCCCCCATCATTGCCTATCACCACCATCATTGCCCATCACCTCCATCATTGCCTCCGCCCACTGTCATTGCCCATCACCTTCATCATTGCCTCCCCCACCTCCATCATTGTCCATCACCTCCATCATTGCCTCCTCCCTCCGCTGCCATCATTGCCTCCCCCGAAATCATTGCCCATCACCTTCATCGTTACCTCCCCCCACCATCATTGCCCATCATCTTTATCATTGCCTCCCCCCACTGCCATCATTGCCCATCACTTGCCCATCACCTTCATCATTGCCTCCCCACCATCATTGCCAACACCTCCATCGTTGCAAATCACCTTCACCATTGCCTCCCCAACTCCATCATTGTCCATCACCTCAATCATTGCCTCCCCACCATCATTGCCCATCACCTTCATCATTGCCCATCACCTCCATTGTAGCCCATCACCTTCACCATTGCCTCCCCACCTCCATCATTGTCCATCACCTCCATCATTGCCTCCCCATCATTGCCCATCACCTTCATCATTGCCCATCACCTCTATCGTTGCCCATCACCTTCACCATTGCCTCCCCTCACCTCCATCATTGTTCATCACCTCTATCATTGCCTCCACCACCATCATTGCCCATCACCTTTATCATTGCCCATCACCTCCATCATTGCCCATCACCTTCACCATTGCCTCCCCCCACCTCCATCATTTCCATCATTGCCTCCCCCAATATCATTGCCCATCACCTTCATCATTGCCCATCACCTCCATTGTAGCCCATCACCTTCACCATTGCCTCCCTCACCACCCTCCATCATTGTCCATCACCTCCATCATTGCCTCCACCACCATCATTGCCCATCACCTTCATCATTGCCCATCACCTCCATTGTAGCCCATCACCTTCACCATTGCCTCCCCACCTCCATCATTGTCCATCACCTCCATCATTGTGCATCACCTTCATCATTGCCCATCACCTCCATCGTTGCTCATCACCTTCACCATTGCCTCCCCGACCATCATCGCCCATCACCTCCACCATTGCCTCCCCCCACCACCCCTCCACACACACACAAAGCACCGCATCACTCTCACACTCAAACAAAAAGCACAGCACCACATACATACACCAGGCACACAGACACACAGCACAGCTCAACTCCCGCAGCAGCAGCGGCAGTCTTCTCATGGCAGCTTTCTGTCTGAGACCCCGTGCTGGATGATGACATCATCCAGGGCTCTCTCAGACAGGAAGTGCCGTGCAGGAAGCCAGGTATCATATTGTGTGTGTGTGTGGTGCGTGGGACTTTACATGCGGGCAGTGTTAGCTGCAGCCTGCAGCCAACACTGCCCGCTATTAAAGAGAAATGGTATTCACGCCTCTCCACGCCCATAAGGGTGTGGGGAAGCGTGAATATTCATTTAGCTTTAGCAGCGGGGACAGGATCCTGTCTCCAGCTGCTGCTATGGCGGGCCCCCTTGACTCAGAGCCCCCATAGCCACTGCCTGGGGGGCCCTGGAGCAGTGTGGGCCCTTGGAGCAGTGGGGGGCCCCAGGCAGCTGCTGGCCAGTATGCCAGCAGGTTTCAGTGCCTGGGCCCACCGGAGAATCCTCCGTTTCTCCGGTGGGCCAGTCTGAGCCTGTACTTAACATATTCTCCTGTCAGCAGGACTGTGCTCAGTAACTACACAGTGTCAGGTCAGCGCTGTTATACTGATTAGGCAGGAGTCACACTTGCCGTATGAAAAATCGGTTCAATTCTCTTAGCCGAGAATCGCACCAATGTTCTCCGTATGGTGATCCGTATGTAATCCGTTTGCAATGCGATGATGCAATTTCCTCGCATCTATGTATCCATATGGCATCCGTATGCAATGCGGTTTTAACATGAGCCTTTACATACAGCAGTTCTCTGTCATTTACACATAGTTTTAAAACGAAATATTCTTCAAAACATATGTATATAGATAGATGGATAGACAGATTAAAAGCAGGCAAATGATCTGCGGCATACAGTTTAATCACAGAGTGACAGGTTAGAATAGAATAGATATGTACACATAGAATAGATGTGTGTATATATATATATATATATATATATATATATATATATACACAGTGCCTACAAGTAGTATTCAACCCCCTGCAGATTTAGCTGGTTGACACATGCGGAATTAACTTGGCATTGTGACATTTGTACTGTAGATCAGCCTGGAAGTGGGAAATGCACTGCAGCAAAAAAAAAATTTATATATTTTTTTTTTTTTTAAAAACGTTAAAAGTTAATTCAGAGTGTCATTTATTATTCAACCCCTCAAACCACAAGAATTCTGTTTGGTCCCCCTAAAGTATTAAGAAGTAGTTCAGGCACCAAGAATAATGAGCTTCACATGTGTGGATTAATGATCTCTTTTGCCAGCCTTTTCTGACTATTTAAGACCCTCCCCAAACTTGTGAACAGCACTCATACATGGTCAACATGGAAAGACAAAGGAGCATTCCAAGGCCATCAGAGACAAGATCGTGGAGGGTCACAAGGCTGGCAAGGGGTACAAAACCCTTTCCAAGGAGTTGGGCCTACCTGTCTCCACTGTTGGGAGCATCATCCGTAAGTGGAAGGCTTATGGAACCACTGTTAGCCTTCCACGGCCTGGACAGCCTTTGAAAGTTTCCTCCCGTGCCGAGGCCAGGCTTGTCCGAAGAGTCAAGGCTAACCCAAGGACAACAAGGAAGGAGCTCCGGGAAGATCTCATGGCAGTGGGGACATTGGTTTCAGTCAATACCATAAGTAACGTACTCCACCGCAATGGTCTCCGTTCCAGACGAGCCCGTAAGGTACCTTTACTTTCAAAGCATCATGTCAAGGCTCGTCTGCAGTTTGCTCATGACCACTTGGAGGACTCTGAGACAGACTGGTTCAAGGTTCTATGGTCTGATGAGACCAAGATCGAGATCTTTGGTGCCAACCACACACGTGACGTTTGGAGACTGGATGGCACTGCATACGACCCCAAGAATACCATCCCTACAGTCAAGCATGGTGGTGGCAGCATCATGCTGTGGGGCTGTTTCTCAGCCAAGGGGCCTGGCCATCTGGTCCGCATCCATGGGAGGATGGATAGCACGGCCTACCTGGAGATTTTGGCCAAGAACCTCCGCTCCTCCATCAAGAATCTTAAGATGGGTCGTAATTTCATCTTCCAACAAGACAACGACCCAAAGCACACAGCCAAGAAAACCAAGGCCTGGTTCAAGAGGGAAAAAGTCAAGGTGTTGGAGTGGCCTAGTCAGTCTCCTGCCTTAACCCAATTGAAAACTTGTGGAAGGAGCTCAAGATTAAAGTCCACATGAGACACCCAAAGAACCTAGATAACTTGGAGAAGATCTGCTGGAGGAGTGGGCCAAGATAACTCCACAGACCTGTGCCGGCCTGATCAGGTCTTATAAAAGACGATTATTAGCTGTAATTGCAAACAAGGGTTATTCCACGAAATATTAAACATAGGGGTTGTATAATAATTGACCCACACTTTTATGTTTAAAATTTATTAAAATTCAACTGAGCAACATAACTTTTTGTTTGTAAGATTTATGCTTCTGTTAATACATCCTACTCTCGTTTGCAGTTTGAAGGCTCTAACTTATTTGCATCTTATCAAACCAGCTAAATCTGCAGGGGATTGAATACTACTTGTAGGCACTGTATATGTCAGTGACACACATATATATATCTCTTTATATTTCATAGAGAGATAGAAGAATAGCCGGTAATTAATTTGTCGGCTTCTGTCAAATCACTGCAGGAGCCGACAGGATAGACGACATGGTTTACATACAGTAAATAGATGCAGAATAGGTAGATATATAGATGTGTGTGACCAATACAATTAGTATAGTGTATGTGTAAATTAGGGGACATGTATGTAATTAATAAAAGATTCTTTTCTGGGAAAAAAATGGTGTGCGCTCCCATGCAATTTTCATAACCAGCAGAGGGAAAGCCAGCGCTGGGGGCTGATATTAATAGCCTAGGAAGAGACCATGGTTATTGGCCCCCCCCAGCTAAAAACATCAGCTCCCAGACGCCCCAGAAAAGGTGCATCTCTAAGATGCGCCAATTCTGGCACTTAGCCTTGCTCATCCCACTTGCCCTGTAGCCGTGGCAAATGGGGTAATAGTTGTGGGGTTGATGTGACTTCTTACATATTTTCTCTTCCTTACTCACAGGCGACAAGTGAATCCTGAAGACACACTTGATGTTGGCTCTTTTACTATTTTTTTGGATTCCACCATTCTTGGGTTTCTAGGAGGGAATGCGATGCCCGAGACTTGGAGATGCCGTCTGCACTGGGTATTTATGTTGAATGCTGATATGGATTTTCTAAGTTTTAAAGTTTTCAGAAATGCTCACTTTCCTGGAGGCGAGCACTGACTAATGCAATGTGGAATTCATCAGACAAACTGAAAGTCTTGAAAAAGGGCCATCTGCCTGCATGAGCAGAGTCCTGAATGTCACATGTGCCCAGTAATCGGACCTGTGGCAGCATCACTGCATAAGTAGGCACCTGCTTCATTCAAATATATTGGAAAGATGAGTAGAGCAATTCAGCAGAAGGGAAAAAAATTAGTTGTACAGTGCCACCTAGTGGTCAAACTGAAGGACAACGAGGCTTGCAGTGCCATCTGCTGGGCGATAGCTGTCTGTGCTACCTGGTGGTCATTTTTGATGCTGCAGTGCCACTTAGGCCTCTTTCACACTTCAGTCGTTCGACGTCAGTTGAATTACGCCAAAGGGAGAAAAAGACGGATCCGTTGTAAATTAGAAAAAACAGATGCAGCGGATCAGTTTTTAAACGGATCCGTTATGAACTTTGAACCCGAGAAATGTAGGCTGAACATAGAGAGAGAGAGTGAGAGAGAGCTCCAGAATGGGTTTTAGAACGGGTTTTCAGCACTTTCTGCAGAGAAGAACGGATCCGCCACCCATAGGCGTCCATTATACAAATTGGCGGACGTCGTTTTCACCTTTTGACATTTTCAAAAAGCGATGGATGCCAAAATTATGACGGATCCGTTATTTGATGGATCGAATGGACGCCCATCCGTCAAAATCCGTCACTAATGCAACTCAATGGCAAAAAAACGGATCCGCAAAAAAAAAAAAAGGCGGATCTGGTTTTTTGACGCTTTGACGGATTTTGACTGACGTCGAACGACTGAAATGTGAAAGAGGCCTAATGGTCCTGCTACAAAATGAAGTACATCGACATCTGTAATGCCACCTAGTGGCCATGTTTGTTTTTGTTTTTCCTGTCTGGATTTACACGTTTATTCACAAATCCATAAAGTTTCTGTAAAGCCTCAATATACCCAGAAGCAGATATCTAGCTGTCGGGGAGAGGGGAGAGTAGAAGTTTGGAGAATAAGGGGCAGAGCTAGAAATATTGAGGCGTCACAGAAATTTCATTGATTTGTCAATAAAAGTGTTAAAACTGATGGAATATTTGTAATTGTCCGTCAGTAAACAGAGAAACGTCCAACTAAAAGATCCAAAAACATTGTAGCTGCAAAATGTGAACAATACATTTTTACGTCAGTCTTAAAACTTTTGGCCACAAATGGACAATAGCGATCTGGATAACGAAAAACTTAAAAGAAAAATGGTGGCGACTACTTCATGTGATTAATTCAGAGATGCAATAAAATGTGCTCAGTTTTAATACTGCTTGGACCATATGATAAGCCGGATTTACACTTTTGGTTTATTGTATGATTATGAGAGATAATTATCATTTATATGTTACATTCACATCTGTCATCAGTTACAATTCCATTGTAATAGAAGGTTTAAACTTGCAGATGGGATGATATTTCATTCATTCTGCTCCTTTCATCGCAATCTTATACTGATGATGTTCTTCGGGGGTGGAGTTAGTTGTCACATGACTTTATATACCTGCCAACTGTAGAAAAAAGAATACGGGGGGAACCTTGACACCTTTATTCTTACATGGGAAATGGTGTATCAGGAAAATGAGCCAAAAGTTGCTGTCAGGTAGAACCAAACTGTGTCTACATAGGAGTAACAAGTATGTAATGTAGCGGGGAGAAGCTCAGACTCGGCGGGATCGGAGCTCAAGTAATTAGTAACGATAAAAAAATGTAATAAAAATAAAGACCCTTCTGTTCTGTTACACAAGAACCAAACCATAACCTGTGACCTCATTGGCCTGCATCATGACCACTTAAATAGGGGACTTCGTGCTTAAAACAAAATATGTTCAAAAATAGTTGTCCCACCAATCACACCATTTTCAGTCTTTGGCTTTGCCCTTGAGGAGTAGTTCAGTTTACTGTGTCCTTTGACTCCTTCTCCTCATACTCAAACACCAACGAGTCCCCTCCAAAACTGGCCACAAAAATGAACTGTCGTCCTCGAACCTTGATGGAAGTGAATGCTCGAGCCTCTAGGACTTTGAGTTCCTGTACTGGCACCAGAGGTCCGATCGGCCCCTCCTTATCATTGGTCTCCTCGATCTCCCAATGTTTCCATTTCTCCAGCTGGTAGACCCATGTATAGCCAAAGTCATTTCCTAGAAGAGCATGCCATCGTTGGCCAAGCAGCATTGGCTGAAAGACATGGGATCCTCTGGAGGGTAACTGCTGGAGCTGCCGAAACATAGAGCCATCCCACCGGACAAGGGACGAGTCTCCCATATAGCGAACCAAGCAGGCAAAGATGCCGTCCTCTGCATCAGCGAAGTGTTTGACAGCATAGACATCCCAAGCTTCAGGAATATCCGTAAGACGTTCCAGCTGCTTGTTCTCGAACCGATATACAAGGGGCCTCTGGGAACCGCTGCTCATGATGAGATGAGGAGAACCAGAGAGCATAAGAGGTTCAGCATCAGTGTCCCGGTACCATCGTGGAAGCTGCTGTTGAGGGTAGAAACCACGACCATCCCATCGATACAAGGTGCTGGCTCCAGACTTGGCGCTGTCTGCAATGATGAAGTAGTGCTCCCCTTCTGCAGAGGTGAAGCTTTCAATGTCGTTGGGTTTTCGGATATCGGGGAAGTGCTGGAAACGATGGAAGGCATATGGGCTCCCCGGTGAGGGGTCCCGACGGTAGACTGAAGTACCACCATAGAGTTGGGCCACCACAACGAATAGCTGCTTACCTATAACAAGTGGCAGGCAGGAGACCACGGAGATACCTGAGTGGTCAAAGCAAGAAAACAAGTAAGACCATAACCATATAATGTGGTCAATGAGGGTTCCCTCCCAGACCTCTGGAAAATAGGGGCAGTTCACTCAAGAGGTCTCCAAAATTAAGCTAAAGTTCTCATCAAGTGTTTATCACCCTCTGCAAGTTCCAAGGTAAGACCTGTGCTGGACCAAGACCATCAGCTAGGCAATTCATATCTCACAGCCACATTTTATTTTGGAGGGGAAAGAGGGAGGTGGAGATTGCCTAGTGAAATAGGGCTCCTATGAGGTAGTGACAATTATGAAAATTAAAACAAACAATTCAGGGCTGGGACCTGAAGATTTAAAGGTTTTTTTTGTAAACTAATACAACCCTAATTCCCACATTAACTAGACCTAGGAGCATTCCCTATACACTAGTGAGTGGAAAATTACAAAATATCTATGGGGTTACAATTTCTGCTGAAGCCTAGAGAAGGATCATAAAAGTGAGTAAAACTTTTACTTCTATTGATTCTGCCATGTCAGGACTAGGCTTAACTCCTTAATGACTGTCAATACATCTTTTAACTGACCTGAGATATAAGAGACTAGCATCCTCATGCAGGTGACAATCCAGCAGCTGTCGGCTGTCCACTATAGCTGACAACTTGCTGCATCAGCTACGATCAGTGTTGTCACCATCCATATCTGTTTAACCCCTTAGATGCTGCTGTCAATAGTGACTATATCATATAAATGTTTGAAAGAGTGTGGCTTCTCCCTCTTTATCCCCACTGGCACCTTGAGATCATGATTGTGTGATCCTGATGTTTGCCGTGACAATTCACGAGCAAATAGCGGCCTTAGAGTCTGCCGGCTGTTGGGGCCTGTTCCAAAGTAAGCGACATTTAGGTGGTAAAAATCAACTTTTTCATTCCTATCATGCCACTTTGTATTAATTCCTGAACAGCATATGAAGAGTTAATAAACTACCTGACAGCAGTTTTCAATATGTCGAGGGGTGCTGTTTTTAAAATGTTATCATTTTTGGGAGTTTTCCAATATTTAGGACCCCCAAAGTCACTTCAAACCTGGATAGGTCCCTTAAAAAAATAATTTTGTAAATGTCCATGAAAAAATGAAAAATTACTGCTACATTTTTAAACCTCCTAAAATGGTAACAAAATAAAATAACAATTTATGAATGGTGCTGATGTAAAGTGGAGATGTGGGAAATATTATTTATTAATGTTTTGATATGGTATGACTATCTGAATTAAAGGGATAATCATTAAAAATTTGAAAATTACTAATGTTTTTACATTTTTGTCAAATTTCTGATATTTTTTATAAATAAGCACAAAACATATCAACCTAAATTTACCATTATCATAAAGTATAATGTGTCAAGTAATAATGCGAAATTCATCCGCAGCACAAATCCCGCTCTCCTATCCTAGAAGTATCAGGCATTGTGTATCATTCTAGAATTTTGTATGATTTTCTAGACTAGATACAAACCTTCAAAAAAAAGATTATTTTCTCCAAAGGGTGTTTATGATAAGAAGCAGTGCTGGGCAATAACCTCTCACCCCATACAGGGGCAGGAGCGCTCACCTTTGATAGTGTCATAGTATCTGAATTGATACGCCACGTGATCCCACTCCAGGAAGGTGCATTTGCCATCAAACGGGTGCGTGATCACCACATAATGCTCCGAGTTATATTCAAAAGCCTTGACGGACAAAGAGGGAAGCTTAAATGTCCACCGCTGTATGATGTCTGGGGAAAAGATGCCGGTTACATAGTTATTACTCATCTGCCTCTGCATTATGCAGCTTTCCCCAGTACAGTGGAACATAGGGCATATATACCATCTCATTGTGTCTATGTTCCTCTAGGCTTATCTAATCATTATGGGGATGTGGGCGTATTTTACGCTTGATCCAATATTGCCTTCATGCCTTTATGTTTTGTCTTCTTTTTATTGGTATACTCCTCTGACAATCACTGTGCCCCTGGGGAACCCTTACATATTACACTTATTCTCTGCAATTATTCTTGCCGATTTGGGAGACAGTCTTAGTCTTTGTTACCTTGTTTATTATCACACGGTGATTGTGTCCTTTAATAATAGGTATTCCCCTACCTTTTGTCTGTTTTTAATAGTTTTTATGCTTATTCCTGTGCATGTTTGGGAATTAATAAAGTATTTTTTCACTTTTTGGACATTCTTCCTCGTATTGTTTTATTTTGGGTTATTGGTGCCAGACATACACCTATTTTTCCTTTACCTATTCCATTTCCTTTCGTTGACGCACAACACCCTATATTATTTATTTGCAGTGCCGCTCCATCGCTTCACTGTAACAGTCCTGTATCCCCATATTAAGTGCCATACTCACTGCTGCTGACGCAGTAGAAGTCGGCGTCGTTGAGCTCGTGTAAGCCTTTCCCCTTGAACTTTGCTGGTTCCTCACAAGGTAATGGAGGCCACATGGCCACATTCTTCCCTGGTCCATGTGTCCACTGCACCAGCCACTTACTCTGACAGTCGCAGTGTAGAGGATTCCCACGTAGATCTCTGCAAAAAAACAAAAAAAAAGGCAGGAAGTTACAAACCTGGAAAATAAAAATCTACTTCCCAGTGAGGGATTAAATCCTTCTGGAATTTTGGAATCAACTTTTGACAGCAACCGAAATATTGACTCGGTGAATCCCAGAGATAGGAAACATTGCAGAGATCCAGCTATAAATATAAACAAAGATCAGCTAAATGTTTGTTACATTTGTATCCAGTCCTTTGTGGAGTGAACACATCCAGGGCTCAAATCTCTCTGCTTTTCCCTGCACTGATACATTGTAGCAGTCTGGAGTCCAGCCTGTTCATCCTTTAGAGACCTGATACAATTGTATCAAACCTCCAGCTATTACAAATATTAGATCCATACAGGTTCTTGACAGCAAGCAGAGATCTTGAAAAAAGTTAAGTTGTACATATTTGTAATACACTTTATGATGATTAATCTTTATCCAAAGCTCAATTGCAATGATTGGTCTAATGGAGGTGAGAAATCCTCCATATTTTCCTATAGCAGAAAGCAGATAAAGGGCCACTGTCACTTTAAAAGCAAACGTTCATCTTGACTGGTGGATTGTTTTTCTGGGGGTGCTGTGGTAATATTGTGCATATTCAGTGGGGAAAAAGTATTTAGTCAGCCACCAATTGTGCAAGTTCTCCCACTTAAAAAGTTGACAGAGGCCTGTAATTGACATCATAGGTAGACCACAACTATGAGAGTCAAAATGAGAAAACAAATCCAGAAGATCACCTTGTCTGATTTGGCAAGATTTATTTTGCAAATTATGGTGGAAAATAAGTATTTGGTCACCTAAAAACATTCAAGATTTCTGGCTCTCACAGACCTATAACTTCTTCTTTAAGAGTCTCCTCTGTCCTCCACTCATTACCTGTAGTAATGGCACCTGTATAAAAGACAGCTGTCCACAACCTCAAACAGTCACACTCCAAACTCCACTATGGTGAAGACCAAAGAGCTGTCGAAGGACACTAGAAACAAAATTGTAGCCCTGCACCAGGCTGGGAAGACTGAATCTGAAATAGGCAAGCTGCTCTGTGTGATGAAATCAACTGTGGGAGCAATAATAAGAAAATGGAAGACATACAAGACCACTGATAATCTCCCTCGATCTGGGCTCCACGCAAGATCTCACCCCGTGGGGTCAAAATGATTACAAGAATGGTGAGCAAAAAATCCCAGAACCACACGGGGGGACCTAGTGAATGACCTGCATAGAGCTGGGACCACCGTAACAAAGGCTACCATCAGTAACCCACTACACCGCCAGGGACTCAGATCCTGCAGTGCCAGACGTGTCCCCCTGTTTAAGCCAGTACATGTCCGGCCCGTCTGAAGTTTGCTAGAGAGCATTTGTATTATCCAGAAGAGTATAGGGAGAATGTCATATGGTCTGATGAAACCAAAGCACAACTGCTTGGTAGAAACAAAAATCGTCGTGTTTGGAGGAGACAGAATGCTGAGTTGCATCCAAAGAACACCATACCTACTGTGAAGCATGGGGGTGGCAACATCATGCTTTTTCTCTGCAAAGGAACCAGGAAGACTGATCCGTGTACATGAAAGAATGAATGGGGCCATGTACCGTTAGATTTTGAGTGCAAACCTCCTTCTATCAGCAAGGACATTGAAGATGAAACGTGGATGGGTCTTTCAGCATGATAATGACCCCAAGCACACCGCCAGGGCAGCGAAGGAGTGGCTTCATAAGAAGCATATGAAGGTCCTGGAGTGGCCTAGCCAGTCTCCAGATCTCAACCCCATAGAAAACCTTTGGAGGGATTTGAAAGTCCGTGTTGCCCAGTGACAGGCCCAAAATATCACTGCTCTATAGGAGATCTGCATGGAGGACTGGGCCAACATACCACCAACAGCGTGTGGCAACCTTGTGAAGACTTACAGAAAATGTTTAACCTCTGTCATTGCCAACAAAGGATGATAATGACCAAATACTTATTTTCCACCATAATTTGCAAAATAAATCTTGTCAAATCAGACAAGTTGATTTTCTGGATTTTTTTTCTGATTTTTACTCTCATAGTTGTGGTCTACCTATGATGTCAATTACAGGCTTCTCATCTTTTTAAGTGCGAGAACTTGCACAATTGATGGCTGACTAAATACTTTTTTCCCCACTGTAACAAAGCTGCTGTCGGAATCCGAGCCCCAAATACATTCAGTAGGGTACAGAAGGGATTCAACAGTCCCAGAGGATTTCTAGAGAAGGATCATCGACTGATCGGTACAGACTTCCTCATAGCAAAATTTGATATCCAAAGTTTCCATTAAATTTTATATTTTTTTCTAGCAATATGTTCTGAATGTCGGGTGCCCTTTTTTTCGTGCTTTGCAACCCATCTCTCTACCAAAAATGGCAAATCCAACACCCTGAACTATGCTGATTTTAATAAGACCCAATAAAAAGTATCAAATTTAATAAAAACCTTAATAATCAACTTGTATTCTATGGAACTTTGTAACGATTGTTCTTTTCTAGAAGTTTTTTTTGGAACCAGTGAATTCTCTCTGCCATACTGTGATGATGATCTCCAATCCAAACTCCCAGCATGCTCGTACAGCTGCTCAAGTGTAAGACAGTGGCCTCCAGAGACTGGCCAGGGAAGTCCGCCACTTACATTGTTTGATGGCTGTGAGGGTCCGAAATAATCCGCTGGGAAGAGATTCCAGATGATTATTGGCCAAACTCCTGTATGGAGAAGGAAAATATGAAATTAAGACAAAGAATATTCTTAAACATGAAGGTTATTCTCAGCCTGAATGTTCTCCGCGCCACCTGCCCACCTCAATCATCATCAACAGATCCCAGGCTCCAACCCTTATACTCACAGGTGGATCAGCGACCTCAGGCCTCGTAATGCATTTCCTGAAATTTTCTTTATATTGTTGTTTCAATAAACCTGAAGAAGATTAAGACAAATTATGTCTACAGAAGAATACAGATGGCAATGGTAGGACATGGATTTTTGATGGCCATGGTTGAATTTTGGACATGGGATTCAATCCCAAACCATGAGTCATGTTGACCACCTTGCTGGTCTACAGGCCTTGCCATGGTTCCCTTTTTTTGTTCTGCAGTCCGATGATTATTTGATTTGGTGTTTTTGCCAATGGTCTCCACAATCATGGTTTGGACTGGCCCCTAAATGAGCAACAGGATGAAGATGGTTCCAAGTAGTAAGACCAGCTCTAATAAAACCTCTAGTGGTGGTAGATCTGCATCCTTTAATGGATTATTCATGCAGAAAACTTTTACATTTCATAGAATCCATTGTTAACAATTTACAGCTCCATTTTAGGTCATGTTTGACCCCTCTGATGTCCAAGAACCTCCAATTTGCCATGGATGTTCCAAATGGCCAACAAATAGAATTCTGCATCCATATGTATATTCTCCACAACCACCTCCTGTAGCTTTTCTGTCCTTCAGCCATTAATATGGAGTCAGAGATATAAAAGCTTCCTTTCTCAAGGAAAGGAAGATTTTGGAGTCCTCTGTGGGGTTTTTACCCCTTCATCCAGAAGATTATGTGTGAGGTCAAACCCTCACACATGGTGAGGCCAGACTTACAATCTCAGTTCTAGTTCATCCCTAAGGTTGAGGTCTGGGCTTTGTGTTGACCAGAGGTCAAACCACCCACTGATCTTAAAATGATAACATATACTACCAATATGTATATTATTACTTTATGAGATGAGTATATTTCTCTGTTTATTGTTCTAATAGGGGTAACAGGTTGGGTTATGTGACTTTTCTTCTTGGGCAAACTTTCACCTCTCCTACGAATGTTTTGTTTGAGGATCAAACGTTGGACCAGATGAACCCCAAAGAAAATGTTTTTCTTTCTGATATCATTTATCAATTGGGCATGAAATGTACATTCCATACGTGGACCTTCATACAGAAATGCAAATGCTTGGTCTTCTATCTAAAGACCTTACAAGTACTCCAAGTGTTTCAACTTCAGAAAGGCGTCATCTGAAATCTCCTCGAAGGAACAAGACGTGAAGAGTCTAAAAAGACCAAATTAGAGTATGTTAATCCACGAGAAGACTGACCTAGAGAACAAACATCTCAGAACATCAATGTCTTCAATCTATTAAACTGTGCTTACAGAGATGAACTCTAGGGATATAGATAATAATAATAATAATAATCTTTATTTATATAGCGCCATCATATTCCGCAGCGCTTTACAGTTTAACAGTTTCAGAACACAAGTCATAAGAAACAACGATAATACAATAATTAAAGCAAAATAAGCCGCCCCTGCTCGTGAGAGCTTACAATCTACAATGAGGTGGGGGAGATACAAAGTACAGGTGTATATATACAATGGTGCATTTACAATGATGGTCCAGCCATCTTGAGGGAGTGAGGGATGGATGGAGATAGTGAATGGGCTACACACACACACACACTTACACATAGAATGACTTTGATTAGTGAATGTGATAGGCCGCTCTGAACAAATGTGTTTTGAGGGAGCGCCTGAAACCATGCAAATTGTGGATAGTCCTAATTTCTTGGGGTAGAGCATTCCAAAGGATTGGCGCAGCGCGGGAGAAGTCTTGGAGTCGGGAGTGGGAGGTACGGATTAGTGCAGAGGTTAGTCGAAAGTCGTTTGCAGAGCGCAGCAGTCGGTTAGGCCGATAGATAGAGATGAGGGAGGAGATGTAGGGGGGTGCTGCACTGTGGAGAGCTTTGTGGGTGAGAACCAGTACTTTGAATTGTATCCTATAATGAATGGGCAGCCAGTGTAAGGACTGGCGAAGAGCGGACGCGTCCGAGTACCGATTAGCCAGATGGATGACCCTGGCTGCTGCATTAAGGATGGACTGGAGAGGGATAGTCGAGTAATGTGGGAGGCCAAGTAATAGAGCGTTGCAGTAGTCCAGGAGGGAGTGGATCAATGCTACAGTGAGGGTTTTTGTTGTTTCCAAGGTGAGAAAAGGGCGGATTCTAGAGATGTTCTTTAGGTGTAGGCGGCAAGAGCGGGCAAGAGATTGTATATGGGAGGTGAAGGAGAGATTGGTGTCAAACATAACACCCAGACAGCGAGCCTGCTGCCGGGGTGCTATTATGGTGCCGCCCACGGAGAGGGATATGTCAAATTTAGGGAGGTTAGTAGACGGCGGGAGCAGAAGAAGTTCAGTTTTGGAGAGGTTGAGTTTCAGATAGAGAGCGGACATGATGTTGGAGACTGCGGACAGACAGTCAGTGGCGTTCTGTAGTACAGCAGGGGTAAGGTCGGGGGATGACGTGTATAGTTGTGTGTCATCAGCATAAAGATGGTACTGAAAGCCAAATCTGCTGATGGTCTGTCCAATTGTAGAGAGAGAAGAGAAGGGGGCCAAGGACTGAGCCCTGGGGTACACCGACAATATAGATATAAATCCTCTGCCCAAGGTGGCAACAGAGGAAAGTCAGACCTTTCAGACAAAATCTAGATGGCTTTCAACCACTGACCACCATCACATTAAGGTTAATTTCTTTCTGCACCATTACGTTCCCTCTATATATATGAATTCATGCACATAGATATAGGATTAGACCTTTTCTGCTGGTCCGGGTTATGACAATGGAGGTCCGGTTAAAGTCAGCCCAATGGAAATATTTGGCCTTGGGAGCTTTCAGTTCCACTCTTTTAGCTGCAGTTTGTCACTATACAGCTTCCCAGGCTCTAATTATTTCATTTTAATTTCTTTTAATTTTAGTTTTTTCAAAAATAGAAACAAAATTTATTGCAAAACAATGAAATTCAAAATTACACTAGCTCATTAGAAGAGCGATCTTACAGACGTCTACAGTGGCGGTAATAAAGCAGAATGAAAGCAATAAGACGTCAACAAACAGTTGGATTTTGTCACAAGCAATTAGAAGCTAATGAGAAAACTTACAAGATCTGCATCGTCTGTGACAGGGTGAAGCTGTCGGAGGGGATGTTCTGGAAGCCACATCTGAGGAACGAGCTGGTGGTGGTGAGGGAGAGAAATGTCAGGTGAAAAAAATAACGAGGCAAAAAAATTAACAAATATTTCATTGCTACTTTTGGAACCAAAAGTGAGCTCCATAACTAATATAAATGGGTCCTTTTCTTGGTGCAGATGGGGGTCTCTATGATACCTAAACCTGTGGCTCTTTTTTTTTTTTTAATTTTGAAAGCCTTGAATCATGGTCTATCATCTACGGACCACTCAAAAAAGTTCTGATGGTCCAATGTATTTCCTCTATTTATCCCCACTGCTAACCCCAAGTCCTACAAGAGTCAGAACTGGTTGCTTCACCTCACCAAAACTTTGGGATACACTCATCCCACCTTCTTTTTACAAGGTGGGGTGAGTGTATCCTTTCTACTTTCTTTGTTTTTGTGGGACAGAAGGGTGTTGGGATCCTCTAATCAGTTCCACCCTTTTTGGAGCTATGACCAGACCCAAAACTTCATGGAAGATAGAATGCAGAAGACATGATCTAGAGTAGACCATTCTTCAGAGAGATCATCCTTCATAATATGTATGCCCTGGCTGAGTTACTTTGTCCCCTATATTTCTAATAGTTTGATTGTCTTATCTCCACCCCTGTCCCTTCTGCCATGTTGGGTAGGAATCATCTCAGAGGTTCTGCAATCAAACGATAATTTGGCTTAGTGCTGTGGCTGAGTGGTTTCCATTGTCATGGTCTTGCCTGACTTTTGAAAAAGAGGATTAGGATTCTTCCCAAGAGTAAGACCATCTATAATAAGTTTCTGGATGGTGGACCGGGATTGTGTAATGGATTTTCCATGCAGAAAACCCCAACTGTAAGACGGTACAATCTTATGAATCTTAGCCCAGTCTACAAAAATATCCACTTCCGATTAGCTCATTTATTAAACATGTTTTTCACTAATCTCTTTGCATAACAGCGCAGCTATCCTACGTCTCAGAGGACTCCAGCGGGATAATTATATTCAGAATTATGGGAATTTAATCCGCAATTATCAAAAGAACAATGATATTTACAGTTTCAAACACCTTAAGCTTTGTAGATGTAAGAGCATAAGTTGGGCTTTGGTGAACCTACAACAAGAAGGTAGACTATAAACTGGTCAATGAACTTGGGGCAACCTCAACTAAGTCTACTATTTTGGACAATGCATTTAAAAAAGCTATCATTCCCATCCCTGGACAGATTGGGCTAAAATAACCTGAATATTAGGCTTTGTGGTCAACATTTAATGTGCATTTTGGGTAAAGTTTGACTTCTACAAACCCTACAGTAGGGTAGACGTGTTGAGTTTGGTGAGGCTTTGTTTGACTTACACGGAGATGATATCCAAGGAATAAGTGCTGGGAATGTGGCTGGACCCATCACACAGGACATTGTCCATTGTGCAGTTGCAGGACGCTGGACACTTCCATTTCGGGGGTCTCTTTGCTCCCATCAAACATGAGGGAACAATTCCCAAGAAGAATATAAGGCCGACCAACCGGCAGATTGATAGTCTCATTGTTGGTTGGGTCTTCGGAGTGTCTTGTTTATGATCACATTGTATCTTCTCGTTATTAAGGCGTTTCTACCTTAGGTCCCGTCTACTGTAGCATCGCACCGTCCATTGCCCGCTTCTATTTACATGCACATCCCATAATTTTGTGGTTTTGATTCTGTATTTTTGGAAAACAGAAATGTTAAGACACAAGATAAAATAGATGGTTATACAAGACCCTGTAGATGTAATGGTCCAACAAGGGAAATGTATGATCAGCTCTCCCTACAACAGACCAAGGAATAATGAGAGGTAACATTTAACACTGTGCAATATAATAATAAGACAACCTTCATCATCGGCCTGTCGCTGAGACTCTATTACACAGGAGTGAGCTATAGAGGGGGCAGAGGGCTGGAGCACGGAGCTCCAAAAACAGAGGCTGGAGCACAGAGCTCCAAGAGTGGAGGTGGCCCAAAGTTCCCTGTGCCACAACCAAGGACAAACTAGTAATAAAGTACACACAATAGGTGAGGGAAGTAAAGTACCTTACCATAGTACACTGCATGCTATACAAGAGACTACCTCCCTATGCTATACAAGAGCCTACCTCTCCATGCTATACAAGAGACTGCCTCTCCACGCTATACAGTAGCCTATCATTCTGTTCTACTGAAAATAACTTCTATATGCACTATATTAGATTTTATGTATATGCTACACAACAGATGTCTTACCATGCTATACAGTAGACTGCCTCTCCATAATATACAGTTGCATGCCTCTCTGCTACATAGTACTCTGTCTCACCATAATTTGCCTGCCTCTTTGCTATATTATTATTATTATTATTATATAATTTATATAGCGCCATTTATTCCATGGCGCTTTACATATGAAAAGGGGAAAAATATAGACAGATACAATAAACATGTGCTAGACAAGGGACGCATAAGTACAGAAGGAGAGAGGACCCTGCCCGCGAGGGCTCACAGTCTACAGGGTATTAGTATAGTAGATATAGTAGACTATTTTTCCATAGTATACAGTAGCCTGCATCTGCTATATAGTAGACCGCCTCTCCATAGTATACAGTAACCTTCCTCTGCTATATAGTAGACTGTTTCTCCATAGTATACAGTAACCTTCCTCTGCTATATAGTAGACTGCCTCTCCATAGTATACAGTAACCTTCCTCTGCTATATAGTAGACTGCCTCTCCATAGTATACAGTAACTTTCCTCTGCTATATAGTAGACTGCCTCTCCATAGTATACAGTAACCTTCCTCTGCTATATAGTAGACTGTTTCTCCATAGTATCATAACCTTCCTCTGCTATATAGTAGACTGCCTCTACATAGTATACAGTAACTTCCTCTGCTATATAGTAGACTGCCTCTCCATAGTATACAGTAACCTTCCTCTGCTATATAGTAGACTTCCTCTCCATAGTATACAGTAACTTCCTCTGCTATATAGTAGACTGCCTCTCCATAGTATACAGTAACCTTCCTCTGCTATATAGTAGACCGCCTCTCCATAGTATACAGTAACCTTCCTCTGCTATATAGTAGACTGTTTCTCCATAGTATACAGTAACCTTCCTCTGCTATATAGTAGACTGCCTCTCCATAGTATACAGTAACTTTCCTCTGCTATATAGTAGACTGCCTCTCCATAGTATACAGTAACTTTCCTCTGCTATATAGTAGACTGCCTCTCCATAGTATACAGAAACCCTTTCCTCTGCTATATAGTAGACTGCCTCTCCATAGTATATAGTAACCTTCCTCTGCTATATAGTAGACGCCTCTCCATAGTATTCAGAAAACCTTTTCCTCTGCTATATATAGACTGTTTCTCCAAGTATACAGTGAACCATCCGTCTGCTATATATAGAATCTGCCTCTCCTAGTATACAGTAACTTTCCTCTGCTATATAGGTAGACTGCCTCTCCATAGTATACAGTATTGTGTGTGGTATTGCAGCTTACTCCCTTTCACTTCAATAGAGCAGGGATGAAATACCACAACTGACAGTCTGGAGGATGGAGGGGGTCTAGAGTGAGGAGGGTCTGGAGGACTGAAAAGGATGGAGAGGTCTGGTGGACAGAGGCACTTGAAGACGGAGACAGAGGAGAGCGGAAGGTGTCTGGAGAACGAAGAGGATTTGGAGGACAGAGGAGGATGGAGGGGTCTGAAGGACAGAGGGTCTGGAGGACGGAGAAGGGCAGAGGGATCTGCCGGACAGAGGAGGATGGAGGGGTCTGGAGGAGGCGAAGGGGTCTGGAGGAGGGTGGAGGGGTCTGGAGGGCGGAGGAGTCTGGAGGATGGGGGAGGGGTCTGGAGTATGGAGGGGTCAATTCATTTCAATTCAGTGGAGCAGAGATGCAATACCACTACTAACCTGTGGACAGATGTGGCGCTGTTTTTTGTTTTTTTTTGCAAGAACGCAATCGTATTTTCCTAATCATTTAAAACTTCTTACGACTGTATATCGGAAAGGATCAGATCACACCTGTCCAAGACCACAACTTCAGTAATGGGACAGAGAACTCCACAGGAATGAAGTGAGTCACACTTTATACACCTGGTATGGCCAGCCTCAGGCAGAAAGTGCGTGGAGGTGGTTGGTAAGGGTTAACGAGAGTGATGAACTAAAATATCCAGGAACCGTTTTCAAACAAGTTTCAAAAAGAAAAACAAAGTTTGACTTTTTAACTTTGTATCCATCAGTCAGACCAGGTCTTGGGGCAACTTAAAGGGTAAGGCCGGGATCACACATGCGACGAAGTCGTCCGACACTCGCATGTGAAATCCCAGCTCTGGCGCCGGCACTCGAGAGTGGAGCGAGCGGCTGCATGTAGTTCTATGCAGCCGTGCACTCCACTCCCGAGTGCCGACGCCAGAGCTGGGATTTCACATGCGAGTGTTGGACGACTTCGTCGCATGTGTGATCCCGGCCTAATAGCTCAGAAGGCATGAAATAATCAGAATATAAAGTGGTTAATTCAATAAAAAAGTGAAAATTGAGCTAAGATCAAATAACACCATAAATGTCAATAATAGAAAGGAAAGAGAAATAGGAAAAATAGTTGAAATAGTGGAATAAAATCCTGCAAAATTCCTGGTCATGTACAAAGTATTGTCATATGTATCGATGCAAGTTTTCCAACATGTCCATTACTTCTTCGATAGCGTCTTAAGGATTAGAACAATTGGAAAAATATCCAAAATTTCCAAAGAATCTCACTTACCACAAATGATGGGTCTGATCTGGTCTTAAACGTTCTCTGTCTTTCTTGGCATCTCCATCACATCTTACGTTTCTTCTCTCTTGAGAAGTCTCCTAGCCTTGGTTCTTCTTCTCCTCTACTTCCCCCATATGTCCGCTGCCCTCCCTCTTTTGGGCCGTGCCCTTCCCTCCTTATATCTGTACTATTTTCGCACTTTCCCCCCTCGTCTATAGAGTGTTGGTGTCTTGCAGCCTCTGACACAATGTGTTGTTTGACAGACTCCTTGGGTCGGCTCCGAGGGCCGGGCCCGGATGATGTGCGTTTGGAACATGCTTGTGCCAAATTACTCTTCTGTTTGTCAAAGCTTGTGGTTATATTGTTGTTGTTAATAACTGTTGAGTATGAGGATTTGTCATAGTTTTGGAATTACTGCAAAAAAAAAAAATAGAAATTTATAGTTATAAGTTTTGGGTTTTTTACAGGATTAAAAATACACAGCTGCTTTCTTCCAAAAACACCAAGTGAACATCTAAGGGTTGTGCTCCCCGTTATCCTCATCTGCAGCAATGAGGTCATTGACTACTCAACATGACCACAATCTCTTGTGTTGTACTTCTAAGGAAAGTGATTGGCTGCAGTGGTCATGTAGGTGGTCGGGGACGTCATCGTGGAGAGCAGCAGAATGGAAATGCCAGAGCCACCAATGTAACCTCAAAAAGACCATGTTGGATGTGTGCAGTCTTGGGTGAACCACGTTTTGTCCCTCTTGACATGGTATACAGGGATGGAGCCAAAGCGATGGGCAAGAGGTAGCCGTAGAACTTGCACCCTGATGACAAAGGGGGGCTAAAGACCCTTGTGCTACATATGAAGACCCCACTAATATAATCCATAGGATAAGGGGCTTTTTACAGATGTTTCTTACCATTCTGTATATATTTGTTTGCCCCTCGGCCACATTCTGTCCTGGGTGCCTAGAAGAGGAAAAGATAGGAGGACTTCTCTAATATATTGTGGCCAGGAGGATAACGATCGTGGTTGCAGAGATCGCGACCAGGCCGGTGCGGGAAGGGGGCCCGCCGACGCCAGTGCCTCCATCAGTTGGATGTGCATCCGAAGATGCACGTTCAGCTGAAGTATATTGTGGCTCAGAGACCCGCCGATCCCTTCACTGTAATACATGCCACCAGCCAATCACACGCCAACAGCAGATATCAGCATGCCCATCACAAGCAGAGCATGGCAGTGATGTCATACATCGCCTATGGCTGTCATGCCAAAGTCAGCTGCAGGCTGCAGAAGAGGGCACTACACATTGTAGAAATGGAGTAAGGCAAGAAGAATCATTTTTTTATTTTTTTTTGTGTATTGGAAAAGAGCGGCAGAATTGACATTATACCAGGAAGGGGCCCATAATGGAGGATATTGTAAGAGGATGGGGGATATTATACCAGAAAGGGGCCAGAATGGAGGACTTTATACCATGATGTGTGACATTGTTATAGGATGGGGGATATTATACCAGAATTGGCCCAGAATAGAGGACATTGTAAGAGGATGGGGGACATTATACCAGAAGGAGCCCAGGATGGAGGACATTGTAAGAGGATGGGGACATTATACCAGGAAGAATCCCAGGATGGAGGACATTGTAAGAGGATGGGGGCATTACCAGGAAGGGGCCCAGGATGGAGGACATTGTAAGAGGATGGGGACATTATACCAGGAAGAATCCCAGGATGGAGGACATTGTAAGAGGATGGGGGCATTACCAGGAAGGGGCCCAGGATGGAGGACATTGTAAGAGGATGTGGGACATTATACCAGAAAGGAGCAGAGGATGGAGGACATTGTAAGAGGATGGGGGACATTTTACCAGAAAGGGGCCAGGATGGAGGACTTTATACCATGATGCGGGACATTGTTATAGAATGGGAGATATTATACCAGAATCAGTCCAGAATGGAGGACATTGTAAGAGGATGGGATACAGTATACCAGAAAGGACCCAGAATAGGGGACATTGTTATATGTTTAGGGACTTTATACCAGGAACAGGCCAGGATGGGTTTCATTATAATAGGAAGAGCTCCAAAACAGCATGGGGGACATTATACCAGAAAGGGGCCTAGGATGAGACACATTATTACACAATGAGGTGCATTATTACAGAAACATGCCAGGATGATGGACATTATTACAAGAAGGAGCCAGGACAGGGGACATTATTACAAGACGGAGCCAGGACAGGGGACATTATTACAGAAAGTTCCCAGGATAGGGACATTAGTACATAGAGGGTGAACACATGTCTTTATAGGATCTAGATCACTACAAAGGCCTATATGCAAATTGCCTCTTCAGCAAGAAAGAGGACTTGAACTCTATAGCGCCACCTGTTGGGAGTAGCGATCCTACAAGTCACAATCAACCCTTTAACGAGTCTTGTAATATTACTTAGGTTAAAAGCCAAATCAGAATCTCAATTTGCAGACAGTGTTTCGGGATATTGACCCTCATCAGCCTATACATCTGATCAACATGAAGGTGGAGTCCCAGATACAGATTTTGCATGGGAGCGCATGAGACTAGTGACACCATTGCTTGTGGCTAGGTCCTGCAAATAAGACAGCAGGATCAGGGGGTAGGATCTGAAGGGGGAGGGGTAAGTGTTTATTTCCGATAATCATGAAGAAACCTGGAACACCAAGCCCTTCAGAGAGGAAGTAAGGAAAACATCTGGCTGCTTGGACCCCTCATCTGAGGAGATCACAGTGGAAGACAACCTGTGAAGACATTGAGAAGACTCAAGAAGGTCACTTGGAAAGGAAATACTTTATGGACAATGGGGAATAAAATTACAATTTTGGAAGAACAAAGAGTCCCTCTTTAAAACTTTTTGATATTAACAATTAATTATTGGGAAAAGGATAAAAGGAAATAAAGTTGGAAAAAAATGAAAAAGTTTCAAAAACTTCTGAGACATTTATAAAATACATCTCTATTGGGTGGGCGTAAAATGTAAAAGTTGTGATAGGGTTAACAGAACTTTCCGAGGCTCCGTCCCTTCCATTTGGCTCTATTCTTTAATCACATAAAGTGTCTCTTTGTTCCTGACCCATCTCTGCTCTGATCGGGTCAACCATGGCCCCGAGCCAAGCTACGCTCAATCTAACAGCCTTTTCTTGTGCCCAAAACAAGTCGTCAGAGGAGGGAAAACATACACTGGTCTTTGTGTGCAATGGGCTCGCACAGCGAAGGAGTTAATGGTGCCAAGAGGGAGACATAGGAGGGAGGGGTGCGGAGACATGGGGAGGGAAGGTAACCCTCAAACCACTTTGTGGCTTGGAAATTGGGGCATCGGGTTTTAGTTAGGAGGAACTATCTTGTAAAGAAAAATATTGGGAGTTTTTGAGGTTTTGTCCATTAAGAATTCTTACCCGTTGTAAAATAATGGGAAAACTGACAGCAGGGGAAAACGAGTGTGCTGATCTTGTGGCGGGCAGTGACCTGTCCTCATGTGATGATGAATAATGAGGACAGGACTCTATGTGACTCAGGCAATGATGTGAAGAGGTGAGGAAGTCACAACTCTGAGCTAAACATTGGGAAGATCTGGGTCCACAGCAGGACAGAGTATTTTAGGAGAGGAGCGAGTTGTAGGACCTATCCAATCATGATGGTGTTTATGAGGGCAGAGTTGCATTAGTGCAACACGGTGGCTCAGTGGTTAGCACTGCAGCCTTGCAGCGCTGGGGTTCTGGGTTCTCTGGTTTCCTCCCACACTCCAAAGACATACTGATAGGGAATTTAGATTGTGAGCCCCAATGAGGACAGTGCCAATAATGTGTGTGACATGCTGTGGAATTAATGGCGCTATATAAGTGAGTAAAATAAATAAAAAAAGTGACATAAGGTGATTGGGGCTGAAAAGAAGATCGTGGACTGATTGTTAGGTAATGGAAGGGGCAGGATCTACCAGCAGCACAGAGTATTTAAGGATAGGTGAGTCGCACAAAGTACCAGGGCTATGGGGTACTCGGCATCGAGCCCATTGATTTCTATGGGAGATGTCACTGGCAGCGGGACTTGGTCCGTGGCCCTGGGCGCTCATACAATGGGGGATATTTACAGGGGATTTGTAGATTAGAATAATTCGTGACGCCACCCGTGGTATCTGATCAATTGGACCAGCGCTGCTATATGGATCTTCACAGGGGATGTTATGGGGCAGCTAGATGGTAGGTCTCCCACAGGTGAGACTGGTCCCTGGAAGTCTATGGTGGTGATGCAGGGTGTAGTTAAGAATTCAGTCACACACAATGCAGCTTCTTTCCATACCTTTACTTGTAGGTGTTTCAGGCAGGTCCCGGGGAGCTGGTCGGGGTGGAGAATGCACATTCAGGATAACCGCTGAGCAGGTTAGAGGCCTCCTTTACTTCATATGTATGTGAGTCCAAACTTGCATGAAGCGAAGTTAACTCTGCAATCTCCAGCTTCTTCAATAGCTGCAACGCCCGGCCAACATTGTGGTGGAGCCTTCTATGTCTCTGATTAACAGATGTTGAGAGAACTAAGTCTATATTTGCTGATCAGGCTAGACTCCTGTTCTCCCTGACTCCGGTTACGTATCAGCGCTTAGGGCTACCTTCTGCGACCTGTGGTCCAGAAAGCCTCCGGTTATCTTGTTACTAGGCGTGAAGCACTAGCAACGCTTCGGACCCCGGTGTCCGGTGAATTAGTGCAGGTAATCTCGTACCTGAAGCACTTATCTCTGTCTTCTCCACTGTGCCCTTCGCCCTGCTCTCGCTCTTAACATAAGCACTTGTAGCTTTGATGGAAATGTCAGCTTTCTCCAGAGCTCACTGAACAGCTCTCAGTATCCTCCAAGTCCAGACTGAACTGACACTGAACTGCACTGTCCTAAGACAGGAAACTGACTGATCTGAGCTCTTCTCAGACAGGAAACTATCTGGGGGATGACTCACTCCTGAGTCTCCCAAGGCTTGAATGTCTGACTGAACACTGAACACTGACTGCTACGTGTCACTTCCTCTTATACCCCTGGTGGGTGTGTCTGAAAGTGTGAGTGACGTGAATGGATATCAAGCTTTTGCGGTTACCTTCCTGTGCATTTTCC
>JARQOD010000003.1:418998727-419073321 GCA_033576555.1 Oophaga sylvatica | reverse complement strand
CTTGCGATGAAATCGCATCGGTGTCCTTTAGAAAAGCCGGCAATTCATCCCGGCTATACTGTAAAATCACACTGACAGCTTTAATAAAGAATAGAAAGAATAGATATACAACACATAGAATACTATATATAAATATATATATATATAATATTTATATATGTAATTGTGACATGTATATATATATATTTATATTTCCTAGACTTCTACATACTGTAATAGCCGCAAATTCAATTGCCGGCTTCTGTGAAATCACAGAAGCCGACATGAAATGATACATTGTTTCCACACAGTTAACCATGTATTTCCTGTATTTTGATATTTGTTTAGAACTTACAATTACATGAGTGTATTTTTGCTAAATTTCAGACATGTAGGGGTTAATTAAAGGTGTAAATTCGTTGACAAAAAAATGCGTGGGCTCCCGCTGTATTTTCTCCACCACGACAGACAAAGCAAGCGAGTGGGGACAGATAATAACAGCCTAGGGAGGGTACATTTTTTGTGCCCCCCCTGGCTACTAACATCTGCCCCCAGACACCCAGAAAGGGCAAATCTATAATTAGATTCGCCCTTTCTGGCACTTTGCCCGTCTATTCCCATTGCCCTGTAGCGGTGGCGAATGGGTTAATAATCTCACCTTACTGTCACCTTAGTATTGAAAGGTGACCTTAAGGCAGGTTAATAATTGAGAGCTGTCAATTAGACAACTATCAATTATTAATCCTATTGTATGAAAGAAAAATCAAACACACACAGTTTAATAAAAAATAAGTTTAATTAAATAATCACACAGTTTTTGACCATATTTTATTTTCCTGCTAAAACCATTTCCTGTAATAAAAATAAAATAAAAAAGCAAAATCATACTTACCAATCCGATGTACAGTCAGGTCCCACGCTGTACTCCATCAGAAAGGGTTAAGAGGTTACAGTTAGCAGGGAGATAATTCTGTCTCCTAGCTGTAACCCCCTGAATGAATAAGTTCCTCTACCACAGAAAGTAGAGGAAGTGATTCATGAATGGAGCTTAATTGATTTATTGGCAATTTAACTTTAGTGACCTGACCTAAAGGGAAAGTGGACACAATCAATTAAGCTTCATTCATGAAACACATCCTCTCCTGTCGCCAGGAGAGGAACTTATTCAATTCAGGAGCTTTGAGCTGAGCATGCAGGATTACTTCACTGCTTGGCTCAAAGCTAGTTAACCCTTTGTGAAGGATTACAGCGTGGGACGTGACAGATCAGCAGAATAGGTAAGAATAATGTTGTTTTATTTTTTTTTCTTTATTTTAGGAGATCAATGGCTTCGCACGGATTAAGTGTAAAATAAAATATGGTAAAAAAAAAATGTGTTTTTATTTCATTAAAATTAATTTTTATTAATGTGTCTGTGTTTTTTTAATTTACTTCAATAGGATTAATAATTGATAGTTGTCTAATTGACAGCTCTCAATTATTAACCTGCCTTAATGTCACCTTTCAATACTAAGGTGACATTAAGGTGAGATTATTAACCCATTCGCCACCGCTACAGGGCAATGGGAATAGACGGGCAAAGTGCCAGAAAGGGCGAATCTAATTATAGATTTGCCCTTTCTGGGGTGTCTGGGGGCAGATGTTAGTAGCCAGGGGGGGCACAAAAAAAAAGTACCCTCCCTAGGCTATTATTATCTGCCCCACTCGCTTGCTTTGTCTGTCTGGTGGAGAAAATACAGCGGGAGCCCACGCATTTTTTTGTCAACGAATTTACACCTTTAATTAACCCCTACATGTCTGAAATTTAGCACAAATACACTCATGTAATTGTAAGTTCTAAACAAATATCAAAATACAGGAAATGACATGGTTAACTGTGTGGAAACAATGTATCATTTCATGTCGGCTTCTGTGATTTCACAGAAGCCGGCAATTGAATTAGCGGCTATAACAGTATGTAGAAGTCTAGGAACTATAAATATATATGTATATATACATGTCACAATGACATGTAATATATATATATATATATATATATATATATATATATATGTGTTCTATGTGTATATATCTATTCTTTTTTTTGTGATTGAAATACTATTCTTTTGGATCCATTATATGTCAGTTTTGCAAGCCTGGGAGAAAATCTCGCAAGTCGGATGAAAATCGGATGTTACAAGGTACACACACATGCGACTAAATCGCATCTTTGAAGGAAAATCGGATGCCAGAAGGATGTGTGATGTTTGCATTTTGATCCGACAATCGACCGTCTAAAACGGACCGATTTTTTGTCGTTGTGTGTGACGCCGGCCTAAAACTTAAGGTTCCCTCCTGGAAACTCGGTCCCAGATTCATCGGGCCATACAGGATCAGTTCAATAATTAATCCGGTGGCTTTCCGTCTTGACCTCCCTCCTACGTTTAAAATCCACAATGTGTTCCACAAATCGTTGCTTAAGAGGTACGTGGCACCAGTTATACCGTCACCTCTACCTCCTCCTCCTGTGGTGGTCAATGGTAATTTGGAGTTTCAGGTATCGAAGATCATTGACTCACGTCTGAATCGCCGGTCCCTTCAGTACCTTGTTCATTGGAGGGGGTATGGTCCTGAGGAGAGGATGTGGGTTTCTGCGTCGGATATTAACGCAGACCGATTGGTTCGGGCCTTCCACACTACTCACCCAGATAGACCAGGCCCTGAGGGTCCAGAGGCCCCTCGTAGAAGGGGGGGTACTGTCACGGGTGTGTCGCGGCGAAGATCGTCGCGATTGCACACCCTGACTTCGCACAGCTGAGTTTCTGGTGCTGGGTGTTTTTCGGCACTGAGGGAGTTCTTTCTCTCTCGGTGCTGGACTGACCAGCCTCGCCCAGCTGCGATTGATGTTTTGTTAATTAGCTTCCTTCATATACCTGCTGGTCTGCTGGGGAAGTTGTCGGTGAAAGCATTCATTCAGACCAGCAGAGCGGATCGTTTCTGAGAAGACTTAAGCTAAGAGTGCCTGTTGTGGTTTTTCCTCTCCTCGCTTATTGTTTATCTCCTTAACCTTTTGTGTTCCTCTGTAGTGGAAGTTTTGTATGCAAGGCAGTGTTTTCTTTACCCCTTGTCTGTCTCGTTTGTCTTAGACTGTGTGTAAGCTGTGACCTGCCCATTCCCTGTGGTGGTAATCAGGGTCCTTCTCAGGACTAGATTACAGTGGTCAGGGATCTACAGGAGACAGGGTTACGCTGGCGGCCTGGACCTCTGTACCATTAACAGTACCTCCAGGTAGAGGGACTAGTCAGGACCCCAGTTCAAGGTCAGCATAGACCCCGGTCCACCTCTATCCTGAGACAGCGTGACACGTACACAGTATAGACCCACAATACATAGGATATTATGTCAGGTAAGACATTGCTGGCAGATACTATGTATACATGTTGATATTTTCTATTATATGAAATATAGAATGTTGTCACATTAGATATATGTTACTATCATAGAATATATCTGTTATACGTCGTGACAGTATGTCAATGTATCGATTTAAATTTCTACCAGAAAAAACGATCGCCATTTTACCGGGTGATAATTATCACAAGGCGAAAGAGCGCTACTCATCCGCCGCTATACAGTGGCTCATGTATGTAGCGCATACCGAGAACATTGACATTCAGCATGCCTTAAGAGGGGGTGAGAAACAACTCGGGCAGTATTTTCTAGATGGTCATGCCTATGTTAACGGCCAGCACATAGCTTTTGAATTTCAGGGCTGTTTTTTCCACGGGTGCCCATCGTGCTATAATGAGAATGATACAAATAAAGTTACAAACACCACCTACGGTCAATTATATCATGCCTTTTTAGCTAAAAAGCGCTACCTGCAGCTGCGCGGGTACACCATAAGAGTGATATGGGAGCACGAGTGGCGTGAAATGGCTAAAAACGATTCTAACCTCCAGGCATTTCTCCATCAAATGGATTTCCCCACTCCCTTAGACCCCCGCGATGCGCTTTATGGGGGTCGAACTAACGCCATTAAGCTCTATCACCAGGTGGAATCTGATGAGACTTTACATTACTACGACTTCACCAGCCTGTACCCCTTTGTAAACAAAACTAAAACATACCCTGTAGGTCACCCCGATATCATCTATGACAACTTTGGTTTCATTAAAAAATACTTTGGTTTAGCTAGAGTCAAGGTCTATCCCCTGAGAGATTTATTTTTTCCCGTTCTACCGTAAAACTCAACAAAAAATTGATGTTCCCCCTTTGCTATACATGCGCTGTAAATTCACAATCCGAGGAATGCAGCCATAGTGATGAAGAACGTTCCCTGACAGGTACCTGGTGCACTATAGAGCTCGAGCTGGCGATAGATAAAGGGTACCGGATCGCCCGCATCTATGAAATATGGCATTTTCCAAACACCAGCGACGATCTGTTTGCTCGCTACATTAAATTACACCTTAGGGATAAGCAGGAGGTGTCAGGGTATCCTAGCTGGTGCACTGATGATACCAAGAAAAAGCAGTACATTGACAGTTTTCTTGAAAAAGAGGGTGTACGGTTACGACCTGAAAATATAGCCGTCAACCCCGCTAAAAGACAGATCTCCAAACTTTTCTTAAATTCTTTATGGGGGAAGTTTGCTCAGCGGGCCAATCTACCAAGCACCAAGATTGTTAGGGATCCTGATGAGCTTTTTAGGTATCTCTTCCTGCCCTACTATGACATTTCTACGCTGGATTTTATCGATGACGAAACCGCTACCATTAACTGGAAATATGCGGAGGGCACCACACAGTCAATAAAACACAAACATCTTTATAGCCTGCTTTACCACAGCGTATGCGCGGCTAGAGCTCTATTCTCTGGACAGGCTCAGGAGAGGTGCCTTTATCACGATACAGATTCAGTTATTTTTGTGCACAGGGAAGGTGAGTGGCAGCCGCCTCTAGGAGATTACCTGGGGGAATTGACGAGTGAGATACCCGAGGGCACATACATCACAGAGTTTGTTTCTGCAGGGCCCAAAACTTACGGGTACAAGCTCAACACAGGGAAGACTGTCTTAAAAGTGAAGGGAATAACGCTAAATGTTGGTAACTCTCAATCTATCAATTTTAGCAGTCTGAAAGATCTAGTTCTGGACAACCCCCGTAATTCAGTCCCTGAAACTCAGAAGCGCATCGTCGTACAGCAACAGGGCATTGTGAGAGATAAGAAATATTGGAATATTGAATCTCGTGTCCTACAAAAGACCCAGAAGTGTGTCTACACAAAGCGGCGACTACTAGACGAATTCACCACCCTGCCGTACGGCTATTAGCACAGTATTGTGATGGACACGAGGCTACAACACCCGCTCTCGTGCATTCTAGCGGGGCCGTCTAATTCTGGAAAGAGTTATTTTGTAAAACAATTGCTGTATAATATTGAAAGTAGTTTTTCTCACAAGCCGGATAATATTGTTTGGTTTTATTCATGCTGGCAGAAACTATATGATGAAATCTCTCTCTCTTTTCCCAACACCAGATTTGTGGAGGGTCTGCCGAATACATTCGTAGATGATGAATTATTCCCATCGGTCAAGGTGAATTTGGCGATTGTTGATGATCTCATGGATAGTGCTAGCGAAAATTGTGAGATAGAAAAAGCGTTCACCAAGTATGTGCACCACAGAAATCTCAGTATTTTCTACCTGGTACAAAACATATTTTGTCAGGGTAAGAAAGCCGCACCAAAATTTAAACACAAAGTACATGGTTCTTTTTAACAACCCTCGAGATAAATTACAGATTTTAACACTAGCTCGTCAGATGTACCCCGGAAAAACACTTTTTTTCCTAGAAGCATTTGAGGATGCTACGCGGGAGCCTTATGGGTATTTGCTGGTCGATTTGAGAGCTAATACACCTGAGGATCACCGCTTACGGACGGGGTTGTTTCCACCGGCGTTGCCAGCTGTCTATGTGCAGAAGAAAACCGCTTCTAAAAAGTGAATTTTATGCGGGCTCGCACATTCCACGCTGTATGCGTTGTGCTGTAAAGATGTCCGAGAGACTCCGCGTAACTGGGCTCTCTTAAAAACCCTGGTGAAGCAACCCCATCCGTCCGGAAATCTATTTTGCGCAATGCGAGCGTGGATTTAATCACCGCTATAGGTGAGATTGCTTTAAACATCTTAAAAGGCAGAATCCCGTTGAAAGAGCGACAAAAAGGCATACTGAAGAAGTGGCGTAAAGCTATAAGAACCATGAGCAATAGAGCGCAGTCCATAAAGAAAAAGAAACGGGTCCTGAATCAGACCGGTGGCTTTATCGGTCCTCTTTTAGGCTTTGCAATACCCATAATAACGAGTCTGCTCACGGGCAAATAATGGAGTATGCTGAGAAAATGTATCTAGTCCCCAAACAGGAGCTACACAAGCTAAGGCCACCAATCACCGAGAGCATACGCGAAACTGTTATTCGACGCCTCGATGATGAAATTAACTCCGTTTTACAGCGCCGCGACATCCCCGACGATGTGAAAATTAAATGTATAGCACCGTGCTGGAGCGCTACTTGGTACATACGAAACGCAACTCGAAAGAATTGACAACTTTAAATCTCGTTAGCCCTCAGGATCCTGAACATCAACAGCCGCCAAATACCGTCACCGATAAAAAAAATCACGAGATCGCTGAAATTGTAGGTCATATAAACCAAAGATATAAAAAGAATGCTGAATTTTTACTAAACAGACTACTCCAGAATAAGAGTGTGACAGACTGGAATGATAAAGACGAATTTATTTTCAAAGGCGCTGTAATACCCGGGTCTAACTTAGTGGATTTAGTACGTAGTACAACGCAGAGTCACGCTCTGACCGTCAGGAATTTACCTAGGGGTTGGGAATCGTTTATGCGAGCTATGGCCGAGCTGAATATACCCTCTACTGTTGTGGGTAATCCCACTACTAGACAACATTTAGACGAATTAAAAATGGACTCCAGCGCTGGTGTATCTACACCGATGAGGTTAGACCACCCACCCCGTACAATTCATTCTCTGCACTCGCCGTCATTAGGCACCACAAGGGGAACTCTACTACCTAAAAAAAGGTCTCTACCGATACTGCCAGCCATGTGGCTCACGATGTAGCCTATATAGTTGTTAATTATCTATTTTATCGTGTGTGTGTGGTGTGTGTGGTGTGGTGTGTGATGCTATTTGTTAATTGTGCATGTGACACTTTTTATATCATTCTGTATGTACTTTTAAATGCTTGAAATGTCTTTGAGATGTATTTATTTATTACAATAAAATCTTGTAATCATGTTTTACAATACCGTGTCATTGCTTTTTTAAAATACGAATAAAAATTCTGTAATATTGTAACACGGCCATATACATAATATGCCCGTACAATGAGACGGGGTTATAAGTCTCGTCAGTTTTAAACATGTCCCAACATGCTGGGCTATACACAACGCAACACAAGAGTACACCCCGTGCTAATAAGTAAGCTATCTTTAACAGAACCTGCCAAGATTCACTCTTTAATTCACTAAAACTCTTATATACTGGATAATACTAAGGTTAACCTATCTTTAACAGATCAAACACTGAATTACCATAGCTTGTGACCATCTCTCAATTGTACCTCTCAACATGAGAGTCAGAAACATAGCACTGCTGCACTCCTGCTAAAAAGATACGTAGCATGTTTTTATTCACTATGTTCCTATATCCTGGATAATACTGTAGAATAATCTCCTTTTAGTCTGTACATAGGCGGCTAAGATATAAATCAAATGTGTTATAAGGCGAAACTTCAAATAAAACCTGGCCTTCATTTCACAAACTCACTTCTGCGGCTGTGGCAGGCTAGAAAATCCCTTTACATACATTTACTGCGGGACTTAAAATCAAAAGACCCTTATAAAATCAAGTCCCACAGTCTGATCAAATCCACACAGTCTGATTAAATCCACAAGGCGATGGATAATATATAAATAGAGACGAATAAATTCATGAATCACTTTGATTGAAATTCACAGATTCCGCAGTCCTGATTTCCCAGGCAGATCAATCTGACAGGGAGACGGATTAAATGATAGGGGCGTGACGACCTGTCAGATTGAGTTTGACTAATGGTAGTGCCCCTATACTACTGTCTCCAATGTCTGGTTTGTTCTCTCAGTTTGTCCATTGGTCTGAGGATGAAAAGCCGAGGAGAAAGACAATTGAACACCAAGTTTAGAACAAAAAGTCCTCCAAAATCTGGAAACAAACTGGACTCCTCTGTCAGACACAATGTTCTCAGGAATGCCGTGTAACCGAACCACGTGCTGAAGGAACAAAGGCACCAATTCGGAGGAGGAAGGCAACTTAGGTAATGGCACAAGATGTATCATTTTGGAAAACCTATCACAAATCACCCAGATAACGGTCATTCTCTGAGAAACAGGGAGGTCGGAAATGAAATCCATAGAGATATGGGTCCATGGTCTCTTGGGCACAGGCAATGGCATCAACAAACCACTAGAGCGAGAGCAAGGCTTGGAGCGAGAGCAAGTCCCGCAGGACTGCACAAATCCCTGACGTCACGAGACAAAGTAGGCCACCGAAAGGACCGACTAACCAAGTCTCTGGTACCAAAAATTCCGGGATGACCGGCCAGCGCGGAACAATGAATCTCAGACATCACACTCTTTTTCCACTGGTCTGGGACAAACAATTTCCCAATAGGGCAGCGCTCAGGTTTATCCTCCTGAACCTTCCAGAGCCAGTCTCAAATTGGGCGAGATGGCGGAAAGAACTACACCCTCTTTCAAAATAACAGCAGGATCAGATAACTCAGGAGAGTCCGCAAGGAAACTCCTCGAGAGGGCATCCGCCTTAACATTCTTAGTGCCAGGAAGAAAGGAAACCACAAAATTAAAACGTGTGAAAAACAAGGCCCACCTGGCCTGTCTAGGATTAAGTCGCTTGGCTGATTCCAGATAAACCAGATTCTTATGGTCCGTGAGGACCACCACCTGATGTTTGGCTCCCTCCAGCCAATGTCTCCACTCTTCAAAAGCCCACTTCATGGCCAATAACTCCCGATTACCCACGTCATAATTACGTTCAGTTGGAGAAAATTTTCGAGAGAAAAAGGCACAAGGGTTACTTTTAGAGGTCTCTGGATTTCTTTGGGACAAAACGGCACCTGCCCCAATTTCAGAGGCATCAACCTCCACCTGAAATGGCAGAGAAACATCAGGCTGCCGTAGAACAGGAGCAGAAGTGAATCTCTGCTTAAGTTCCTGAAACGCAGAGACTGCCTCAGGAGGCCAATTCACCACATCAGAACCCTTTTTGGTCAAATCAGTCAATGGTTTAACAATAACAGAGAAATTACCAATAAATTTATGATAAAAATTGGCAAAACCCAAGAATCTCTGAAGAGCCTTTAATGAAGTAGGTTGGACCCAATCACAGATGGCCTGAACCTTGACCGGGTCCATTTCAATAACAGACGGAGACAAAATGAATCCCAGAAATGAGATCCTTTGTACGCCAAAAAGACACTTTGATCCCTTCACATACATAGCATTCTCTCTCAAAATCTGGAACACAGTCCAAACATGTTTCACATGAGAGTCCCAGTCATTGGAAAAAATCAAGATATCATCCAAATAAACAATCAGAAATTTATCCACAAAATCCCTGAAAATGTCATCCATGAAGGACTGGAAGACGGAAGGAGTATTAGTGAGCCCAAAGGGCATCACTAGGTACTCAAAATGCCCTCTGGGGTATTAAACGCCGTCTTCCATTCATCCCGTTCTTAATGCGAATAAGGTTATACGCCCCCCTGAGGTCAAGCTTGGTAAACCAAGTAGCACTTTTCACCCTGGAAAACAGTCAGAAATCAAGGGTAACGGATATTGATATTTCACAGTGATATTGTTCAAGAGATGATAATCAATACACGGCCTTAATGAACCATCCTTTTTGACCACAAAGAAAAAACCGGCACCCAAGGTGAAGAGGATGGTCTGATATGACCCTTCTCCAATGACTCCTTGATATATGACCGCATAGCATCATGTTCAGGTACAGACAAGTTAAAAAGGCGACCTTTAGGGAATTTACTACCAGGCACTAATTCAATAGCGCAGTCATAGCTCTTATGGGGGGGCAAGGATGCAGATTTACTTTCGCTAAACACATCAGAAAAATCAGTCAAAAAGTCAGGAACATCCTGAGCCTGGGGAGAGGCAGAAAAAACAGGATGTTGGCATTAACACATTGGAAGCCCCAACTGGTCACAGACACAGATTTCCAATCCAGAACAGGATTATGAGACTGTAACCAAGGGAAACCCAGTACAATAATGTCATGCAGATTATACAGCACCAAAAATTTGCAACTCTCCTGATGATCAGGTTCAACCCTCATTATCACCTGAGTAGAGAACTGGGGTTTATTCTCAGCCAAAGGGGTAGAATCAATCCCCAGTAGGGGAATAGACTTCCGTAGGGGTATCAAGGGAAACCCACAACGTTTAGCAAAATCAAAATCCATCAGGTTAATAGCTGCTCCCGAATCAACAAAAGCCTGAGCAGAAAATGTGGACAGGGAGCAAATCAGGGTAACAGTCAACAGAAATTTAGTCTGAACACTACCCAAGACAACTGAGCGTGCAAAACGTCTTCCCCGCTTAGGGCAGACTGAAATAGCATGAGAGGCGTCACCACAGTAGAAACATAACCCATTGCGTTTTCGAAACTCATGACGCTGTGCCCCAGAAGCCACTCTATCACATTGCATGGACTCAGAAGCTGGTTCACAAGGCAACACTATTCCACGCATACCTCTACGCTCACGCAAACGTCTGTCAATTTGAATCGCTAATGACATAGAATCATTGAGACCAGAGGGAGCAGGGAAACCCACCATAACATCTTTTACATTCTCTGACAGACCCTTCCGAAAAAGGGCTGCCAAAGCATCATCATTCCATTTGGTCAGGACTGCCCACTTTCGGAATTTCTGACAGTACAACTCAGCGTCCTCAAGCCCCTGATTTAATGCCAACAAGGTTTTTTCAGCTTGATCAGTGACATTAGGTTCATCGTACAATAACCCCAGAGCCAGAAAAAATGCATCAACATTACTCAAAACAGGGTCCCCAGGTGTCAAGGAAAAAGCCCAATCCTGAGGATCGTCGCGCAGGAGAGAGATGACAATTTGAACCTGCTGTGCTGCGTTCCCTGAGGACTTAGGTTTTAAGGCAAAAAACAACTTACAGTTATTTTTGAAATTCAGAAATTTAGCTCGATCCCCCAAAAATAAATCTGGCATGGGATCCTAGGTTCCACAACCGGCAACCTAGCAAGATAGGTAGCAATACTCCGAACTTCAGTGGTAAGCTGATCCACACGGCCAGACAACTGTGCAAACTCCATTGAGAGAAAAAAAAATCCTCCTCAGCACCCAGAGAAAAAGAGGGAAAAAATGCAACAAACAGAGAAAAAAAAAAAAAAAATTTCTGACAACTTCCCTTTTTCTTTTTCCTTTACTATTTTTCACTTCTGTTGAGTACCATATAATTTTCAGTGTGGCCGGTGATACCATTATGATTTGGTAGCTGAGGAGAGCAGGCAAAAACGGCAATACACCAGAGAGGTTGGAATCTACTGGATTGCAGTACCCTGACTAACCACCACAACTAAAGGCAGCCGTGGAGCGTTCCTACGTTGGTCCTAGACGCCTCGTCACAGCCTGAGAGGTTAACTACACCTAAAGATAGAAAGAGGAAAGCTATCTGCCCCGGAGCAGATCACCAAAGAACATAGGAAGCCCCCAAACATGTAATGGCGGTTAGACAAGAGGAAATACAGACACAGACAGAAAATAGTATGAGCAAACGTTGGGGCCCAATCTACCTGGACAGAAAAGGATAGGAAGGACACTTACTGCAATCCAAAAAACCCTAAAAAATACCAACTCTACTAATTGCAAAAACACCTGAGATCACACGACCTCTACCACCTAAATTAGTTCTCTGGTGTCACAAAACTAAGCCGCAGCCACTGAAAAAACTGGAAAAGGCAAATGAACAAATAACAGTGGCTCAGATAAACTGAGAGGAGCACAAGCCCCCGGAGGGGACCTGGCTGACCTCCACAGAAGTGCAGGGAACAATGCAAAAAGCAAGCACAAAAATAGAAGCAGAAAATATCTTATCTGATAGCAGAAGATGCAGGCAAGACTCAGCAAGCTTCCAAGTGAACCAGAAACCACAGTTGAGACAAGAACAATTGATCACCGGCAACCATGATGGGAGGGAACCTCCCTTATATAAGACCAGTCTGTAACTCCTGATTGCCAATCCTCATTGAATGGTTCAGTACTGTTTGTAACCACCAGAGGGAGCTTCTGCTCAGAATTCATTTCTAACACATTCACAACAGCGGGCGCAAGCGCAGTGCGCTCGCCGAGATCTTCCGGCCAGCATCAGGCATCAATAGATTTTTCCTATTGATTCATTTTGATCACTGTGATAGACCCTATCACAGTAATCAAAATAAAAAAATAGTAAATCAAACCCCCCTTTATCATCCCTTAGTTAGGTAAATATTATAAAAATGTTTCTTTTTTTCCATTAGGGTTAGGGTTATGGTTGGGGTTAGAGCTAGGCTTAGTGTTGGGCTATGGTTAGGGTTGGAGTTAGAACTAGGGTTAGGGTTGGGCTAGGGTTAATGTTAGGGTTGGGGTTAGGGTTGGGGCTAGGGTTAAATCTAGAGTTAGGGTTGTGGCTAGGGTTGGGGTTAGGAGGTAAATTAGGGGTCTCCAAATGCAACATGGCACACGCCACTGATTCCAGCCAATTTTGGGTTCAAAAAGTCAAATGGTCCTTCCTCCCTTCTGCACCAAAACAGTGGCTTTCCCCCACATACAGGGTGTCGGCGTACTCAGAAGAAATTGAACAAAAAATTTTGTGGTCCATTTTTTCCTGATACCCTTGTGAAAATAAAAAAGTTTTGTTCCAAAGTAAATTTTTTGTGAGAAAAGTAAAATGTTAATTTTTTTTCCTTCCACATTGCTTTAGTTCTCATGAAGCACCTAAAGGGTTGATAAACTTCTTGAAGGTGGTTTTGTGCACCGTGAGGGGTGCAGTTTTTACAATGGTGTCACTTTTGGGTATTTTCTGTTATATTGACCCCCCAAACTCACTTCAAATGTGAGGTGGTCCCTAAAAAAAATGTTTTTGTAAATTTTGTTGGAAAAATAACCCTTATAACGTCCTAACAAAAAAATGATGTTTCCAAAATTGTGCTGATGTAAAGTAGACATGTGGGAAGTGTTATTTATTGACTAATTTGTGTGAAACCACTCTCTAATTTAAGGGCACAAAAAATAAAAGTTTGAAAATTGCAAATTTTCAAAATTTTTGCCAAATTTCTGTTTTTTTTCATAAATAAACGTAAGTCATATTGAAGAAATGTTACCACTACCATGAAGTACAATATGTCACAAAAAAACATTCTGAGAATCAGTGTGATAAAAGCTTTCCAGAACTATAACCTCATAGAGTGACAGTGGTCAGAATTGTAAAAATTGGCCTGGTCATTAAGTACAAAATTGGCTCTGTCACTAAGGGGTTAAAGATGGCTGTAGTTGAACTGTTCAGTAAAGACGAACTTGTTATAATCAACCGGGTGTTCCCTATTGATTGTGCAGTCATTTCTGGATCCGCGGAGGCCTGCGACCGAAACGGGGGTGATCTGCATTACACTTACAGCATGTGGAAACTGGGACATTGTTTATTTGTGGGGTACCAGGGTGCGGGAGAACAACAGCCCCCCACCCATGATTACCGCCCTGCGAACCTTACATATACACACTCTCGAAGAGCTGCATCATCACAACAGATACTCACACGTCAGCACCAGGATCCCGATTACGCAGAGGATCAGCGCGCAGATCAGACCCCACTTTCTCAGACTAGGGTAATCTGCGATGTGGAAACAATGTAACAATCACCAAACCATGTCTTACAGTTTTACTATAGAGGTTTACGTAAAAAGAGATTTCTAAGAGGGATATCAATGACATATCCGTGCTAGAAGTAATGAAATATTTATGGTTTTATTATTTATTTATTTTAATCAGAGTTCAGCATTTTTCGGGGCTAATATTGATGACTTCTATAGAAAGGAAAGAATAAGCTGTGAATGTGCAGCCGCCTCTCCCTTCAGCATCCTGTTCTCCAGAGTATATACCATAACTGCCCGAGGAGGGGCGACCCCTCACATAACCATATCTATACTATTACCATAATATTATGTCAAGTTTTAATTACTTTATAATAATATTTTCCTACATAAGAGATTAATTAATTTTACTCACCGTAGATGAAAATCTCATCATATTCCTTTCTTAATTTATCATCTGAAAGGTAACAAATAGATTTACTTTTCATATGGCTTCTAATTATTTTCCTTACTGCCGTCATATTGTCCATTAACTGCAGTAATTGATCGTCAAAACCACATCACGTGGAGAGGTCAGATGAACCTATTAATTATACCTATTAATTCTGCTAACTTGTCATGTGATCAATCATTGTTTTGGAGTTATTCCATATACACATGATGGGAAATAACTTCCTCAACCCCTAGGAAAACAGGGCTCGATTTCCGCTCCATTAATTGTCTATAGGACTGCAGAGTACAGAGCTCCACTATTTCCATCAGTCCCATAGACAATGAATGGAGTGGGTTGAGCATCTGAATCTCTGATGGGGCTGCAGGGCCAATGGCAGTGCTTATCTAGTGCTCAAATCCGCAAGCTATTCCCTATCCTGCAAACTTGGGATAATTCCCTTATTATTTGGTAAATAATTTTCGTCACCCCCTCCCATAAATATTTTTTACTAGCTGAAGAGCCCGGCGTTGCCCGGGCATAGTAACTAACTGTGGTTAGTTACAACAAATAATAATAATTATCCTCCATCCCATAGTCCAGTGCCCATATACCTATCACACATTCTCCATCGCATAGTCCCGTGCCCATATACCCATCACACATTCTCCATCCCATAGTCCTGTGCCCATATACCCATCACACATCCTCCACCCCATAGTCCCATGCCCATATACCCATCATACATATCCTTCATCATATAGTCCCGTGCCCATATACCCATCACACATCCTCCAACCCATAGTCCAGTGCCCATAAAACCATCACACATCCTTCATCCCATAGTCCAGTGCCCATATACCCATCACACATCCTCCATCCCATAGTCCCGTGCCCATATACCCATCATACATATCCTCCATTCCATAGTCCCGTGCCCATATACCCATCACACATCCTTCATCCCATAGTCCAGTGCCCATATACCCATCACACATCCTCCATCCCATAGTCCCGTGCCCATATACCCATCATACATATCCTCCATTCCATAGTCCCGTGCCCATATACCCATCACACATCCTTCATCCCATAGTCCCATGCCCATATACCTATCACACATTATCCATCGCATAGTCCCATGCCCATATACCCATCACACATTCTCCATCCCATAGTCCTGTGCCCATATACCCATCACACATCCTCCACCCCATAGTCCCATGCCCATATACCCATCATACAAATGTCACGCTGTCTCTGCGTACCGAAGGTTAGGGGCCTAAGCTGACCCTAAGCTGGGGCCCTGACTAATCCCTCTACCTGGAGGTACTGTTAAAGGTACAGAGGTCCAGGCCGCCAGCGTAATCCCTACCTCCTGAGGATCCCTGAACCTCAGTGATCTAGTCCTGAGAAGGACCCCGATCACAACAACAGGGAACGGGATAATATAAGCCCACACACAGTACTAGACGAACGAGACAGTACAAGGGGAAAATCAACAACCACCTTGCATACAAAACTACACCAAAACAACAGAGGGAACACCAATGATAAAGCGAGGAAGGGAAAAAAACCACACACAAAGTACACTTCACTCCAAACTCCAAAATACCACAAGCCGCTCTGTTTGTCTGCCAGGAATGCTTTCACCGACACTTCCCTAGCAGACTGGCAGGTATTTGAAGGAGTCCCATTACTGCAACATTAATTGCAGCTGGGCGAGGTTGGCCTCCTCTAGCACAGAGAGAGGGAGAATTAACTCCCTCACTGCCGAAAAAACACCCAGCACCAGAAACTCAGCTGTGAGAAGTCAGGCTGTGCAATCGCGACGATCTTCGTAGCGACACACCCGTGACAGTACCCCCCCCCTTCTACGAGGGGCCTCCGGACCCTCAGGGCCAGGTTTATCTGGGTGAGTAGTGTGGAAGGCCCGAATTAATCGGTCTGCGTTAATATCCGACGCCGGAACCCACGTCCTCTCCTCAGGACCATACCCCCTCCAATGAACCAGGTACTGAAGGGACCGGCGATTCAGACGTGAATCGATGATTCTCAACACCTGAAACTCCAAGTTACCATTGACCACCACAGGAGGAGGAGGTAAAGGTGAAGGTATCACCGGCGCCACATACCTCTTAAGCAACGATCTGTGGAACACATTGTGAATTTTAAACGTAGGGGGGAGGTCAAGACGGAATGCCACCGGATTAATTATAGAACTGATCTTGTATGGCCCGATGAACCTGGGACCCAGTTTCCAGGAGGGAACCTTAAGTTTTATATTCTTGGTAGACAACCATACCAGATCGCTCATAGTGTTGAGCGATACTGCTCGATATCTAAAATATCGGATCGGAATGGTATCGCCGATATCACTAAATATCGGCGATATCCGATTCCGATACCGGAAGTCCCATGTAAGTCTATGGGAACAAAATATCCAACTAAAAAAAACCTTTATTTCCTTGTAAACACTAAATATACACACATAGATACTATATATATATATATATATATATATATATATATATATACATCAACAAACATACACACACACATGTCATTGTGACATATATATATACATATATGTATAGTTTATACACTTCTACATAGTAAAATATCCTCTGATTCAATTGCCGGGTAAAGCCGGCTTCTGTGAAAAGACAGAAGCACCCGACATGAAATGACACTTGGTGTACATAGGGTTAACCATGTCTTTTCATGTCGTTTGCAATCTGATTTGCACAAACAATTACATCAGTCTATGTGTGCAAAATTTCACACCTGTAGGGGTTAATTAAAGGTGTAAATTCGTTGTAAAAAAACTGACTTTTTTGCTACGAATTTACACCTTTAATTAACCCCTACAGGTGTGAAATTTTGCACACATAGACTGATGTAATTGTTTGTGCAAATCAGCTAGCAAAGGACATGAAAAGACATGGTTAACCCTATGTACACCAAGTGTCATTTCATGTCGGGTTCTGCATTTTCACAAAAGCCGTCAATTGAATTAGCGGCTATTATACTATGTAGAAGTGTATGAACTTATAATATATATATATATATATATATATAAGGTGTAAATTGTTTAAAAAAAATGCGTGGGCTCCCGCCCTATATTCTCAACCAGACAGACAAAGCCAGCGAATGGGGGCAGATAATAATAGCCCAGAGAGGGACCATTATTTTCGGCCCCCCCTGGCTACTAACATCTGCCCCCAGACACCCCAGAAAAGACAAATCTATAATTAGATTCGCCCTTTCTGGCACTTTGCCCGTCTATTCCCATTGCCCTGTAGCGGTGGCGAATGGGTTAATATGGGGTTAAAGCCACATTGCAATTGAAAGGTGACCTTAAGCCAGGTTAATAATTGAGAGCTGTCAATTAGACAACTATCAATTATTAATCCTATTGCATGAAATAAAAATAAAACACACACACTTTAATTAAAAATCATTTTAATGAAATAAAGACACATGTTTTTGACCATCTTTTATTTGACTGCAAAAACCATTTCCTGTAATAAAAATAAAATAAAAAAGCAAAATTATTCTTACCTATCCCATGCACAGTCAGGTCCCACGGTGTAATCCTTCAGAAAGGGTTAATGTTTACTGCAGGGACCGCAGCTAATGCTGCAGCCTCACAGTAAACCCCCAAATGAATGAGTTCCTCTCCTGGCTGACAGGAGAGGAAGTGGAAAGCTTAATTGATTGCTTTCCACTTTCACTTCAGGTCAGCCAGGGACACAATCAGTGACGTCAGAGGGAACTGATTAACAAAAATAGGGGTTCCCTTCGAATAAAAAATGGCGTCGGGTCCCCCCTATTTTTGTTAACCAGCCAGATGAAGCAGACTGCTGAGCAGTGGCGTACCGTGAATGAAGCAGACCAAGCAGCTGCTATGGGGCCCGGACAGGTGAGGGGGCCCTCGACGGTCGGGTAGCTGTGCTGACACAGTACTACCAGGGGGTCGGCGGGTGAGGGGGAGCGCAGCTCTTCTATATACTCACCCCTCCTGGTGCGGTCTCTGCAGCCCCTGCTCTTTCCCACAGTCTCCGACACCTGTGTTCAGGGTCAGGTGGTACCGCTCATTACAGTCATGAATACGCACATATTCATGACTTTAATGAGCTGTCCCGCGTGACCGCTGAACACTGGCGGCGGAGACCGTGGGAGAAGAGCAGGGGCTGCACAGACCGCGCCGGCAGAAGGGTGAGTATAAGGGATATTTACCTGTCCCGTTCCACCGTTGCTCGCGTCCTCTTGCTGCAATGTTCAGGTCAGAGGGCGCGATGACGTCGTTAGTGCGCGCCGCGCCCTCTGCCTCATCATTCACTGCTGGAGGACCCGAAGACAGCGGCACTCAGCAGTGGAGAGGGACAGGTAAATATCTCAGGTGCCGGGGCCCTGAGCGAGCGGTGACATCGGCACCTGGTGTCACCCCCTGCTCAGGACACCGGCACCTGGCCCCCAGCGACGAAAGGTGAGTATGTCTTTTTTTTTTTTTTTTGGTTGCAGCAGCTGCGGCAGCATAAGGGCCTATACTATGGAGCATCTATGGGGGCACAATCTATGGGGGCATAATACATTTTTTTGTTTAATGTGTCCCCTCACTGTGCTGGCACTTTACATTTACAATGGCTCTGGGTTTTTTTTTTGGGGGGGAGGGGCCCATTCAGACTTTTGCTATGGGGCCCCATGATTTCTATGTACGCCCCTGCTGCTGAGGCATGGTATTTAAGGCTGTTAAGGAGCCAACATACATGGACCTTGCCAGCAGCGTCGGACTGGAGTACCTTGGGCCCACCAGAGAAAATATATTCTTGGGGCCCACCATCATACTTCCCAACCTTTGAAGAAGGGAAAGAGGGACAAAGGCTGTGGCACGCTGTGCCTGCTGCAGCAAATTTTAGGCCATGCCACGTTGCACCACAGACTGTCCAGGAGTTGGTGGATGCTTTAGTCCAGGTGTGGGAGGAGATCCCTCAGGAGACCATCCGTCGCGCTCATCAGGAGCATGCCCAGAAGTTGTAGGGAGGTCATACAGCATACCTCCCAAATTTTGAAGACAGGAAAGAGGGTTAAAGGCTGCGGCACGCATAGCGCGCCGCTGCAAATTTTAAGCCACGCCCCGACCACACCCATTTCACAGCTAATCACACCCATATCCTCGCCCCAACCGTACCCATGCCGATACAGCTGACCCTCCGATACGGTTGGGGGGCCCACTGCTGGCACCGGGCCCCCCCAACGCCTGTTCAGGCCCCATAGCTTCTGGGCGGCAGAGCAGGAAGATGATTCTCCCTGCTCTGCCGCAGAATGTAACTGTATCGGCGTGCTGTGCACGCCGATACAGTTACTGTAGCGTAGCTCCGGGTGGGCCCCCTCAGAGCGCGGGGCCCGGGGCCACCGCCCCCTCTGCCCCGCGACCTATCCTTTCAAATCAGGGCCCACCACGCAGGAGCTGGGGCCCACCGGAGGTTTCTCCGGTGTCCCGGTGGCTCAGTCCGACCCTGCTTGCCAGCCTGATAATACCAGGCCACAGCAGTCTGCTTATCTTTGCTGGTTAACAAAAATAGGGGATCCCCTCAAAAAAAAATTGGCGTGGGGTCCCCCCTATTTTTGTTAACCAGCCAGATGAAGCAGACCGCTGAGGCCTGGATTTTCAGGCTGTTAAGGAGCCAAGATCCATGGACCTTGCCAGCCTGATAATACCAGGCCACAGCAGTCTGCATATCTTGGCTGATTAACAAAAATAGGGGATCCCCTCGAAAAAAATTGGCGTGGGGTCCCCCCTATTTTTGTTAACCAGCCAGATGAAGCAGACCGCTGAGGCCTGGTTTTTCAGGCTGGTAAGGATCCAATATCCATGGACCTTGCAAGCCTGATAATACCAGGCCACAGCAGTCTGCTTAGCTTGGCTGGTTAACAAAAATAGGGGATCCCCTCAAAAAAAAAACGGCGTAGGGGTCCCCCTATTTTTGTTAACCAGCCAAGTAAAATGCAGACTGCTGCGGCCTGGTATTAAAAGACTGTCAAGGCCCATGGATTTTGGCCCTCAACAGCCTGATAATACCAGGCTAAAGCAGCCCCACATTTGGCGCATCAAAAGATGTGCCAATTGTGGCACTTTACCCGGCTCTTCCCACTGCCCTGTAGCGGTGGCAAGTGGGGTAATAAGGGGTTAATGTCACCGTTGATTGCACGGTGACAATAAGCCCGGTTAATAATGGAGAGGTGTCAATAAGACACCGATCCATTATTAATCCCAAAGTTATTAAATGTATAAAAAAAAAGACAAAGCAAGAAAAAAGTCTTTTAATGAAATAAAAGAGACAACACAGTTTTCATTAATTTTATTATACACTCATTCCTGCGACGCCATCGATCTCCTGTAAAAAAAGAAAAAAAACAAACCAACAGTATACCACCTGTCCGACGCAGTCCATAGTAACGACAGTCCCACGACGATCCAGCTCTGCTACATCGCAATGACAGGCAGAGCCTGTCATCGCGATGCAGCACAGCTGATTACCTGCTTCCCCGGCGGTGAAGTCATCGGACTGACTGCTTTACGGCCGGGATTACCCAGCAGTCACTGCAGTTATCACGAGAAACTGCATGTGACCGCCGGGGAAAGATGATGGCGGCCATGAAGCAGTCCAGCCCGTGACCGCCGGAGATCTTCTGCCAGGTAAGTGCCGCTGACTCCTGACAGACCCGACCGACGGACACTGACAGTGACAGTGACAATCCCGATTCCGGTATCCGATAAGACGAAAATATCGGAACTAAGTATCGAAAGGCCGATAGAGCTAATATCGGCCGATACCCGATACTTGCGGTATCGTATCGCTCAACACTAATCGCTCACACTTAGGTCCGGACCAGACACTCTCCTCCTATCAGCCATACGTTTGTATCGGTTCCCCATAGTACTCAGATTATTCAGCACTCCTCTCCACACTGAAGCAAGTGACGACGAAAATCGTTCCTCCTCAGGAACCCCAGAAGAGCCCCCTTATTGAAAGTACAAAACTGGGGGTGAAAACCATGTGCCCCAAAAAACGGGGACTTACCAGTGGATTCGCTCCGCCTATTATTAAGAGCAAACTCCGCCAGAGGCAAGAAAGAAGCCCAGTCCTCCTGGTTCTCTGACACAAAACACCGGAGATATGTCTCCAAGCTCTGGTTCAGACGCTCTGTCTGACCATTGGTCTGCGGATGATAAGCCGATGAAAATGACAACTGCATTCCCCGCCGTGTACAAAATGCCTTCCAGAATTTGGACACAAACTGAGACCCCCGATCCGACACCATATCGGAGGGTACCCCGTGAAGTCTCACAATCTCCCCAATGAACACCTGCGCAAGAGTTTTAGCATTAGGAAGAGCAGGAAGAGCGATAAAATGTGCCATCTTGCTGAACCTGTCCACTACAACGAGTATGACTGTTTTACCCGAAGATGGCGGGAGGTCCGTAATGAAGTCCATAGACAGATGAGTCCACGGACGCTCCGGGATCTTCAAAGGTAAGAGAGCCCCAGATGGACGGGTATGTGGGGTCTTAGAGCGCGCACAAACCTCGCAGGACGCGACAAAAGTTACCACCTCCCTATGTAAGTTAGGCCACCAAAACCGACGCGAGAGGAGATCCTCAGTTGCTTTACTCCCTGGGTGTCCTGCCAAAGCTGAATTATGGTGTGCCTCGATCACCTTTTGTCGCAACTGATTTGGAACAAACAGTCTCCCTGGAGGTCCTACAGGGGCGTCCCCCTGAGCCTCCAATACCTCCTCCTCAAGCTCAGAGCATACTGCCGACACCACCACCCCCTCCTGAAGGATAGGAACCGGGTCCTCCGTATTCCCGGCCCCAGGGAAACTACGAGATAAGGCATCCGCCTTTACATTTTTTGACCCAGGACGATATGTGACGACAAAATTAAACCTGGTAAAAAATAATGATCACCTAGCTTGTCTGGGATTCAGACGTTTTGCAGACTCCAGATATAGCAGGTTCTTGTGATCGGTGATGACAGTGACCGGATGGACTGCCCCCTCCAAAAAATGATGCCACTCCTCAAAAGCCAACTTAATGGCCAAGAGTTCTCTATTGCCGACATCGTAATTCCTCTCAGCGGATGACAGTTTTTTAGAGAAAAATGTGCACGGATGCCACTTACCAGGGGACGAACCTTGTGACAATACTGCTCCCACCCCTACCTCGGAAGCGTCTACCTCAACAATGAACGGCTGTGACGCATCAGGTTGAATAAGTATGGGTGCCGAGGCAAAGCATTTTTTCAAGGAGGAGAATGCTTGACAAGCCTTGTCAGACCACCTAGAAAAATCCGTCCCCTTTTTTGTCATGTCTGTGAGAGGTTTAACCATGGACGAGAAATTACGAATAAATTTCCGGTAATAATTAGCAAACCCCAGGAAACGTTGTAGAGCCTTAAGATTCTCTGGCAGATTCCACTCAAGAACTGCCCGTACTTTCCCAGGGTCCATACGAAAACCAGACGCTGAAACCAGAAAGCCTAAAAACTGGAGTTCCTGTACGGCGAACACACACTTCTCCCATTTGGCGTACAGTTTATTATCCCGCAAGATCTGTAACACCTGCCTAACATGCTCCTGATGAGACACAAGATCCGGCGAGTAAATTAAGATATCATCCAGATATATGACCCCAAACTGTCCCACCAGGTGGCGAAAAATGTTATTTACAAAGTGTTGGAACACCGCCGGGGCATTAGTCAGACCGAAAGGCATGACAAGGTTCTCATAATGCCCCTCCGGAGTGTTAAACGCAGTCTTCCACTTATCCCCCTCCTTCATCCTAATCAGATTGTACGCCCTCCTGAGATCCAACTTAGAGAACCATTTGGCGCCCACGATCTGATTGAAGAGATCGGGAATAAGTGGGAGCGGATACGGATCTCGGACCGTAATCCGATTAAGTTCACGGAAATCCAGGCAAGGGCGTAGGCCTCCATCTTTCTTCTTCACAAAGAAGAACCCCGTGGCCACCGGGGAAGATGAAGGTCTAATATGCCCCTTAGCCAGACTTTCAGCAATATAATCCTTCATGGCCTGCCTCTCAGGACCAGATAGGTTATACAACCTAGATTTAGGTAACTTGGCCTCAGGGAGCAGTTTTACAGAACAGTCATACACGCGATGAGGAGGTAGTTCCTGACACCCTTTCTCCGAGAATACATCCTCAAAGTCCGCCAGAAATGGAGGTAAGACCCTAGGAGTGACCGCCCCGATGACCGTATTCATGCAGTTTTTATTACAGAATTCACTCCATTGGCTTATCTCTCTGGATTGCCAATTAATAACTGGGTTATGCTTAGTTAACCAAGGAAGGCCCAACACTATAGGAGTGGGAAGACCCTCCAACACGTAACAAGACAACAGTTCTTTATGTATCGCCCCCACTTGAAGTTTTACGTTATGCACAGCTTGCAAAAAACTTCCCTGACCGAGAGGTCTGGCATCGATCGAGAATATGGGGATGGGTTTAGCCAACACACTCAATCGCATACCTTGAACCCGGGCAAACCGAGCGTCCACCAGATTAGCCCCGGCCCCACTATCCAGAAGAACAGATATCCTCTCAGTTCTCGTACCCACCACCACCTCCGCCGGTACGAGAAACTGAGACGAACTTAGGGACGAAATACTTACTCCCAGATTGCCGTCCACCACACAACCTGGGATCAATAGTTTTCCGACGACCCTTTACTCTGCAAAGGACGGGATGGACACCCCCCAATAAAATGTCCCCTCCCCCGAAATGATGTCCCTCCTAATTGCATAGGCTCCTCAGGACTGACCAGGGGAACCTCCATATAAGGGACCCTTGAGGAAGTTGGAGTCATCACAGGGGGCGGAGTTACCCCACACCTCTCCCGAAGCCGTCTGTCAATACGAATAGCAAGGGCCATAGCGGCTTCCAGTGACGCGGGAGGGTCATACTGTGCCAACACATCCTTTAATTTGTCAGATAAACCTTGACAAAACTGGCTCCTAAGAGCCGGGTCATTCCACTGGGTGTCCGTGGCCCACCTACGGAACTCCGAACAGAATTCCTCCGCCGGACGATCTCCCTGCTGGATCCTACGTAACTTAGATTCAGCAAGGGAGATCCGATCCGGGTCATCATATACAAGACCCAGAGCTGCAAAAAACCTATCCACTGACTGGAGAGCCGGGGAGCCCGGGGGAAGAGAGAACGCCCATGATTGTGGGTCCCCTTGTAGGAGCGAGATGACAATTCCCACCCTTTGCTCATCACTCCCAGATGACTGTGGCCGCAGCCGAAAGTACAATTTACATGCCTCCCGGAAAACAAAAAACTTGTCCCGCCCCCCAGTGAACCTGTCAGGGAGAGCTACTTTAGGTTCTGATCCGGCTTGCTCCGGGGGTTACAAAACCTTGGACTTAACGTCCGCCAGCTCCATGGACAAACTCTGCAACTGCCGAGCAAGACTGACTACTGGATCCATGGTAGCTGGAGAGAATTTTTTTTTCGGTCGGTGAAAATGTCACGCTGTCTCTGCGTACCGAAGGTTAGGGGCCTAAGCTGACTCTAAGCTGGGGCCCTGACTAATCCCTCTACCTGGAGGTACTGTTAAAGGTACAGAGGTCCAGGCCGCCAGCGTAATCCCTACCTCCTGAGGATCCCTGAACCTCAGTGATCTAGTCCTGAGAAGGACCCCGATCACAACAACAGGGAACGGGATAATATAAGCCCACACACAGTACTAGACGAACGAGACAGTACAAGGGGAAAATCAACAACCACCTTGCATACAAAACTACACCAAAACAACAGAGGGAACACCAATGATAAAGCGAGGAAGGGAAAAAAAACACACACAAAGTACACTTCACTCCAAAATACCACAAGCCGCTCTGTTTGTCTGCCAGGAATGCTTTCACCGACACTTCCCTAGCAGACTGGCAGGTATTTGAAGGAATCCCATTACTGCAACATTAATTGCAGCTGGGCGAGGCTGGTCTCGTCTAGCACAGAGAGAGGGAGAATTAACTCCCTCACTGCCGAAAAACACCCAGCACCAGAAACTCAGCTGTGAGAAGTCAGGCTGTGCAATCGCGACGATCTTCGTAGAGACACACCCGTGACAACATATCCTCCATCCCATAGTCCCGTGCCCATATACCCATCACACATCCTCCATCCATAGTCCAGTGCCCATAAAACCATCACACATCTTCATCCCATAGTCCAGTGCCCATATACCCATCACACATCCTCCATCCCATAGTCCTGTGCCCATATACCCGTCATACATATCCTCCATTCCATTTGTCCTGTGCCAATATACCCATCACACATCTTTCATCTCATAGTCCAGTGCCCATAAACCCATCACACATCCTTCATCCCATAGTCCCGTTCCCATATACCCATCACACATCCTCCATCCCAGAGTTTCCGTGCCCATATACCCATCATATATCCTCCATTCCATAGTACAGTGCCCATATACCCATCATACATATCCTCCATCCCATAGCCCGTGCCTATATACCCATCACACATCATCCCATAATCTCTTGCCCATACACCCATTAAATATCCTCCATCCCATAGTCCAGTGCCCATATATCCATCACACATCCTCCATCCCATAGTCCAGTGCCCATATACCATCATACATATCCTCCATCCCATAGTCAGTGCCCATATATCCATCACACATCCTCCATCCCATAGTCCAGTGCCCATATACCCATCATACAATCCTCCATCCCATAGTCCAGTGCCCATATACCCATCAAACATCCTCCATCCCATAGTCCAGTGCCCATATACCCATCATACAATCCTCCATCCCATAGTCCAGTGCCCATATACCCATCAAACATCCTCCATCCCATAGTCCAGTGCCCATATACCCATCACACATCCTCCATCCCATAGTCCAGTGCCCATATACCCACAATACATATCCTCCATCCCATAGTCCAGTGCCCATATACCCATCATACATATCCTCCATCCACATGTCCCGTGCCCATATACCCATCATACATATCCTCCATCCCATAGTCCAGTGCCCATATACCCATCATGCATATCCTCCATCCCACAGTCCCATGCCCATATACCCATCATACATATCCTCCTTTTAATAGTCCAGTGCCCATATACCCATCATACATCCTCCATCCCATAGTCCAGTGCCATATATCCATCACACATCCTCCATCCCATAGTCCAGTGCCCATATACCCATCACACATATCCTCCATCCCATAGTCCAGTGCCCATATACCCATCATACATATCCTCCATCCCACAGTCCCGTGCCCATATACCCATCATACATATCCTCCATCCCATAGTCCAGTGCCCAAATACCCATCATACATATCCTCCATCCCACAGTCCTGTGCCCATATACTCATCATACATATCCTCCATCTCATAGTCCAGTGCCCATATACCCATCACACATATCCTCCATCCCATAGTCCAGTGCCCATACACCCATCACACATATCCTCCATCCCATAGTCCTGTGCCCATATACTCATCATACATATCCTTCGTCCCACAGTCCCATGCCCATATACCCATCATACATATCCTCCATCCCATAGTCCAGTGCCCATATACCCATGATACATATCCTCCATCCCATAGCTTGTGCCTATATACCCATCACACATCATCCATCCCATAATCCCTTGCCCATACACCCATTAAACATCCTCCATCCCATAGTCCAGTGCCCATATATCCATCACACATCCTCCATCCCATAGTCCAGTGCCATATACCCATCACACATCCTCCATCCCATAGTCCAGTGCCCATATATCCATCACACATCCTCCATCCCATAGTCCAGTGCCCATATACCCATCATACATATCCTCCATCTCATAGTCCAGTGCCCATATACCCATCATACATATCCTCCATCCCATAGCCCGTGCCTATATACCCACACATCATCCATCCCATAATCCCTTGCCCATACACCTATCAAACATCCTCATCACATAGTCCAGTGCCCATATACCCATCATACATCCTCTATCCCATAGTCCCGTGCCCATATACCCATCATACATATGCTTCATCCCATTGTCCAGTGCCCATATACCCATCACACATCCTCCATCCCATAGTCTCAAAGCAGGTGGCGCTGAGCAGGGAGTTCCTGGAGATGTGCTGTTATGTTACCTGGCAGTGCGGCTCTGTGTGAGGTCACAGGTAACAATAGAGCCTGGCAGTAATGGAGGAGGGGGTAATTCATTTCTGTCATGTGCTCTCTGCTCCTTTCTGGGGGGCAGACAATGGCTGGAAGCTTATGTTCCCGGGGATGCTAGATTTCTCCACCAGGTCAGTGTCTGCTGAGGTGTTGTGGAGTGGGAAAACAGTTGCTCATAGCAACCAATCACAGCTCAGTGTCACGCTCATGCCCTGACTGGTGGGCGTGAGCCAGGGGGTTGTGGCTCCACTGTGCCACAAACCAGACTACCCTGGAAGGGGCATGACTAAGATAGCTGCCTTGGCTTTCACTGGAGCCTCTGATGGTGAGTTCAGGCCTGTGCGGCAGGCAGCTGCCAGGTGCAGCGTCGGACTGGAACACCTTGGGCCCACCAGAGAAAATCATTCTTGGGGCCCACTATGTAGCTACATAGAAATAAATACAAGTCCACCAATTGTGCAGTAAAACACACTAATATCAGGGTATAATATAAGGTAATACATGTCTTAATTATGTAGCAGGAGTTGGGGTAGCCTCCCTCATAGATTATAAAGCAGCCCCCCCATAGGGGATAATGCTGCCCCCCTAATAGAGGATAATGCTGCCCCCCCTCATAGGGTATAATGCTATATATATATATATATATATATATATATATCTAGATATAGATAGATAGATAGATAGATAGATAGATAGATAGATAGATAGATAGATACCCATATATACTCGAGTATAAGCCGACCCCCCTAATGCTCCATAGATTATGCCCCCATAGATGCTCCATAGATTTTGCCCCCATAGAAGCTCCATAGATTGTGCCCATAGATGCTCCACAGATTATGCCCCATAGATTATTCCCCCATAGATGCTCCACAGATTATGCCCCCATAGATTATGCCCCCATAGATGCTCCACAGATTATGCCCCCATAGATTATGCCCCCATAGATGCTCCATAGATTATGCCCCCATAGATGCTCCACAGATTATGCCCCCATAGATTATGCCCCCATAGATGCTCCACAGATTATGCCCCCATAGATGCTCCACAGATTATGCCCCCATAGATGCTCCACAGATTATGCCCCCATAGATGCTCCACAGATTATGCCCCCATAGATGCTCCACAGATTATGCCCCCATAGATTATGCCCCATAGATGCTCCACAGACTGTGCCCCCATAGAAGCAGCATTTTATAGGCCCCTTTATGCTGCCGCAGCTGCTGCACAAAAAATAAAAAAAAGACATACTCACCTCTCGTCGCTGGGGGCCAGGTGCCGGTGTCCTGAGCAGGCGGGGACACGGCGCGCTATGGGGGGACAGGTGCCGGTGTCACCGCTGGCTCAGGGCCCCGGCACCTGAGAGATTTACCTGTCACCCGCTCCACCGCTCACTAATGACGTCATCGCGCCCTCTGCCTGAACATCGCAGCAAGAGGACCCGAGGACACGGCGGTGGAACTGGACAGGTAAGTAATGATATTCACTGCTTCCCACGCCCATGAATATTCATTTCTCTTTAGCAGCGAGGACAGGGGCTCCTGCCTCCTGTCACCCGCTGCTGCTCCGCTGGCACGGGGCCCCCATGGAAGCTGCGTGGTGTGCCGCTATTAGCGACACGCCACCGGCTGGGGGCCCCTGGAGCAGCGGGGGCCCTAGGCAACTGGCCCCTGTATGCCAGCAGGTGCCAAGGCCCCCCAGATGCCAGGGCCCACCGGAGAATCCTCCGGTTCTCCGGTGGGCCAGTCCGACCCTGGCCAGGTGCCACTCCAGGGTGGTGTCTGGTTGTAGCTGCTGATCCCACTTGGGGAGACGGTGGCACGGCTGAGACACTGGCAGGCAGGCAGGCATGGCTGAGACACAGGGCTGGCAGGCACAACTGAGACACAGGGTAGGTGAGGCGGGCACGGCTGGGACACAGGGTAGGTAGGCATGGCTGAGACACGGTAGCGTCCTGTTCACACAGCAATTGCAGATATTGGATCTGACTGGAAGGAATGGTGTATGGAGGAATAGGTAGAGAACTGTTCATACAGGAGGATAACCACAAGGCTGCGGAGAAAGGCTGTAGAGCAGCAAGAGGATCTGCAGTGGCCGGAGCAAAGCGGAACCGCAAGGTATGCGGAGAGGAGCTGTAGAGCAGCAAGAGGTTCTGCAGCGGCAGGAGCAAAACAAAGCGGAACCGCAAGGTATGCAGAGAGGAGCTGCAGCAAGAGGTTCTGCAGCTGCAGGAGTGAAGCAGAGCGTAACCGCAAGATATGCGGAGAGAAGCTGCAGCAAGAGGTTCCGCAGCTGCAGGAGTGAAGCAGAGCGGAACCGCAAAATATGTGGAGAGGAGCTGCAGCAAGAGATCACTGCTGCAGCAGGAGAAAAACAGAGTGGAACAGAGCAGAACCGCAGGAGTGCAGACAAGAGGCAGAAAGTGATTCAGAGAGAACACAAGGCAAGACACAACAGGGAAGGAAACCACAGACTAGGAGACTAGAGAAAGGGAGTAGAACAGAGTTCAGACAAGGAAATGAAACGAGACAAGGTACAGGGACAAAGACACAGGGACCAGGATATTCTGCCTCCTGGAGGGCGGCAAGGACAAGACAAGGTCTGGAACAACAGCACAGAGACCAGGATATTCTGCCTCCTGGAAGGCGGACAAACAGATACAAGGCAAAGCTAGGAGTGAAGCCTCCAGAGATGGAGGAACACAGAGCAAGACCTGGCAGCTCAGTAGCAAAACACTAACACATTGCACAGGCAAGATCCACAGGGTGGAGCTGCCCTAAATACTAGAGGGCTAATGGTAATTGGTCAGGGACATATTAAACAGGCGCACCCTGACTCCATAAGAATCAGAGAGTTCTGGCGTCGCCCCCCTATGTACACAGCCAGGAGACATGCAGAGAGCACATAGAAGACAAGAGGCACAAAGCATGGAGCTGGCAGAAGACAGAAATCACAGCTAGACCTAGAGCAGTGAGCATGTTGGTGTGCAGGAGATGGGAGGCCATGCATTGATGCCAGCAGGGTTGTTACACTCAGCTTCTTATAAACAAATCTGGTGAAATTAAAGATGCTTAGTGATTGGGTGGGGCTATGTGGAGTGGGCATGGCTGATACACATACATACACTCATTTTTATATATATATATATACTAGAAAAAGGCCCAATGCTATCGCATCCGGAGTGCGGTGAAATTAGACGTCACCGCTATTCCCCACGCAGGCGCAATAACAGCCAATTCGTTACCGCGCATGCGCGGGTAGAGCGGGTAGAGCGCGCAGTTGTGGCTGTTACTGCACATGCGTGGGAATAGCGGAGACGTGTATGTCACTTGCGCAGGCGTAGATAGTGGCCTTGCAGCCATGAACTGCGCCTGCGCAAGTGAGACTGCCGCGGTGAATTATGGGATTCAGGGACAGTGACCAGAAGTCCCAACTGGCAATTATATATAAGACTAGAAATAGGCCTGATGCTATCCCATCGGGAGTGCGGTGAAATTTAGACATCACCACTATTCCCCACGCAGGCGCAGTAACAGCCGCGTTGTTACCAGGCATGCGCGGGTAGAGCGCGCAGTTGTGGCTGTAACTGTGCCTGCGTGTGGAATAGCGGTGACGTCTAAATTTCACCGGACTCCCGATGGGATAGCATTAGGCCTATTTCTAGTCTTATATATACCAGGCAGAGGTGTATACAGGATATACAGTGGATGTACCGTATATACTTGAGTATAAGCCGACCCAAGTGTAAGCCGAGGCCCCTAATTTTGCCACAAAAAACTGGAAAAACGTATTGCCTCGAGTATAAGCCTAAGGTGTGAAATGCAGCAGCTACTGGTAAATTTCAAAAATAAAAATAGATACGAATAAAGTAAAATTAATTGAGACATCAGTAGGTTAAATGTTTTTGAATATCCATATTGCCCCAAATACAGTGCCCATATACTGTAATGCTCAATACAGTTCATGATGGCCCCATAAGATGCTCCATACAAAATATGCCCCATATAATGCTCCATAAAGTTCATGATGGGCCCCATAAGATGCTCCATACAAAAAATATACTCCTTATAATGCTGCACAAAGATTAATAATGACCCCATAAGATGCTTCATAGAATAATATGCCCCATATAATGCTGCATAAACTTTTCATGATGGCCCCATAAGATGCTCCATAGAATAATATGCCCAATAAGATGCTACATAGAATAATATTCCCCATATAATGTTGCATTAATGGTGATGGCCCCATAAGATGTTCCATAGATATATATGCCCCATATAATGCTGCATAAACTTTAAGGGCTCCATAAGATGTTCCATAGAATAATATGCCCCACATGCTGCTCCATGGAGGTAGATGGCCCCATAAGATGCTCCATAGAATAATATGCCCCATATGCTGCTCCATAAAGGTTCATGGCCCCATAAGATGCTCCATAGATATATAAGCCCCATAAGATGCTCCATAGAATAATAAGCCCCATATAATGTTGCATTAAGGGTGATGGCCCCATAAGATGCTCCATAGATATATATGCCCCATAAGATGTTCCACAGATATATATGCCCATATAATGCTGCATAAACGTTGAGGGCTCCATAAGATGCTCCATAGATATCTATGCCCCATATGCTGCTCCATAAAGGTTGATGGCCCCATAAGCTGCTCCATAGATATATATGCCCCACATGCTGCTCCATAAAGGTTGATGGCCCCATAAAATGCTCCATAGAATATGCCCCATATGCTGCTCCATAAAGGTTGATGGCCCCATAAGATGCTCCATAGATATATATTATTATTATTACTATACATTTATATAGCGCCATTTATTCCATGGCGCTTTACATATGAAAAGGGAAAATATAGACAGGTACAATAAACATGTGCTAGACAAGGGACACACAAGTACAGAAGGAGAGAGGACCCTGCCCGCGAGGGCTCACAGTCTACAGGGATGGGTGAGGATACACTAGGAGAGGGTAGAGCTGGTCGTGCGATGGTTCAGTAGACTGAGGATCATTGTAACCGCTCATATATGCCCCATATGCTGCTGCGATTAAAAAAAAAAATAATAATAATAGCATACCTCTCTTTGCTGGGGGTCTGGTGCCGGTGTCCTGAGCCAGCGGGGACACCGGCGCGCTATGGGGGCCAGGCGCCGGTGTCGCCGCTGGCTCAGGGCCCCGGCACCTGCGATATCTACCTGTCCCCCATTCCACCTCTGCACGCCCCTTTGTCTTCCGGGTCTCTGCAGCGACTGTTCAGGCAGAGGGCGTGCACTAAACATGTCATCGCGCCCTCTGACCTGAACGTCACAGCCAGAGGATGCGGAAGACAGAGCAGCGCGTGGTGGTGGAACGGGGACAAGTGAATAATCGCATGGCTACCCCTGTCCTCCCTGTCATACTCGCCCCCTCCTGGCACGGTCTCTGCACCTCTTGCTTTTCCGATGGTCTCTGTCGCCGGCAGCTCCTTCCAGTGTTCAGTGGTCACATTGTACCGCTCATTAAAGTAATGAATATGCGCTCCACGCTTATGGGAGTGGAGACGCGTGCATATTCATTACTTTAATGAGCAGTACCATGCGACCGCTGAACACAGGAAGGAGCTGCGGCGCCGGAGACCATCTGAGAAGCAGGGGAGTGCAGAGACCGTGCCAGGAGGGGGCGAGTATGATCTGACAGCTGCCGGCTCCTGCGCTCCCACTCCCCCGCCTACCTCCTAGGACAATGACATCACTTGTCATCCGCCTCTACCTCCCCGTGACTCCATGTCAGCAGCAGCTGTGATCCGGCCGCCCCTTTCCCCCGCACAGTGCTCACCCCCATCACACCTCAGCCTGCCCTCCAGCCCCTGACTTACCCCGGCCCAAGTCCTTCCCGCAGCAGAGAACAGTTTTGCACAGCCGGCCGTAACTTGTCACCGCCAGAGACTACAACTCCCACAATGCACTGGCTCTAGAGTTAGAATTCAGCAGGTGTATGGCAGATTATATATATAATGGATCAGCACCATGTGTATCGTCATAACCAATAATGGATGGTTTATCACATTGACTTTATTTTTATTTATCCTCTTGACAACCACGTGTTTTATAGAGCGTAGATAGGGGGCGCTATAAGTATAAGTCTCCTCTCACCTGGGATCCTGGTGGTCGTGTTAAATTTTGGGCTCCTGCCTCCATTTGGGGACGTGAAAATTGTAGAGGTTTCTATAAGTAATGAGAACACATTAACCATACAATGACCAGCGTGGGTGGTTATAACTTGCTCAATTGACGGTGATTATGAAATATAGAATTAATAATCCCGATAAAAGGCTTCAAATCATTAGTACAGTAAAATGAAATCAATTGTTTTGTTATTAGGTTTTATTTTGTGCCAATTTTTAAGAAAAATTCTTCTTTACATCTTAAGATTAAAAACCCACTAATATCTCATACTACTCAAAGCTGCAGGTTTGTTACATTTGCCTAGAGAACAATCCTCTGTGAGCTATTAGCACAGACCTGTGTCCTCTCCTGTTTGCAACAATGTATCAGTCTGGAGTTCAGGATGTTGATCTCATTATCAAGAAGTTAGGGTGAGTTTCCACGGTCAGGAAACGCTGCGTGTTTGGCGCTGTGCGCTGGCGCAGCGCCAAACACGCAGCGTCCAGATGTTACAGCATAGTGGAGGGGATTTCAAGAAATCCCGTCTCCACTATGCGTAACAATACGCAGGTGGCAAACCTGCGTAAACGGACATGCGGCGCGTCTTTTTAGACCGCAGCATGTCCTCGCGTATTGCGGCGACGGTGCGTCGCCGCAACATAATTAACACAGGGCTATGTAGCCCTGCGCTCTTTCCGGAGGTGTTCCGGAGGTGTCCTGAACACCTCCGGAAAGATCGCGCGTCATAAAGGGGGCGGGGCTTAGACGGAGCGGAATTTCCGCTCCGTCAAAAGCGCTATGGTTCCGGACCGTGGAACCATAGCCTCAGTTGTTTATAGCACAAATAAGAATGATTCTGTCCACTATCAGAAAGGACGGGCATGTAAAAAGTTAGAATAGAAGTAACAGAAGTAAAAGTTTTAGCGTGTCTTGGAACTTTTTATTAGCGTCGTCCACTATGACGACTTCGTATCTGTCTTACCTGTACCTGCTGTAGTCCCTGTAGTCTCTGGGGGGTCTGTAGTGTCATCGCTGCTGCTGTTTTGTGACCGGTCCGGATAAACTGCATAAAATAAAGCCATCGCCTATAATTAACTTGCTATTGATTGCATTATAGTCCTGATATATTTGTATAGGCTTTTCATCACTTAAAGGGGATGTCCACTCCCACTAAAAAAAAATGCTTTTACTAGTGTTTATTATATGATTATAAAGAACTAATATATTTTTATTTTCACCACCCATCATCCACTACTGGCTGACTGCTCATTTTATACAGCTAGACCAGCGCCCTTCAGTCTCGGACAATGCACACAGAGAAGGGGGCTGGTTTAGCTATTGACACAGTTATTTCCCTTTTTCGTTACTTATTAGCGATTTTTGCATTTATTACCGAGCGTCGTCCTCTGAGCTCCTGAATCCTCCTCTCTCGGTCTGGAACTGTCTGGTAACTTTGGCGCAGCAAATACTGAATATAATAATGATAGAAATCAGATTAGTAAAAGAAATGGACACTGATCGTTCCAGTCTGGCCTCCAGGGTACTTGGGGCATGTTCATACAGAGGGTTTTTTTTTTTGAGGTGGCCAAAAGCGTCACGTTTTCTAGTGTTCACACATAGCATTTTTGCTGCGTTTTTCTGCAGGCAAAACCTGCTCTCTTTGCTGTAAAGAAGCTGCTTTTTTTAAAAAAAAACAAAAAACATATTTGTTGCGTTTTTGTTGTTTCTTATCCATACCGATAAAGTTGAGCCCCAAAAAAACATGATGCAGCTTTAATAGGTTTTTGCACCAAAAATGCAGCAAAAACCTGATACCTCTATTGTTTGCTGCGTTTTTGCTCCATTTTTGTACTTGTTTTTTGTGGGTGGAAAAACGCTGCAAAAACGCTGACCGAAGTGACGCGTTGCAGTTTTCAAAAACGCAGCAGTTTTCCAAGACAGTCAGGAAAAAATAACAATGTGTGCGCAGCAGATTTCTGAAATCGATTTTGCTGGTACTGTAAAACGCAGCTTAAAATTTGAATAAAAAAAGGCAGCAAAAACGCAAAGTGTGAATATAGGCTTAGGAAAAATTTTGTTTTCCTTAAGTGGGGTTTGCAGCCTTTTGACTGGACAGCTCACAGTTTGGAGCAATTTTTATCATCAGGAAAAAAACTCATATGAACCGCAAACTGTTATTACAATCAAACAAAAATAGCATAAGTCTTTCATGCATTCTTACGTGTTTTTTTATTTTTTTAAAGAAAACCTGCTACAAAAAATGCCTCAAAACCCTCCCCATGCACAGTTGCTTTTGGTAAGCCTTACTGTAAAAAAAAAAAAAAATCCCTATGACACTCTGACATCACCCCTCGAATGAAGCTGTATGCTACTGCTGCTCTCGGGTTGCACCCCCTGGTGCTGCTAGCATCAGTTTGCACCCCCTGGTGTTGCACCCCCCGGGTCAGGGCCGAAGTCAGCACCCAGGCAAGTGTCGGAGCCCTGAGCAGGCTGGGGGGCCCACTCAACGTCAGGGACATCAGCACACTGTTGGGGCCCAGTGTCTGTGCCAGTGCCGACTCCCGTGAATGGGCCCCCGCTTGCTCAGGGCCCTGTCATTTGTGATACTTACCTCTCCCCATTCCATCACTGCGGCGTCTTCTGACTGTGACGTTCAGGTCAGAGGATACTATGACGTCACGTCTGTGCGCCCTCTGATTGAACAGTCACAGTGCAGAGAGCTGGTAGATGGCGACGCTGAGGAGTCCGGAGCAGAGCAGCGAGGAGAGGTGAGTATTTCATATTCTTTTTTTTATGTTTGGAGCATTATATATAGGGACCATCATACACTCGTATGAGGCCCATTATACACTGAAGCATCGTATATAGGGGCGGGGCCCATTATACACTGGAGCATCATATATGGGGGCAATTATATATGGATCATTATATGGGCACATCATATACTGTATGGAACAATATATGGGCCCCTTTATGTATTGAGCAATACATAGGGCTCATTATTCTTTATGGAGCAATATATGGGGCCTATTATATACTGTATGGAGCAATATATGGGGCCCATTATACAGTATGGAGCATTATATGGGGTCCATTACTCTGTATGGAGCAATATATGGGGCCTATTATATACTGTATGGAACAATATATGGGGCTCATTATTCTGCATGGAGCAATATATGTGGCTCATTATTCTGTATGGAGCAACATATAGGGCTCATTATTCTGTATGGAGCAAAATATGGGGTCCAAGATTCTGTATGGAGCAATATATGGTGCCCATAATACTGTATGGATCATTATATGGGCTCATTATACTGTATGGAGCATTATATGTGGCTCATTATACTGTATTGAGCATTATATGGGGTCCATTATTCTGTATGGAACAATATATGGGGCTCATTATTCTGTATGGATCACTATGTGGTGCCCATAATACTGTATGGAGCAATATATGGGGCTCATTATTCTGTATGGATCACTATGTGGTGCCCATAATACTGTATGGAGCAATATATGGAGCTATTATTCTGTATGGAGCACTATGTGTATGCTGTATGGAGGACTGTGTGGTGCCCATAATACTGTATGGAGGACTATACTGTCTAATTCTGATCTATTGTAGAATTTACAATAGATATCACTCATGTAATGTAAGAAGTGAAATATTTGGCATTGTACTATACATATATTATTTTGCCGTATCTGTGCATCATGAATCATGGTATGTGTTAAAGGGGCCCACTGAGACTCTTTCGCCCAGGGCCCACGAAAACCTGGAACCTGCCCTGCCCCAGGTGCTGCTACCGTCAGGTTGAACCCCCTGGTCCTGCTGCCGTCAGGTTGAACCCCCTGGTCTTGCTGTCGTCGGGTTGCACCCCCTGGTCCTGCTACCATTGGGTTGCACCCCCCGTGACTTGATGAAAACTAGCATCTTATTTGGTAAAATCCTGAGTTGCGACCCTCTGGTCCTGCTTCCGTCGAGTTGCGCCCCTTGGTCCTGCTGTCATCGGGCTGCCCCCCCCCCCCCCCCGGGTGCTGCTGCCGTCAGGCTGCGCTCCCAGATGCTGCTGCTGCCGGGTTGTACCCCTGGTGCTGCCAGCATCGGGTTGCATTTCATGTTGCTGCCAGCGCCGGATTGCCCTCTCTGGTGCTGCTAGTGTCAGGTTACACCTCTGGTCATGGAATATTTGCAGGAAATGGTGCATTTTCTGGCATTTTTTTTTATCAATTAGCCACCAGAGGGCACTGTGCACCAATGTACATTTCAATCTTCAGTCATGGGCTCCAATGCAAAAGACATAAGTTGGTCTTTTTTAACATGATGTCACAGGCAGTGCACAATCTGTATACAGTCATGGCTGAAAGTGTTGGCACCTTGAGGTTGTTCCAGAAAAAAGTATTTATCCTAGAAAATTTTTACAATTACATATATTTTGTATTACACATGTTTATTTCCTTTGTGTGTATTGGGACAACAGAAAAAAAGGCAAATTAGACATATTTCACACAAAACCCCAAAAATGGCTATACAAAATTGTTGGCACCCTCAACTTAATATTTTGTTGCACACCCTTTGGAATAAATAGCTGCAATCAATCTCTTCCTATAACCATCAACAAGCTTCTTACACATCTCACCTGGAATTTTGGATGACTCTTCTTACAAACTTCTCATGGTCTCATATGTGAAGGTGTCTTCTCCCAACAGCAATTCTACGATCTCTTCACAGGTGATCAATGGGATTTAGATCCAGACTCGTTGCTGCTACTTCAGAACTCTAAAGCGCTTTATTACCATCAATTTCTGGGGGCTTCTTGAAGTATGTTTGGGGTCATTGTTTTGCTGAAAGACCCATGACCTAGGATGCAAACCCAGCTTTCGGACACTGGGCACTACATTGCCGCCCAAAATCCTTTTGGTAATCTTCAGATTTCATGATGCCTTGCACACAGTCAAGGCACCCAGTGCCAGAGGCCGCAACACAACCCCAAAACATCTCTGACCCTCCACAATGTCTGACTGTAAGTGCTGTGTTCTTTTCCTCATTCCATTTTCGGTAAATAGTAGAATGATGTGCTTTACCAAAAAGCTCCATCTTAGTCTCTTCTGTCCACAAGAACGTTTCTCAGAAGGATTTTGGCTTACTCACATATATTTTGACAAACTGCAGTCTAGCTTTTTTACATCTCTGTGTCAGCAGTGGGGTCATCTTGGGTCTCTTGCCATAGCATTTCATTCACATGTGGACGGAAAGTTTGCGCTTACACTCATGCACCCTGAGCCTGCAGGACAGCTTGAAATTCTTTGGAACTTGATTGGGGCTTATCCACCATCCAGACTATCCTGCGTTGCAACCTTCCATCAATTCTTCTGTGCCGTTGAACATCCAGGGAAATTAGCTACAGTGCCATGGGTCGTAAACCTCTTTATTATGTTGCGCATTGTGGAGTCTCTGGAGATGGACTTGCAAGTGTAACCTTGGGATTGGGGACGTGAGAACCAAAATAATTGAACAATATGTATGTGGAGCCCAGCTGTGACTGGATCCATATCTTCCAGAAGGATGCACTAAAGGAAGATCCCACTAGAGGTCACTATACACACACACATCTCAGCTTACCTAAAAGACCAGTAGAGGGAGCTGTGTTAGGCATATAAAAACCAGTTTAGTTTCAGTTTGCCTCAGAACAGATAGAGACAGCCTCAGACAGAGACAGATCTCAGATCTCCTCAGGACACCAGAGGAGAGTTTACTTCAGAGAGCTAGTGCAGAGCTGTTCAGTCAGTTCAACTTGAGCTTAAGTGGAGGCTAGTACGAGTGAAAAGGGAAATCACTCTAGCCTAGTCAGAGCTGAATCTGAAGCGTAGCTCATGAGGAAGCGTGCCGACGCTTAGAGAGCGGCGAAGAGGCAGCACACCAACTGCCAGCGTGTGTGATCTTAATAGGACCCAGGTAGGCCGATGGCAAGTGGAAGTGGAGGAATCAGTGAGCATTAATAGCTCCCCTCAGCAGGAAATACCGGACACCGGGTCCCGAGCCTATAAGGATCTCCACGACCTATTAGGAGAACACCGGAGTTCCTGGAGGACTACAAGTCCCAGGAGTACCACAGAGTTGACACTTAGCAGGATCAGGAGAACGGAGTCGGCCTGATCAGCCATAAAAGACCCTGTTCTGTCAGATAGAAGGTCCACCACCAAGTCAGCCAGGTACAGAGCGGAGACCAAGTTAGACCTAGCTACAAGCAGGTCAGGACTTTATGATATAACGACAGAGGACAGGAGGCCATACACCTACCAGTGGAGGAATCCGGATGTGCATCCTTTTGCCCTGCCGTGCTCCGGGGAGTACCTGCCATTTCTACAGTAAAGGTACCAAACTGACTTCTGTGTGTGTTTCCCTTATTGTCTCTGACGGCGGGATCCCCATCTGTCCTGCATCCTCATATTTCTATCTGCCCTGGAAGGACACTGTCTTACTTGTAGAAGACCCACCATCTAGCTGCCCAACACCATCCCTTCCAGAGTATGTGCATAGCAGCGCTGGTCCCCCCTGACCAGATACTACAAGTGGCGTCACGATAAACTATATGAACATTCCATCATCCCCTGTAAATATCCCACATTACGGTGAGCACCCAGGGCACGGACCGAGCTGTGCTACCCGTGACATCCCCCATAGACTTCCATGGGCTCGGTGCCGAGTACCCCAAAGCCCTGACTCTCAGAGGCGCATCATCTTCAGACAGTTTTCATCTCCTCTTTCTGTTCTCCATGCTTAGTGTGGCACAAGCACACATGCAATGCAAAGATTGAATCAACTTCTTCCCTTATTATCTGGATTCAGGTATGATTTTCATATTGCCCACACCTGTCACTTGCCACAGGTGAGTGTGAACAAGCATCACATGCTGGAAAAAAGTTGTGTGCAAACAATTTTATCCTGCCCATTTGGGGGATTTATTGTGAAATTGTGTCCAATTTGCCATTTTCTCTTCTTTTTGGAAATAAACGTGTGTATAACAAAACATGTAGTGTAAATGTGTTACTGGTACAATTTCAAGGGTGCCAACACTCGGCCATGACTGTAGATACAATGTGTATTTTATTTATTCTGTTATTTTTTTGTATTTGTTATCTACCAGTGTAATCTTGTTACTGTCCTCCCTCCTCCGTTTGTCTTATTGTGGTTACTCCCTACAATGCAAGATAAGTAATTACATCTTAGCGTGTGTTGTGTGGGGTGCACGGCTCCTGTGTGCTTGTCCTATCTTCTTTTCGTCTCCCGTGTATTTCCTTATTTGGTTCTTTTTGTACCTAGTCTTAATCTACCTGGTTAGAGAAATGTGGGCCTAGGATTGATCCAGGATTATACCTAGATCGAGCGGTTGTTTGCGTACTACAGAAGCTGCAGGAAATACAAGTGATACATTAGATTATTATACAGTGTATACTTTTTTTTTATATCTGTGGTATCTGCTGAGCCTAAATTATCACACATGAGATACTGAGGTTCTCGCGGCCCCAGTTAAGGGTCCAGTCCAGATATACCTTTACATAATGAGAAGTTCTGCAAGTTTCTACCAAACACTGAATATTAAATAAGTTCTCACCATTTGCTTGCTGTGAAAAATAAGGACATGAATTGTAAAGCGCTGCGTAATATGTTGGCGCTATAGAAATAAAGTTTATTATTCTTCTTCTTTACATCCTGAGGCTAAAAGCAATGGATAAACCGAGCAAATCTCACAGCTGAGGGTTTGTTATAATTGTATCTATCGTAACTTAGAAAAAGTTCAAACAAAGTTTGATACTAAAGTAAGAAAACCCAAGAAACTTTATTAACTCCCTTTTTGGGGCATATACTTAAGAACATCCTGACATCTTACCTGGGGATACCGGGAGGATGAGAATAAGGAGCAGCAGTCCAGGGACGCTCTGAGGAGGAAGAAGAGAATTACACCAATGCCACAACTATGGGGCAGATTCACCCCTTGCGTTACGTATTGAGGTCCATAGGTGCGAGGCACGGCAGGAGAAGCTCCGCCATTTATGATATCGGCACTATATATTTGGTAAATGAAATATATTTTGTAATTGATGTTCTTTACTGCACTTTCCAAAAAACTAATACTTATTACTTGGAAACCGTCAGGGCTGCTGTTGACAGATCTCATTGTGGATTCCTAGTGTTCACATCCACATTTAAAGCCTCCTTTTTAGATCCTGTCCACATTGCTGACGGACTCCGTTAAATATCGGTGGGATCTATTGGCCGCCATTGGTGTTCTTGATCCAGGTAGTCAGGTTTTCTGTTACCTGGCCCTAATTTTATAGATGGTTAATGGAAAGGGTCTTTCTGAGTCCCACCTGGCACCAAGCTGGATGCCTGGATCCAACAAAGTGTCATGGTTTCCATTAATTATGCACTTTTCTAAAGAATGTCTAACTGGCATCAATTCATTACCATTTTCAATATCTCTGCTTGCTGAAATTTAATGGAAACCATCAATGTTTCTCTCCAGAAGACATCCAGGCTGTCCTCGCCAAGCAATCATTACTGTACAGATATCTGAGCTGTCAAAGGGTAGATTTACATCCTCCGGAAATATGCAAGGTAGGGTTCAATTCACTGACAGCAAGCTCAAATATTGGAAATAGTAACAAAATTCTACACAATGGAATCTGACATGATAAAACACCAAAACTCCCTGAGATCGCGTGGTGCGTGCCACCGCAACCTAGAAACCACAGATGTCATTTGTAAAGAGTCAGGGGGGCGGAGCTCAAGTCTTCAGCCCCCTGCGGGTCCCTGTCACTAGTATGTTAATGCTTTCTCTGTTTCTCTTTAAGGCTGAAGCAGAAGAGCAGTAACGTTACATTGTTTCCGTCTTTGTGTCAGTCTCCTTTGTTTCCATCCATTTTTTTCTTACCTTATTGATGCATGGATTTTGCATGTAGGAAATCATGATAGACTCGTCCAGATGTGCCAGGGCCCCAAGTAACTTGAGAGCTGCGATTAGTGGGGTGACGATGCTCGGAGGGGGGTATACAGGGAGGATGAGAAGAATGAGCTCTGAACACGTGAAACTTGTGCGTCTAACATTAGAGGAAGTACCGCCGTGACCAATTTCCTCCACTCGCCACATCCTTCATGACTAATCCTCTGCGAGGAAGGTGGAACACAGCGAGCAACAAAAGCCACCAACATCCAGACCAACAGTGTAACCAGGGACAGTGTGCGGCTGAGCTGTGTATCTAATCCTATCCTGTGTGATACTGTCTGCTGAGCTGTGTATCTAATCTATCCTGTGTGATACTGTCTGCTGAGCCATGTATCTAATCCCATCCTGTGTGATACTGTCTGCTGAGCTGTGTATCTAATCCTCTCCTGTGTGATACTGACTGCTGAGCCGTGTATCTAATCCTATCCTGTGTGATACTGTCTGCTGAGCTGTGTATCTCATCCCCTCCTGTGTGATACTGACTGCTGAGCCGTGTATCTAATCCTATCCTGTGTGATACTGTCTGCTGAGCCGTGTATCTAATCCTCTCCTGTGTGATACTGTCTGCTGAGCTGTGTATCTAATCCTATCCTGTGTGATACTGACTGCAGAGCTGTGTATCTAATCCTATCCTGTGTGATACTGTCTGCTGAGCCGTGTATCTAATCCCCTCCTGTGTGATACTGACTGCTGAGCTGTGTACCTAATCCTCTCCTATGTGATACTGTCTGCTGAGCTGTGTACCTAATCCTTCCTTTGTGATACTGTCTGCTGAGCCATGTATCTAATCCTATCCGGAGTGATACTGTCTGCTGAGCCGTGTATCTAATCCTATCCGGAGTGATACTATCTGCTGAGCTGTGTATCTAATCCTATCCTGTGTGATACTGTCTGCTGAGATGTGTATCTAATCCTCTCCAGTGTGATACTGTCTGCTGAGCCGTGTATCTAATCCTATCCTGTGTGATACTGTCTGCTGAGCCGTGTATCTAATCCTATCCTGTGTGATACTGTCTGCTGAGATGTGTATCTAATCCTTTTTGTTACAGTATATATTGATATATACAGTGGTGTGAAAAAGTGATTACCCCCTAAAGCTAATAACTGGTTGGGCCGCCCTTAACAGCAACAACTGCAATCAAGCGTTTGCAATAACTGGAAATGAGTCTTTTAAAGCTCTCTGGAGGAATTTTGGCCACTCAGCCACATTGGCGGTTTTCGAGCATGAACCGCCATTTTAAGGTCAGATGTGTAGCCCAGCTACGCAGGCACACATAAAAGTCCAGGAGAGTGCACAGGAAGGTAACAGCAAAGCTTGATATCTATGCACTTCACTCACACTTTTAGACACACCCATCAGGGGTACAAGAGGAAGTGACACTTAGCAATCAGAGTTCAGTCTGTTTCCTGTCTTCGGACAGTGCAGTTCAGTGCCAGTGGAGTCTGGACTTGGAAGGAGAGGAGAAAGGATTGAATCCTCGCAGAGTTAGCGTAGCTCACCTGACAAAAAAGTGGAGGCTAGTACGGGTGAAGTGGATCATCCTAGCCTAGTCAGAGCTACCCTTAATCAGTACCTCAGCAGAAGCTGAAGCAAGGAGGATACTGAGAGCTTCTCAGCGAGCTCTGGAGAAAGTTGACATTACCATCGAAGCTACAAGTGTTTATGCTAAGAGCGAGAGCAGGGCGAAGGGCAAAGTGGAGAAGATAGAGAAGTGCAACAGGTATTGGTTTACCTGCACTAAATTGCCGGACACCGGAGTCCGAAGCGTTGCTACAGTTTCAAGCTTAGTACCAAGAAAACCGGAGGCATCTGGACTACAGGTCGCAGAGAGCAGCCCTAAGTGTCAGTACGTAATCGGAGTCAGGAGGAACAAGGACTTTTAGCAGGGCCCCGCATAAAAGGACTCTGTTCTCACCACATAGAAGGCTCCACCACAATATTGGCCGGGCAGTACAGCTATTGAGAAAGCTGGAGATTCAGAGTTAACTTCGCTTCAGACAAGTTGGACTCACATGTATATGGAGTAAAGGAGGCCTCTAACCTGCTCAGCTGTTACCCGAATGTGCACTCTCCACCCGACCAGCTCCCCGGGATCTGCTTGAACCATCTACCAGTAAAAGGTATGAAAAGAAGCTGTATTGTGTGCGACTGAATTATTATCTACACCCTGCATCATCGTCACCATAGACTTCCAGGGACCCGTCTCACCTGTGGGAGACTTACTACCAAGCTGCCCCATAACATCCCCTGTGAAAGTCCTTAGAGCAGCGCTGGTCCAAATAACCAGATACCACAGGTGGCGTCACGAACTACCTATCCTAAATATCCCCTGTAAATATTCCCCCATCGCATTGACTGCCAGGGCCACGGACCGAGTCCCTCTGCCAGTGACAACTCCCATAGACTTCTATGGGCTCGGCTCCGAGTACCCCATAGCCCTGGTATCCACAATTGTGGTGCGAGTCAATTAATTTGGCGTCACGAACAGGATGCAAAACTTGCAATTGTGAGTCCTGTGTGCCTATATTGAACTGTTTGGTGAAAAAGACTGTTTGCTGCATTTGGCGCCAAATACCGCCATCTTTACCGCAATATTCGCGCCCTAGGCGCTGGTGAAGAAAGGGGGCGTACCTGAAAAAGCGCGCTGTTGCCTGGCTCCGCCCCCAGCTCTGACACGGCGGCAGGTCCTGTGAAACAGGAAGTGAACGCTCTGACATCAGAGTGCCTGCGACGAAGGTTCTCTCTCCACCGCTGTGCCTGCCACGAAGGTCCTTTCTCCCCCGCTGTGCCTGCGACGCTGCAGCCTGCGAAAGAGGTAGGCTCAGTTTAACCAAGGGGGCATCAATATGTCGCAGCAACCAGCAGACGGAGCGGCCCCCGCCGGTGGCCCCAATAACCCACCGCTTGGCGTTGTAGCGCAGGATGGAGGGGCAGGCCCTCACCTGGTCCGGTGGTCCCGCTTATGCCCCTAACGCTCCCATGCATGCCTGGAGCGAAGTGGCTTCCCCAGTACAGCGGCGAGCCAGGCACCCTGCCAGGGTTTAAAAGGAAAATATGTAGCATCTTAGATATGTACTCCATGACTGAGAAGCAAAAGCTGCTGTGGTAATAGGACAGTTAGCTGGTGCGGCTGGAGAGAGAGAAGTAGAGACTTGGCCTGTGTCGACCCGCCACCACAATTGTGGGTTACCAGGGCAATGGGGTACTCAGAGCCGAGCCCGTAGAAGTCTATGGGGATTGTCACAGGTAGCTGTGGCTCGGTCTGTGGCCCTGGCGGTCTGGCGTATGTTGGGGGAATATTTACAGGGGATATTTATATACAGTTCGTGACGCCACCTGTAGTATTCTGGTAATTTGTACCAGCGCTGCTGTAGATCTCTGAGGGGATGGTGAGGCAGCTAGATGTCGGGTCCCCTACAGGTGGGACTCTTCCCTCAGGTCGGTAGTTAGGTAGGGATTGTGCAGGCATGCAATAATAACTCAGTCTCACACCGTCAGCGTCTTTCCATACCTTTACTTGTAAGATGTTCAAGCAGGTCCCAGGGAGGCTGATGGGGTTGGTGGAGGATGAGCTTTGAGGCAACAGCTAAGCAAGTTAGGGGCCTCCTTTACTGTCCAATGAAGATGAGTACGACCAGCCTGAAGCGTAGTCCCCTCTATGATTCCAGCTTATCCAAAGCTGTGCTTCCCAGTCAATTTAGTGTTAGGAGCCTTTCTATGAGGGAGCTGAATTCTTCTTTTGTCCTGCAGAGACTCAAAGTCTTCACTTCCCCTGACCCCAGTTACGTACTGACTATAAGGGGCTTGTTTGCCGCGACCTAGGGTCCGGTAAATCTCTGGTTTTCTCTTCACTATGCTTGTAGCTAATAGTGATCCTTCGGTCCCCAGTAACCGGTAGCAATGTGCAGGACTCTTCCAAGCCAAACGCACTTTTCCAATAATCTTCCTTCCACTTTGCCCTTCGATTTGCTCAACTCTTAATAGCTAGTTCAGTCTTTCTTCAGTGGGGCACAGCTCTGACTAGACTAAGGTGAATTAGACCACCTGTACCAGCCTCCACGTTTGAACTGAAGACAGGCTCAAACTGGACACGTCTACTCTGTCCAAGGACAGGAAACTGACTGACTAGAAAAATCACTCCCTTCCACACCCTGCTGGGTGTGTCAGAAGTGTACATGATGTCATGAAGAGACCTTAACTGTTACCTCTCACTCATCCTCCTGGTATTGTGTACCAGGGCTACACATTCCCCCATGGTAAACGACAGCACTCCCGGGCTGTAAAATATAAAGAGACATTTTTGTTTATGCATGAAAACATTAACAATAACATTAATTCATCCCATCCGGGAGGTGAGGATATCTTGAACGTTGCAAACAATAACATTATATATAGAAATACAAAAGTATTAAATAGCATTCAATAAATATTACAGTATACTTGTGAAGGACCCGCACCAAACCTTCAACGTGGGTCCTGGGTGGGCTGCAGGACATCCAAATGCAGACCTCACTCAGTGCCACACCACACGGGTTTTTGGTTCAGAGGTAAGTCAAGGTTTCATGTGAAACCATTAAAAAGGCACAAAGTGCAACTATTTACAGGATACAGTTTTTGGGCTGGCTCAGTCCTCAGCCTCTGAGTCCATTGTTAAACGAAGACATAATAGGGAAAAACACATTTATATATATTGACTTTTTACAATGTTCACATGAATTCGTTATAACTACTGCTGATATCTAATGGGTAATTTCCCTTTTGTGATTCTCTCTGATCTACGTGGTGTAGTTTCAGGTATATCAAGTTGCGATCTGTCTGCACTGCGTAACGGCAAACTATAGAACTGCCTTAATCTTTCTATGGATCTGGCAAGCGTATGATGGCTGGGCGGTGTCAGTCAGCTTCACCAGGGGATCCCATAGTATGGGGCGCTGCTTCAGATGATCCATCTTGAGGTTCACAGGTTGAGGTGTTGCTGGGATGGGTAACTCCTGAGCGGGCTCAACTGGCACCACAGGCACAACTGGAGGTAGAACTTCCTCTTGTGGCTGATAAAACTGCAACACTGGAATTATCACAGCATCTCCCAGTCGGGGCAATCCGCAGGAAAATCTCCCAGATCGGTGTGTATGACCTCTTCCTTTCTTTCTCTTTGATTGAGGACAGGGTTCTTTTCACAACTCTTTAAGTGTTCTGGACACAACTTCAAATGATTCTGGACACGTGGGTTGTTCTTCCTCCGTCTTTATGAGACACAAAACTTTTTGTTGTCTTTTGAATCTTGTAGCGTTGGGTTCTTGCTCCATGATTATCCAATTTGTGCATCTTCCTCTTTTTTTTAATACTACCTTCCAGGCATCAAAGGCTTGGCAGGGTTTCGTTGTAAACATTTTGTTTCTCCCTGCCTTTTGGCTTTCCTCCAACAGTTTTTTTTTTACTCTTCTTATTGCTCTTGCCGATTTGCGTCCCAGTTTCAACAGCGTCGTCTGCCTCGGTTCTACCCTCCAAGTTCTAAATCCATTGGTTTTTTCCGGGCCTTGCTCTATGTTAGGCTGGATGGTTGTTGAGCTTAAGGTATTGATTTACAAATCAACCAATTCGGTAGTAAATCCGGCCTGTTCCTGTCTTCCAAGGTTGGATCTCAACAAGTCAAGGCAATATGGTTCTTTTTCACAAAGACCGTTGGGTTGAGGTGGTATGGGTCGTTCTAATTTTTCTTGCAACCCGTAATATGACAGAATTCCTTGAATAAACGGCTTCAAAAGGGGTCCCTGATCGGTTTAAGACTTGTCGGATACCTGGGGGTCTGCAGAAGTTTGCTTGAAAGGTCTTCGGGCCTTCACTGCGGTTTGGCCCCTTCACGGAAACAACCCAAGGAATCGGGGTAATGGTCCCCAGGCGGGCGTATGAGTATGGATCTTCTTGGCGACGTTTGACATGGTCCAGGGCCCAACTCCAGGGGCGGTCGTCCGGTGGTTGCAGGGGGCCTTTGTCCGTAGTTTTCTTTGAGAAAAGGTCCCAGTTCCGACCCAATTCGATGGAGTTTTTGCGCATCCCTACCGTAAAAAAACCGGCATTCTCAACGGTCTCCGCTTTTCCACCAAAGTGTCTGCTTGTTGTGGTAGTTCCACACCTTGGGCGTTTGCCTTGGGGACACGATTTGCAGCCATTTCTGGGTTCTGGGGTTTGAGTTCTTCTGACAACTTCTCCGGATGGAAAACGCTTTTCTCCCACCGGAGCTTGGTGACATGGTGACCCCTTTTCCGGAGGGCTTCCTGTTTAACAATCCTTGATGCGGCTGCCACTGGATCACTGTCCGGGAGTTCTTTCCACTATGTGGGGTAAAAGGATTTAATGTTGCACCATTTGCTTTTGTGGACTCGATGTCGTGGTACCCCATTTCGTGGAACGCAGGTGCTCAATTTCTTCCAGGTCGTCCGTTTCTTTTCCGTTTGGGTCTGGGCTTGGGACAAGCATCGATTAGCTTCTTTGAATGCCCGGGTACTTGTAGTAAATGGTAATTGGAAACCGGGGCCCCCTCGTGCTCCTGGCACCCGTGGCGGTTTCCGGGCGTTAACGGGTTGTTGCTGTGTACGCGTGAACTTTTGGAGGCCGTGTGTTAATCTTTCAGTAATGGCCCAGCCAGCGCCAGAAATCCAGCTTTGGCTGCATAATTTTCCGGTTCCTTTCGTTGGCCTGGTTTTTGCTAGCTTTGCGTGACTTTTTTTGGCCATTTGCTTCTATGAGCTGCTCCCGCCCCTTCATTATGGCGTCGGTGTACAACAGGAACGGTTGGCTGTAATCGGATAGGTTAAGTCTCATCCCTGTCAGGATTCTTTTCTTTGGAATGTTCAGCCTGTTTTTACCCCAATTAAAGGGGGGTTTCTGCTCGGGGGGATTGTCCTACCGGAGGTCCGAAAGGAGCTGCCTTCTTAGTGTAATCTTTCACGGAACTTCTGTAGTAACCCGTTAGTCCGGATGTCGCATTCCTTTGGTTTTCGGCTCCGGCCCTTCGGATGGCGTGACTTTCTTGGGTCCGGCGCTACTCCTTCCGAACTGCGATGTGCCCCAGATTGTACCTTCTGTTTGGTAGTGGCATTTTGGGGTTTTTTTCTCCTACCTGGACGGGGATGAATACTTCTGCCAGGGCTTCAGTGGTCCTCTTAGTTTGGAATTACACGGTTGAGTGTCTAGGTTGCGACGGTTTAAAATTGAAGATGGTCCCAACAGTTTTCCATCACTCTTGAAATGTTCCTGGGGCATCTGGCCCCAAACGGCATTCTGTCGAACTCCAGAGCCCATTGGGGGGGTGAAAGCCGTTTTCTCCGATCCTCCTCACCACCAACCTTGCCGTAACCACTAGTAGAAAATTTTAAAATATTACTTTTCAACACAATATTCCTTTTACTACTTCAAATTTTTCTTTACCCCCTTAATCCACACCCCAACACCATCTTTTTTTAAAAAACAACCCCCACAAAACCCCCAACCCCCCCTTTCTTCATATCCCTCAAAATTTTTACCTTCATAAAAAATACCATCCCTCTTTAATATTTTAATTTTTTACCCCTTAATTTCCAAATCAAATTTTTTTCTAAACCTTCACCTCCACCCTATTACCCTTTTTGGTGAGGGGAGTGGTTCGTCCAACATGGAGTTGCTGCCCATTCCGCCCTGGTGTGGGTCTTGTCCTCCTCTTTTGCAGGGTCTAAGGACTCGCGGGGAATAGGAATTTTATCAACGCTTGATTTTAGCAATGGTTGTCGGGGTAATTTACCTCATATCTCCCCAATTGAGAAGCCGTCCGGTCTCTTTCCATTCCCACCTCTACTTCTCCTCTAGCAGTCTTGTGTAGGTTATGTTTGAATGGTGGGTTCTACTAAGTTGGTAATTCTGTCCTCTCAGGCCTATGGATGCCTGCACCAAAAAATGATCATTTCACTCATTGGGGGTTTCCAAAGGATCTGGTCAGGCCCGTCATTCCAATTTCGCGTCGGTAAGTTGCTTTGCTGCACAAGGGCCCGGATCTCTCTTTGGATTACTCCTCTCTGCTTGGTCGGGGCAATCTCAGCGAGCTGTTGGAGCAAGAACACAACTTCTCCAAACATTACGTTAATGTTAGTACCCAAAATGATATTTTAAACCGTTTTCCTCATTTACAGTCTTTACTACAGAAGCCCTTGGTCTTTCAACTCCTCTCTGCCAACTTTACAATCTACACATTTGTTCCGAGTACTTCTACAGGGAAGACCATTCGAAGCATACACAGTAAAGTCAGGCTCGGAGGTTTAAGGACTGTCCATTGACCAGTACTTGGTATATAGAGCATCAGGTATTAGGGTCACCTGCGACCGTGTCTAACAATGCTGGAAAACAGCAATACCATCTAGAATAATAGACAGGTATGGGTCGCCCGCCCACATACTGCGGTTCCAGTTAGGGGGCCTGACGGGTTTTCTCCTGGGTGTTGGCCCTTGGACCCAGGTTCTGCCCGTTTAAAGGCACTGTGTAGACAGATGACCTTTCCGGTTGCAGCGATAACAGATGATCTCTCGGTCGAGAAGGGTGTTGATCAGAGGTTGCTCCTGGGGGTGGCGTTGTCCTCTCGGGGGGGCGACGTTTTCTTTTTCTCCGGTGCATCCCGGAACGTCTCTGGGCGTCAGCTAACAAGATCTCCCTTCCTCCTCTTTCGCAGCTGTAGGGCACTCATTCACGCGGCCAGATTTTTAGTCAGCTGGCGCACCTCTGAGCGCAGACAGTCCAATTCACTGGAGGTGTCATTCTGCGCTTTGGCTTCAGCACTAAGGGGAACAGGGGGTTACTGCCGGTTCCAGAGTGACTTCACCCTGTGATGTTGGGTGGCCACCTAGGTTTGCCCGGGGCCGCAGCCCTTTTTTGCCATGTCCTTTAGGGCATCAAAGGTTGCATCCGGATGATCTAAGGACCACCAATTTACAGTTCTGCGTTCCTCTGGGGATCTCAATCCCTGTATAATTGTTCTTTCAACATTTTTTTCTCGTCGATAGCATTTAAATTGTTAATTTGCTTGTGTGCTTTCAGGGTCCTGTAGTCGGCAAGCTTAGTCCGGATGCTGTCACCTGGCTGTTGTGAACAGTGATAGAAGGCCATCCGGAGATCGTTTCTGTTGCGGTCTTCAAATATGGCATGTAGCTCAGGAAGATCGCAGGTACCGACTCCTGATCAACGGTATCCCAAGTCTCCACTTCCCTCTCAGCGCGCCGTTAGCTGCCCTATTAGCACAGCGCTTTTTGTCTCTCAGGCATGGAGTACATTTCTAGGATGCTGCATAACTTCCGCTTGAAGCCTGCTAATGTGCTGGTCACCGCTGTTTATTGGGGAAGCCATTTCGCCCCAGGCATATATGGGAGCGTTAGTGGCTATGATCGGGACTACCGGACTGGGTGCTGGGCCTGCGCCCCCATCTGGCGCTACAATACCAGACGGTGCGGGATTGGGGCCTCGGCCGGGGCGCACTTCAGCCGGTTGTTGTGACATTTAGCGCACCCTTGGTTTTTAACGGAGCTACCGGTTTCAGATGCTGCTATTTCACAGGCACCGCAGTGGGAACAGGACCTTCGTGCGGCGCTTGATGTCCAGAGCGTTTACTTCCTGTTGCGGACCTGCGCTGAGTCAGAGCCGGGGGCGTGTCCAAGACTTTGCGGCTCTTTTAGGTCGCCCACTTCTTCTCCAAACGCTTGGGCGCGAAATTGGCGGCAAATATGGCGGTATTTGGCGCCAAACACGCACAGTCTTTTTCGCAAAAAACACTCCACAGGCACACAGGGCTCGCATGCTGCAAGTTTGTATCCTGTTCGTGCGCCAAGTTTTTGTGTCGACCCGCCCACATATTGTGGGTTACCAGGGCAATGGGGTTCTCAGAGCCGAGCCCGTAGAAGTTTTGGGGATTGTCACAGGTAGTGTGCTCGGTCTGTGGCCCTGGCGGTCTGGCGTATGTTGGGGGAATATTTACAGGGGATATTTAATTACAGTTCGTGACGCACTGTTAGTTTTCTGGTAATTTGTACCAGCGCTGCTGTAGATCTCTGAGGGGATGGTGAGGCAGCTAGGTTTCGGGTCCCTACAGGTGGGACTCTTCCCTCAGGTCGGTAGTTGGTAGGGTTGTGCAGGCATGCAATAATAACTCGTCTCACACGTCAGCGTCTTTCCATACCTTTACTTGTAAGATGTTCAAGCTGGTCCCAGGGAGGCTGATGGGGTTGGTGGAGGATGAGCTTTGAGGCAACAGATAAGCAAGATGGGGCCTCCTTTACTGTCAATGAAGATGAGTACGACCAGCCTGAAGTGTAGTCCCTCTATGATTCCAGCTTAATCCAAAGCTGTGCTCCCAGTAATTTAGTGTTAGGAGCCTTTCTATGAGGGAGCTGAATTCTTCTTTTGTCCTGCAGAGACTCAAAGTCTTCACTTCCCTGACCCAGTTACGTACTGACTATAAGGGGCTTGTTTGCCGCGACTAGGGTCCGGTAAATCTCTGGTTTTCTCTTCACTATGCTTGTAGCTAATAGTGATCTTCGGTCCCCAGTAACCGGTGCAATGTTGCAGGACTCTTCAGCCAAACGCAATTTTCAAATAATCTTCCTTCCACTTTGCCCTTCGATTTGCTCAACTCTTAATAGCTAGTTCAGTCTTTTCCAGTGGGGCCAGCTCTGACTAGACTAAGGTGAATTAGACCACCTGTACCAAGCCTCCACGTTCTGAACTGAGACAGCTCAAACTGGACACGTTACTCTGTCCAAGGAGGAAATGACTGACTAGAAAAAATCACTCCTTCCACACCCTGCTGGGTGTGTCAGAAGTGTACTGATGTCATGAAGAGACCTTAACTGTTACCTCTCCACTCATCCTCCTGGTTTTGTGTACCAGGGTACACAGGCCCACTGCAGACCCAGGAGTCGGTACCTGCGATTCTCTTAAAGCTACAGGCCATCTTTGAGGACCGCACAGAAACGGATCTCCGGATGGCATTTTATCAGTGCTTCCAGGGACCGGGTGACAGTATTAGGGACTACGCCTGCCGACTACGGGGGCCCTGCGAGCTCTCAAACAGGCTAAACCCCACAGTCCCATGATGAGAGCAAATGTTGAAAGAGCATTTCGTGCGGGGACTGGGTCTTCGAGGAAGGCAGGATGTAAACTGGTGGTCCTTGGATCATCAGATGCCACTTTTGATGCTCTAAGGGACTTGGCAATAAAGGGACTGCGACAACCTGGAAAAGCCTAAGGGTGGCAAATCGTATCACCGGGTGAAGCCTCTTAAGCCGGCAAGTACCCCCTTTTCTCCGCGTTGGCAGAAGCTAAACGCAGGTGGGCCCCTAGTGAATTGGAATGTTCTGCGCGCGGAAGTGCGCAGCTGACTAAGAACTTAGCCACTGTAATGGATCCTGCACTGCGGAAAGAGGAAGGAGGAAAGATCCTATAGCCGACTGTCCGGAGGATGTTCCCTTGGATGAACGGAGGAAATGGAGGACGTCGCCTCACGGAGGAGGGCCCCACGCCACCCCCAGGAGGACTCCTGAGCAACACCATCCTCGCCGGGAGATCATCTGCTACCGCTGCAATCAAAAGGTCTTATGGCTCAGCAATGTCCTTTAAACGAGCCGATCCTGGGTCAGAGGGCCAACACCCAGGAGTAGCTCATCAGGCCCCTTAGACTGGAACCGAGGTTCGTGGGTGGAGGCTACCTGTCCATGATTCTGGACGGGATTGCAATCCCTGCCATGCTGGACACTGGATCTCAGGTGACCATCATACCTGAGTCCTTTACAAAAAATTTTGGTCCATGGGACAGTTCTCCAGCCCCGAGCCCTGACTTGATAGTGTACGCCACCAATGGTCTCCCTGTTGAAGTATTGGAGCCAAAAACGTAAATGTAAAAGTGGGCAGGGTGGAGCTGAAGGATAGGGACTTAGTAGTCATGGACTGTAAATGAGGGAATGCCTTAAATGTGATACTAGGTACTAACATTATCGTTAACTGTCTGGGAGAAGTTGTGTTTTTGCTCCAACAGCTCGCTGAAATTGCCAGGCCAAAGAGAAGGGAGTGATCCAGAGGGAGATCGGGCCCTGATGTGCCAGCAGCAGGCGAAGCTTACGGATGGTGGAATCGGTATTGTACGGGTCACAGATTCGAACCCCATTGTAATACCCCAATGAGCGAATGTTAATATGGTGTAGAGCAGCCATGGGTCTGGGGACAGAACTACATGCAGTAGTGAACCCCATCGCTCGAACACAGACCTCACTCTGATTGCTAGAGGGGTAGTGGAAGTAATAAATGGGAGAGTACCGTTCGGCTTCTCAACTGGGGGGCGATGAAGTAAATTTGCCGCGTTATGCTACAGTTGCTTTAATTACATGCGTAGATAACATTTCTATCCTCACAACCGAGTCCTTAGCCTCCCGCCAAACCAGGGTGGATAATGATCGGCACCCCGGTAGCGGATGGTGTCAGCAGCTTCTATTGGGACCGACACCACTTCCGTCCACCAGAAACAGGGGGTACTCGGGTGGTACAGAGTACGCACAAGTATTTAGCAAGCACCCACTTGATTTTGGGACATTAAGGGAGTACAGTATATCCTACAGGCATGTCATCCTCCCATCAAAGAGCGGTTACAGGCCTATACCTCCAGCCCCTCATCGAAGCTAAGGAATTTGCTGCATGCTATGAAGAGAGCCGGGGGTGATAAGGGATAGTTGTAGCCCCTGGGCGGACCTCTAGTGCTAGTTAGAAGGTGGTAGATGCGGTGTGTTGTTGATTATAGGCAAGTAAATCGTATAAAACATAAGATGCTTCCCATTACCACGCATAGGGAATCCTTAGCTGCTCTGAAAAGGCTAATACTTTTCTACCTCGACCTTACTAGTGGGTATCTGGCAGTAGCTGTGGCTGAGGAGGATCGGGTGAAAACTGCTTTCACCACCCCAATGGGACTCTGCGAGTTTGAAGAATGCGTTTGGCCTCAGCAGTGCCCCCGGGGACATTCCAGAGGTGTGGAGAGCTGTCTGGGACATTCAATTCGAAAGTGTTGCTGTATCTGGACGACGTGATTGTCTATCCAAGACATATGAAGATCATTGAAGCACCTGGCAGAGGTATTCGAGTCACTGTCCAAGTATGGGATAAAACTGAAGCCCTCTAAATGCCATCTGCTCAAACGGAAGGTACAGTACTTGGGACATATTGTCAGTTCCGAAGGAGTTGCCCGGGATCCCGAGAAGGTTCACGCCATCCAGAAATGGGCCGGAGCGAAGAACCTGAAGGAGGTGCGTCAGTTCCTGGGATTAACGGTTACATACAGGAGGTTCGTGAAGATTTCATAGAAGGCGGCGCCTTTACGACCTCCTGGTCGGACAACTCTCAAGAGCAGAAACCATCCATTTAATTGGGGAAAGAACAAGCTGAGGCATTCAAAGAGATGAAAGAGATACTGACGGCGATGAAATCTTGCCTACCCAGTTACAGCCAACCGTTCCTGTATCACAGATGCCGTAACGAGGGGGTTAGGAGCTGTCCTCAGTCAGAAGCAGAACGGCCAAGAAAAAGTCATCGCGTTTATGCCAGCAGAAAAATTCAGGCCAAACTGAGAGGAAACCGGGAAAAAATATAGCAGCTTCAACTGGAGTTCCTGGCGTGGTCTGGGCCATTACCGAAGATTTAAACATTACCTTGCCTCCAACAAGGTTCACTGCGTTTCAGCAACAACTCTCTGACGCATTGGAAACAGCCAAGCTGGGAGCCATGGAGCAACGTTGGATGGCTCGGTTGTCAAACTTCCAGTTTACCATCAATACAGAGCGGGCGTAAAAATGCTAACGCGGAGCCTTTGTCCAGAATGCCGCATGAATTGACACGGAGGAAGAATTCAGACGATCTGGAAGAAATCGAGTACCTGCGTTCCACGAAATGGGATGGTCAAGAGCAACGGGTCTACGGAAGCGGGTGTGGTGAGATGTTGAACCCTTTACCTCATCACAGTGGAAAGAGCTCAGGGACAGCGATCCCGTGGTCAGCCGTGTCAAGGAGCGATTTAAAACAGGAAGGTTCCTCCTTGGAGAAAGATGCTTCCATGCCGCAAAGCTCTGTGGAATGAGGGAAGCCGGTTATTATTTACCGTGAGAAATTGTGCAGGGATACGTCGACCAAGGACCCTTGGATGGTTTGGCAAATAGTGGTCCCCGAGAGCAGACATCCCAAATGGTGCTGGAGCCTACCACGATCAAGGACACTTTGGTGGAGAAAGCTGAGACCCTGTTGAGGTGCCGGTTCTACTGGGTAGGGAATGCGCGCTCCTCGGAAGTGGTGCTGGAACTGTGGACCTGTGGCCTCAGGCGAAAAAGACTCAGTAGCCAGAGGCACCCTTGCGCTTCCGGAGAATCGTCCCTTGGAGATCGTGGCATTTGGTCAGTCAAGTTGTCCCCCGAGAGGCAGGGTACACATATGCCCTGACCTTGGTGGATCACTATTCCAGGTTTCTGGTGGTCGCCCCTGTCAAAGATCTGACAGCAGAGACAGCAGCAAGAACCTTCCAAGCAAGTTTCTGCAGACCACCGGATATCCAGTCAGGTTACTGACTGTCGGGTCCAGCCTTTGAAGCTGAAACTGTTTCAAGATTTCTGTCAATTGTATGGATGTAAAAAGATCAGAACAAACCCATCCACCCTCAGACCAGGCCTGCCTTTGTGAAAAAATGAATCACATTGTCTCGACTTACTGAAAACTTGTACACTGGAAAAAGAAATCGGTGGCCAGACTTGTTACCTGACCGGTTGACTTGTACATTCATATTCCAGTAAGTTCCACCAACTGCACTCCAGCCTACCTTATGAGGCAAGCCGGGAAGGCTGCCATGGACTTAGAACTCGGTGTGGTAGAACCAGAGGCTGATGACAGTGCTGAAGATTGGGACACCACTCGACAAGAACAGTACAGAGAGTACAAGCTGCGTGGAAAACGTCTCAAAAAGTAAGAGAAAAGCAAGAGATGAACTATAAAAAAATGCTCCGCTAAGCCTTTAATGCTGGAGAATGGTGCTCAAAAGGAAAAGAAGAACACACAAGTTGGATGATCAGTGGGAACAGGAGCCCTATGTCGTGCAAAATTCCATTTCGATAACAGCAAGGTCTGTACCATCAGCAAGGATGGGGAAAAACGACGGCAACTGTGTCTAGAGATCAATTGAAGTTGTGTCCTGGCCCATTAAAGATCCGTGAAGAAAACCGTTGTTCATCTAGGAGAGAGTGCTGAAGCGGTCATACACACGGATTTTGGGGATTTACCTGCGGATTGGCCAGATTGGGAGATGCTGTAATCATTCCTGTACTGCAGTTTTATCAACCGCAAGAAGGTCTCTACAACAAGTCATACCATTTGTGCCGTTGAGCCAGTTCCAGAAGAACCTGTTCGGCAGACCCTCAACCATCAGAACCCGAAGCAGCGGACCGCCAAGAAGCCAGCACCACAAGAAGTGGAGTCCTCTGGTGAAGCTGGTGATGCAGTACGCTCCTCCAGTACTAGCATGCTTGCCAGGTCCCTAGGAGGTGGAGTCGTGTTATAGTTTTGCCGTTACGCAGAACAGAAAGGTTAGAGATACTATACCTGACGCTACCCCCACGTAGGTCAGAACGTATCACTAAAGGTAAACTACCTGTTCGCTATCAGGAGTAGTCCTAGTAGACTAGTTAGCAAAGACCCAGACCGGGTTTTTGTCACTGACAAAATGTTAATAGTTTGAAATATATTATATATTTATGTGTCTTTTTCCCTAATGGACTGCGTGGCTGTGGACTGTGCCAGCCCAAGAAACTTGTCTTTGTAAATAGTTGCGCTTCGGTGCTTTATCTTGGTTTTACATGAAACCCACTATACTAAACTACCTCTGAAGAAAAACCCGTATGGTGGGCTAGAGTGAGGTCTGGAGTCAGAAGTCCTGCAGCCCACCAGGACCCACGTGGGAGGTTTTTGGTGCGGGTCCTCCAACAAGTATCTTGTATATATGAGAATTGTTTGATATTTTGTATACTTTTGATACTTTTGTATTCTTCATTGTACAAATTGTAACGTTAAAGAAGTCGTACCTCCGGATGGGAAGAGTTATAATGTTGTTGTTAATGCAAAACAAATGTTCTTTTTGTCTTTTACAGCCCGGGAGTGCTGTGTTTTACCAAGGGGGTGTGTAGCCAGCTATGCAGGCACACATAAAAGTCCAGGGAGTGCACAGGAAGGTACAGCAAAGCTTGATATCTATGCACTTCACTCACACTTTTAGACACACCATCAGGGGCACAAGAGGATGTGACACTTTAGCCAATCAGAGTTCAGTCTGTTTCCTGTCTTCGGACAGTGCAGTTCAGTGCCAGTGGAGTTCTGGGACTGGAAGGAGAGGAGGATAGGATTGAATCCTCGCAGAGTTTGCGTAGCCTCACCTGACAAAGAAGTGGAGGCTAGTACGGGTGAAGTGGATCATCCTAGCCTAGTCAGAGCTCCCTTAATCAGTACCTCAGCAGAAGCAGAAGCAAGGAAGATACTGAGAAGCTGCTCAGCGAGCTCTGGAGAAAGTTGACATTCCATCGAAGCTACAAGTGTTTATGCTAGAGCGAGAGCAGGGTGAAGGGCAAAGGGAGAAGATAGAGAAGTGCAACAGGTATTGGATTACCTGCACTAAATTGCCGGCACCGGAGTCCGAAGCGTTGCTAACAGTTTCAAGTTTAGTAACAAGAAAACCGGAGGCATCTGGACTACAGGTCGCAGAGAGGCAGCCCTAAGTGTCAGTACGTAATCGGAGGTCAGGAGGAACAAGGCTTTTTAGCAGGGCCCCGCATAAAAGGACTCTGTTCTCACCACATAGAAGGCTCCACCACAATATTGGCCGGGCAGTACAGCTATTGAGAAGCTGGAGATTCAGAGTTAACTTCGCTCAGACAAGTTGGACTCACATGTATTGGAGTAAAGGAGGCCATAACCTGCTCAGCTGTTACCCGAATGTGCACTCTCCACCCCGACCAGCTCCCGGGATCTGCTTGAACCATCTACCAGTAAAAGGTATGAAAAGAGTGTATTGTGTGCGACTGAATTATTATCTACACCCTGCATCATCGTCACCATAGACTTCCAGGGACCCGTTCACCTGTGGGAGACTTACTACCAAGCTGCCCCATAACATCCCTGTGAAAGTCCTTAGAGCAGCGCTGGTCCAAATGACAACCCCCATAGACTTCTATGGCTCGGCTCCGAGTACCCCATAGCCCTGGTATCCACAATTGTGGTGCGAGTCACATGCATCTCAATATCATTAGGTAAGGACTTCGATTAGGCCACTCTAAAGTCTCAAATTTGTTTTTCTTAAGCAATGCAGAGGTGGACTTGCTGGTGTGTTTTGGATCATTGTCCTATTGCATAACCCAAGTGCACTTCTCCTTGAGGTCACAAACAGATGGCCGGACATTCTCCTTCAGGATTTTTTGTTAGACAGCAGAATTCATGGTTCCATTTACCACAGCAAGTCTTCCAGGTCCTAAAGCAGCAAAACAGCCCCAGACCATCACACTACCACCACCTTAATTTATTGTTGGTATGATGTTCCTTTTCTGAAGTGCTGTGTTACTTATATGCCAGATGTAAAAGGACGTACACCTTCCAAAAAGTTTAACTTTTGTCTCGTCAGTCCACATAGTATTCTCCCAGAAGTCTTGGGGATCATCGACATGTTTTCTGGCAAAACTGAGATGAGCCTTTATGTTGTTATCGCTCAGCAGTGGTTTTCGTCTTGGCACTCTGCCATGCAGGCAATTTTTGCCCAGTCTTTTTCCTATGGTGGATTCAAGACATTAACTGACATTAACTGAGGCAAGTGGAGGTCTCCAGGTCTTTGGATGTTGTTGTGTGGTCTTTTGTGACTTCTTGGATGAGTCATCGCTGCGTTCTTGGGGAAAATGTTTTCACTGTTTGTGGATAATGGCTTTCCTGTGGTGCGCTGGAGTCCCAAAGCTTTAGAAATGGCTTTTATACCTTTTCAGACTGAGAGATCTCAAGTACTTTTGTTTCTCATGTGATCCAGAATTTATTTGGGTCACAACAGTACAGGTATGTCTAGGTTTTGAGGATCTTTTGATCTACTTCACTTTGTCAGGCAGGTCCTATTTAACTGATTTCTTGATTGAGAACAGGTGTGGCAGTAATGAGGCCTGTGTGTGTGGCTAGGGAATATGAACCCAGCTTCCCAAAGATATGATGCATCATAGTTAATTTTTTTTTTTTTTTTTTTTTAGGGCAATCACTTTCTACACTTTCTGTAGGTTTAGATTTCTTTTTCCTTAGAAATAAAGATCTTCTTTTATAAACTGCATTTTGTGATTACTTGTGTTATATTTGTCTAATATTTACATTTGTTTGGTGATTTGAAAAAGAAATATGCATAAGAATAGGAAATCAGGATGGGGTGAACACTTTTTCACACAACTGTACATCTGATAGACATCAGCTCTGCAGACGATGTTCGGCCATTGCAGGGTTAACAGTGCAGCGCTTCCCTGAGCGGTGCAGCTGCAGTGGGAGCAGTGCCGCATTGCACTGCAGATCTCGGTGATTGAGGGGTTGATACTGCAGCACATTGCAGGGTCTCTTCTATAGTGCACAGATCATGTACATTTTGGGTCTGGCCCCTGCAGGGTTAATAGTGAGGGCAGGGGTCCCTTTGAGGGGCTGAAGGCTTCCTGCTGCAGGTGAAGTACAGAACAGTGAAATCCCTGCTGCATTATTTATCAGCCTCATTTAATAATTCACCGCCCTGTGTGCAGAAATACAGAGGTGAGGGACGGAGGCACAACGAGGGGCAGATGGTGGGCTCAAGTGGTCTCTGATCTCCGCTTCTAGTTTTGCTAATCGATTATATCATTATTATCAGACATTGCAGCAAGTGCCCTAATGTACCCGGAATACAATGTTATCACATAATTTTATGTTCATCTACTTCTAGGAAAACTGGGAGAAAACCCAAATAGAACAGCACATAGGGGGTCCACCAAAACCTCCACATTACAAGGGAAGGGGAGAAGTGGAAAATGGCACATAGGGTTTCCATCAAAACCTCCACATTTAGAAGAGAAGGGAGAAGCAGAAAACGGCACACACGGGGTCCACCAAAACCTCCACATTACAAGAGAAGGAGAGATGTGGAAAATGACACATGGGGACCACCAATACCTCCACATTACAAGGGAAGGGGAGAAGTGGAAAATGGCACATGGGGACAGCCAAAACCTCCACATTACAAGGGAAGGGGAGAAGTGGAAAACGGCATATGGGGTCCACAAAAACCTCCACATTACAAGGGAAGGGGAGAAGTGGAAAATGGCACATGGGGACAGCCAAAACCTCCACATTACAAGGGAAGGTAAGAAAGCATTTTCGGACATATACATATACTGGAGGCAAACGTCCAGACGCACTCTACTGCGACTGAGTGTTCACCTCCTGTAGATGTACATGCCCCAAAATGATGCACCGCAGAGCCCACATTTGCTCTGTCAGCATGATTATAGTCTGTGGCCACATCGGCTCATATGCCTGAATCCTATTTTAGGGGGTTTCGGATGTAAGCCCGACGGCGCCACTGAACGGAGCTTAAATGAAATGTGAAAGCAGCCTTAGCAAACTCTTCTGTCCCATGAAATTTACCCTGGTGGTGACTTTTATTTTCCTTCCACATGTGCTAGCACCTGTGCTTCCAGAGAACAGCGCTTTCCCCTGCACCACCCCTTCCCCCACATATCTGACTGTTATCTGGGCTCCCCTCGAGATTCCCTAGGGTGGCTGTTTATGTGGACTGTCTCTTCCCGAGAGGCGATGTGGCTCTGTTATCTTGTCGCTCTTCCCTGAGGTGGCTCTGCTATTTATACACTTTATCCCCTCCTTACTTACCCACCTCATAGTGGTGGCTCTCTTGTCTTTGAGCTATGGAAACCCACACCTTTACCCCAGGAATGGCTCTGTTATCTGTATGCCCTCTTCCTCTACTGGTGCTTGGTGCTCTGTTATTTGGGTGCTCTTTCCTTGGGAGCTGGTTCTGCTATTTGGGCTCTTCCTTACTGTGTGCATTTGTTATCCGGACACTCTTCCCAGCCAGAAGTTGCTCTTTAATCCGGGCTTTCTTCTCCTAGGGGTGGCTAGGTTATCTGGCCTCTTTCCAAGTGTGGCTCTGTTATCTGACATCGTGTCCAGGGATGGCTGTTATCTGACCTCTTTACTTGGGATAGCACTGTTATTTGAGAGGTGGCTCTGTTATCTGGCCTCTTCCCTGGGGACTTGGCTCTGTTATCTGGGCTCTTCCCTGGGGTCATGCCTCTGATATCTGGGCGTGCTCTCTGGGGCTTGGCTCTGTTATTTGGACTCATTCCTAGGGTAGCACTGTTATTTGCGTGGTAGCACTGTTATCTGGACTCTTTTCTGGGGGTTTGGCTCTGTTATCGGGGCTCTTCCCCAGAATCTTTGCTCTTTTATCTGGACTCTTCCCTGTAAGGCTTGACTCTGTTATCTGGGCTCTTCCCTAGAAGGGCTTGGCTTTGTTATCTGGGCTCTTCCCCAGAATCTTGGCTCTGTTATCTGGGCTCTTCCCTGTGGGGCTTGGCTCTGTTATCTGGGCTCCTCCCAGGAAGGGCTTGCCTCTGTTATATGGGCTCATCCCTGTGGGGCTTGGCTCTGTTATTGGGTGCTTCCCTGGGAAGGGTCTAGCTCTGTCATCTTCCTTGAGGGGCTTGGCTTTGTTATCTGGACTCTTCCCTGTGAGGCTTGGCTCTGTTATCTGGGCTCTTCCCTGGAAGGGCTTAGTTCTGTTATCTTGGCTCTTCCCTGTGAAGCTTGGCTCTGTTATCTTGGCTCTTCCCCAGAATATTGGCTCTGTTATATGGGCTCTTCCCTGTGAGACTTGGCTCTGTTATCTGGCTCCACCCTGGAAAGGCTTGGATCTGTTATATGGGCTCATCCTGTAGGGCTTGGCTCTGTTATTGGGTGCTTCCCTGGGGGGTTTGGCTCTGTCATCTGGGCACTTCTGTGGAGGGGCTTGGCTCTGTTATTTGGGCTCTTCCCTGGGGGCTTGGCTCTGTTAACTGACTTCTTCCTTGTGTGGCTTCGCTCTGTTATCTGGGTGCTCTGCCCGGGGCTTGGCTCTGTTATCTGGGCTCTTCCCTGTGGGGCTTGGCTCTCTTATCTGGGCTCTTCCCTGGAGGTGCTTGGCTCTGTTATATGGGCTTTTCTATGTGGGGCTTGGCTCTGTTATCTGGGTGCTTCCTGGGGAAACTTGGCTTTGTTATCTGGGCTCTTCCTGGGGGCTTGGTTCTATCTGGGCTCTTCCCTGGGGTGCTTGGCTCTGTTATCTGGGCTGCTCCCTGGAGGGGCTTGGCTCTGTTATCTGGGCTATTCCCTGGGTGACCTGGCTCTTTTATCTGGGTACTCTGCCTTAAGGTACTGCCACACTAAACAATCCCGCTAGCGATCACGATAACGACGCATACTAATGCGATCGCTAGCGGGATTGTTTCTATATCGCTAAATGCGGCCACATTTAGCGATATAGTTAACGACGCTATCGCCGTTAGCGATCTTCTTAACTACTTTAGCGGTACAAAAGTACCGCTAAATCGCTAAGAAAAGGTGCCACACAGCGATAAGATACTTACCCAGCGGGAGCGCCGACGAGAAAATAGGGTCCGGAACGATTCCAGCGACGAGCGAGATCACAGCAGGAAGCTCGTCGCTGGAAGCTGCCGCACTGAACAATATCGCTAACGGGATCGCTAAATAGTGACGTGTTTTAGCGATCCCGTTAGCGATATTGTTTAGTGTGGCATACCCTTTAGGCTTGGCTCTGTTATCTGCTCTCTTCCCCGAGGGGGGCTTGGCTCTGTTATCTGGGCTCTTCCCTGAGGGGTTTGGCTCTGTTATCTGGACTCTTCCCTGGGAAGCTATGCTCTGTTATTTGGGCTCTTCCCTGGTTGCTTTGGCTCTGTTATCTGGGCTCTTTGCTGGGGCTCTGTTATTTGGGGGCTTGCTCTATCCTGGTTCTCCATTACTTTGATTATGCAGGCACATTTTCATGTTATATGACTGTTCTCATAACTCCCCAGAACCATTATCTCTGACCCCTTTACAGTTAGCAGCCCCCTTTACATGCATTCAGTTACATAGAATTTACTGTGTAATCAATTCCAAGACAGAAGAATCACAGAAGACTAAGAATTTATAGAAATAACTTGTTTTATTGGCGCGTCTGGGGAAGAAGAGCGAAAAAAATCTAATTTGCATATATAATCCATGCGCATATATCAGATATAGATCTATCCTCTTACAGCCATTTATTAATATAGATTTATGTCACATGCTATATACAAGGGAGATTTTAAGGGGGGCGTTGCTTTTTCCCACCATCCACCAGATTTAACCCATTCACTCGTGGAAGAGAGACCTGCAGGAGTGCAGCGGCGACAGACTTTGGTGATCAGCGTTAAACCTGGTGAAGGGCTAGTGTTGTATATTCGTGTGGGCAGAGGGGTCAGTATTACCCATAAATCCCTTAGAGCTTGCATTTTGAAGAGATTGGGAATCTGTCCAATTTTTGGGGTAGCTGCATGAACCCTACATTCTAGGTGCGGTAGCGGTGGGGGAGGGGAGGAGGCAGCCCGCAGCTTTGTGCTAAGGTTTGATATTTTGGGAGGATATTCCCATTGGATGGATCTGCTCAGCCATGGCGCCCCCGTCTGAATCTCTTTGTGCATCTCGCTCTGTGTTTCCAGTTGGAGGCTTCTTGGAGCCAATCTTCTAGGATGAGGAGAAATGGAAGCTCTGTGTTTTTTTTTCTTTTTTGGCCGGGGGAATGGGGGAGTCACGCAGGGGAGAGACACGCATGCATTGAACACGCTATCCGGAACATTGACATTGAATGGGGACAAATTCTTTTTGATCCCTTCCCCCATCGTTACATGACGAGAGGGAGTCCAGAGACTGAATCCTGCAGCAGAATTGAAGAGTGGAGGACTGTGGACTATACGCTTCCGGCAGGAGCTGAGGGGGGAAAAGATACAAAAAGGAAACGATTGATACATTACATAATAGATGTCCAAGGAAGGTGACATCATCTCCACCCCTCTAACAAGTGGAGCAAGGCCAGGTCTTCTTTTCCTCCAAAAATTTTAGGACCAATTCTTTTAAGAAATGTAGCACCACTCTCCTACCCCTTAAAGGAACCTTGCCTCTTTGAAAGATGAATCATGACTCCCTTTAAAAAAAACTAAAAAAAAGCTGCACCATCCCTGTCCCATTTAACAAAGTGTAGCAGTATCCCCAAGGAGAAATCTGGCACCGCTCCTCAACTTCTTCCACCACCACCCAACTGCAGAATTCTTCCTTCAAAATCTCTTTCAAGTCGTCTGACACCAACCCAATTCCTCTTAATAAATCTGATTCCACCCTCTTTGGGAATCGGGCTCCACCCTACAAGTACATCTGGCCACACCCTCATTAATTTAAAAACATCTGACCCACTCATATTTGGATATAACACCTCCATAATATTTTCGAGAAATCTGTCCCTGTCCCCATTCTCTAGAAATCTGGCTCCATCCCCATTTTTTTAGGAAATATATCCCCATCAGGAAATATGGCCTCGTCTCCATTGCGTTCCAGAAAACTGGTTCCACTCCAGTTCCTTTCTAGAAATCTGGCCCCATCCCCATTTCTTTTTAGAAATCTGGCATCACACCCATTCTTTTCAGGAAATTTAGCCCTACCTCATCTGTAAATATGACCCCGCCCCCACTCCATTCTACAAATCTGGTTCCACCCCTAGTCCTTTCTAGAAATCTAGCACCAACGCCATTATTTTCAGGAAATCTAGCCCCACCCCATTAGAAAATATTGCCCCAACCCTCTTCCATAATAGAAATCTGGCCCCACCCCTATTCCACTCTAGAAATCTGGCCCCACCCCATTCCCTTCTAGAAATCTGGCTCCACCTCCAGTCTATTCTAGAATTCTGGACCCACCCCATATACTTCAAAAAATCAGACAATACTCCCCAATAGTCCCAGGAGCAGCACTTTCAAGCAATGTGGCATCACTGTCTGAGACATTTCCAGTTGAGGGATTTACTAAAAATTACAGGTTGGGGTGGTTTCCTTTACTTAATTCTGCCTCCCACTTTCCAAAGGGGAGATCTGCTACTATACAAGAGCGACTCTATCTGAAGCACCCAGCAATGAGGCCTATGTAATACATTGGGTCTCCTGTGGTGGCGCTGCAGAAGAATAAAACACCTGCAGATTCAGGATGATCACCAGAGGAAATCAGTGATCAGACAGTCTTAACAACAACACAAAAAGGGATTGATCAGTAGAGAACTCTTTGAACGATTGCACTTACTTTGAGTTTGTAGAGGCTGCCGTCCTTCAGATTGGGATCCACTAAGTTGAAAAGTTAAAAAAAATGTAAATTAATATTATATTTTAGATTAAAATATTTGATTCAATAATGAACAGCTCTGAAACAAATATGCTGCACCGGTGGCAGCTGTAGAGAATGACAGGAGTTACAGTATTTCAGATTAGCCTTGCTGGAATGCTCATGCTCCCTTGTGGCTGCTTAAGTGAATTACTTCTCCAAATGTATATAGAAAATGTATAGGCATCAGAGGGGGGGTCTCAGAAAATGAGGTTTCAAGTAAATGGACCACTAGATAAATAAAAGAAGTGCCTTTGAAATCTAATAAATGATTAATGCTGATGTTAAGAGCTATTGATGAATACCAGACAGAGTTGGAGAGGTGGGGGGCTCTATAAATATAACATGTCTGTCTGAGCCTCAGCTGCAGCAGCGGCTGGTATGAAAGAGTCTGGGCAATTCATTATAGAAGCTGGCACAGCAGGTGCGATGCCTCTGATGGCAGCGGGTTCACAGAGCCGACCTCTCGCTGGGGGCAGATTGACAGCTGCTATTGTTATGAATGGTATCACACTGCCGCTGATACAATGTATTCATCCTGCCCGGCAGGAGCGGCATTGAGGAGACCGAATGTTCAGTCTGATAGAAAGGTTCCAAAAAAAGGTTATGTAATCTGAAGTTAAAGTTAAGATAGAAAAGTGTCAGGATATTTAAGCGGGGGCGGGGACAAAGAGCAGGGCGAGGGTGGGGACAAGTGATAGGGCGTGGGCGGGGCTTGTCACTTACTTTGCATTCCTTTGTTTGCATTTGAATTTATTACCTGTTGAAAAATAGACAGTAAATGGTTATTAAACATTGGAGGGGCGACAGAAGGATACAGGGCACTTTTGTCTTTGTAATAATGGATCAACAGTGTACACAATGTGGCAGCCATGGAGATGAATGGTCATATATGTGATATAGAGACTGATCGAGTTCTCCATACTAGGAGCCTCTTCTAGAGAGCAGCTCTCAGTTCTGGCTCATAGAAGGATGGGGGTCCAGGAACGAAACCAGCATGGATGGGGGGAATTATACAAAGAGGGAGCCCAGGATGGAGGGCATTACACTAGGAAGGGTCCCATGATTGAGAACATTACACCAGGAAGGGGTTCAGTGTGGGGGACATTATACTAGGAAGAGGCTCAGGATGGGGGACATTATACTAGGAAGAGGCTCAGGATGGGGGACATTATACTAGGAAGGGGCTCATGATGGGGGGGCATTATACTAGGAAGGGGCTCAGGATGGGGGACATTATACTAGGAAGGGGCTCAGGATGGGGAACATTATACTAGGAAAGGGCTCACGATGGGGGACATTATACCTGAATGAATTCCAGGATGGGGACATTGTACCAAGAAGGGGTCCAGGATGAGAACATTACACCAGGAAGGGGTTCAGGATGGAGTACATTATACCAGAATGAGGAAGAGGATGGGGGACATTATACAAAGAAGGGGGACAGGATGGAGGACATTATACCAGGAAGGGGCTCAGGATGGGGGATATTATATCTGAATGAGGTCCAGGATGGGGTACATTATACTAGGTAGTGGCTCAGGATAGGGGGCATTATACCAGGAAGGGGCTCAGGATGGGGGACATTCTAGCAGGAAGGGGCCCATGTTGGCTGACATTATATCAGAAAAAGGCCCAGGACAGGAGATGTTATTACAGAAAAGGGCCAAAAGGGCCATGACTGGGAGATTAATTACAGAAAGAGGCCAGGACTGGGGACATTACTACAGAAAGAGTCAAGGACGGGGGATATTACACCAGAATTAGGTAGATGATGGGGGACATTATAACAGGAAAGGGCTCAAGATGGGGAAAACATACCAGAATGAGGTCCAGGATGAGGGACATTATACCAGGAAGAGACCCATGATAGGACATTATACCAAGAAAGGGGAGATTTTACCAGGAAGGGGCTCAGGATGGGGGACATATACCAGGAAGGGGCCCATGTTGACTTACATTGTAACAGGAAAAGGGCCACGACAGGGGATGTTATTACAGGAAGGAGCTTAATTACAGAAAGAGGCCAGGACTGGGAACATTATTACAGAAAGGGTAAAGGATGGGGGATATTATTCCAAGAAGGTGCCAAGATGGGGACCCTATTATATAGTGAAGCTTTATGTCTTATAGGATCTATAACACTGCAAAGGCCTAAACATCTGACAAACATGGAGGTGGAGGCCCAGGGCCACATTTTGCACCAGGGTTCATTGGACTCTAGTTATGCCACAGGCCACTAACACTTCCAAAACAGGTGAAATTATGCGTTATAATGAAGGTCCCAGATGCAAAGGTCCCAAATATTTTTCTTTCACAGGGGCCTCTTCTGTCTGTGTCTGCTTCTGCCATAATAGGAGCTAAGGATAGGGGTTTTGTACATGAAACTACCCTTTAATTATGGCCAGGGGATGGCAATACTTACTAATAGCAGTAATGATCCCAATACAAACATGACGATTGCAAGAATAAGTCCGGTCATCCGTAGAGTTTCATAATCTGAAATCAGAGAAGGTTGGAGAAGTGATGGATCCCTGGGGTCAGTACAAGGAAATGGGGGTTTATTGTCCTGCTGCCGCGTGCTAAACATAACACCCTGTGGTGAGATCTGTGTGACTACAGGCGGTATTTCTGTACTATCCTCAGATGTGCTCTGTCACTGATTACTGCTCCATTTTCCAGGAGTGATCAGTACGATCCTCTAGGGCAGAGCTTCTTATTTGCAGTCCCTCACAGTTTCTGTTATGTGTAGTTTTCATAAAATCTCTGTATGGCGGCATTATTATTATTGTACTGTGTACATTGGTGTTATTAGGGCATAGTATAGAGCTATAGAAATACTATAGGACAGTGTGCTTCAGCATTATTTATAATGTGCTCCTTGGTATTTGAGCATAGTATAGTGCTATAGTGTGATCACTGTGTAGAAATACTGTTTCAGCACTGTATGTGCACAGTGTTATAAATAATGCTGCCATACATTGCAGCTACAGAACTGCTGAACAATAATCTCCCTTTCATCCTATTAGGGCACTGTATGGTAGCATTATTTATAATACTGTGTACATTGTTATTATTTGGGATTAAATGCTAAAATGTAAGCATGCTACAAAAATACTAGGGCAAACTCCAAAGAATAGGAATGCACACAAGGAATTCATAAAAAAATATACTTCACTTTATTTCAACAAGTAATAAGATCATGAACACAAGACGTGTAAGAGAGACTGGCAGTGGTAACCCAATGGGGTGGAACCACAAAGTTAACCAGGCATAGGTATAGACAGTCACATCCACATATTACATATGCATATAGAAACAGATGCTAAATAGCAAAATGCCCACCAAAGCATATAACCCAACTACAATGAGTCACCTATAGATAGGGCTACTAATATAGGGCAAAGTAAGGAAAGCTGTAAGCCAGTCCAATACCTCAAAAGTGCATATGCAGTGAAAATCAGTAGTACATACCTGGAACTCAGTGGTGCCACCCTCCCCAACGCGCGTTTCGGCGCTGTGCCTTCTTCCGGGGGCACAGTATTGCGGTATTATTTGACTGTGCTACACTGGTATTCTTTGTGTGTGGTGTTATGATCTGAGCACTGTATAGCGATAATATTGGGGCACTGACAGTATTATTTAAAATTTTGCATACAATGGGATTATTTGTGCGTGCTATATTCATATGATATGAGCTCTGCATAAGAATACTACTTGGCATGGTCTGGGGGCAATATTTATATTACTGTGTGCACTGGTATTATTTGGGCTTAGTATAGTGATATGAGTGTTGTATAGAAAACTATTATGGCACTGTATGGCCACGTTATTTATAAGGTTTTGTACATTGGGATTATTTAGGCATATTATAGTGAGATGACATGAACACAGTAAAGCAAACTATTTGTGCACTATATGGTGCTGTTATTTATAATATTATGTTCATTGGTATTTGGGAATATTATAATGATATGATGTGAGCGCTGTATAGGAATATTGTTACTATAATATGAGCACTGTATAACAATACTTAGCACTGTCTGGTGACATATATATATTACCATGTGAACTGTTATTGTTTGGGCATATTATAGAGATATGATGTGAGAGCTGTATAACAATACTATTTGAGCACTTTATGGCGGTATTACTTATATTATTGTGTACTTTGGTATTATTTGGGAAAATAATGATATTAGTACTGTATAGCAATACTATTAGGGCACTGTCTGGCAGCATTATTTATAATATTGGGTAAATTGGTATTTGTGCAGAATATAGTGATACGATGTGAGTGCTGTATAGCAATACTATTTGGCCATTGTATGGTGGTATTATTTAAAATATAGTGTAATTTGGTTTTATTTGTGCAGAATATAGTGATATGAGGTGTCCACTGTATAGTAATGCTATTTGGTCACTGTCTGGTGGCAATATTTATACTACTGTGTGCACTGGTATTATTTGGGCTTATTATAGTGATATGATGAGTGCTGTATAGAAAACTATTAGGGTAGTGTATCGCGGCATTATTTATAATTCTGTGTACATTGGGAATATTTGGGTATATTATAGTGAGATGATGTGAACACAGTATAGCAATACTATTTGGGAACTGTATGGCGGTGTTTGTGCAAAATATAGTGATATGATGTAAGTAAGCGCCATACAGCAATACTATTTGGCCACTGTATGGTGGCATTATTTATAATTGTGTACATAGGTATTATTTATTCAGAATATAGTGATATGATGTGAGTGCTGTATATCAATACTATTTGGCCATTTTATGGTGGCATTATTTATAATATTGTGTATATAGGTATTATTTATTCAGAACATAGTGATATGATGTGAGTGCTGTATAGCAATACTATTTGGCTATTTTATGGTGGTATTATTTATAATATTTTGTACATTGGTATTTGTGCACAATATAGTGATATGTAGTGCTATGAAGTGAGCGCTGAATAACAAAACTACTTGTCTGGTGGCAATATTTATATTACTGTGCCCACTGGTATTATTTGGGCTTATTATAGTGATATGATTGCTGTATAGAAAACTATTAGGCACTGTATGGAAGCATTGGGCATATTATAGTGAGATGATGTAAACACAGTAAAGCAATACTATTTGGGCGCTATACGGCAGTATTATTTATAATGTGTTCATTGATATTTTGGAATATTATAATGATATGATGTGAGTGTTGCATAGGGATATTATTAGGGGATTTAATGTAGAATATGGGCATTGGATAGCAGTATCAAATGGCATCTCTGTACAGCCCTGAAAAAGCTGTATTCAATGATTGCCTTCCAATACTGGCTATATAAATGCACCTGATCCTCCGAATATTGAAAAATATCATATTATCAATGCTCTGGACTTACCGTAGACAAAAGGGTTTTCATTTCCGTATATGTTGACTACGAGAGAGACAGAAAGTCCAAATTATAACAATCACATGATCTATGTATTAACCCCGCACAGCCCATTCCTTTCCACAAACGAATGTAGAGTAAGATGCATTGATTCCACTCTAATACCGCAATGTCCAACCTTGACAGTTATTGGCAAATCCAGACCCCAACTTGCAGATTTCCCCATTGCCCAGAAGAATAAAGATTTATTTTTAGGCTTGGAGTCATTTATTAGGTTTAATTTTTGAGGTACCCTTGTAGGGTCTCAGTTGCCCAGACAATAAACGGTGTATCTAACGGTAGAGACAGATCCCCAGTCTATACTTTGCACATCGCTAATAGATGCAAACGTGCTGCTCTGCTTCTACGGCAGCTGCAACAAGCAGGAAAAAATCAATGAGTCTTACTGGTATTAATATGTCGTTTGCTTCGAGTCTTATGTCCTTTAAGAGTCTCACAAGTGATCCTTAAAGGTAAAGTTCCCATTTGTCCTTATGTTTCTATGTGGCATTACATTGGCATCCACTATGGGTGCGGACATATGACCACTGGATCAGTCCTGATTGAATGGCTAAAACTGCAAACTCTTCAAATGAGTATATTTGGAGGTCTCTGCAGAGAAAAGTCCAGAACTATTACAATAAGAGTGCAAAGTGTGTTCAGGATCCTTAAGAGCATTAATTCCTGGTGGCCCAAGCTAAAAGACTGCGATTGATTTTATTTCTAAGTGGCTGAGTCTACTTTGAGTCGCATGCTGGGAACCTAATGGTTGCACATTTTTATGTAGGATTTAACAGCCAGATCTGAGTTTTACAAAACTCGAGAGTCTTGGGTGCAACTCCACTGCTGGCCACCAGGAGGCAGAAAAGAGCCAGAGTTTTGAAGATGTTTACTGAAAAGGCAAATTGTGCAGCAAAACACAGTTAATTAGTATCAGACCCAGAGCGGATGATCGAATGAAGGGGCGGATCGTGCATCTCATTGTGTGCCGCTCGGCGGATCGTGTATCTCATTGTGTGCCACTTATTTGCAATGACACCAAAAGTAAAAAAGACTTGTTGCGAGTCACCCACTTTCCAAAGGGGTTGTCTCTTTAAATTTTAAAGGGCCCCCCAAAACAAATCCGTTTGTGTTACATTGTGTGAAACCTTGGTTGGTTAAAAAAAATTCAACCGCCAGTGGTGCCAAATGGAGCTGAATTTTGTCTTGATCACCTTTAGCAACAATTTTTTACTTTGCAAAAAATGGTTTTACGGGTCGAAGGGTTTTGGACCCCATGGGCCCCAGAAGACCCGACAGGCTGCCATTGGGGGGGACAGTAATTTTTTCCTATTATTAGAAAAGCCGAAAAGATTTAAAAGTTCCTCCAGAGTCCTAATTTTCAGGGGCCCACCCTAATTAAATGAGTTTAGAAAGTTTTTCACCCCTCTAAATTTTTCGTTTTTGGGTTTCATTGCAGTCATTTGGTAAAATTTAAAAAAGTTCATTTTTTTTAAATGTACATTGCACCCCCCCCCTTTACTGGAAAAAAAAAGCGAAAAGAAAAAATTTTTGCAAAAATTTTTAAAAAAAAGAAACGAAATATCCTTTTGGGGGTAAGTATTCAGAACCCTTTGTCAGTATTGAGGAGGGGAAAACCCTTTTTTAGCTAAATTAATGTCATGGTCCAGGGCTGGGTTTGGGGGCTGCTTTTCCTTCTAAAGGGTGGGGATGCGGGGGTTAAATTTTTTCCCCCCCCTGTTTGGAGCGGGGTGGGCTATTTCAGTCCGTCCAGGGTTACCAGTGTTGTGATAGCTCAAGCTTCGTTTAAACCTCTGCCCCTTTCCCCCTGATC
>JARQOD010000003.1:418937394-418998627 GCA_033576555.1 Oophaga sylvatica | reverse complement strand
CGGTAACAAAACTACATTTCAGGACATGCAAACAGTGGCTCAATGAAACAGACTAGCTGGACAAACATAATGCAATAACACCTGTAAGCAAGGTTATCTAATTAACTTAACTAAGCTCCCATATAACCACAGGTGAAAATACAGAATGTTATTTGTATTCTGTGCCATGTACAGAAAATACTCAAAATTTCTTTAGTCCATAAATATCAATATTAACTACACTGTGTGTTCTATATGCCAACTACATCTCCAAACTAAACAGTCCAAAAAACTAGAGGTGATACTGTAAAAGCTATAAAGATCCTCATAATATCATAATATCTGCATTTACGGTATTTTATATAAAATATATAATCATAATGTAATTAGGAATGACATTTGGTAGTATAAGTCATCTATGTAACTGAACTCAGGTGACATCAGAGAGCAGGTTATTGTAAATATGCTGAAAAATTCTGTTGCCTGTATTTTAGGCAATATGCAAAAAAAAATCAACTCCTAAAACTCCAAATATAGCAATAGCAACTGAGCGCTCTAATTTACATAACTTAACTAAGCTCCCCTAGAACTACAGGTGACTATATAGAACTGTGAATCATAAAGAGTCTAATATGTCGTTCACATATAATATCAATGCTCTTGAATCAATCAATATCAAATATTTGTGCAGTGTATATCATCTACATCACTAAACTAAGCTCCCTATAACTACAGGTGATAATGTTAAAAATATAATAATCCTCCTAATGATGTCTGCATTTTAGTCTAGCAACAAACAAATATTCAACTTACAAGACTCAACAATTGGGAAAATACAATGGGCAGTGTAAGATGATCTATGTAATTAAACTAAGCTCCTCTATGACCACAGGTCATATTAGAGAGCTGTTGAATCCTTTACTTAGCATCTATATATTGGTATATTGGTATTCTAAGCAATGTACAAAAAAATTTCAAGTCACAGGACTCAAAAATAACAACAACTGCTGAACTCTAGACAATCTACATAACTTAATTAAGCTTCCCTATAACCATACATGAAAAACAGAATGATATTTGTATTCTGGGCTATGTGCATAAAATACTCAAGCTCCATTTAATCAATAAATATCAATAGTAACTGCATTATATGCTCTGTATGCCAACTACATCACTAAACTAAACTCCTTATAACGAAAGGTGAAACTGTAAAAAAATATAAAAATCATCATTATATCTGCGTTTTAGACCATCTATATAAAATATTCAACTTACAAGACTCAACCATTAGCAATTACATTGGGTAATGTAGATAATCTACATAACTTAACTAAGCTCCCCTATGACCACAGGTGACGTGTAGGAAAATGTAAAAAGGCTGATCTTGATATTGTTTGTATTTTAAGCCATGTAGATGATTCACTTGAATCAATATACAGCAATATAGGAAAGATGTATATCTTCGTACCGTGTTAGCCAGTAGATAGAAAAATATTTAGACTTGAGAGTCCTCAGTGGTTGATACCTTTTAATGGCTAACTGAAAAGATGGTAACAAATTGCAAGCTTTCGAGACTACTCAGGTCTCTTCATCAGGCAAAGACTAATACAAAATCTGAAGAATCACATATTTATACACAAGAGGACACAGGAATAATGCAATAGGTAAGACATGTGACGTGAAGCAGAACTGTCATCATGGCAGAGGGATGAACATAAATATTGGGACAGTTCATAGTTCATAGTTCTTAGAACTATGAACTGTTCCAATATTTATGTTCATCCCTCTGCCATGATGACAGTTCTGCTTCACGTCACTTGTCTTACCTATTGCATTATTCCTGTGTCCTCTTGTGTATAAATATGTGATTCTTCAGATTTTGTATTAGTCTATGCCTGATGAAGAGACCTGAGTAGTCTCGAAAGCTTGCAATTTGTTACCATCTTTTCAGTTAGCATTAAAAGGTATCAACCACTGAGGACTCTCAAGTCTAAATATTTTTCTATACAGCAATACTAATTCCACTGTATTTAATTTACCTCACTAAACTAAGCTCCCCTATTACTGCAGGTGACACTGTGGAAAAATAAATCATAATAAAGATATCTGTATTCTAGGCCATGTATATAATAACATAAAAATCACAGGACTTAATAAATAGTAGTGATGAGTGAGCATGCTCGCCACTACTCGGTACTCGCACGAGCATCTCACTGCTCAAGATCCTCGGATGTCGCCGAGTATTTCCGGGGTTTGCTCGGCGGGAGCTCGGGTCCACGCCCTGCATGTTTGGCGCTCTTTATAGAGCCAATGAACATGCAGGGATTGTCTGCCACACACTATAATGCCACAGCCATGTTGGTTGTGACAATATAGCGATTGGCTGGCCGCACAGCGTCATCAAGTCTTTATCAGACCTGCACCGCCATGGTCGTCACAGTCTGCTCAAGAATCAGGCGGTGTAGGGAGAGGTGCTGCTGAGCTAGGGAGAGATTTGCTTGTTTCTTACTTAATGTGGGTATACCATACAGTATACACATGTCCATCTCAAATAACAGTCCTTCTGAGGACTAATAAAGCTGCATAGATATCAGTGCTAGGCAGGCAGGCAGTGTATGTGGCAGACTGCAGTGCATAGAGCAAGAGGGTCCATTCCAGTTCTGTCTGCTGTGCTGCTGCTGCTGCTGCTGCTGCTATTTAAGGTATTTCTAGACATAGCCCCAAGTATCAGGGACCAGGAATAATTTTTTTGGGACCTTAATCCTGATTATTTGCTTTAAAAGCAATCCAGGGAACACCATTTTTCTGCTCCACTTGCTTGTTGGCACTGCAGAATACAGCCAGATTCTTTTCATATTACAGCTCTAAAAATCCATCTATTCAAAACAGTGGTTTGTCCATCACATGGATCTCATATACATGCGCTCAAACTTCTGCCAATTCTGGCCTCCATTTAAATTTTTTTGCAAAGTGTTAGCGAAGTTATTGACACCAGTTTACTGAAAAAAATAGTTACCTACAGGCCAGCTATTTAAAACTGTGGGGACGGGGAACTGGACGTGATGGTGATGGTGCATGCAGAGACCGAGGCCGTGGGCAAGCTGAAATTGGCCCACAACAAGCACCCACATCTTCTCGTCCGACCTTCCTGTCCCAATTACTAGGGGACCGCAGCAGCACACCACTATTGAACCTAGAGCAGTGTCAAAAAATTGTTGGTTGGATAGCGGATAATGCTTCCAGTCACTTTGCCACCACCACCAGCACCACCCTGTCTTCCACATGGTCAAGTTTCAGTAGCCATGAGTCTGGACCGCATATTCCTCACCCTGATCCTGCTTCCTACCACCATGCCAAGTGCCCGTAGACAACTGATCACACACTTGGACACTCCAAAGGCTTGTTCATTTATAGATTCCGGCTTCTCGCCCGGTCCACTTGAAGAGGGGCAAAAGGAGATCGCGTGTAGCGATGCCCAAATATTGGAGCAGCCACGGTCACACTAAAGCGACAGTGGGAAAGTGTCACAAAAGGTGGACGATGATGAGACACAATTGCCAGAAAGTCAAGAGGAGGACCAGGGTGCGGAAATGGAAGACGTGGTGGTGGATGATATAGTAACTGACCCAACCTGGCAACAGGACATGCAGAGCAAGGACAGCAGGACACAGGGGGAGAGAGGTGTAGCACCCGAACAGGCAGGAAGAAGCACTGTGGTGGCCACAGACAGAAGGCGGACAACCGTTCCCCATAACACCAACACGACGGAGGTTGCCAGTACAACTGTTAGATCTTCCCGAGTCTGGTTGTTTTCTAAAGACTCTGCTGATAACCCCAAACAGGCCATTTGCTCCACCTGCCAGGCCAGCATCAGCAAGAGTAGCAAAACTACCAGCCTGACCAACACCAGCATGATCAGGCACATTGCAGCAAAGCACCTGACTTTGTGGGCCAAACCCCACGGTCCAGGAACAGTGTCTGCGGGTGACACCACTGCTTCTTCCACTGTTGTGCATGCAAACCAATCCCCTGTCCATGGTGCATGCGAAGATGCCTCCTGCCCTGCACCTGTTGTTGCACACACTCAACTAGCACCATCAGCAAGCACGTTCATGTCCTTGTCCCAGCGCAGCGTTCAGTTGTTGATATCCCAGTCCTTGGAACGCAAGCGCAAATACGCAGCCAACATCCCACAGGCCACACATTTCGCGACTGCTTGCACTCGAAATATTGCCTTTTAGGCTCGGAGAGACAGAACCTTTCTGCAACCTGATGGCGGCGGCCGTCTCTTGGTACTCGGTCACCAGACGCCACTATTTCTTCCGGTGTGCCGTCCCCTCATTACACAAGCCTATGTCCCACATTATCCGTGCCCTCAACAACGCAGTTACTAGAAAAGTCCACCTAACCAAAGACAAATGGAAAAGTGCTTGTTGGACAGGGACAGTACATCTCGCTGACGGTATACTGGGTTAACATAGTGGAAGCCGGGACTCAGTCAGACCTTGGTATGGAACACGTCCTCCCAATGCCGAGGATTTCGGGCCCTAGGTCAATCAGGGTTGCCCCCCACAGTCTACAGCTCCTGCACCTCATCCTCCTCCTCATCCACCTCCCCTTCAGCCTCCATATCAGAAATGACCACATCAGTCACAAGTTCGAAGCACTGCAGCACTGTCTCAGCCAAGTGGCAACAGGCTGTGCTGTAGCTAATATACTTAGGTGACAAACCGCACAATGCTGAAGAGTTGTGGACAGCTCTGAAAGAGCAGACAGATCTGTGGCTGACACCGCTGAACCTACAGCCAGGCAGGGTCGTGTGTGACAATGGCCAGACCAGAACCTGGTGGCAGCTCTGAGGCGAGGTGAGCTCACACATGTACCATGCTTAGGCCATGTGCTTAACCTCTTGGTTCAGCAGTTTCTCAAAACCTACCCAGAGCTGCGGGATCTGCTTGTCAAAGTACGCCGCCTGTGTGCCCATTTTAGAAAGTCAGCTACAGCTTCCGCCGCCCCTTGCCAGGCTTCAGCAGCGTTTGCAGCTTCTGGCTCATCGACTGGTGTGTGATGTCCCCACGTGATGGAACTCTACACTGCACATGTTGGGAAGGATTTGTGAGTAGAAGGGGGCAGTTGTTGACTACCAGCATCAACAAGGCCATTGGTATTCAGTTCAATCTCCACACACAAGACCTAAGGAGTGGACATGGATGTCAGACATATGTACCATCCTCCAAAACTTTGAGGACTACACCAAGATGGTGAGCGGCGATGATGCCATAATTAGCATCACCATCCCGCTTCTCTGTCTACTGAAATGCTCTCTGCTCACAATCAATGAGGATGCATTGCAGGTGGAGCACGATGAGATGGATCAAAGAACCATACAGGGTGATTACACACAGACCAGCCTCATCTCATCCCAACGTGGGTTGGGTGACAATGAGGAAGAGGAGGAGGAGGAAGAACAGGAGCTAGTTTCATGCACCATAGACGGTACAACCTGCACAACTCTCATACTGTCTGTTCAGCGTGGATGGCCTGAGGACAGGGAGGAGGAGGAGAGAATGGTCAGTCATCCTCTTAGTGAGGACACGGAAGTCTTGCCCGTTAGCAGCCTGACATGCATGGCTGAGTTTGTTACGCTGCCTTTCCCGTGACCCTCACGTTCTCCAAATTTTGTGTGACAGTTATTACTGTTTGGTGACACATCTAGACCCACGCTACAAGGAGAACTTTCTATCTCTTATTCCCGAGGCAGACAGGTCTACTAAAATGGGACAGTACCAGATGGCCCTTGTTACAGAATTAGCAAAAAAATTCCCCTTCTGAAAACACTGGCGGCAGAGTTCACAGTTCGTTGGACAACCAAGGAGCACAGGCGAGAGAGACACAACTCCAATCCAGCAGAGGCAGGGGAACACTGGCAAAGTTCTGGGAGAGTTTTCTCAGACCCTTCCATCGCATGGGACCTGAGGCGCGGGTACTCACACAAGGAGTGCAAAGTTTGGAAAGGTGATGAGGGAGTACCTTGCTGACCGTACCAATGTCCTCTGTGATTCCTCTGTGCCTTATAATTATTGGGTATCCAAGCTGGACACGTGGCATCAACTGTCTCTCTACGCCTTGGAGGTCCTGGCCTGCCCTGCCGCTAGCATTTTGTCAGAGCAGGGTTTTAGTGCCGCTGGTAGAATTATAACTGATAAGCGCATCCGCCTGTCAACTGAAAATGCTGACAGGCTGACTCTTATAAAAATGAGCAAGAGCTAAATTGGGCCAGACTTCTGTACACCACCGAATGATAGCAGTGTAACATAAACTCAAATCCAGTGTCTTTTTTTAGGAGGTCTATTCCCATGCACCTCTTCACACCCACACATGGGTATACGCTTCATGATTTTGACTATTTGCTGTTGTCCTCCTCCTTCTCCTCATCCTCATCCTCCACCACCGTATCACCAGGATGACCATGGTTCGTGATGCAACACCCACATAATTTTTTTAAAGGGTGTTTATGATGGCCGTAAAAAAAAAATTTGTTATGTATACCTCCCAGGGGTAAATGTTTGTCAGCCCATGCACTTAGTGCATGCTCATTACAAGTATAGGAGACCCGCTCCTTTCTAATGGGAACATTTTTTATGAGGCCCTCCTCCACGATTCTTCCAAGGGGCATTGGAGTGCCTCCTAATTTTGGGCAGCCCTTGCATTCACTGCATATTCAAACAGTATGGGAGACCCACTTCCTAATAATGGGAACAATGATTTCAGGAGGCCCTCCTGTACGTCTCTTCAAAGGGGTATTGGGGTGCATCCAAATTTTGGGCAGCCCTGCCACTCACTGCATACACAGTAACAGTATAGAAGACCCACTTTTTAATAATGGGAACAACAAAGCATAGCCGGCTGATGGATCTCTAAGAATAGTAAAGGCCGCCTGATGGCCCTATAAAAATAGGCTTTGTGACTTTCCTACCTTTATGCATGAAACAGGATGTGTCTGATGATATGTCACACACCACACGGCCAGATAAGGTTGTAAAATGTTAAAATGACATTTCCCATTGAATGCATTTGTCTTGCTTGAAAGCAATGCTAAAGTTCAAAAACGCATCGAAAACGCTATGTGTGAACATAGTCCAAGGTGTGGAGGAACATTTTTGTTTTTGGTTATTTATTTTGCCGTACATACAAGTCATTACCCTGGAAAGGATGTTCCTTAACATATTTCCCAGGAAAATTCATTTTGGTTTTGTTTTTGTATGTTTTATTGTAAATCTGTAAAAGTGGCATAACACTCTGACAATATTCTTCACAGCAGTGACCTCGGAGTCAGAAATGCTTCCAGGGGTCTTCCCCATGCTGTTCCCATGTCATTTGAGCACTGTTCCTATAGATTTCAGCAAATTTCTAGTCCCTCTGCAGAACGCCGGGGGGGCCGCCTGAAAAATGCTTGAGTTTCCCATAGACTTACAGTGGGCTCGTTACTCGGGTTGAGCACCCGAGCATTCCAATTTGCTCGACCCGAACAATCAGCACCCGAGCATTTTAGTGCTCGCACATCACTAATAAATAGCAATAAGAGAGTTCAATAATGCAACTAAACTAAGCTCCCTTATGACCATAGGTGATAATTAGAAAATGTAAGAAAAGAACCCATTAGTGCAACCTCAGGAAGAATAAGACATTATACCTTTACTCATATAATCATTGGGCTTTCTGTGAAATGCATGGATATTTTTGTTCACGTAGATCTTTATGTGGCTGCTTTTGACTTTGGCTCCTAAATGAGGATTTTGAACTAATTAACTGAAGGGAATCAAATCCTAGTTTCCTATTAGAGTTTTCTTCCAAGCTTGAACTCCAATTAGTTCCTACAGGGAAGACAATACCTACCTGGTGGATATTTGGAGGCCATTTTACTCTGACCTTGGGCAATGCAGCTGAATCTAGGATTGAGAAGCTCCTGACTGGTCCTCTTAAGTGACTAACTTTCCTTTTACTCTGACCACATACAAGTTAGACCTCCCATGTGGCCTTTTATGATGCCACCATTCATCTCCCCTAATGTTTGCCACAGAGATCTGTATTTCCAAGTGTCAGGTATAATTAGAGTTGGAAGAACAAGATGCCAACAAAAGATTTTCCAAGAATATAGGATCTTGAACAGTTGCTAAGTGACTGACCAGGCGAGGAAAGAAGCCTTGCAGAAGTCAGAGACAAGTAGTTAGGTGATGCCACTACTGCACGTAAAGGATTTCTTTTTATAGGTCGGCAGTTTGTTTCAGTGCCTTCATTACTGCTGAATACATTGAAACATCTGCATAACCTGGCACCCTGAGTGGCACCGGGAGTGGTGGCGAGCATCCTTTTTGTTCTTGGAGAACAGATAAGGGAAACTCAGGAGATCCTATTTCTGGAGTCCCTGAGTGGAGCCACGGGGAAAACCTTAGCAGCTGGCTGCCCCATTATTCATTTCAAGCCATTCCATAGATCTTCCCAAAAGCTCATCCCAGGACACCATTTCGGACAAGGAACCAAATCTTAAACTGGCAAACTGGTATTTTAATCTTTGTTATTATTACATACTACTTACCTATTATATAAACCTAAAAAAGTGCATGCATCAACTAAGAGGGGTGACCAAGTTACTATGCTAGTCTGACCTCTAGAGGACCGCCGGTGGCCATTCATATCAGTGCATGGCCATTGCTCTGCCAACATGTGCTGCGTAATTCCCAAAGATACCTGCAGAGGTGCTATAGAGAAAAAGAGTAATTACATCATTGAGTCGCCTCCAAGGGGGCTGATCGAGGGGACGCCAGTATCAAGACCAACTAATCTTAGGAGGACCATCTACAGCCCATATCCACTGATACCTCGTGAGCCCCCAAAATAAGTTCTTGCACCTCTTTTGGAGCAATATGTCTCATTAAACCCAAGCCAAGTCTAAACTGATTATTTTACAGAATTCTACAAAGGGAATGTCTACCATTATACATTTATGTTGGGGTTAGCACTTATTTTGGGTCTTCAAATATTTTGGGATCACCGGGACAATTTTGTGCCATTTGGGTAACATTTGCAAAAAAAAGTATTAGCATAATCGTCATGTTCCTCATCATTCATCACACCCATCAGCCTAATCATTGCTATTACTTCCATTGAGACGGGGCTCCTATACCCTATCCCCTTCCTCTCCTCCTCCATTCCCCATTCATCCTTCTCACTTATACCAAGTCTCCTCGAGCAGCTCCTGCCCATTCTTAAATCTTTAATGCAGCTCAGCCCCAATCTGTCACTCTGTGGATAATCTAGGATGCCTAATGTGTGCCCCCTGCCCGGATATTTTAGGATGGCCGATGTGTGCACCTTGCCCGTCCCTATGTGACTCCTCAAGTGTGATCCTAATGACTGCAGAGAACTTTCCATGAATCCACCCTCCATGACCCCAATCACTGCATATTGCCCCTCTAAACCTTCTACATGGTCAGTAACCCCCAGAATTTACCCTTTCCCCCTCCAGTGAGCCCTCCTGATCCATTATTAACCACATGTGCTCCAGCTTACAGCAGCACATAGGAAGAGCTGGGACACTGCAATGCACCTGCAGTAAGGATGGAGGAGGAACATACTGCAGAAAAGACGGTCCTCCCTGCAGAATATGGACCCGAGACCTAAAGACGTGCCATGCGGACCAGACATCACCCATAACTAAACCCAATAACTCTTTACATGCTGCATAAAGAGGTTTGTAGCCAGTAGCATGCACCTGGGTATATTAACCCCCTAGAGTCCAAATCTCTACAACACCTGGCCCCTAAGGGCCCCACACATTTTTTTCCATTCTTTTCCTACCTGTTCCGCTTCTTTCGGTTGGGGTGGCCATACTGCAGTACCGGAGGGAGTGACACTAGTTTGCCTGACCCTGTATTGGGGTGCAGAGTTCGGTTGCAATCTATGGGGTGCTATGTCCTATATGCTGTGTGCATGGGTGATGCCAGGAGTCAGTGCATGTAGCAGAGCCCAGTGTGTGCAGTGGATGTAGTGTAGGAACTGCCTGCTCTTATAGAGTGGAGCACTGCAGACCTGAAGTCACACAGCTGGTAAGGTGGGGAGGAGAGGAGGGGGTCCTTACATTTATCCCTCTCTCCCAGGGGGCTCTCTCTCTCTACCAATCACTGCAAGTCTAAACCCCCATCAGCTCCGCCATTGGCCCCCAGATTGGAGAGATGCTCGGGCTGGCTGCAGCTGATTTAGTGCTGAGAGTGCGGAGGAGATGCGGGAAAATAAACTGACCCCATCCCAGGGACAGCGCCCCCCACCGGCCACATAGACCTCAGAATGGTCAAGCCTAATCCATTGCTATAAGGATGGGTTGTACCAAATGACATTCTCATCTTTGCTACATTAAAGGGGGGGTTTATGTTTTCAAATTCATTTTTTTGTAATTGGGTTTTATTAAATGTTTTGCACCGTTTTCCTTTCTGTAGCCTATGGGTTGCACTGTCTACTGCTGGCTGCAGAATGGGTTAACTGAGAATCTGTCAGTGAGCTCATTCTGAGGGTCCAATTGGAGAGTTTCTAACTCTCTTATCTGTCTTTGTCTGAGCTCCTCTCAACTGATTTATGACCACACACCACATCAAAATTGAATGTGAGAGAAACAAGGCGCCCGTGAATACCAAACGGTGCAAAACTGTTAATGAAACCGAACAGCAAAAATGATTTACATGAATTTAAGTAAGCTAAAATTAACCCCAGAGTTGAAAACCCCCTTTCACATATATAGGGCATGGATTGGTATATCTATCTGGAGCTCAGTAATTGGCTCCTTTTAAAATGACAAACTCCTATTTGTTACATTCATCCTCCCCTGAATGCACTCTACTGCATGAGCTGCGCCTGACCAACTGGGATCCCTACATTGACACATGCTCTGCAGCACCTGACATGCCGCTATCTAGCTCTGCTCCACCCCATTTCAAATCCAGTCCTGCTACTCTGACAAGCTCAGCCCTGCTACACTGCTTTGTAGTTGTCTTCAGCACCTAGCACTCTCAGCTCGATGTTCATTTTGGCTCTGCTACACCGAGACTTGTCTCTGCTGTAGCATATTCAGCTCTGCTGTAGCATATTCAGCTCTGCTCTATCCGTCTATGTCTAAAGTGCTGTTCCTGACAAGCTTGGAATATGTACATGAATAAATCATGCGCTGCAAATGCATGACTTGGCCATATCATCCCTGCTCCATCAGTATAGTCAGCTCTCTGCTGCATCTGACACTCAACTCCACCTGATTCGGTGCTGCTAAATTGACAAAGTCAGCTCTGCTGCACCTGAGCCCTCGCCACATGTCCTCATACGACCCATCCTGCCGCTCCTTCCGTTGGCATCTCCTCATTCCTCCATATCCAGACTGTACAGCCGCATCCATGCCCCCTGGTCCAGCCCTTTAAAGCATCTTTGCACCAACCCCTGTCTGCATCTCCCCTCCCCATTACATTGCTGCATGATGAACCAGCCCACAGCTCCATGTTCACATGTCCCAGATCTAGAGAGAATCCTGCACATCCCATAAATCCTCCGATGCCATCAGATAAAGCAGTTTTTATATTTCTGAGTATATTCTCCTTTAAGGAACACAGAGCAGAAACTGATCCATTGTATTCTATGGAGCCCACCCCCAGACTGAGCAGAATACAATGTTTACCTTCTCTCCAGAGTGTTCTTTTAAGTTAATTCCTCCATTTCTCCCATTAACTAGTTATGTCTCAGCCGTTCCTCGGCTTTCCCTGTGATTCTCAGAATGTAATAAAATATAAATGAAGTCATATCGAAGAAAATAGTTCAGGATCATAAGTGAAAAAAATTACGCTGGTTGTAGTGTGTAGGAGGCGAGACTTAATCTTTAGGCTTTCCGCCCCACATTCATCTCCTGTGCGTCAGAAGACGCAGATTAGATGCATTTATTTGTATTTATGCATTTCTGTGTTTTGTTTCTGTATTTGTATATACAGTACTGTACAAATTGGGCTGTTGTGTAAAAAAAAAAATGCTGCTAAGGAAGAAGCAAGAAGCTTCCAAAAATAGAATTGATGGTTTATTTTCATCAATTAACAAAATGAAAAAGTGAATGAACAATAGAAAAATCTGAATCAGTAATTGGAGAACGGCCTTCATCTTCAAAGCCGCATCAGTTCTCCTTCTAGGTACTTACACAAAGTCAGGGATTGTGTAGGATTATAGTCAGGTGTGTAAGTGACCAATTATATGAAATATTCGGCTGTAGCAGAAGCAGATTGTTCCCCGGAGGCTGGAGAGCGGCACCATAATGAGGGTCCGCAGGAGCTGTGACGCACGGTCGAGGGTCCTGCAAGTTTGAAGGTGAATTTCAGCATTTGGAGTTGGGGATTTGGTCAGGATTCATGGTGTCCTCAACGCTGAGAAATACAGGAGACACTGACACATCATGTAATACCAGCAGGACATATCTGATTGGCTCCAAAACATCCATCCAATGTCATTAAGATTGATGAGTCCTGGAAGTGACGATCCAACCCTAGACCCCCGATCTCACATGAAGAGACAGAAGGATCTACACAAGCCTCCTACACAGAAGATCTGGGCTCAGTAATTTATTGTTCAAACTAATAGTAGTATCCACCAAAATCAAATATTTATTTTATTTACTTAACGGCCTTTGGCTCAATCTCGAGCCATGGCGACTTCATGGATGAACGCTCTGTAGGAAGATCGATCTTTTGCAGCCTAGATAGGTCCACCAGGGCCTTCTCTGCTGTTATCTTGATTGTATCAAGCCATCAGGTTGCTGGTCTTCCTCTTCGCCTTGTCCCTTCTATTCTTCTGACCATGATGTCCTTCTCTAGTGATTTCTCTCTTCCTATGATGGGTCCACAGTAGACAAGTCGTAGCTTGGTGATCTTTGCTTCCAGTGACATGTTTGGTTTGATTTGTTCAAAAATTACTTGTTTTTACTTCTTGCCATCCATGGTATCAATAACATCCTTCTCCAGCACCACATTTCGAAGGCGATGATCCTTCTTCTGTCTTGTTTCTTTATCGTCCAGGTTTCGCATCCGTATGTTACTGAAAAAAAGACCAGTCTATGTACGAGCCATGTCTGTGTCACCAGTGAAATGTTCTTTGATTTGAAGACCTTGTTCTGTAACTTCATTGTTGATTTGCCCACAGCGATTCTCCTACTGACTTCGGGTTTCGTCGTTCCATCTTGAGTAATCATTGATCTGAGTAGGTTGAAGACTTTTACAACCTCCACTTCATCGCTGTTCATCTCAGATGTGTCCTTGTCTTACCCGGCAGTATATTTCTATGTGTAAATATACAATGTACACAGTTAAAATATTCTTAAAAATATAATTTTTTTTAGAATTAAACAGGTTTTCTTTGGTCCTCGCACTCACTGGTTCTTTACATGAGCAGCGGTGTGACGATCCCAAGATGATCAGTAGGGAAGATTCCTTTGTTATATAAAAACTCTACAGGAAACTATAAGTAATATAAATAATTGTTTAAGTGAAAACATCCTGGCGGCCCCTTCACCTTCTCATCAGCTGCCGGGCTACTGATGTGTCCTTGTCCTACTCCACTGTAATTGGATTAATAGGACAAGAACCATTTGATGATATCCGACAACATGTTCACATCAAGGTTAAAAAGCCAAAAAACATGTAGCAGAACATACTGACTCTGAAGATGAAAGATCAGGAAATGGGAGGTTTATTATATAGATTCAGTGGCTGAAAAATTGCCCTAATCTTGTCCAATAAAGAGATTGCAGGAGTGAATCAGGTCTCTGTGTAAAATGGTCAAACTCTTAACTGGTTGTCGCAAATCCTTTTCTCCATCACATTAAAATGCATGCATTGTTACATCCTGTATTATACTCCAGAGCTGCACTCACTATTCTGCTGGTGTAGTCTCTGTACATACATTACATTACTGATCCTGAGTTACCTCCTGTATTATACTCCAGAGCTGCACTCACTATTCTGCTAGTGCAGTCAATGCGTACATACATTACATTACTGATCCTGAGTTACATCTTGTATTATACTCCAGAGCTGCACTCACTATTCTGCTGGTGCAGTCACTGTGTACATACATTTCATTACTGATCCTGAGTTACCTCCTGTATTATACTCCAGAGCTGCACTCACTATTCTGCTAGTGCAGTCAATGTGTACATACATTACATTACTGATCCTGAGTTACATCTTGTATTATACTCCAGAGCTACAGTCACTATTCTGCTGGTGCAGTCACTGTGTACATACATTGCATTACTGATCCTGAGTTACCTCCTGTATTATACTCCAGAGCTGCACTCACTATTCTGCTGGCGCAGTCACTGTGTACATACATTACATTACTGATCCTGAGTTACATCCTGTATTATACTCCAGAGCTGCACTCACTATTCTGCTGGTGCAGTCACTGTGTACATACATTACATTCCTGATCCTGAGTCACATCCTGTATTATACCCCAGAGCTGCACTCACTATTCTGCTGGTGCAGTCACTGTGTACATACATTACATTACTGATCCTGAGTTACATCCTGTATTATACTCCAGAGCTGCACTCACTATTCTGCTGGTGCAGTCACTGTGTACATACATTACATTACTGATCCTGAGTCACATCCTGTATTATACCCCAGAGCTGCACTCACTATTCTGCTGGTGCAGTCACTGTATACATACTTGACCGCGTATGGCGAGGACGGTTTTACTTACTCACCCCGCCTAAACAGGCCCCGCACTAAAAGAGGAAAAAAAACATTCCCTTCTCTTCTCCCCTTAATCTGATGCTTCCCCCCCTACCTTTTTCAAATGAAACACGCCACAACTTAATTCTTTGGATAATTTTGGCCACAGCGGCCATATTTTATTAACAAACAACATCTAACAATAAATGATAACATACCATATAAAAATGTAATTTATGAGGGGAGGTTCTTGGAGCTAAAAGATCTGGCTTCAACACTTTGCTATAAGCAATGAAAAACTCACCCACCATGTTACCCTCAGCCGTCCATCACCAGCTCGAGGACACCGTACATCCTGTTCCGGGAAGAATATCCACCAGAGCTCCCGGGGGAAAAAAACATTTTAAAACTGCCAAGAAATTTGCCTCAAATGCCTTCTCCAAACAATCCTCATCAACTCCAAGAACCCCACCCCCAGCCAACCACGAACAGCCCTGACCACCTCAGGCTCGTGAGTGCCCCAAAGCCACAACGCCCTCTCGATACCCTCCTGTGTGGCAAGGGCCCACAAATCGATTCCAATCGGATTCAAATGAACCCCATCCTCCAACCAGTTACTTACACCAGCTTCTAACTCAAAATGCCTGACCCCAACACCCCCATTTCGGACCACGAAACCAGACACAGCCCTGTTTAATTTCACTCTGGCCCTATTGATCCCTTTCAATGACTTGACCTGTCTCCATTTTTTCCTGGGCACAACATCGGACCACACAGTAACAACGTTAGGGAAAGACATCCACAACCTCAATAAGTCGAAACGAATGTCCCTGATCAATTCCCTAACGGGCTGAACACCTAAATCATTCCCGCCCGAATGCATCACCAAAATGTCAGGCGGTCTATCCAGGCGGGTGGTACCCTACTCAAAACCAAACCTCGAAATCCCAACCATCGAATTAAAACCTGCTCTCTACGAAAACCCAATTGCCTACCATCAGGCCTGAAGTCAGCTCGCAGCGCCCCCAATCCACGTAGGAATGTTCGAATATCCATGCTAATAATGGGACGGCACCTGAAAAATATACACAACAAGCAAGTTGCCAACATAATTACCAAAATTCTACTAACAAAATTAATGACGTACATACAGTAAATAGCGATCCGACTTCCACCTGCCGATTCTTCTAATCGCGTCAGCCCCCAATCCAAGACTGTCTGCCTCCGAAGCAGCCCCAATCCTGAACGAATGTGACCAATAACTACCCGGGGGAGGCCCAACTTCGACAAACCCTTCTTCAGGACAGCGAGAAACTGATACCGGGATAAAAAAGTACCATCCGAATGACACAATAAAAGGCCGACTCTACCTGACCAGACTTACCAATACACTTTCAGGCACCTTTTTGGGCACATCAATGAACCCTCAACTCGCCCCAAAACCACACGCCTGCCTCTACTCATCTGATCCGTCTTTGATCATCTTACCCAAAATACAGTTCCCCCAGCCCAAAAATCCATATCCTCCGCCAATAAACCACCAGCCCGGTACTTGCTGCACGAAACTACCTCACCTATACGCATTGCTCCGAAAAAAGCCAAAGAGAAAGCTAACCGAAACAATGCTAGCTCAAAAACAGAACAACAGATACCCTCCAACGCAGTACCCAAACACTCCAACGTACTAAATGAAACAGGGCTACGCTTATCTGACACCTTGTACCCCCTGTGAAAACCCCGCAATGCCTGTTTAACCAAAAATCTTTTAGTCACATCCTCGACCCCTTGCAACTTGAATTCGAATGACAAACCCGCAATAAACTTGTTCAACTTTGAAAACGACCAACCCACCTCGGAGGCCCGTCCGACAAAAAACAATACCGCCAGCGTCTTATCCTCCGCAGACTCAAATTCACCCCAACTAGCCACCCAACTCTGCCATACTCGCCACGAAGATTCATACGACGACCAAGTCTGGCTCGCGACCGACTCCTGAATCAACAGTCCAGCTCTCCCGTAATAACCTCCCACAGACACAAAGGGCATTCCACACCAGAAACATCCGCTCCTGGGCCAGCTCTCGAAAACGCTCCCACTGAAAACGAGACAAAGCATCCGCAATAGAGTTATTAACGCATGGCACATGCACCGCCGAAATCCATGCATTCAACTCAAGACACCTTAAAACCAGAAACCTGACCAATCTGATTACAGGAGGGGATGAAGCTGACAAGCTGTTAATTATTGAAACCACGCTTGCATTGTCACAATGAAAAAGCGCACCCTTCGATTCTCAAACATGGATCCCCATATTAAAACAGCTACGACAATCGGGAACAGTTCCAACAACGCCAAATTCTTCGTAAGGCCCGCCGACTTCCATGCCTCCGGCCACTTCCTAACACTCCATTTTCCTTTACAATACGCACCGTAACCACAGCCACCTGCTGCGTCCGTATAAATCTCGTAATCGAAGTTGCTCAAAGTCTCTTTCTGAATGAACGACCTACCATTGTAATTCCCCAAAAAACGCCTCCACACAATTAAATCCTCCCGATGCTCTTTGTTTAAGCGAATAAAGTGATGTCCAGCTTTTACCCCTGCCGTCGCCCTAGACAACCTTCGACAAAATATGCGACCCATGGGCATAATCCGGCAAGCGAAATTCAGCCTCCCCAACGACTGCAATTCCTTCAGCGTCACTTTCCGCAACCTCCCAACTCTGTCAACTTCCCGCTTTAACAACGCCAATTTGTCCTCCGGTAACCGACACTCCATCCGCACTGAATCGATAACAATGCACAAAAAACTGATAACAGTCGAAGGGCCCTCAGTTAAAATGCTCCGCCACCCAGAACATTGCTGCCAGTGCGTTTCTGCACAACAACGAATCCGCAGGCCCGATCAAAAAGAAAATCGTCCAGATAATGAATAATGGACTTAATGCCTGCAACGTCCCTCACTGCCCACTCCAGAAACGTGCTAAAAGTCTCAAACAACGAACAAGAAAGAGAGCAGCCCATTGGCAAACACCGATCCAAATAAAAACCCCCCTTCCGAAAACAGCCCAACAACGGAATGCTATTCGGATGAACCGGAAGTAAACAAAATGCCAATTCGATATCCGTTTTTGCCAACAAAGCCCTCGGCCCATAACTGCGCACCCATTGCACCGCCGCGTCAAACGAAGTATATTCCACCGAACATAACTCTTGGGCAATACCGTCATTAACCGACAACCCTTTTGGATACGACAAATGCTGAATCAAACGGAATTTGTTCGGCTCCTTTTTCGGCACTACCCCGAAACAACTGCTCCTGCTACAGGAACACAAGCAAATGGACCTGCCATTCTACCCAGTTCCACCTCCTTCTTCAATTTAACATCGACAACCTCGAATGTAATCGCCAACCGCAGATTCTTAACGGAAAAAGGAACAACATGCCCTGGAGGAGGAATCCGAAAACCGTCGGCAAAACCCTCTCCAATAATAATAGCTTCAGCACGCTTTGGATACCTACTTAGAAAGGGGGCCATCTCTGGAAGTCTCACCGGACTCTCCCCCTTGACTGGCACCCACTGCTGGCTTCCCTTTTCCCTTCTTGAAACATTTGGAAGCGCCATGTGAGCTTCCGTTGCAGTGGGAACACATGTGCTTAAATTTACAATTGCTCCCATACTTGCACTGGCCATCATTGAACTGCCAACACGTTCCCAACTTTTCTTTTCCTCCCTGAGTCCCCTGACTGCCACTCCCATGTCCCCCTTGCTGACTACAGCTACCTCCGCTCCCGTGAAAGGACTTGCCCATACCTGACCAGGGCCATAACCTTCAGTCACAGGCCGATGTCCTTCTGATCCCATTTTATCTCAGGTCGTACGGCCTTCCTTTGTCTAAACGGCTCGTCGTACCTGAGCCATGTTTGCCCCCCATAGGTGCGGTGCGCCTCCCCTATAGTGTCCAAGTAACAGAACAAGCCTGAACAATTCTCAGGAGACTTTTCCCCTATGACGCTCGCCAATATAGCAAATGCCTGTAACCAATTTACGAACGTCTGCGGAATCAGCCTCCATCTCCATTTCTCCTCTTCCTCCTTTTTACTGTCATCCTTTTTTCCCTTATCCAAATTGAATTTTTCCAGAGGCAAGAGGGAGAATATCTCCACATATTCATCCCGCCAAATCTTTTCCTTTACCTCCTTCTTTAAATTGCGCCCCCAAATGCTCTTCGAAGCACACATAAACCTCCCCTTTAGCCCTGTCGTCCAACTTAATCGTGTCCCCTTTTTCCTTTTCCGTCTGCTCCAATACTGAAACACCCGACGATGCCCGTGTGACTTCCCCACTGGGCCTCAACACATCACTGCCTGTTTGGGTCCCAAAAACCTGCCCCGGTAACCATGCCCCAACTGGCGACGCAGCAGCCCCTTGCCCCGTTCCACCCTCTAGCCTCTTTAAAAACTGCGTCATACTAAATAACACGTCCCGCAGCCCTGGCACCTCAGCTCCACTAGGCCCTCTACACCCCCCCATCCCCCTGCATAGACAACTGACTATCCTCAACCCCCTGCAACATTGCCCCTGCGGGCGACATACAAAACATAGAGCCATACTCACGCAGCTGCCTGGGTGCTGTGTCCCCGCCAGCCGTACGTCCGGATTCCTGTCGTACTTCGTCCTCAAGATAGTCGCTGCCGGAGTCAGATGCGTCCGCCCCACTCTGTTGTTCCTGGCCCGCACCCCGGGCCTCCACGTCACCAGGGGGGACCTGCATGCGCGACTCCTGTCGCACGGCCGACCGACGCCTGGAGCGGGACCTGACATAGTCTCTAGGCCCTAGTCGTCCTACCCGGTCAATTTCCTGCCGAGATGTGCTATCAGACAGCCGACCCCTGCTGCCATTGCCCCCGTGGGCCGACGGTCACCGTATGAGCCATACGGGGGGTCCTCGTCCTGCCCCCCACTGCCCGCTGCTGCCCTTGCACGCCGATCACCAGATGAGCCATACGGGGGATCCTGGGCCTGCCCGCAACACCGCGCTGTCTAGCGCTCCGTCTCACAGGCAACTGACGAAGGCGCCGCTCTGTGCCCTCTCACCGCTGCTCCCAGATCCATCACTGCCGCTCCCGGATGCGGTAGCACCGACGTTCCTCTGCTGCTGGGCCTGGAACCTGAGGCCGCAAAGCCGACCGCGACCTGCCCCGGCTGCATATGCAGGCCCGACACTGCCGGGTCCCTGGATGCCGCCCTTGCAGGCCGCACTTCCTGCCCGTGCGGATTACTGCTGCAGCGGGCGCCGCGCAGAATGGAAGGGATCCAGAGCCTGCACCTGCCGCGCGCAGTTACCTCCGGCGACAGTCTCTCTGGGGGCCTGGTCCTCCTGCCCCTCCGATTCGTCGCCGCATCGCCCGACGCCTGGAGGAGAGATGACAGCTGGGCTGCCAGCCATCCCCCATGCCTGGACCGGCCACGTTCTGGAGCAGGGACATGAGGGTATCCACGGACTCCATTCTCAGTCTGCTGGTGAGTACTCCTGTCTGCTCGTCTCTCAAAAGTGGAATGGCGGTTTTCCCGCACTTTACACTGTCCCCCACCACTTCCTCAAACCCCACCTCATACAATCTACTTTCAACCAATCCCTGCCAAGATAGCCCCTTGTCTATCAAACCTCTCGCCCATCGCAGGCATAGGGGGCTTCCTCCATGCTGCGCCTCCTCCAGCCCCCATCTTTACTGATCCTGTACTGATCCTGAGTTACATCCTGTAGATATTTTATTATAAAAATGAAAAACATAACAATAATAATAACAGAAACAAAACAAAAATATCAGACAGAAAAATAATCCGTATTATGAACACTGGTCCAGCCGCTCTTTCTCTCCTCACACACATATTATATATACAGAAAATAACTAATATTAAGTGCTTACACCTTCTGGTCCGCTAACCAAACAAACAGAAAACAAACAAAAAAATAAACAATAGCAAACAAAAACTATATATATTTTTAAAAAAATTTTATAAAATAACCACAAACTATACAAATACATACAATACTAAGCTAATCACCACCCCACACTCAAGCCCACCATTCCCAACCCCTGCACTGATCTGAGTACATAGGCCAGATCAGGCAGTGCCAGTTTTTTCCCCCAAACACCCTAGTATCCCATAGTCCCACAAGATAAACCCACCTCCCCCCTTTTCCCGCCACCCAAGCTAACATCTACACCAAAATCTATATCACTATATACAATATATACAGAAACAAACACTACAATAAACACAAATCACAAAGCCCAAGTTTGGCGCCTGCAGCTCTACATCACTGTATAATAATCAAACAAAACAAAAATGCACAGTGTCAGCAGCAGCCCACCGCCAGGAAAGGAGATGACCAGACTAGGGCACACTAAAAGAAAAGCCCCTACAGAGGAGAGCGGCCCTACGTGTGCCCAGTCTCTCTTACTCCAGAGATCGCACCTTCACCAGGTCACCGAGTATGGTCCTAAACACATCGTCCACTGGGAGGATTTTCCGTTGCGTCGAGACTAAGCACTGTGCATTCCACATGTGATAACTAACCACTGCGCTAACTAGATATAAGGTGCAGCATTCCCGACCACCAAGGTCTCAGAATTCTCCATAGGCCCATTCTGCATATGAGAGACTGGCCTGCCAAGACCAGCCAATGGAGGCGCCCACCCTGTTGTACACCTCTGTATTGAAGGAACAATGAAGCAGGAAGTGGTCTATGTTTTCCAGCACGGTACCACAATGCTCCCGTGGACAATTCCTGTCCTCAGAGCTCCTACACTTCAGATTGTCCCTCACACACAGTTTCCCATGGAAGCAGCGTCAAGCCAAGTCCCAAAACTTCGAGGGGATCCTGATAGAATTCAAAAGATGCAAACTCACCCCAAGATCCCGACTTGGGCAATCCCTGAGCGCCAGAGGCCTCTGGAAATGGGTCAACAGTACTCTATTGTCAAGGAGTTTCGTTGGCAGAGTCCTGATCTCCCACATTCCAAGAACCCACCGGCGAATTACCTTCAGAATCAAGGTAGCGTAAGCCGGAAGATATCCATGCGGTATGCGAAGATTCTTCACTTGCACTCCTATCTCCCATTCCTGGAAGAAGGGCTGAAACCAACCCCTACAGGAGAATACCCACGGAGGAAGCCCTCTCTTTCCAGAGGTTTGCAATATTGATCTTAATGAAGGTATCCAAAAGGAATATCACAAGGTTGAACACCTGATCCAACCTCGAAAGAGCTCCCAATGCAACCGTGCACAAGCGGGAAACTCTCTGCCCCACCGTACAAGGTCTTAAGCCAATCAACAAACCCCCTGGCAGGCCATATCTCAGAAGGACAAACCAGAGCTACTCGTGATTTACCCGATCAAACGCTTTTGACTGGTCCAGTGACAGCATGTACCCCTTCCAGTGACCAGCCCTACCCTGCTCCATGGCCTCTCGAACACAGAGCACAGCACTAAATGTACTGCGGCCTGGAACAGAGCAATGCTGGGCCTCCGAAAAGAGTCGAGGGGCAAATTTCACCGCCGATTAAACAGCACCTTTGCTAGAACCTTCCTGTCTGCATTGAGAAGCGCTATGGGATGCCAATTCCCAATGCAAGACAGGTCCTTACCCTTTGACAAGATGATCAGGGCAGACCTCCTCATTGACTTCGGCAGAGCGCCCGAAGAAAGACACTCATTGAATACCTCAGTCAAGAGGGGAACCAAAGCGTCCTTAAAGGTCTTATAGAATTCAGATGTTAAGCTATCTGGACCGGGTGATTTTTTTTTGGGCAAGCCCTTCAATCGCCAACTTAACTTCCTCTTCCCTGATCAACTCTGTCAAAACGTCAAGAGAGGGGTCTACCCCTGGTTCGGGAATGGCTTCAGCCAGGAAAGCCGACATCTCATCCCAATCAAGATCCCTCTTCTGCAAGAGGTGCGAGTAGAAGGATCTGACAACCTCCAGGATCCCTGATCTGGATCGCCTTAGGGACCCCGTAGTGTCGACCAGTCCTATAACCACTTTACTATTCACTGACATTTTGCAGTTTCTGTAAGGGTTGGGCGATCGGTACTTCCCATAATCCCTCTCAAAAACCAAAGATGCGTGTCTATCGTACTGACACCTCATAAACAAAGATTTCACTCTGGAGATCTCCTCGCAGCTACCTCCACTTGAGACAAGATGCTCAAGTTTCCTCCTCAGACCCTGATACAGGAGGTACCTGCTCAGACTCCTAAGGCTCGAGAGCTGGTGAAAGAATCTCACCACCCTTTTCTTGAACATAATAATAATAATCTTTAATTTTTTTTATCATCACTGTCCCCGATGGGGCTCACAATCGAGATTCCCTATGAGTATGTTTTTTGGAGTGTGGGAGGGAACTGGAGGAAACCCACACAAACATGGGGAGAACATACAAACTCCTTGCAGATGTTGTCCTTGGTGGGATTCGAACCCAGGACTCCAGCGCTGCAAGGCTGCTGTGCTATCCACTGAGCCACTGTGCTGCCCTTGGAACAGCTCCCACCACACTGACTTACTACTACAAAGATCCAGTAAGGGTACCTGGCTCTGAAGAAAATCCCCAAAACACTGTCTTATCTCCGCTTCTTCCAAGAGAGACAAATTGAGCCTCCAAAAGCCTCTTCCCATCCGGAGGGTCTCTGTAACATTCAGAGAAAACAAAATTAAACAGTGGTCGGAGAACTCCACCTCAAAAACAGACACCGCTGAAGAGACAGATTCCTCCTTTAAGCAAAACCTATCTATTCTGGACCTACAGTTACCTCTATGATAGGTGAACCCCTCGTGGCCTGGGGTGTGCCGAATGTGGACATCCATCAGGTGAGCCTCACTAGCTATACTATTAAGGGCGACGCTATCATAAGTCAGCTTATCTCTGGAACCTCCTCTATCTTGGGGCCTCGTGACAGTATTGAAGTCCCCTCCAAAGACAACCTGCCGACTTGTAAAAAGGTAGGGCTTGATCCTCATAAAGAGACACTTCCGTTCTCACTTAGATTGGGGACCATAGATGTTAATGAGCCGGAGCTCTTGTCCCTTCATGAGAACATCCAAGATCAGGCACCTCCCCATTTCTAGCTCAATAACCCATCGGCATTCCACCTCTGCGGTAAAAAGGACAGCCACTCTGCTATACGGCTCGGCCACAAGAGCCCAATAGGAGGGCCCGAGTCTCCACTCCCTCTTAGCTTTAAACACGTCTGCCATGTTTGGCAGCCTGGTCTCTTGCAAAAAGAAAATGTCAGCTTCAACCCGGCTGAGAAAATCAAAGGCCGCAAATCTGGCTGTATTTGACTTTATGCTGGCGACATTAATGGACGCCAGCATCAATGGAGTGGGTACCGCCATCATTGGTGACTGAGTTAAATGGCTTTCTTCTTTCGACTCCCCTTATCCTCTACCTCAGTGGAGGAATCCTTCCCCCTCTTTATTGACACGGAGGTGTCCATTCCCGTGTGTTTTTTTCTTTTTATTGTCCTCATCTCCGGACTCTGGGCCAGTCCCTCCTTCCAAGGACCTTACATTCCCAGAAGAAGGAGACTCGGCACCCACTGTAAGCCCCGCCGAAGCCGGAACCTCACCCTCAGCTTCCTCCTCAGAGGAAGAGATGTTCTCAAGAGCTTGGAACTGGCGGTTAGAAAGACCAACCAGAGGGGAGTCAGTTTTTACTTCCTTAGGTACCTTGGTCAGAGCAGAAGAAGATGTTTTATCCCTTCTTTCTCTTCTTTTTGGTGCCAAGATTACGCTTGTTCTCTAGCCACTGCCTATTATCCTCATCCATACTTTCATAATGGGAGAATTCGGAGGCAGTGGCGCTTTCCTCCCTGTGGATCCTCCTGACCTCCTCATCCACCTCATCATCCCTCAGGGCCTCAGCAGCAAGACTGGTGTCCAGGACAGGGGCCGCTCCAGTAGCCCCGAGCTCGCCCAGCACCCTCTCCTGTCTGCGCTTTTCTGATCGCCTCAACTGAGCAGGTGTCTTTTTATTGCTTTTCCTCCTTGGCCCCTCAGCTCCCTCACCCCTGCTAGTCCCTTCCCCAGCATAATCAGCCTCACAGTTTTCTCCCACCGCAGTCATGACTGCATTAGCAAAGCAGCGAGGACAAAGGCTGAATGGGTGATCTAAGTCACGACACAGGTGGCACCTAATCTCCACACAAGATGCAGCAAGGTGGCCGATATCCTAACACAATGCACATTTCTGCAGAGTGCAGTTTGCACTGAAGTGTGTGGGGTCTCCGCACCCAGCGTCGGACTGGAGCACCTTGGGCCCACCAGAGAAAATCATTCTTGGGGCCCACTACGTAGCTACATAGAAATAAATACAAGACCGCCAATTGTGCAGTAAAACGCGCTATATCAGGGTATAATATAAGGCAGTACATGTCTTAATTATGTAGTAGGGGTTGGGGTAGGATCATAGAGGGGTAGCCCCCTCATATAATATAATGTAGCCCCCTCATAGAATATAATGTAGCCACCCTCACAGAATATAATGTAGCCCCCTCATAAAATATAATGCAGCCCTCTCTCATAGAATATAATGCAGCACCCCACAAAATATAATGCAACCCCCTCATAAGGTATACCGCAGTCCTCACCATAGAATATAATGTAGCACCCTCATAGATTATAAAGCAGCCCCCCCATAGAGTATACTGTAGCCCCCTCAAAGGGCATTATGCTGCCCCCCTCATAAAGTAGGATATAGCCCCACCAGAATATAATGTAATCCCCTGTCAGAATAATGCAGGCCCCCATAGAGTATACTGTAGCCCCATCATATAGTTATATGTAGCCCCCCAGAATATAATGTAGTCCCCTGAGAGAATAATGCAGCCCCACCACAGAATATAATGCAGCTCCCCATAGAGTATACTGTAGCCTCCTCTGTTGTGAATGTGTTAGAAATGAATTCTGAGCAGAAGCTCCCTCTGGTGGTTACAAACAGTACTGAACTATTCAATGAAGATTGTGAAGATTGGCAATCAGGTGTTACAGACTGGTCTTATATAAGGGAGGTTCCTTCCATCAGGGTTGCCGGTGACCAATTGTTCTTGTCTCAACTTTGGTTCCTGGTTCACTTGGAAGCTTGCTGTGTCTTGCCTGCATCTTCTGCTAATAGATAAGATATTTTCTGCTTTTATTTTTGTGCTTGCTTTTTGCATTTTGTCCTGCACTTCTGTGGAGGTCAGCCAGGTCCCCTCCGGGGGCTTGTGCTCCTCTCAGTTTATCTGAGCCACTGTTATTTGTTCATTTGCCTTTTCCAGTTTTTTCAGTGGCTGCTGCTTAGTTTTGTTACACCAGAGAACTAATTTAGGTGGTAGAGGTCGTGTGATCTCAGGTGTTTTTGCAATTAGTGAGTTGGTATTTTTTTAGGGTTTTTTGGATTGCAGTAAGTGTCCTTCCTATCCTTTTCTTTCTAGGAAGATTGGGCCCCAACGTTTGCTCATTCTATTTTCTGTCTGTGTCTGTACTTCCTCTTGTCTAACCGCCATTACATGTTTGGGGGCTTCCTATGTTCTTTGGGGATCTGCTCCGGGGAAGATAGCTTTCATCTTTCTGCCTTTAGGTGTAGTTATCTCTCAGGCTGTGACGAGGCGTCTAGGATCAACGTAGGAACGCTCCACGGCTACCTCTAGTTGTGTGGTTAGTTCAGGCTACTGCAATCCAATAGGTTCCAGCCTCTCTGGTGTATTGCCGTTTTTTGCTTACTCTCCTCAGCTACCGAAACGTAACACTCCACCACCATCATTGTCCATTTCATCACCTCCATCATTGCTCCCCCACCATCATTGCCTATCTCCTCCATCATTGCCTCCCCCCACCATCATTGCCTATCACCTCCATCATTGTCTTTCCCCACCATCATTGCCCATCACCTCCATCATTGCCTCCCCCACCGTCATTGCCCATCACCATCATTGCCTCCCCCCACCGCCATCATTGCCCATCTCCTCCATCTCTGCCTCCTCCCACCGCCATCATTGCCCATCACCTCCATCGCTGCCTCCTCCCACCACCATCATTGCCCATCACCTCCATCTCTGCCTCCTCCCACCACCATCATTGCTCATCACCTCCATCACTGCCTCCCCCCACCGCCATCATTGCCCATCACCTTCATCGTTGCCTCCCCACCATCATTGCCCATCACCTCCATCGTTGCCTCCCCCATCATTGCCCATCACATTCACCATCATTGCCTATCTCCTCCATCATTGCCTCCCCCCACCATCATTGCCCATCACCTCCATCATTGCCTCCACCACCGTCATTGCCCATCACCATCATTGCCTCCCCCCACCGCCATCATTGCCCATCTCCTCCATCTCTGCATCCTCCCACCGCCATCATTGCCCATCACCTCCATCGCTGCCTCCTCCCACCACCATCATTGCCCATCACCTCCATCTCTGCCTCCTCCCACCACCATCATTGCTCATCACCTCCATCACTGCCTCCCCCCACCGCCATCATTGCCCATCACCTTCATCGTTGCCTCCCCACCATCATTGCCCATCACCTCCATCGTTGCCTCCCCCCATCATTGCCCATCACATTCACCATTGCCTCCCCCACCATCATTGCCCATCACCTTCATCATTGCCTCCCCCCACAATCATTGCCCATCACCTCCATCACTGCCTCCCCCACCAACCCTCTCTCACACACACACACAAAGCATCGCAACACATATACAAACAAGGCACAGAGACACACAGCACAGCTCACCCCTCCACAGCAGCAGCACATCCCGGCAGCCTGTTCCTTGCCTGCTGCTTTCTGTCTGAGACCCAGTGCTGGATGATGACGTCATCCAGCTGGGCTCTCAGACAGGAAGAGCTGTGCAGGATGCCAGGATGTCCTGTGCTGTGAGTCTTTGTGTGTGTCTGTGTATGTGTGTGTGTGTGGTGCGGTGGTGGGACTTTACATTGCGGGCAGTGTTAGCTGCAGCCTGCGGCTAACACTGCCCGCTATTAAAGAGAAATGGTATTCACGCCTCTCCACGCCCATAGGGGCGTGGGGAAGCGTGAATATTCATTTAGCTTTAGCAGCGGAGACATGATCCTGTCTCCAGCTGCTGCTACACAGAAACAGGGCGGGCCCCCTTGACTCAGGGCCCCCATAGCCACTTGCTGGGGGCCCTTGGAGCAGTGGGGGCCCTTGGAGCAGTGGGGGCCCTAGGCAGCTGCTGGCCAGTATGTCAGCAGGTGTCAGTGCCTGGGCCCACCGGAGAATCCTCCGGTTCTCCGGTGGGTCAGTCCGAGCCTGGCCGCACCTGTGACAGAGCTTCGGTTGCCCTTGGTAGGAGACCTGGATACAATGCTTACCCAGGAAGGCAGATGATGGAATGTGGGCAACCGTACCACCTGAATTCTTAAGTTTTACCATAAACGTTCAGGCCTCTGAACAGATACCAAACTCATCACGGCTTTTCTTTAGCATCTCTACCACCTCTCCAAATCGGCCAAGCCACGTCATGATGTCATAACAAGAAAGCGACTCGTTAAAAGTCATCACGGTTCCCTTTCTTGACTTGGTTTTGGCGAGACACCGCCTAAATGGCAAAGTCTCGCCAGCCAGGCTCATTTTTTGCCAACTCATAATTCGACCAGAAGAGCTCAAGCCCCTCTGGCCGAACAAAGCTGACATCAAAATCAGGTGTGGAATAGGGATGTATCAAGGCATAGATGTCAATTGACTTGAAGCCCATCTTCAACAGGACCTCTACAACCTTAGACCTTGGAGGACACGCATTACTGCCCCTCCACCGAAAATGGACCACATTCCTACATACACTACCTTGCCTGGATGTAGGGAAGGACCACACTGTATCCCCCCCTCTTTGCTCTCGGAAGGCCCCGAGGCAATGCCTCTCTATCCAGAAGGATAGATCAACCTCTAGACCCTCTACCATTAGTGATCTTTCCCCCTTTAGAGCCTCCAGGAGACACCGCTGCAACATGACGTTCACCAGAGCCCGAAGATGAGGAAGACGCCTATTTTCCCTGGAGGTGACAGCGCATAACATCTGACTGGTTCTGCCTTTCACTAAGTGAGGACAACCAGACCAGTGCCACATCAACACCAACTGTACCACTATTACCCACCTCAATAACCCTCACTTTCCACTAAACCAGCAACCACACCACTAGACAAAGAATTTTCCTCATTCATCCCCCCACCACATTCACTCCTGCTGGACAGTGAAACAGGGTGACATTTTGACCTCCGCATCGATCATGCACAAGGGGCTCAGTCTCCTCCACAGAACTGGAGGCGACCTCACCCCTGGTCTTATGTGTGCCCACCGCATCATCAGTTAAGTTCTGCTGTTTCGCAGTTACACCAAGATACCGCTGATCTTTGCTGCTGTGAGGCCCGCTGATCCTTTAATATCAATCTTGTGACCACCGTGCCAAACAGAATAGGACTTTGGGTGGCCGGGACTCACAGTCCCCGGCAACCCCCTCCACACATGCCCGGCCGCTTCTTAAACTAAGTGTATCAGCGGCAACAGCATCTGGGATGCCGAGGCTACCGGGCTGCCCCCGACACTGGGCAGCTCCCTCCTCCCACGGAGGAGCGCACCAACAGTATCGTGGCCTGACCGTATACCCACTGCCGGGCCGCCTCACTGTCCAGCCTCTCGGCTGGATGCACCTCCTGCTGACGTCCCTGCTACTACAAGCAGAGACAAAGCTCTGTGCTTATCTACCGTGCCCGTACTCTCCCCGCACCTTTACACAGATCCACACAGAACCCGGGCTGGGCTGGCAACGGGGTTTACAGCGAGCTGACCCTGCAACTGACTCATGGGGTACAGGAGGGGCATTACATAGCTTACCACTCCTGCAGTTTGCTGTGGTCTTCTTTGCCTTTTTTTCCTGGCCCCCAGGCGCCTCATCTGGTAAATCGTCACAAAGATGAAATTCTGAATGGCACACTAGGGACTCCAGGAGCTTGATCTATGCCAATTAGAGCCCTCCCAGGCCGCTGTTATCACTGTCCTCCCCAAGCCACAGAACTGCGACCAGATTTCTGCCCTGTCAGCAGGTAGCTCGCTGCACGTGGACTGCGGGTGACTTTGCAGGCTGCCAGGTGGGGCTTTCTGCTGGTCTTCATCATCATTATCATCATCATCCACCTAGCTCTCAGGCTGCAGCCCCATCAGCCTTTGCTCTCTGTTGCCCCCATTTCTCTAAATCTGTCCTCATTCATTAGTTTTTCCTGAATGCACACTCTTCTCTCTTATAAGGCTTTTCTGACTTTCAGCTCATTAAGCTCATGTTTGAGCCGCCTTACCTCCGCTGGAGTTGCGTCTTCCTCAGTTGGAGGCACTTAGCTTTGGCGCTTGTTCAGCGGAGCTCCTTACCGGAGCCTCCTGATGGTGTTACTCGCCTTCATACTCACGGAGGAGGCTCATGACCCGGGACCATAGGTGGACACAGACTCCGGGATTCTTTGCAGCCCCCAACTTCCTCAGTGAGGTGGCCTCACCTCTGTGGCACTTAGCTTTCCTCTGGAAGGACCGCCGGTCTTGCATGCCTTGCAGGTTTCTTTCCTCCATGTTGGAAGCCTTGCAGCTTCTCTGGGTCTCTAACTCAGACCTGGGGGAGTAGGAGCCACATTGCTGCAACTCCTGGTGGAGGTGTCTCATCCCGAGTCCTCTGATGTGCAGGCCGGTCCTGGTTCTTCTACCCCCCGCCACCTGGTCCGGGAAACAGAAGCCTGGACTGCTTATCCCAGGAACGCCACTCCCCCTTGGGTAGGAGAACCAGTCCCTGGGTGGAGAAGTGGTGGTTCTCTGGAGCTCAGGAGCACAAGCAGGATCAGTGTCGACCACTCCACAATCACCACAGGAGCAACAGCTGAACAGAGCTGCACTCACTATCTGCCAGTGCCATCACTGTGTACATACATACTTACTGATCTGAGTTACATCCTGTATTATACTCCAGAGCTGCACTCACTATTCTGCTAGTTTAGTCACCTGTACATACATTACATTACTGATCCTGAGTTAACTCCTGTATTATACTCCAGGCTGCACTCACTATTCCTGGTGCAGTCACTGTGTACATACATTACATTACTGATCCTGTAATGATCCTACTTACATCCTGTATTATACTCCAGGCTGCACTGTACTATTCTGCCTCTACCTCCCAAGTCCAGGATCTAGCGGGACGGCTCCGATTCTGACCCCCCACCCGCTGTCCGGCCCTAGACTCTGTTTCTCGCCACAGGATATGCCGCCATGGCCCCCCCATGCACCGACCCCATCCTCACCCTCCCAAGTCTCTCCAACCTCGCCCTCACTAGGATGTGACGTTCATTTATCACCCCACCGACAATTGTGGGTTACCAGGCAATGGGTACTCAGAGCCGAGCCCGTGGAAGTCTATGGGGATTTGTCACAGGTAGCGGTGGCTCGGTCCGTGCCCGCGGTCTGGAGTTATGGGGATATTTACAGGGGATAGATTTATATACAGTTCGTGACGCCACCTGTAGTTTCTGGTAATTTGTACCAGCGCTGACTGTAGATCTCTGAGGGGATGGTGAGTCTAGCTAGATGTTGGTCCCTAAGGTGGGACTGGTCCCTCAAAGTCTAGTGAAGTTAGTGAAGCGGGTGCAGATAAATAACACAGTCTCAACGGTCAGCGTCTTTCCATACCTTTACTTGTAAGATGTTCAGGCAGGTCCCTAGGGAGGCTGATCCAAGGAAATGTATTCGAGAAGCAGCTGGACAAGTTAGGGGCCTCCTTTACTGTCCAATAATGATGAGTACAACCAGCCTGAAGCGTAGTTCCCTCTATAACTCCAGCTATTCCATAGCTGTACTGCCCAGTCAGTTTTGTGGTAGGAGCCTTCCTGTGAGAGAGCTGAATTCCTATCTTGTCCTGCAGAGACTCAAGGTCCTCACTCCCCCTGACCCCAGTTACGTACTGACTATTTGGGGCTGTTTGCCGCGACCTAAGGTCCGGTAAATCTCTGGTTTTCTTACCACTATGCTTGAAGCTAATAGTGATCCTTCGGTCCCCAGTGACCGGTTACAATGTGCAGGACTTCTTCAATCCAAAAGCACTTTTCAAATAATCTTTCCACTGTGCCTTTCGCCTTGTCCTCGCTGGTAGCATAAACACTCACACTTGCAAAAAGTCGTATAATCACTTCCTTCTTCTCTTCCTTTAGAGTTAGTTCCAGACTCTCAGTTATCCACTAGGCAGGAGCACGTCTCTGAACCTTTCACTGTCCTTGAGACAGGAGACTGAAGTATTTCTGTACTAAGCTCTTCTTTCTTATCAGTGTCTTCAAGTGAGGTACAGCTCTGACCAGGCTGAGGTGATCTATATCTCGCCCTTACTGGCCTCCACTTGCTGAACTGCTGGTAGAACCAGGCTGGACTGCTTCCTCCCTCCAAGTCCCAGCTAGACTCCACACGTCTGCTCTGTCCGAAGACAGAAAACTGACTACTCTAATCACTCAACCAATACACCCTGACCACTCCCTCACAAGTGACTACACTACCCTAAGGGTGTGTCTAGTGTATGTTGAGTGAATGGGTATTGAGCATTAAACTGCTATCTCTCCACACACTCTCCAGGGTACTGCGTGTGCCTAACACCAGGGCTACACATCCCCCATGGTAAAAGACAGCACTACCGGCTGTAAAATACAAAGAGACAGTTTTTGTTTATGCATGAAAACATCAACATTAAACATTAATTCGTCCCATCCGGGAGGTGAGGATGTCTTGAACGTTGCAAAACAAAAACATTGAATATAGAGAATAATACAAAAGTATTAAGGCATCAAAACATTCAATAAATACACAGTATTCTTGTGAAGGACCCGCACCAAACCTTCAACGTGGGTCCTGGGTGGGCTGCAGGACATCCGAATGCAGACCTCACTCAGTGCCACACCACACGGGTTTTGTATTCAGAGGTAGTTGTGCTGGTTTTATGTAAAACCAAGATAAAGCACCGAAGCGCAACTATATACAAATAAGTTCTGGGCTGGCACAGTCCTCAACCTCAAAGTCCATTGTTAAACGAAGACACAGATATAATATCACATTGTAATAATAATAAAGTGCGAAACTTTTCTCTATTTACCCAGCCGGGCATTCTACTGTTAGCAATATATAAATGTATTATATACTCGTTTACTTGTGCAAAAATTGGCAAACTTCTTAAACTTATACAACATTACTTATGGTAGACCCCTTTATGGATCTCACCGGTTTTTCTTTTACTGTTTAATTATTTTCAAATACATTTTCCACCCCGGGGGCTGGAACAATGCGATGGTCCCTAGATCCCATAACTAACAAGTCATGTGCTGCTATTAGGGTTTGAGTTGCCACAGTTCTTGTGCGAACCTCTAGGGGCGCAACGGGTACTTTCTCCTTGCGAGACACCGATTGCGTTTCAATCTGAGTCACAGTTAACGATATGGATCGTGTCATGGATTGCGATGGAAACTGGGTCGCATGTTGCGATATTGATGTTGCTTTCATTTGCGATGAGCCTGCAGGGGGCGATGCTGGGGCACGGCCGGATACTGCTTGTGCTGGAGACGGGGACGCTGCGGTAGTGGTGACGTTACCTGCGTCTGGGACGGGGTCACGGACGATGGTGACGTTAAGGGCATACCATCCCTTCATTCCCCAGTGCCGTGTATACGTGACAATGTCTCCATTAACTAAGTCCCTCCCGGGATGGCCTTGCGGTAGGTGGGATTCTACGTCCCTGCGACTAACAAAGACCCCTGGGTAGAGGCCCGGTTCACGGATGAAGCCCCAGCCCTTCCGGAGCTGGAACTCAGTCACACACCCCTGCCGCCGCGGTTCCCTCAGGGTACCTTTCTCTCTCCGGACACTCTCCTTGTCCGCGATCAGCTCTGCATGTTGCCGCTGACGGTTCCGCTGAGCTTCCCGCTCTTCCTCCTGCTGGCGTTTCTGCTTCTCCTCACGACTCTGCCACTCATATTCCCACTGGGCGGTGTAGGCGACGTCATCCAGGCGCGCCATTTCGTCCCAGTCGACGTCTGGTAACGACGGACAGGACCCCTCCGGTGTCCCTGCCGGGGTTCGATCATCTGCTGCGGCCTCCTGGCCGGGCGGGCGTTCCGGAACTGGCGGTACCTCCTCAACCTCCTTCGCCTCCACCGCTTCACCGGTGGGATCAGGATTGGTACTTTCGGGGGCAGCCTCCGGTTGCTCCTTTGCCTTGGGCAGCAGAAGTTTGGTAACTCCAGACGTAGAGGATCCTCGAAGGGAGAGATCACCGCGTCCCACAGCCTCCGCTGCTCCAGGGTACGCCGGCGTCTCTCGATCTCTTCAAATCCAGGTTGGTGCTGGACCATCTTCTTCAGGCGTGCATTTTCTTCCTTAATTTCTAGCAACGCCTGCTGCAGGTGCAGGACCACGGATGACTCCGGTGCTGGTGGCAGCTTGGCTGGGGCACGGGGCCTGCCTTCCTCCGCTTCCCTGCTCGGCTGCACACGTCCTGCTTCCATGATGTTCCAGAAGATTCTTTCTTCTTCCTCCAGAGACGTCCGGTCTCTTCCGTGGAGGCGGGGTTTGCGTCTCCTCCTCCTCGCAGGGAAGGTGAAGAGGAGGCGGACCTCCTTTGCTGTAGGGCAGGATCGCATGTTGTAATAGCACTTTGAGAGGGCAGGCATTTTCTTCGCGCCACAGGGGGGTACACGCCCACGAAGGTACGCCCACCTTCTTCTCCAGCGCCTGAGGGCGCGAATATGGCGACAAAGATGGCGATTTTTGGCGCCAAAAGTGCAAACAGTCCTTTTCACAAAACAACTCCATAGGCACACAGGGCTCGCAATTTTGCGAGTTTCGCATCCTGTTCGTGACGCCAAAGTTGTATCGACCCGCCACCACAATTGTGGGTTACCAGGGCAATGGGGTACTCAGAGCCGAGCCCGTGGAAGTCTATGGGGATTTGTCACAGGTAGCGGTGGCTCGGTCCGTGGCCCTGGCGGTCTGGCGTATGTTGGGGGAATATTTACAGGGGATAGATTTATATACAGTTCGTGACGCCACCTGTAGTCTTCTGGTAATTTGTACCAGCACTGCTGTAGATCTCTGAGGGGATGGTGAGGCAGCTAGATGTTGGGTCCCCTACAGGTGGGACTGGTCCCTCAAAGTCTATGAAGTTAGTGAAGTCGGGTGCAGATAAATAACACAGTCTCACACGGTCAGCGTCTTTCCATACCTTTACTTGTAAGATGTTCAGGCAGGTCCCAGGGAGGCTGATCCAAGGAGAATGTATTTCGAGATAGCAGCTGGACAAGTTAGGGGCCTCCTTTACTGTCCAATAATGATGAGTACAACCAGCCTGAAGCGTAGTTCCCTCTATAACTCCAGCTATTCCATAGCTGTACTGCCCAGTCAGTTTTGTGGTAGGAGCCTTCCTGTGAGAGAGCTGAATTCCTATCTTGTCCTGCAGAGACTCAAGGTCCTCACTCCCCCTGACCCCAGTTACGTACTGACTATTTGGGGCTGTTTGCCGCGACCTAAGGTCCGGTAAATCTCTGGTTTTCTTACCACTATGCTTGAAGCTAATAGTGATCCTTCGGTCCCCAGTGACCGGTTACAATGTGCAGGACTTCTTCAATCCAAAAGCACTTTTCAAATAATCTTTCCACTGTGCCTTTCGCCTTGTCCTCGCTGGTAGCATAAACACTCACACTTGCAAAAAGTCGTATAATCACTTCCTTCTTCTCTTCCTTTAGAGTTAGTTCCAGACTCTCAGTTATCCACTAGGCAGGAGCACGTCTCTGAACCTTTCACTGTCCTTGAGACAGGAGACTGAAGTATTTCTGTACTAAGCTCTTCTTTCTTTATCAGTGTCTTCAAGTGAGGTACAGCTCTGACCAGGCTGAGGTGATCTATATCTCGCCCTTACTGGCCTCCACTTGCTGAACTGCTGGTAGAACCAGGCTGGACTGCTTCCTCCCTCCAAGTCCCAGCTAGACTCCACACGTCTGCTCTGTCCGAAGACAGAAAACTGACTACTCTAATCACTCAACCAATACACCCTGACCACTCCCTCACAAGTGACTACACTACCCTAAGGGTGTGTCTAGTGTATGTTGAGTGAATGGGTATTGAGCATTAAACTGCTATCTCTCCACACACTCTCCAGGGTACTGCGTGTGCCTAACACCAGGGCTACACACATGAACGAGCCGACTCAAAGAGCCGGCTCTTCACTGTGAACGATATAAGCCGGCACCTATCAGTGAGCCGCTTGTTATCTAGTGGCTCTCTGCTCTCCTCCCTTCCCTGTGCTGCTGATGTCAGCCTGGTGGTGGAGGGGGAGGCGAGGAGCCAGGAGAGACTGTGTGCTGGAGGGGGAGAGAGGAAAGCTGCCGCTGAAAGTACTGTAGGAGAGGAGTCGGCAGCAGCACAGTGTTATCTCATTCACCCAATACAGAAGCAGGATGTAAATGAAGGCAGAACATGTGACCACAGAGCAGCCAGTCACAGCTCACCTTTCACTTGTCCTCATACATGCACTGTCTTCTTACATCTTTGCCTATTGGCATCCTGCCCTGTGTTCAGTGTGTTGTAGTGACGGTCCCTGTCTGGAGGAGAGAGTTAGAGACAGGCAGGCAGAGGGTGTGTGCTGTTACAAGAATCCCAGCCATATTACAGTGAAAGCAGATGGAGAATCCTGAAGTCTCTGCACAGGTTTGTGTTGTAAAGTGTGTGGTTTCTGACAAATTCCATCAGTAAAAAGTGACTGATCATAACACTACTGTGCAAAACACATGATCAAAGATGAGTGACAAACGGCAGAAGAGAGGCAGCATTTGGGCTCACTTTGATGACATTGGAAACAGTAAGGCTCAATGCAGACTTTGTAAGCACACACTATCTTTTCGAGCAGGGTCTACCACAAACCTTCATAGGCATATCAGAACTGCACACCCTACAGTGCCTATTGAAGATAGCACGCAGGTATCTGCTCCAGACCATGTGACCCCCAGTACGTCATCTACTGGTACTGCTGCTGCAGCGTCTACAGCCACCCCTCAGGCATCAGTTAGACCAAAAACTAGTACCCAAACCTCTATGCACTAATTTATGCCAAATAAAGCCCTTACCCCAGCAAAGAAAATTTCAATTGTAAATTTGTCTTATCAAGGCGATGGAAGGAAGACTGTGCATCGTAGCAACATCAGTCCCTTCAGAGAGAATTTTCTCCAAAACAGGGCAGATAATCACAGAGAGAAGAAACCGGATCAGCCCGTCCAAACTGAGGCACTTAGTGTTTCTTAATGCCAATTTGTCCTAATGACCTTCTAAAAATGTTTCACTGTTAAGTTATACTGCTGTTTTGCACATTTTTTGTATTTGTTTGATGTTCTTATAATGAAAAATAATATAAACAATGTTAATCTGTTAACTAGAAGGTTTTGTGTCATTATTTTGGTGAGATTACTGAAGAGCCGAGCCGAAAGAGCCGATTCCCAAAAAAACCCGAAGTCCCATCACTAGCCCTCACAGCCAGCAATGACGTTGCTACAAGGCTGTCCTCTGTGTGCACAGGACCTGTGATGAGGTCACAGGAGGGGAGGAGTCAGGGGCCACATGGTCAGGGTCCTGGTGTGTGCAGGTCTCTGCTGTGCTGGATGAGGGGAAGTTTATGTGTGGGGTCAGGAAGGGTTTACAGGGTGGATGTAGCAGAGCCGTGTGTGTACGAGGTGTATGGAGCGGAGCCGTGTGTGTACGAGGTGTATGGAGCAGAGCCGCGTGTGTACGAGGTGTATGGAGCGCAGCCGCGTGTGTACGAGGTGTATGGAGCGGAGCCACGTGTGTACGAGGTGTATGGAGCGGAGCCGCGTGTGTACGAGGTGTATGGAGCGGAGCCGCATGTGTACGAGGTGTATGGAGTGGAGCCGCGTGTGTACGAGGTGGATGTAGCAGTGATGTGTGTGTATGGGACTTACGAAACGGAGCCATGTGTGTATGAAGTGTACGGAGCGGAGCAGAGCCGTGTGTGTACGGAGTGGATCCGCGTGTGTATGCAGCGGAGCCGCGTGTGTACGTGGTATATGGTGCAAAGCTGCTTGTGTACAAGGTTTATGGAGTGGAGCCGTGTTTGTAGAAGGTGTCTTTCCCTCTTTCTTTCTTTCTCTCTCTGCTCTTTCTTTCCCCTCTTTCTTTCTCTCTCCCTCTCTGTTCTTTCCCCTCTTTCTTTCTTTCTTTCTTTCTTTCATTCTTCTTTCTTTCTTTCCCTTCTTTCCCTTCTTTCTTTTTTCTCTCTCTGTTCTTTTTTTCTGTCCCTCTTTCTCTCTGTTCTTTCTTTCTCTCTCTCTGTTCTTTCTTTCTCATTTCTTTCTTTGTTTCTTTCTTTCTCTCTCTGTTCTTTCTTTCCCCTCTTTCTTTCTCTCTGCTCTGTTCTTTTTTTCTTTCTTTCTTTCTTTCTTTCTTTCTTTCTTTCTTTCTTTCTTTCTTTTCTTTCTTTCTTTCTTTCTTTCTTTCCTCTCTTTCTCTCTGTTCTTTCTTTCCCCTCTTTCTTTCTCTCTGTTCTTTCTTTCTCTCTCTGTTCTTTCTTTCTTTTCCTCAGTACCAGTCAGTGTGCCCATAATGCCAGCCACTGTGCCCTCAATACCAGTCAGTGTGATCAGCAGAGCTAAATGGGTGTGGATTGGGTGTGGACATGGGTGTGACTAGTTGTGAAATGGGTGTGGTCTGGGCATGGCCTAAAATTTGCCGCTGCGCGCGTCGCAGCTTTTGTCCTTCTTTCCCATCTTCAAAAGTTGGGAGGTATGATTCTGCTGGTGCAGTCACTGTGTACATACATTACTGATCCTGAGTTACATCCTGTAATATACTCCAGAGCTGCACTCACCATTCTGCTGGTGCAGTCACTGTGTATATACATTACATTACTGATCCTGACTTACATCCTGTATTATACTCCAGAGCTGCACTCACCATTCTGCTGGTGCAGTCACTGTGTATATACATTACATTACTGATCCTGACTTACATCCTGTATTATACTCCAGAGCTGCACTCACTATTCTGCTTGTGCAGTCTGCACATACAGCTCTGGCAAAAATTAAGAGACCACTGCACAGTTTTATAAAAATCAGCTTCTCTACATGTCTGACAGCCATTCCATTCCAGTGTCAGTTGAATTACAACAAGAGTACACCTCATTCTACTTAATGTGCTTCCGATTAGGTGATCACCTGAACCAAATCTTATTTATCGAAGGAAAGTATAAAAAACACTGCTGTGGTGTTCACAATCCTCTTGCAATAGGACAAGCTGGATGGCAAAACAAGTGCTAATATCCCAAAAGTAATAGGAATGAAAAAGTAACTTTTAACCATGCCAAAGGAGTTGAAAAGAAAATGGATGGCAGTCCATTACAACAAGGTCAAGCAGCAGACATTGGGGACAACAAAGCTACAGACCGGCAGAGCGCGAAAACAACTCTCCATTGACCGGGATGACGGTCATCTTATTTGAATGTCACTCTGCAACCGCAGGATGACATCAAGTGACGGCACAGAACAGTTCATAACAGAGGCAGGGCTAAAGTCATGTAAAGCTAGAAAAAAGACTTTCATCAATGAGAAGCAAAGGAGAGCCAGGCTAGAGTTTGCCAAAGACCATAAGGATTGGACCATAGAGGACTGGAGTAAGGTAGTCTTCTCTAATGAGTCTAATTTTCATCTTTGCCCAACACCTGGTTATCTAATGGTTAGACGGAGACCTGGAGAGGCGTACAAGCCACAGTGTCTTGTGCCCACTGTGAAATATGGTGGAGGATCAGTGATAATCTTGGAATGCTTCAGCAAGGCTGGAATGGGCAGGTTAATCTTGTGAAGGACTTATGAATCAAGCCGCATACAAGGTTATCCTGGAAAAACAGTTGATTCCTTCTGCTCAGGCAATGTTCCCCAACTCTGTTTTTTCCAGCAGGACAATGCGCCATGCCACACAGCCAGGTCACTCAATGTGTAGATGAAGGACCACCACATCAAATCCCTGTCATGGGCAGCCCAATCTCCAGACCTGAACCCCATTGAAAACCTCTGGAATGTAATCAAGAGGAAGATGGATAGTCACAAGCCATCAAACAAAGAAGAACTGCTTAAATGTTTGTACCAGGAGTGGCATAAAGTCACCCAAAAGCAGCGTGAAAGACTGGTGGAAAGCATGCCAAGACGCATGAAAGCTGTGATTAAAAATCATGGTTATTCCACAAAATATTGATTTCTGAACTCTTCATGAGGTAAAACATTAGTATTGTTGTTTCTAAATGATTATGAACTTGTTTTCTTAGCATTATTTGAGGTCTGCAAGCACTGCATTTTTTTGTTATTTTGACCATTCTCATTTTCAGAAAATAAATACAAATTTATTGCTTGGAAATTCAGAGACATATTGTCAGTAGTTTATAGAATAAAAGAACAATTTCCATTTTACTCAAAAATATACCTATAAAGAGAAAAATAAGACAAACTGAAAATTTTGCAGTGGTCTCTTCATTTTTGCCAGAGCTGTACATTACATTACTGATCCTGAGTTACATCCTGTATTATACTCCAGAGTTGTACTCACTATTCTGCTGGTGGAATCACTGTGTACATACATTACATTACTGATCCTGTATTATACTCCAGAGCTGCACTCACTATTCTGCTGGTGCAGTCACTGTATACATACGTTACATTACTGATCCTGAGTTACATCCTGTATTATACTCCAGGGCTGCACTCACTATTCTGCTGGTGCAGTCACTGTGTACATTACATTACTGATCCTGAGCTACATCCTGTATTATACTCAAGAGCTGCACTCACTATTCTGCTGGTGCAGTCACTGTGTACATACATTACATTACTGATCCTGAGTTACATCCTGTATTATACTCCAGAGCTGCACTCACTATTCTGCTGGTGCAGTCACTGTGTACATACATTACATTACTGATCCTGAGTTACATCCTGTATTATACTCCAGAGCTGCACTCACTATTCTGCTGGTGCAGTCACTGTGTACATACATTACATTACTGATCCTGAGTTACATCCTGTATTATACTCCAGAGCTGCACTCACTATTCTGCTGGTGGAGTCACTGTGTACATACATTACATTACTGATCCTCAGTTACCTCCTGTATTATACTCCAGAGCTGCACTCACTATTCTTCTGGTGCAGTCACTGTGTACATACATTACATTACTGATCCTGAGTTACATCCTGTATTATACTCCAGAGCTGCACTCACTATTCTGCTGGTGGAGTCGCTGTGTACATACATTACATTACTGATCCTCAGTTACATCCTGTATTATACTCCAGAGCTGCACTCACTATTCTGCTGGTGGAGTCACTGTGTACATACATTACATTACTGATCCTCAGTTACCTCCTGTATTATACTCCAGAGCTGCACTCACTATTCTGCTGGTGCAGTCACGGTGTACATACATTACATTACTGATCCTGAGTTACATCCTGTATTATACTCCAGAGCTGCACTCACTATTCTTCTGGTGCAGTCACTGTGTATATACATTACATTACTGATCCTGAGTTACATCCTGTATTATACTCCAGAGCTGCACTCACTATTCTTCTGGTGCAGTCACTGTGTATATACATTACATTACTGATCCTAGTTACATCCTGTATTATACTCCAGAGCTGCACTCACTATTCTTCTGGTGCAGTCACTGTGTACATACATTACATTACTGATCCTGAGTTACATCCTGTATTATACTCCAGAGCTGCACTCACTATTCTTCTGGTGCAGTCACGGTGTACATACAGTACATTACAATACTTATAGTCATGGGTGGTTCTGTCCTCCTACACTACCGGTCAAAAGTTAGGGTCACTTAGAAATTTCCTTATTTTTGAAAGAAAAGCAGTTTTTTTCCAATGAAGCTAACATTAAGCTAGGGCTTAAGATAGGGCAACATTAAGATAGGGCAGCACGTGGCTCAGTGGATAGCACTGCAGCCTTGCAGCGTGGAGTCCTAGGTTCAAATCCCACCAAGGACAACATCTGCAAGGAGTTTGTATGTTCTCCCCGTGTTTGCGTGGGTTTCCTCCGGGTTCTCCGGTTTCCTCCCACATTCCAAAGACATACAGATAGGGAATCTAGATTGTGAGCCCTTCGGGGACAGCGACGATAATGTGTGCAAAAACTGTAAAGCGCTGCGGAATATGTTAGCGCTATATAAAATAAAGATTATTATTATTATTATTAAATGATTCAGAAATACACTCTATACAGTGTTAATGTGGTAAATGACTATTCTAGCGGCAAACGTCTAGTTTGTAATGCAATATCTTCATAGGTGTATAGAGGCCCATTTCCAACAACCATCACTCCAGTGTACTTATGGTATTTTGTGTTCGCTAACTGTGTAAGAAGGCTAATAGATGGTTAAAATACCCTTTAAAACCCTTGTGCAAGTATGTTAACACAGCTGAAAACCGTTTGGTTGATTAGAGAAGCTATAAACCTGACCTTCCTTTGAGCTTGTTGAGAATCTGGAGCATTACATTTGTTGGTTCCATTAAACTCTCAAAATGGCCAAAAAAAAAGAACTTTCTTGTGAAACTCGACAGTCTATTCTTGTTCTTAGAAATGAAGGCTATTCCATGCGAAAAATTACCAAGAAACTGAAGAATTCATACAATGGTGTGTAGTACTCCCTTTAGAGGAGTGCACAAACAAGCTCTAACCAGAGAAGAAAGACAAGTGGGAGGCCCCGCTGCACAACTGAGCAACAAGACAAGTACATTAGAGTCTTTAGTTTGAAAAATTGACGCCTCACAGGTCCTCAACTGGCAGCTTCATTAAACAGTACACATTAAACGCCAGTGTCAACATCTACAGTGAAGAGGCGATTTGGGGATGCTGGCCTTCAGGGCAGATTGGCAAAACAAAAGCCATATTTAAGACTGGCTTAAATGAAAGGAAAAGATTAATATGGGCAAAAGAACACAGACATTGGACAGAGGAATATTGGCTTTTGTTTTGCCAATCTGCCCTGAAGGCCAGCATCCCCAAATCGCCTCTTCACTGTAGATGTTGACACTGGCGTTTAATGTGTACTGTTTAATGAAGCTGCCAGTTGAGGACCTGTGAGGCGTCAATTTTTCAAACTAAAGACTCTAATGTACTTGTCTTGTTGCTCAGTTGTGCAGCGGGGCCTCCCACTTGTCTTTCTTCTCTGGTTAGAGCTTGTTTGTGCACTCCTCTAAAGGGAGTACTACACACCATTGTATGAATTCTTCCGTTTCTTGGTAATTTTTCGCATGGAATAGCCTTCATTTCTAAGAACAAGAATAGACTGTTGAGTTTCACAAGAAAGTTCTTTTTTTTTGGCCATTTTGAGAGTTTAATGGAACCAACAAATGTAATGCTCCAGATTGTCAACAAGCTCAAAGAAAGGTCAGGTTTATAGCTTCTCTAATCAACCAAACAGTTTTCAGTTGTGTTAACATACTTGCACAAGGGTTTTAAAGGGTATTTTAACCATCTATTAGCCTTCTTACACAGTTAGCGAACACAAAATACCATAAGTACACTGGAGTGATGGTTGTTGGAAATGGGCCTCTATACACCTATGAAGATATTGCATTACAAACTAGACGTTTGCCGCTAGAATAGTCATTTACCACATTAACACTGTATAGAGTGTATTTCTGAATCATTTAATGTTAGCTTCATTGGAAAAAAACTGCTTTTCTTTCAAAAATAAGGAAATTTCTAAGTGACCCTAAACTTTTGACTGGTAGTGTATATTTTGGAGGTCCATAAACCTCCTTCCGTGTGTTATGCAGTGCTTTCTCCTGCTCACCCAGGATGACCCACCATTATCTTGAGTGATGCGCTTCTCCTTATGGAGCATTAATTCCTTAGATTGAATTTCAGGGCTTAGAATGAGATGTTTTTCTTCAGAGTCCCCGTCCTTATAGATGTGTGCAGGAGCGATCCTATCACTTCCTCTAAAGGAGAGATCTCCAATCACTGCTAGGAATCTGACTCACTACTGCCCCCTTTTGCTCACTGTCAAGAATGTCCCAGGTGGCAGCATATTAATAATTCACCACAAAACACAATGAACAATTTTACCAGATATTGAGACATTAAATATTATCGTTACCGTACAAATAAGATTATTGTGCAAAGGAATTATAATTGCTTAATATTTTTATGAGAGGAATCTGTGGATGACACACTGTTGTGGGACATCTGTGGCTGTCGTACAGTTATAGGGGATCTGTGGATGACACGCTGTTATGGGAGATCTGTGGATATCGCACTGTTATAGGGATTTGTGGATGATGCACTGTTATGGGGGATCTGTGGATGATACACTGTTATGGGGGATCTGTGGATGATGCAGTATTATGGAGGATCTGTGGATGATGCACTGTTATGGAGGATCTGTGGATGATGCAGTATTATGGAGGATCTGTGGATGATGCACTGTTATGGGGATCTGTGGATGACACACTGTTATGGGGAGCTGTGGGTGATGCACTGTTATGTGGTATCTGTGGATGATGCACTGTTATGGGGGTTCTGTGGATGTCACACTGTTATGGGGATGTGTGGATGATGCACTGTTATGGGGATGTGTGGATGATGCACTATTATGGGTATCTGTGGATGACACACTGTTATGGGGGAGCTGTGGGTGATGCACTGTTATGTGGTATCTGTGGATGACACACTGTTATGGGGGATCTGTGGATGTCACACTGTTATAGGGATGTGTGGATGATGCACTGTTATGGGGATGTGTGGATGATGCACTATTATGGGGTATCTGTGGATGACACACTGTTATGGGGAGCTGTGGGTGATGCACTGTTATGTGGTATTTGTGGATGACACACTGTTATGGGGGATCTGTGGATGTCACACTGTTATGGGGATGTGTGGATGATGCACTGTTATGGAGGATCTGTGGATGACACACTGTTATGGGTGATCTGCGAATGCGTTGTTATGGGGACCTGCGGATGCAGATTTCACATACCTTACAGCACTAATTATCCGTACACTTCTTCCCATGAGGACAGGATATGAGATGGAGAATAGCGGCTGTTACATGTCAGCACTGTCGGTGCCGCCTCACTGCGTCCCACTGACCTACATGCCGCAGATGCTGCTGGTGCGCTGTGTTCGGCTCGCTGGACTCTCTTCAGCTTCATGGTGTCATTTCTGCGATCCTCCTAATCACAATGTATTCAAACCTCATACTGGAAATCCAATGGGGACCCCACTATTTTCGTTCCATCCTCCGTCTTTAACCCCTTAGGGACCCTGTCCATTTTCGTTTTTGCGTTTCTGTTTTTCTCTCCCCTTCTTCCCAGAGACATACCTTTTTATTTTTCCATCAAGAAGGCCATGGAGGAATTATTTTTTGCGGGACGAGTTGTACTTTTGAACGACACCATTGGTTTTACCATATCGTGTACTCAAAACAGGAAAAAAATTTCCAAGTGCGGGTAATTCTGCAAAAAAAGTGCAATTCCACACCACAATGTTTTTTTGATTTTTTTTTTACCATGTTCACCAAATGCTAAAACAGACCTGCCGTTATGATTATTTTTTATTTAAGGGTGAAAAAATCCAAAGTTTGTTAAAAAAAATTGCACCATTTTCCGAGACCCATAGCGTCTCCATTTTTTGTGATATGGGGTTGGGTGAGGGCTTATTTTTTGCGTGCCGGGCTGACGCTTTTAATTATACTATTTTGGTGCAGACACGATCTTTTGATCGCCCGTTATTTCATTTTAATGCAATGTCGCAGCGACCAAAAAAGTGTAATTCTGCATTTTGACTTTTTTCTCGCTATGCCGTTTAGCGATCAGGTTAATCCTTTCTTTTTGTTGTTGATAGATCAGGTGATTCTGAACGCGGCGATACCAAATATGTGTATGTTTGACTTTTTTATTGTTTTACTTTGAATGCAGCGAAAAGGGCACAATTTAAACTTTTATATTTTTTATTTTTTATATTTTTAAAAACCTTTTTTTTTATTTTTGTCATGCTTCAATAGTCTCCATGGTAAACCCGATCGGCACTTACATTGACACGATGATCAGATCGCCTGTATGTAACAGAGTTACTCACTTGCTATGAGCGCCGACCACCGGGCGGTGTTCATAGCAATCCGGCACTGATCTCTGATTGTCATGCCAACCCACCGGTGACCCGCAATCACGTGATGGGGGTCACCAGTGGGTGGATTTCCTGCCCGATGGCTGGAAGCGCGCATTAAATGCCGCTGTCCGAGTTTGACAGCGGAATTAAACTAGTTAATAGCCACGGGTGGATGTGATTCCTCCCACGGCTGTTCCAGGCACATGTCAGCTATTCAAAACAGCTGCAATGTGCCGGAGCCCACATCAAAGAGAGGGAAGCGACCTGCGCAGTACTAGTACATCGGACGTCACAAAGGGGTTAATGTCGTCCTTAACCCCTCTCTGCCATCAGACGTACTATTCCGTCCATGTGACCCTGGACCTAATTCCCATGGACGGAATAGTACGTCATGGGCGATCAGCTGCGCTCCCGGGGGGAGCGTAGCTGATCGCGGCCGGGTGTCAGCTGTATATCACAGCTGACACCCAGCACTATGTGTCAGGAGCAGTCACGGACCGCTCCCGACACATTAACCCCTGGCACACCGCGATCAAACATGATCGCGGTGTACCCGGGGCACAGGGGAGGATCGCGCAGGTGGGGGCTCCCTGCGCTCTCCCCTGTGACCCTCAGAGCAGCGCGATGTGTCGCGCTGTTCCGAGGGTCCGTCCTCCCTCCAGGTCCCCGGATCCAAGATGGCGCCGGGGTCCTGCAGGGAGGCGGCTTCCTCAGTGCCTGCTGAGAGCAGGTGCTGTGGAAGCCTGCAGCGATGCCAGAGCGATCGCTGGTGTGACAGTGTGCTGTGCACACTGTCACACCAGCGATCTGATAAAATACAGTGATGTCCCACCCTGGGACAAAGTAAAAAAGTAAAAAAAATAAAAATAAAAAGTGGTAAAAAAAATCATAAAAAAAAAAATAAAATATTCCCCAATAAATTCATTTCTTCCTGTAAATAAAAAAAACAAAACAATAAAAGTACACATATTTGGTATCGCCGCGTCCGTAACGACCCCCCCTATAAAACTGTCCCACTAGTTAACCCCTTTAGTGAACCCCTTAAAAAAAAAAAAAAAACTAAGCAAAAAATCAATGGTTTATCATCATACTGCCGAACAAAAAGTGGAATAACACGCGATAAAAAAGACCGATATAAATAAACATGGTACCGCTGAAAACGTCATCTTGTCCCGCAAAAAATGAGCCATCATACAGCATCACAGCATCATCAGTGAAAAAATAAAAAAGTTACAGCTCGCAGAATAAAGCGATGCAAAAATAATGATTTTTTATATAAAATTGTTTTTATTCTATAAAAGCGCCAAAACATAAAAAAATGATATAAATAAGGTATCACCATAATGTACTGACCAGAAGAATAAAACTGCTTTATCAATTTTACCACACGCGGAACGGTATAAACGCCTCCCCCAAAAGAAATTCATGAATTGCTGATTTTTGTTCATTCTAACCTCCCAAAAATCGAAATAAAAAGTGATCAAAAAATGTCACGTGCTCAAAAATGGTACCAATAAAAACGTCACCTCGTCCCGCAAAAAATAAGACCTCACATGACTCTGTGGGCCAAAATATGCAAAAATTATAGCTCTCAAAATGTGGTGATGCAAAAAACTACTTTTTGCAATAAAAAGCGTCTTTTAGCGTGACAGCTGCCAATCATAAAAACCCGCTATAAATAGTAAATCAAACCCCCCTTTATCACCCCCTTAGTTAGGGAAAAATAATAAAATTAAAAAAATGTATTTATTTCCATGTTCCCATTAGGGTTAGGGTTGCGGCTAAAGTTAGGGTTAGAGTTGGCGCTAACGTTAGGATTAGGGTTGGGATTAGGGTTAGGGGTGTGTTAGGGTTAGGTTTGTGGTTAGGGTTGGGACTAGGGTTAGGGGTGTGTTGGGGTTAGGGTTGGAGTTAGAATTGGGGGGTTTCTGCTGTTTAGGCACATCAGGGGCTCTCCAAATGTGACATGGCGTCTGATCTCAATTCCAGCCAATTCTGCGTTGAAAAAGTCAAACGGTGCTCCTTCACTTCTGAGCTCTGCCATGCGCCCAAACAGTAGTTTACCCCCGCATATGGGGTATCAGCGTACTCTGGACCACAAGAGTTATTGTGCAATTTGTCCTATTTCTTCTGTTACCCTTGGGAAAATAAAAAACTGGGGCGACAAAATCATTTTTGTAAAAAAAAAAATGATTTTTTTGTTTTTACGGCTGTATGTTATAAATTTTCTGTGAAGCACTTGGGGCTTCATAGCGCTCACCACACTTCTAGATAAGTTCCTTGTGGGGTCTATTTTCCAAAATGGGGTCACTTGTGGGGGGTTTCCACTGTTTAGGCGCATCAGGGGCTCTCCAAATGCGACATGACGCCCCCAACCATTCCATCAAAGTCTGCAATCCAAAACGTCACTACTTCCCTTCCGAGCCCAGACGTGCACCCATACAGTCATTTTCTCACACATGTTGGGTATCAGCATACTCAGGACAAATTGGACAACAACTTTTGGGGTCCAATTTCTCCTGTTACCCTTGTGAAAATAAAATATTGGGGGCGAAAAAATCATTCTTGTAAAAAAAAAAAGATTTTTTATTTTTACAGCTGTACGTTATAAACTTCTGTGAAGCACTTCGGGGTTCAAAGTGCTCAACATACTTCTAGATAAGTTCTTTGTGGGGTCTATTTTCCAAAATGGGGTCACTTGTGGGGGGTTTCCACTGTTTAGGCGCATCAGGGGCTCTCCAAATGCGACATGACGCCCCTAGACTATTCCATCAAAGTCTGCAATCCAAAACGTCACTACTTCCCTTCCGAGCCCAGACGTGCACCCATACAGTAGTTTTCTCCCACATATTGGGTATCAGCGTACTCAGGACAAATTGGACAACAAATTTTGGGTCCAATTTCTCCTGTTACCCTTGTGAAAATAAAATATTACCTTGTGAAAAAGTACTAAGCTACACCTACATAATAATGCCATACAGTGGCTGCATAATAATGTCATTAAGGGTCTGCTGCCGCATACAAAACCCAAAATGTATATATTGCCTGCACAGTCGTGCCATACAGCGCCTACATAAGTGGCCATGCAGCAGTGCTATACAGGACTTACAATACACTGCCATACAGTGCTTGCATAACAGTGCCATATAGTGACCACATTATGCTGTTACATGGTGCCCACATTCTGGTGCCTTATATTTGTAGCAGTAAACTGTCATATAGTGTCTGCACAATAGTGCCATATATTATACTGCCATACAATGGCTAGGTGGCAGTATCATACATTATACTGCCATACAGTGACCACACTGTTATCATACAATGCCTGCATATTAAAGCTTAGGGCTATAATAAATAACGGACACAGTAAATGCTACTGTAAATGATATCGCGCCCAGATATCGGCAAATAAGTAACAACCAAAGATTCCAAAAAGTGTCTTTTATTCTTACAGGATTATGGATTAATAGTAAAGCTTGAGATAATATTTGGTCTGCGGAATCCGAAGTTGGCACAAATCTTGTTTTTACTATATTTTTATATACAGATGTGTAATATATTTATATATTAATCCAAATCTTAGGACTTCTTCTTATATACAATATAAAACAATTTGGCTTATTATAATAAACAGAACTGTAATATGATTATAACGCAGTGCGGAGGAGGGGGGTTTGTAGAAGCATCTGTGGGAGACTAGTAAAGATTATTGTTTGGTTAGGGGTGGCCAAAAACGCGTTGTGGTGAGGATCTCGGAGCGTGCAGCGCACTCGGCGGATATAATGGGTCTTCGCAGTGCTGTGATAGTAACGAATCCAATGTCTTGGTGCGCTCAGATGCTGACATGATGAAAATGGAATTCTTAGTCTTCCTTCTCCGCTCTTTTTGAGCAAGACTAGAATATGTCACCGAATGAACATTTATACCAGAGTGCAAGGGCAAAATTTGGGGAAAATTGTGACTCTGTAGGAAGAAAAAAAATTACATTTGAATATGTGTTATATTTTAATTCTAAGAGATGGGAGCAATTTCATTGAAAAGCTTCAGAAAATCTGGATTAAAAGTTGAATGTGGGCGAAACTCAGGCATTATAGAGGACATATACGGTGGTACTGAGCAGTGTACCTGTGACTACAGCATTGAGGTGAGACAAAACACTTACTGATAAGCTGCAAAATAGAGGACTAGAGTAGTCTTAGCTCTACTTACCTTGCTGTAAACTACAATCTTCTGCTGGATAAACCTAAATCAAAAGTTTGCAAAAAATAAATAAATTAGAAACTCTCAAATTACCACTTGTAAGGTTACAACAAAACTTTATCATAAAGTAGAACCCCCTCTAAGAATGCCAAGGCCATTTAAAGGCACAAATGCGATTACTAAGCACGGGTGTGTAAACTGCAATGTAACTTCTTCTAGGGAATTGTTATGCAGCTGCAATGCAGGTTAGTGTGTGCTCCACCTGTTGCAACCGTGGGGAGAAGGGATTGCACACTCCCAGGGCACGCCTGCACTGCAGCAGCCAAAACCATCACCAGGTGGCAGCAAAAACATCCAAAGCCGGGTCAGCAACAGTCAGTCATACGAAGTACCAGAGGTCACAGCAAGCATGTGGTCAGAAACAAGCCAATGGGTCAAAACCAGACAGGCACACAGTACCAGGGCTGGGGGAAATGGAAGAGTAATCAGAGACAAGCCAGGAGATCAGAAACCGGAGCAAGCTAAACCGTACCAAAATGGAGGACAGAAACTCAGGTCAGGGAACATGCCAGGTCATACACACAACAGTGGGCAATAACACAGAGAAGCACGATTATCAACTGAGTAACCAAGGTCAGCTGCTCAAGCCGAGGGACCAGAACTATCACCGATGCCGGACCTAGGTCATATGAAAACTAAATAGCCGCATTCACACCAGAGAGAGGCAGATACAATTAACCCCCGTCTGACCAGGACAGGAAAAAGACAAAACCTCATCCTGGATCATGACAGAAATGTAATATTTTGTCAATAAGAATGTTGATAAAATAAATACATTATATTGTAAATAAAAGTAGATAGAATATTGGGGAGAGGTTAGAAGCTAACACTGAGAATCATCCACATAACAGCCCACAAAGCTTGTAACTAACTCCAATGGTGTCAGGCCATCACTATTGACAATCGTACAAGCATATGTACCATGCAGTACGACTAATCATGACTTGGGGTCGTACGTACGTCTGATGGATGCTCGGAAAGATCCTTCTTCTTCTATAGGTTCTCCAGTTCTGTATATAGAAAATTATACTTTTGTAAATACCTTATTTATTCCTTTCCACTGGAAACTTTGAATATAAGAGCAAACAATCTATTTTTTTATATCATAGTGTATCTTTGGGGTACGGAGTTCTAGCAGGATGGTGACGGACACTAAAGGGTATGCCACACTAAACAATATCGCTAACGAGATCGCTAAAAAACGTCACTATTTAGCGATCCTGTTAGCGATGTTGTTCAGTGCGGCAGCTTCCAGCGACGAGCTTCCTGCTGTGATCTCGCTCGTCGCTGGAATCGTTCCGGACCCTATTTCATCGCTGGCGCTCCCGCTGGGTAAGTATCTAATCGCTGTGTGGCACCTTTTCTTAGCGATTTAGCGGTACTTTTGTACCGCTAAAGTCGTTAAGAAGATCGCTAACGGCGATAGCGTCTTTAACAATATCGCTAAATGTGGCCGCATTTAGCGATATAGAAACAATCCCGCTAGCGATCGCATTAGTATGCGTCGTTATTGTGATCGCTAGCGGGATTGTTTAGTGTGGCAGTACCTTAAAAGACTAATTCAAAGAAAAAAAATCCCAAATAGTTGTAGTTCCTTTATTCTAGAGATAAATCTTCCATTGTCCCCTGCTAGATAATAGCTGAAGCCTCTTCTGACCATGGCCAGATTAGAAGCTAGCAAAACTAGCATTTGGCACTGTGGAGGTGGCTAACCAACGATTTTTGCACACATAGAGCTTCTTACATGCTGACAACTGACATTGTGTTGATATTTACAAACCATACACATTTACAATATATGTGTTATATAAACACATTTTCATTATAATTTACCGTATCTGTTTCAGTTATTTTACCTTTGGTGCTGATTGAATTTACAACGACATTTTCTGCCTAAGTGAAAATATTAAAAACAAACCATTAATTACAAATATATGATGTGCTGTAATCATGTTGTCTTTAATTTCCTGAAAATAAAAGTATCAGTTATTTAATGTTACTTTTATTAATCATCAATACTATGGACACTACCCTGTAATTATGAGATTACTATTCTATCTTGGTCCTCTAATGAGTAGATGACTCTGCTGACCCTGTCCTTTAATAATAATGTCATCAGAACCCTGCTGTCTAAATAAAATGAGATAACTCTGCTGTCCCTACTCTCTAATGATAATGGGATGACTCTGTTGTCCCTACTCTCTAATGATAATGGGATGACTCTGTTGTCCCTACTCTCTAATGATAATGGGATGACTCTGTTGTCCCTACTCTCTAATGATAATGGGATGACTCTGTTGTCCCTACTCTCTAATGATAATTAGATGTCTCTGCTGACCTTGCTTTCTGAGATGAGTCAACAGAGTTATCTCATTATCATTAGAGGACAGGGGCAGCAAAGTCATCTCATTATCATTAGATAGCAGGGGCAGCAGAGTTATCTCATTATCATTAGAGGACAGGGGCAGCAAAGTCATCTCATTGTCATTAGAGCCCTGCCCTCTAATGACAATGAGATGACTTTGCTGCCCCTGTCCTCTAATGATAATGAGATAACTCTGCTGCCCCTGCTATCTAATGATAATGAGTTGACTCTGCTGACCCTGCCCTCTAATTATGAGATGACTCTGTTGACCCTGTCCTCTAATAATAATGAGATGACTCTGCCAACCCTGTCCTCTAAAGACAATGAGATGATTCTGCCTGCTCTACCCTCTAATGATAATGAGATGACTATGCTGCCCCCGCCCTCTAATTATAATGAGATGACTGCTGACCCTGCCCTCTATTGACAATGAGATGACTCTGCTGACCCTGCCCTCTAATGACAAAGAGATGACTCTACTGACCCTGCCCCGATTGATAATTAGTTGACTCTGCCCTCTAATTATGAGATGACTCTGTTGACCCTGCCCTCTAATTATTATTATTATTATTTATTTATATAGCGCCATTAATTCCATGGTGCTGTACATGAGAGGGGTTACATACAAAGTTATAGATATCGTTTACAGTAAACAAATTTACAATGACAGACTGGTACAGAGGGGAGAGGACCCTGTCCTTGCGGACTTACATTCTACGGGATAATGGGGAAGAAACAGAAGGTCGGGGGTGCGGCAGCTCTGGTGGTGGCGAGGCGGCAGCTCTGGTGGTGGCGGCAGCTCTGGTAGTGGTGGCGGCAAGGCGGCAGCTCTGGTGGTGGCAGCGAGGCGGAAGCTCGGGTGGTGGCGGCGAAGCGGAATGGTTATTGCAGGCTGTAGGCTTTCCTGAAGAGATGGGTTTTCAGGTTCCGTTTGAGAGATCCAAGGGTGGTGGATAATCGTACATGTTGAGGCGTGGAATTCCAGAGGATGGGGGATATTCATGAGAAATCTTGGAGGCGGTTGTGTGAGGAACGAATAAGTGTGGAGGATAGTAGGAGGTCTTGGGAGGATCGAAGACTACGTGAAGGAAGATATTGGGAGATTAGTTCAGAGATATAGGGAGGAGACAGGTTGTGGACGGCTTTGTAAGTCAGTGTTAGTAGTTTGAACTGGATTCGTTGGGGAATTGGGAGCCAGTGGAGGGATTTGCAGAGGGGAGAAGCAGGGGAGTAGCGAGGGGAGAGGAGGATTAGTCGGGCAGCAGAGTTGAGGACAGACTGGAGTGGTGCAAGAGAGTTGACAGGGAGGCCACAGAGGAGGATGTTGCAGTAATCGAGGCGGGAGATGATGAGGGCATGCACAAGAGTTTTAGTAGATTGAGGGCTGAGGAAGGGACGGATTCTGGAAATGTTTTTAAGTTGGAGGCGACAGGAGGTGGAAAGAGTTTGGATGTGTGGTTTGAAGGACAGGGCAGAGTCGAGAGTTACTCCGAGGCAGCGGATTTCAGGTGCAGGAGAGATCGTGATGCCATTTACCATAATAGATAGATCGGGTAGGGAAGATACATGAGATGGAGGAAAGATGATGAGTTCGGTTTTGTCAACATTGAGTTTTAGGAAGCGAGAGGTGAAGAAGGAGGATATGGCTGATAGACACTCCGGGATTCTGGACAGCAGAGAGGTGACATCTGGGCCAGAGAGGTAGATCTGAGTGTCGTCCGCATACAGGTGGTACTGGAAGCCTTGGGACTTTATGAGTTGTCCTAGGCCAAGGGTATAGATAGAAAAAAGTAGGGGCCCCGGGACAGAGCCTTGAGGGACTCCAACAGAGAGAGGGCGGGATGAGGAGGTAGTGTGGGAGTGGGAGACGCTAAATGTGCGGTCGGAAAGGTAAGAGGCGATCCAGGACAGGGCAAGGTCTTTGATGCCAAGGGAAGAAAGAATCTGTAGCAGTAGGCAGTGGTCGACTGTGTCAAAGGCAGATGACAGGTCAAGGAGGAGGAGGATGGAGAACTGTCTGTTAGCTTTAGCTGTGAGTAAGTCATTAGTAATTTTGGTCAGGGCAGTTTCAATGCAGTGGTGGGGGCGGAAGCCACATTGGAGGTTGTCAAGGAGAGAGTTAGTGAGGGTGGAGAAGTTGAGCGTGGACATGCTGCTCAAGGAGTTTGGAAGCAAACGGGAGATAGCTGGGCATAGCAGTTGGGTCAAGGTTTGTTTTTTTGAGGATGGGTGTGATGGTGGCATGTTTGAAGGCAGAATGACAATGAGATGACACTGCCTGCCCTGCCCTCTAATGACAATGAAATGACTCTGTTTCCCCTGTCCTCTAATAATAATGAGATGACTCTGCTGACCCTGCCCTCTAATGACAATGAGATGATTCTGCCTGCCCTACCCTCTAATGATAATGTGATGACTCTGTTGCCCTGCCCTCTAATTATGAGATTACTCTGCTGACCCTGCCCTCTAATGACAATGAGATAACTCTGCTGCCCTGTTTTCTAATGATGAGATGACTCTGCTGACCCTGCCCTCCAATGACAATGAGATGACTTTGCCTGCCCTGTCCTCTAATAACAATGAGATGACCCTGCTGCCCTGTCCTCTAATGAAAATGAGATGATTCTGCTGACCCTCTTCTCTAATGACAATGAGATGACTCTGCTGCCCCTGACCTCTAATGATAATGAGATGACTCTGCTGACTCTGCCTTCTAATGACAATAAGATGACTCTGACTGCCCTGCCCTCTTATGACAATGAGATGACTCTGCTGTCTTCTTCCTCTAATGACAAGGAGATGACTGCTAACCTTGATCTCTAATCATAATGAGATGAGTCTGCTGACCCTGCCCTATAATGATAGTGAGATGACTCTGCTGACCCTGTCCTATAATGTTAATGAGATAACTCTGCTTACCCTGCCCTCTAATGATAATGAAATGACTCTGCTGACCCTGTCCTATAATGATGAGATAACTCTGCTTACCCTGCCCTCTAATGATAATGAAATGACTCTGCTGACCCTGCCTTCTAATGATGAGATGACTCTGCTGACCCTGCCCTCTAATGATAATGAGATGACTCTGCTGACCCTGTCCTCTAATGATAATGAGATAACTCTGCTAACCCTGCCCTCAAATGATAATGAGATGACGCTGCTGTTCCTGCCCTCTTAGCATGTCCAATGAAGTGAAGTGAGGGTACGCCTGGATAGGGCTGGGTGTGTGACTAGATGTACAAAGCAGTCTGATTATACATCCTGCTCGGCAGTGTATAGATATATACTGTTATAATATAGGGGTTTTGTTTCTAGACGTTTTGCTCTTTAATACTGGACCGGTGCATATTTTGGCCATTCTCGCAGCTATATTTAATATGTTTTATGCTAGTCAAGAATATGTCACTGCTTATCCACAACTGACAGACATTGAGATGTTTACATGGCCTCTGTCCCTGGGGGATCAGTCAAAACATCACTCACTCAAAATGATGAGTATTCCCAGGATAAAGAGAACTCCGGCAAAGACGAGGCCACCGATCCGCAGGGAGTGATAATCTGTGGAGAGAAGAATGTGTGATACAGTGAGGACAGAAATACCAAGAGATTAGATACAGTATCAGAAGGAGGCTCAGGGAAGCGGACAATGTACAGAATGTAAAGTGCCTGCATACAATACATAAGGTCATGTTTATAACAAGTTTAGTGTGTATCCCGGGGAGAATTCTAATGTATGCACTAAATGTGTCCATAGGCCATCATAAGTCAGACGGAATAAAAAACCTTGTATGTTCAACTTACATCAAAACGTGGCAATAAAAGATGAGTAAAGCAAAAGATTATGCTCAGATTTTAGGAAGACAAACCTAACATATAATATACAAATTTCAACAAAGTACACTGTGACATGGCAGAGTGACATAGGAGCAGTATTATAGTAGTTATATCTTGTACATAGGAGCAATATTATAGTAGTTATATTCTTGTATTTAGGGACAGCTTTGTAGTAGTTATATTCTTGTATATAGAGGGCAGTATTATAGTAGTTATATTTTTATATATAAGGGACAGTATTATAGTAGTTATATTCTTGTACATAGGGACAGTATTATAGTAGTTATATTCTTGTACATAGGGGCAGTATTATAGTAGTTATATTCTTGTATATAGGGGCAGTATTATTCTAGTTATAATCTTGTACATGGGGCAGTATTATAGTAGTTATGTTTTTATATATAGGGGACAGTATTATAGTAGTTATATTCTTGAACATAGGGGCAGTATTATAGTATTTATATATAGGGGACAGTATTATAGTAGTTATAAACTTGTACATAAGGGCAGTATTGAACAAAATGTACAAGTGATATAAAATACACAAAAAATTAATAATATATAAAATAAAAATCAAAAAGATAGAACCAATATGTGCCTATATCACCTGAAAAAATAGGATGGCAGACCATCCGGAAATGAATAGAGGCAGTATTATAGTAGTTATATTCTTGTATATAGGGGCAGTATTATAGTAGTTATATTCTTGTACATAGTGGTAGTATTATAGTAGTTATATTCTTGTATATAGGAGCAGTATTATAGTTGTTACATTCTTGTACATAGGTGCAGTATTATAGTAGTTATATTCCTGTACATACGGGGCAGTATTATAGTAGTTATATTCTTGTATATAGGAGCAGTATTATAGTAGTTATATACTTGTATATAGGAGCAGTATTATAGCAGTTATATTCTTGTACATAGGATCAGTATTATAGTAGTTATATTCTTGTACATAGGGGGCAGTATTATAGTAGTTATATTCTTGTACATAGTGGTAGTATTATAGTAGTTATATTCTTGTATATAGGGTCAGTATTATTGTAGTTATATTCTTGTACATAGGGTTCAGTATTATAGCAGTTATATTCTTGTACATAGGAGCAGTATTATAGTAGTTATATTCTTGTACATAGGGGCAGTGATTATAGTAGTTATATTCTTGTATATAGGGGCAGTATTATTCTAGTTATAATCTTGTACATGGGGCAGTATTATAGTAGTTATGTTTTTATATATAGGGGACAGTATTATAGTAGTTATATTCTTGAACATAGGGGCAGTATTATAGTATTTATATATAGGGGACAGTATTATAGTAGTTATAAACTTGTACATAAGGGCAGTATTGAACAAAATGTACAAGTGATATAAAATACACAAAAAATTCAATAATATATAAAATAAAAATCAAAAAGATAGAACCAATATGTGCCTATATCACCTGAAAAAATAGGATGGCAGACCATCCGGAAATGAATAGAGGCAGTATTATAGTAGTTATATTCTTGTATATAGGGGCAGTATTATAGTAGTTATATTCTTGTACATAGTGGTAGTATTATAGTAGTTATATTCTTGTATATAGGAGCAGTATTATAGTTGTTACATTCTTGTACATAGGTGCAGTATTATAGTAGTTATATTCCTGTACATACGGGGCAGTATTATAGTAGTTATATTCTTGTATATAGGAGCAGTATTATAGTAGTTATATACTTGTATATAGGAGCAGTATTATAGCAGTTATATTCTTGTACATAGGATCAGTATTATAGTAGTTATATTCTTGTACATAGGGGCAGTATTATAGTAGTTATATTCTTGTACATAGTGGTAGTATTATAGTAGTTATATTCTTGTATATAGGGTCAGTATTATTGTAGTTATATTCTTGTACATAGGGTTCAGTATTATAGCAGTTATATTCTTGTACATAGGAGCAGTATTATAGTAGTTATATTCTTGTACATAGGGGCAGTATTATAGTAGTTATATTCTTGTATATAGGGTCAGTATTATTGTAGTTATATTCTTGTACATGGGGACAGTATTATAGTAGTTCTATTCTTGTACATAGGAGCAGTATTATAGTAGTTATATTCTTGTACATAGGGGCAGTATTATAGTAGTTATATTCTTGTATATAGGAGCAGTGTTATAGTAGTTATATTCTTGTACATAGGGGCAGTATTATAGTAGTTCTATTCTTGTATATAGGGTCAGTATTATTGTAGTTATATTCTTGTACATGGGGACAGTATTATAGTAGTTATATTCTTGTACATAGGGGGCAGTATTATAGTAGTTATGTTTTTATATATAGGGGACAGTATTGTAATTTGTGGCTGATTAACACCAGTCAAGTAATATGCGTATTTGCTGTTTACTGAATGAAGCTTTTCTGTTGTGGGGTGGGAGCTGCAGACCTGCTATTTTCTAAGCTCTTCGAATATTCTATATATAAAATATATTTCTGTATTTCTGGAAGATTAGCCTCTGGCAGATCTTTCAATGCACTGATTTTACAGATGTGGATTAAACTCTTACTCCTAGGTCTCATGAGATAGAGATTATTTTATGAGATGAATGATGTGATATTTACTGAACGATAGCTGACCCCGACATAACCGGCTAAAAAAGAAGTGCAGAAAAATTGTATAATAATTCAAAGTATTAATTTTTAAAACAAAAAATGGATAATTTGGAACTCTACAGAAGAGATTAATTTCCAGTCGCTTTATAGACTAATTAAAAAGAAAACCTTATCTTCGTAGACTTCGTTTGTATTTAATGTATTAACACAATAAAATGGAAAAAATATATTATTAAAGTAGATAACTACTGGGAAATCTTACCATAATAGAATGGGTCACGTTCCTGACTTGTATCCTCGGATTCTGAGCAAAATGAAAGGAAAAAATAAAGGAAGTGAGGAGAAAACAGGAGGAGTTCCTCAAATCCCAACCCCCTGTGGGCTTGATATTAATTGCTGTATATCAAATCCTGTATTTAGCACTTGTTATTATTTATCCATCATGACCCGTCATGAGGAGGGTCAGGTATTTTTTACAAGTTTGTAGAAAGTTTTTTTTCTGAAACTATTTGAATCTGAAACGTTTTGTAGATTTTATCACACAATAATTTGGAAAGATACAAAGTAATAACCTGTCAATACAGAATGCTGAATACTATCTGGGCAGCAAGATGTCTTTGCAGTGCTGGGGTCTTCGGTTCAAATTCCACCAAGGACATCAGCAAGGAGTTTATATGTTGTCCTCGTATCTGTATTGGTTTCCTCCCACAATCCAAAAACATACTGTAGGAAAGCCTGGTGGGACTGGATTAAGTCCTAGCACTGCTGGCTTTGATTAGATGCACCTGCCTAGTCTTGACTAAGAACCAGGACATGTGTTCCCTTTGCTCTTTCTTAGTTAGCGGGAGAAGCTGAGCAGAAAGGGTTGTGTTGGATCTAGGGGAGAAACAACGCAGTCTCTCTGAAAGGAGTCTGCACAAGGCAATGTGCACCAAACTGCAAGTATCAGTGGCTGCTATGGACAATAGTAGTTATGTTTCACCGAACTGGGACTGTCACAGCCTTGTATGAAAAGCCAGGTTCTGTTTTGTTTAGCTAGCGCATTAACAAAGCTAGAGATTTTGTGTTTATGATTTTGATTTCAGTGCTGTGCAACCTGTGGAAATAAACATGATGTTGTTTTGATACTAGAATCTAGTTCCTGTGTTAACGCAGCACGGATTACAGTCCCAAAGAGCACAGGTGATTACAGTGTAACGATTGTATGTCCTGGGTAAAGGCAGCTACAGCATTGCAAACATAGCCTGAAAGCATTGGGGAGCTTGTTAAGCAGCTGGTCCAGGCCAATACCCAGCAGCAGCAGATCCAACAAGAAACCAACTAACTTCTGATCCAGCAGTTTCAACAACAGCTGAAGGAGTTAACGAAGCAGAAGTTATAGCAGCAGCGGCATATGCAGCAGCATTAACATCAGCAGCAGTTACAACAGCAGCACCAGCAGAAGCAGATGGCTTTCTTGACTGAAACTGTCCGGCCAAAGAAACAGCACTTTTCGCCAACCAAAGTGATGGTATCCATGTGAGACTGTTATGACTGAGCGTTTACACTCACATGGGGATGGACAATCCAGGGGAGATGTTAAACATGCACATCAAAGGTTTGTATTCAGACTAGGCAATCCTTAACCTGACAATGATTTGTCTCTGCCTGACTGCGGAGGATGGCACCCTAAAATTACGCAATTGCACCCCTGCTCAATGTCGGTTGACTCTGAGTGTCCTTGACTGCACCCTCAACTATACACAGAGTGTAACCCAAAATCACAACCATAGAAAGAAGTGCACACAGACGTGTTCACACAGTCGTAAATTAAAGAGGAAGAAAAAGAAAGGATCCCACAGAGACCATCTGTAAACCCCCAGTTCCTGAATGTAACAAAATGAGAAAAGTGCTGAGAAGGGTATTGCGCAAACAAACAGAAGGAGAAGCATAGAGAAAACCATAGCAAGATAATACTTCACTGGGGAACTGGGACAACAATCATCCATCTAACCTGGAATATAGCCAGCAAAGACTGCATGTGCCCGGAGAGTATAGTCACTCCCAAGATGTGATAGGACAAATTAAAAAGAGGAAGTATAAGACCTTCATAGAAGCAAAACAGCAAAGCAAAGACAAGAGCATTATAGGCAGTTGGAAAGATACAAAACAGGCTGTGGTCAAACAGAGAGAGAAACTGACCC
>JARQOD010000003.1:418886529-418937294 GCA_033576555.1 Oophaga sylvatica | reverse complement strand
GGTGAAAAGATCATTTTTGTGGAAAAAATATGATTTTTTAATTTTACGGCTCTACGTTATAAACTTGTGTGAAGCACTTGGGGGTTCAAATTGCTCACCAAAGATCTAGATAAGTTCCTTAGGGGGTCTAGTTTCCCAAATGGGGTCACTTGTGGGGGGTTTCCACTGTTTAGGCACCTCAGGGTCTCTCCAAATGCAACATGGCGTCCAATCTCACTTCCAGCCAATTTAGGTTGGAAAAAGTCAAATGGTGCTCCTTCCATTCCGAGCTCTGCCGTGCGCCCAAACAGTGGTTCCCCCCCACATATGGGGTATCAGCGTACTCATAACAAATTGGACAACAACTTTTGTGGTCCAATTTCTCCTGTTACCCTTGGGAAAATAAAAAATTAGTGACTAAAAGATCATTTTTGTGGGAAAAAAATAGGATTTTTTATTTTTATGCCGGGCATTATAAACTTGTGTGAAGCACTTGGGGGTTCAAAGTGCTCACCAAAGCTCTAGATAAGTTCCTTATGGGGTCTAGTTTCCAAAATGTGGTCACTTGTGGGGGTTTCTACTGTTTAGGCTCATCTGGGGCACTGCAAACGGAACATGACCCCATCAACGTCTGCATTCCAAAACGTTACTACTTCCTTTCCAAGCCCTGCCGTGCGCCCAAACAGTTTCCCCCCCACATATTGGGTATCAGCGTACTCAGGACAAATTGGACAACAACTTTTGGGGTCCAATTTCCTTGGGAAAAATCAAAAATTTGGTACTAAAAAATCATTTTTGTGGAAAATTGTTTTTTTTTTTTTTTCACACCCAGGCATTATAAACTTTTGTGAAACACTTGGGGGTTCAAAGTGCTCAAAACAGATCTAGATAAGTTCCTTAGGGGGTCTAGTTTCCAAAATGGTGTCACTTGTGGGGGGTTTCCACTGTTTAGGCGCATCAGGGGCTCTCCAAACGCGACATGGCGTCCAATCTCAATTCCAGACAATTTTAGTTTGAAAAAGTCAAACGGCGTTCCTTCCCTTACGAGCTCTGCCGTGTGTCCAAACAGTGGTTTTCCCCCACATATGGGGTATTGCCGTACTCTGGAGAAATTGCACAACAACTTTATCTGCCCATTTTCTTCTTTTACCCTTGTGAAAATAAAAAAAAAGTTTGTAAAAGATCATTTTTGTGGCTAAAAAGTTAAATATTCATTTTTTCCTTCCACGTTGCTTCAGCTCCTGTGAAGCACCTGAAGGGTTAATAAACTTCTTGAATGTGGTTTTGAGTACCTTGAGGGGTGCAGTTTTTAGAATTATGTCACTTTGGGCATTTTCTGCTATATAGACCCTCAAAGTGACTTCAAATATGAGGTGGTCCCTAAAAAAAATGGCTTTGTAAATTTTGTTGTAAAAATGAGAAATCGCTGGTCAACTTTTAACCCTAAGGCTAAGTTCACACGTTGCGGAATTGCCGCGGAAATTTCCGCGGCAATCCCGCACTTCTCCCGCAGGAAATACGCACGTTTTTTGTATGCTGATTCCCACCAGAATAATAGCGTTTTGCAAGCGTAATTAGCTTGCAGAATGCTAGCGTTTTCCTAGCGATCTGTAGCATCGCTTGGAAAACTGATTGACAGGTTGGTTACACGAGTCACACATAGTGTTTGACACGTGTGACCAACTTTTTACTATTGATGCCGCCTATGCCGCATCAATAGTAAAAAGATCTAATGTAAAAATAATAAAAAAATAATAAATAATGATATTCTCACCTTCCGGCGTCCCCCGCAGCCTTCCCGCCTCTCAGCAACGCTCCCGGCAACTCGCGGTCCCAAGGATGCATTGCGACAAATCACACCGATGACGTAGCATCTCGCGAGACCGCTATGCCATCTGGGTGATTCTCGCAAAGGACTCTTGGGACCGGAAGTTGCCGGGAGCATCGCTGAAGGCAGGAAAGCTGCGTGGGACGCCGGAAGGTGAGAAATATCATTATTTTTTATTTTAATTATTGTTTTACCAGGGATATGGTACCCAGGGCCTGGAGGAGAGTCTCCTCTGCTCCAGACCCTGGGTACCATCCGCACATGAACCGCTTACATTGCGCATAGTGGGCACAGCCACATGCGGAAAGTAAGCGGTTCAATGCATTCCTATGGCGGCGGAATCACCGCGGTTACGCTAAATTAATGAACATGTTGATAGATTTTCCGCAAAGCGTTTTTTCCGCGGAAAATACTGCAACATGTGTACAAAACATGCGCAATCAATTAACAAGTATAGAATGCTTAATGCTTGCTTTTTTTTCGCGGTTTAAACCGCGGAAAATCGCAGAAAAACCGCGAAAAAAACGCAATTTCACAGATAATAATCTGCCTTCCAATTTTGGAACATACAACACATCCTGTACAAGTATCTTTGAATCTTTTCCGAACTTGTTTGAACAATTTAGCATACCTTGTCCGATACCTTCTGCGGTTATTTTGCTTTCATCTGCAAGATAAATGGCTTCTTTCTTATCTAAATCAAGATCAGTAAAGAAATTCTTGTCACTTGTCATATGACTCGTTGCTCCTGAATCAATAAACCAACCAAGTGATGATTTCTTGTCTGTTATTTTGAATGTGCCATTCCAATTATTCTCACACGAATCGGAAATTGTGTTTTTCACTTTCTGTGTATTCTTTTTATGTTGTAATTTTTGTTGTTCTGCTTTACATATAATACAGTCTTTCTTTAAATGACCTTTTTTCTTACATCTGAAGCATTCTCTTGTCTCTTTATTATAGGGTTTTTTAAATTCTAAATACCACAATTCCCATAAATAATGGTGTAATTATTAATTTAAAACTCAAATCAACATTTCATACTACACCCCTATACTAATTAAAGTACCACAGGTCAAAGAGTATTTTTGAAATAAATCAACAAGTTTATTATAAAAAAATTTAAAATATAAACATGACAGAGCAACTCACTAAGCAGGCTGAATTATAGAGAGGACAATTGTGCTACATAATGAATCAACAATTATAATATGACTATTATGTGATAGTGTGAATTTCTCTTGGAGACATGTGAATTCCTCTCATTGTAGGGTGCAAATTGCCTCTTCAAACAAAGAGGACTTGTACTCTATAGCGCCACCTATTGGAAGTAGCGATCCTACAAGTCACAATCAACCCTTTAACGAGTCTTGTAATATGACTTAGGATAAAAGCCAAATCAGAATCTCCATTTGCAGACACGGTGTTTCGGACTATTGGTCCTCGTCAGTGCAAAGTAGGAGAGATCTGATTTGGCTAGATGAGAGGCTCTGGACTAAGGTCTAGGGGGTAAGGTTTCTCCTTGTGGAGAGTGACATACCAGCTCTGGCGTGTCGAGGTAAGGAGGCTTATTCGCCGTGCAATGCTCCTCTGGGAAATTTTAATATGCAAATTGCCTCCTCATCTAGCCAAATCAGATCTCTCCTACTTTGCACTGACGAGGACCAATAGTCCGAAACACCGTGTCTGCAAATGGCATATTAAAATTTCCCAGAGGAGCATTGCACGGCGAATAAGCCTCCTTACCTCAACACGCCAGAGCTGGTATGTCACTCTCCACAAGGAGAAACCTTACCCCCTAGACCTTAGTCCAGAGCCTCTCATCTAGCCAAATCAGATCTCTCCTACTTTGCACTGACGAGGACCAACAGTCCGAAACACCGTGTCTGCAAATGGAGATTCTGATTTGGCTTTTATCCTAAGTCATATTACAAGACTCGTTAAAGGGTTGATTGTGACTTGTAGGATCGCTACTTCCAATAGGTGGCGCTATAGAGTACAAGTCCTCTTTGTTTGAAGAGGCAATTTGCATATTAAAATTTCCCAGAGGAGCATTGCACGGCGAATAAGCCTCCTTACCTCAACACGCCAGAGCTGGTATGTCACTCTCCACAAGGAGAAACCTTACCCCTTAGACCTTAGTCCAGAGCCTCTCATCTAGCCAAATCAGATCTCTCCTACTTTGCACTGACGAGGACCAACAGTCCGAAACACCGTGTCTGCAAATGGAGAATCTGATTTGGCTTTTATCCTAAGTCATATTACAAGACTCGTTAAAGGGTTGATTGTGACTTGTAGGATCGCTACTTCCAATAGGTGGCGCTATAGAGTACAAGTCCTCTTTGTTTGAAGAGGCAATTTGCATATTAAAATTTCCCAGAGGAGCATTGCATGGCGAATAAGCCTCCTTACCTCGACATGCCAGAGCTGGTATGTCACTCTCCACAAGGAGAAACCTTATCTCTTTGTAGGGGACATTTATTAGTGAGATTATCACACTTTAATCATTGGGTTACTTAGATGTTGCTTTGTTTAACACACATTATGTCCCATTGATTCATTATGTAGCACAATTTTCCCCTCTATAATTCAGAGTTGCTCTGTCATATTTAAAAATATATGTATATATTTTAAATTTTTGTTATAATAAAATTGTTGATTTTATTTCAAAAATACTCTTTGACCTGTGGTACTTTAATTAGTATAAGGGTGTGGTATGAAATTTTTTAAATTCTGTAGCTTTAAGAGCGTTTTCACTGTTCTTATCAGTAGAAGAATCATTGCTTTGTTCTTTTCTTCTCTGATATTCATCTATGAGTCTGGTGTTCACAAACTCTAATGTAATGTCTGTTTCAGGTCTTGTCTCTAGTGCATTTATTAAAGCTGTATATGAATCTGATAAACTGCACAACAATATAGCTGCTATATGACTTTCTTTAATATCTTCACCAATAGATCTTAGCTGTGATATCACTTCCATAATAGAGAATATATGTTTCTGAATGTCGTCATTTGCACTCAATCTCATACTGTAAAGCTTTCTTAACCCCTCTCTGACATCCGACGTACTATCCCATCCATGAAACCCGTGCCATTCTGCCCATGGACGGGATAGTACGTCATAGGTGATCAGCTGCGCTCCCGGGGGGAGCGCAGCTAATCGCCGTCGGGTGTCAGCTGATTATCACAGCTGACACCCGGGACTGTGTGCCAGGAGCAGTCACGGACCGTTCCCGGCAAATTAACCCCTGGCACACCGCGATCAAGCATGATCGCGGTGTACCAGGGGCACAGGGGAGCATCGCGCAGGGAGAGGGCTCCCTGCGCGCTCCCCTGAGACCCTCAGAACAGCGCGATGTGATCGCGCTGTTCTGAGGGCTTCCTTTCTCCCAGGACCCAGATCCAAGATGGCCGCCGGGTCCTGCAGGGAGGCGGCTTCCTCAGTGCCTGCCGAGAGCAGGCACTGAGAAGCCTGCATTAGTGCCTGTGAGATCGTTGGTCTCACAGAGTGCTGTGCACACTGTGAGACCAGCGATCTCACATTTTACATTGATGTCCCACCCTGGGACAAAGTAAAAACGTTTAAAAAAATAAAAATAAACATGTGTAAAAAAAATTCCAAAATAAAGTAAAAAAAAAAAATATTCCCCAATAAATTCATTTCTTCCTGTAAATAAAAAAAATAAAACAATAAAAGTACACATATTTGGTATCGCCGCGTCCGTAACGACCCCCCCTATAAAAGTTTCCCACTAGTTAACCCCTTTTGTGAACCCCTTAAAAAAAACAAAAAAACAAACAAAGCAAAAAATCAGTGCTTTATCATCATACCGCTGAACAAAAAGTGGAATAACACGCAATCAAAAAGACCGATATAAATAAACATGGTACCGCTGAAAACGTCATCTTGTCCCGCAAAAAACAAGCCACCATACAACATCATCAGCAAAAAAATAAAAAAGTTATAGCTCGCAGAATAAAACGATGCAAAAATAATAATTTTTTATATAAAATTGTTTTTATTGTATAAAAGCGCCAAAACATAAAAAAATTATATAAATTAGGTATCGCCGTAATCATACTAACCCGAAGAATAAAACTGCTTTATCAATTTTACCACACGCGGAACGGTATAAACGCCTCCCAAAAAGAAATTCATGAATTGCTGATTTTTGTTCATTCTAACCTCCCAAAAATCGAAATAAAAAGCGATCAAAAAATGTCACATGCTCAAAAATAGTACCAGTATAAACGTCAACTCGTACCGCAAAAAATAATACCTCACATGACTCTGTGGGCCAAAATATGCAAAAATTATAGCTCTCAAAATGTGGCGATGCAAAAAACTATTTTTTGCAATAAAAAGCGTCTTTTAGCGTGACAGCTGCCAATCATAAAAACCCGCTATAAATAGTAAATCAAACCCCCCTTTATCACCCCCTTAGTTAGGGAAAAATAATAAAATTAAAAATATGTATTTATTTCCATTTTCCCATTAGGGTTAGGGTTAAGGTTAGGGTTGCGGCTAAAGTTAGGGTTAGGGATGGTGCTAAAGTTAGGATTAGGGTTAGGGTTGGGATTAGGGTTAGGGGTGTGTTAGGGTTAGGTTTGTGGTTAGGGTTGGGACTAGGGTTAGGGGTGTGTTGGGGTTAGGGTTAGAGTTAGAATTGTGGGGTTTCCGCTGTTTAGGCACATCAGGGGCTCTCCAAATGTGACATGGCGTCTGTGAGGAACTCAGCCGGCCGCCACACGGTAGCCCGGGTATCACAGCTTCTGATACCACCGCCGCTACCAAATGTGACGGACGATCCCTTTCCTCCCACGTCACCAATGGGACGTAACTCCACAGGTACAGCTTTCCGGCGCCCCCCTTTGTCTCCCAGGTCAGTAAGAGAACTGCACCTAGAGCAAATGGCCGCCGGGGAAGGTGTCCTGCTACCCACTGGGTATTCTAAGATTCATGATCAGAGTAAAAGCATCAGCCCAAGATTAATTTTATGGTTTAATTTGCCTTAAGGGCGCACTAGATAATTACAGAAATATACAGTAAAGCTATACAACGTAACTACAATGGAATGGCAGTCAGAGTAAAAATACAACAATAATGTACAAGGCTAAAAGGTATAAGCTATGGATCAATATTACCGGGTATTATGGTCTTGGGAAGGCCTTGGCTCTGCCATTCCCAGGTACAGTCTTCCGTTCCTGAATAGTCCCTTGGTCTTTCCTAGACCATCTTCTTGGCTTCTGTGTGTGAAATGGAATGAACAGCAGCCTGGTCATGGCTAGTTTTTTAGACCTGCTAGGCCCATCCCCATTGCTTTGAAGCACGCATATTAATTGGCCTGCAATTCATATGGAACAGGAAACAATGCCTGAGCTTGGGCTATTTACCATACGACTGAACATCTCATTCAGTCACTGGCCTAGACTAATTAGCATGTAAAGGCCTATTGATTCCTAGTGGGCATCAAAACCTGTCGTACTGGATATGCTAATAGGCAATGTGTAGCTAAAAGTCTGTGGCTGTGTGAACTGACAAAATGGAGGCTGGTACAGGCCCTATACAAAATGGCGACAACCTTTTCCTTACACCTCCCTGCTTTTGAGGGCCCTAGGGGGTATCACATTCCTGTGTTCCCCCGTGCGCCCTACCGCACCCTCTCCTTGCCGGGACAACCCATCAGCGTTACCATGGTCACTGCCCTTTTTGTGGCGAATGGTGAAATGGTACTGTTGGAGAGCGAGGCTCCAGCGTAGCAACCTCCCATTCGTCCCAGAGACCGTGTGTAACCAGCTGAGGGGGTTGTGGTCTGTTTCCACGGTGAATTGGCGTCCGTACAAGTATGGCTGCAGACGCTGCAGGGCCCAACAATTGCCAGACATTCCTTCTCCATCGTGGAATAGGCCACTTCCCTCGGCAGGAGCTTCCTGCTCAGGTACAAAATGGGGTGTTCATGGCCCGTAGTGTCAACCTGGCTGAGCACAGCACCGAGGCCGAAGTCGCTGGCGTCGGTCTGCACTAAGAATGGCCGCGTGAAGTCGGCTGCCTGTAGTACAGGAGAACTAGAAAGGGCGGTCTTGAGCGCCTGGAAAGCTGTCTCGCAGGCGACTGTCCAGTCGACTGCGACGGGCAGCCTTTTCTTGGTGAGGTCCGTTAGGGGCTTGGCCAGGGCACTATAGTGCGGAACAAACCTCCTATAGTACCCAGCCGTACCCAAAAAGGACATCACCTGCTTCTTGGTCCTGGGGGTGGGCCAGGATGCGATGGCATCCACCTTCCCGGGCTCTGGCTTCAGAGCTCCCCCACCTACCCGGTGTCCCAGGTAGTGGACCTCACTCATACCCAGCTGGCATTTTTCCGGCTTAATGGTCAAGCCTGCTCGCTGGATCCGCCCGAGCACCTGCGCCAGGTGCTCTAGGTGATCCTCCCAGGTGGGACTGAAGATGGCAATGTCATCCAGGTACGCGGTCGCATACCCTTCCAGTCCCTCGAGCAGCGTGTTGACCATCCGCTGAAAAGTGGCAGGGGCATTCTTCATGCCGAAGGGCATCACCGTGGACTCGTACAGTCCGAATGGGGTGATAAAGGCAGAGCGTTCCCGTGCCCTAGGGGTCAGGGGAATCTGCCAATACCCCCTGCTCAGATCCATGATGGTCAGGTACTTGGCCCCGGCCAGCTGGTCGAGCAGGTCATCGATGCGCGGCATTGGGTACGCATCGGTGACCGACACAGCGTTGAGCCCCCTGTAGTCCACGCAGAACCGCGTAGTTCGGTCCTTTTTAGGGACGAGGACTACAGGCGAAGCCCACGCGCTGTTGAACGCTTGGATCACCCCCAGCCTCAGCATCTCGTCTATCTCTTGGCGCATCTGCTGCTGCACCTCAAGAGAGACCCGATATGCTGAACGCCGGATTGGGGGGTGGTTACCAGTGTCCACGTCATGGACTGCTGCCTCAGTCCTTCCGGGCAGGCTGCTGAACAGCTCCCGGAAGGGGTGTAGGGTGGCCCCCAGCTGGGAACGTTGGTCCTCCGAGAGCTGGTGGCCAACCCCCACATCCTCGATGGATCCACCCGCCTTGGCTTGGGTGAGCAGATCGAGGAGGGTTTTCTGCCTCTCCTTCCTCTGGAAGGTTGCACACTGGGTGAGCATAAGCCTCCCGCTCATGATGGGCCTTCATCATGTTCACATGGAAGGCCTTCCTCCTTCCACGGGCGTGGTCCAGGGTGACCAGGTAGGTGACGGCGTTGAGCTGCTCGTGCACGAGGTATGGACCCTCCCAGGCTGCCTGAAGCTTGTTTTGTGGTACGGGGACCAGTACCCACACCTTTTGACCCACCTGGTAGGTCCGCTCACAAGCATTCTGGTCGTACCATCGCTTCTGGTCAGCCTGAGCTTGGGCCATATTGTCATGCACCAGCCGTGTCAAGGCCATCATTCGGTCCCGGAAGCGCACGACATACTCAATGACCGACACTCCAGGGGTGGCTAAATCCCCTTCCCATGCTTCCTTCACCAGAGCAAGGGGCCCCGTACACGTCGCCCGTACAGGAGCTCAAAGGGGGAGAACCCCGTTGAGGCCTGTGGAACCTCCCGGTAGGCAAACAGCAGGTGTGGGAGATACCGCTCCCAGTCTCTCCCGTGGGAGTCGACCAACATCCTCAGCATCTGCTTTAAGGTGCCATTGAACCGCTCACACAAGCCATTGGTCTGTGGGTGATACGGGCTGGCCACCAGATGTTGCACCTGTACCTGCTTACAGAGAGACTCCATCAGCTGCGACATGAACTGGGTCCCTCGGTCGGTGAGCATTTCCTTGGGAAACCCCACTCTGGAGAAAATCTCCAGTAAGGCAGTGGCCACTTTGTCGGCCCGAATGGACGACAAAGCTACCGCCTCCGGGTACCGGGTGGCATAGTCCACTACCGTTAGTATGAAGCATTTCCCGGAGCGGCTGGGAGTGGACAGAGGTCCAATGAGATCCACAGCCACCCTCGAGAAAGGCTCTTCGATGATGGGCAGAGTTACCAGTGGGGCTTTGGGGCGCGGCCCCGCCTTCCCCACCCTCTGACAGGTGTCACACGAACGGCAGTAGGCTATCACCTCGGTCCTCATTCCAGGCCAGTAGAAATGCTGAGCTAGCCTGGCCCTGGTTTTAGTGATCCCTAAGTGTCCGGCCATTGGAATCTCGTGTGCGATCCGCAACAATTCCGCCCTGAACGGATGGGGCACCACTAACTGTCGGTCCCTGGGCCACGCCTCCGGTGAACCCTGCTGGACCGTTACCCGGTACAGCCGTCCCTGGTCCCAGACCACTCGCTCGCGGTCGGACTCCAGGGGAGGCTGTGCCGCCTGTTCCTTGAGAGTCTTCAGGCTAGGGTCAGCTTCCAACGCTGCCTGAAATCCCTGACTAGATATGGCAAGAATTGACGAAACTGCCCTGTCCTCTGTCAGTTCCCCGGGATCTGTCTCCTGGCTACTGTCTGACTCGGCAGCCACTTGGTCAGAGAGGGGGAAACCGTCGGACCTCCGCGAGGCTCCTTGGGCTTCAGCGCTCCCACTCCTGGTAACAGCGGCCACGACCGCTGAGACCACGGGTAGCGCCTGCTTTCCCTCCTCCTCTGACCAAGTCGCCGGGTCAGGCAGACTTCCCTGACTTCCTGACATCCCGGATGTGGGGAACTCCTGACCTGGGGTCCTACCTGGTGGCTCCTCTCCCGGGACACCCCTCCCCCCATGGCCTGTTCCTCTTCCTGCAGGGGCCCTAGACTCAGCAGGCTGGATTCACTTAGGGGCCCTACACTGCCCATAGCAGCCCCTCCCTCCACCTCTGAGCTCTCCCCTACAGCCTCCTCACCTGTCCTCATGTGAGCCCTGTGTGTGTAGTGTCAGTGCATGGCTTACCATCAGGTTTCACTCCCTCCTCCACTGTTGGAGGCACATTCAATACATTAACATTAGCATTCACAGTAAAGTCATGACATTCTTGGGGAGCCGGACTTGGGGGTTCAGTGGCCACATACTGGGACACTAGCCGCCCCAAATCGGTCCCAAGCAACACATTTGCAGGAATATTCGGCGTTACTCCCACCTCCCGCATCCCCCTCCCGGCACCCCAATCCAAATACACCTTGGCAACGGGCAGCGCCGGTTCAACGCCTCCAATTCCGGAGACGGAAAGGGTTTTCCCAGGTACCAAGTCTTGAGGGGACACCACCTCAGGGCGTACCAGGGTTCGTTCAGCGCCTGTGTCCCGCAGTCCCATGACCGCTGAGCGGCCGATGGTGACGGGTTGGTAATTGTCTAGGGACCTCCCACCACCCCTCCCACACACAAAACAGTGGACGGTTTCTGGGACAGGGATGGGGCCTTCTGGCGCTGGGGACATGCAGCCTTAAAGTGTCCTGGCTGATTGCAATTATGGCAACGTCTGGGGTCTGTTCCTGGCCTGGAGAGGTCAGCAGGGGGGTACGCCCCTTGCACTCTGGGGGCTGGATATGGGGCTGGGGCAGGATTGGGCTTACCCCCTCTCCAGGTGCTGCTGGCAGGCTTCTTTGGCTCCGGCGCCCTGTTGTTGGCATACTCGTCTGCCAGGGCAGCTGTAGCAGAAGCCCCTTTGGTTTCCGGTCACGGAGGAACTGCTGGAGGTCCTCTGGGCAGTTCCACAAAAATTGCTCCACGACAAACAGTTCCTGGACCTCCTGGCGGGTAGTGAGCTCTAGACCCGAGGTCCAGTGCTCCGCAGCTCTCAACAGGGCCCGCATGTGGTCGGTCCAGGTGTCCTTTGAACCCCGCTGCAGGCTCCTGAACTTCCTGCGGTACGACTCCGGGGTGAGGTTGTAGTGCTGGATCAGGGCCCGCTTGATGCTGTTGTAGTCCTGCTCCTCCCCGGCAGGTAAGTCCCCCAAAACTTCCAGGGACTTACCCCTCAAACGGGGGGTCAGGTACCTTGCCCACTGATCCAGGGCCAGATGATGTTGGAGGCATGTCCTCTCAAAAGCCAGCAAAAAGGAATCCAGGTCTCCATCCTTTTCAAGCAAGGGAAAGTCCTCCGCCCGGACCTTGGGAGCCCTTGTCTCCAGTGGGCCTGGTGCATCCAGTGGGGGCCCGTGCTGAGCCATCTCCAGTCGGTGCCGGCGCTCCGCTGCTCTCTCTGCCGCTGCATGCTCCCGCTCCGCTGCTCTCTCTGCCGCTGCTTGCTCACGCTCCGCAGCTTCACGGCGTTCTGCTCGCTCACGCTCTGCTGCTTTCTCTGCCGCTGCTTGCTCACGCTCTGCTGCTGTCTCTGCCGCCACCAGGAGTCTTTCATAGGCGGCGTCATTACCAGCCTCGAGCTGCGCCATAGCCGCTTGGAAGAGGGTCTCCGATCTGGACAGGCTGGGACGGGCAGGGGGTGGGCAGTCCACTGTGAGACTGAGCACGGGGGTCGGGCTCCTTGGGGAGCCCTGGCTGAGCTCCCCCTCGCCTCCATCGGTATCGAACTCATCATAGACCACAGCATTGGCCTCCCCCTTTGCCCTACTCCTGGTGCCTTCCGCCATCTTGGGAACCTTTGGTCACTGAAACACAGCTGCAACCCTGACCTTGCACACAACTTGTTATATTTACACTCTGACCGTCTAGTGCTGGGCTGACCTTAAGACCCCAGCAGTGAAAGTACTGCTGGTAGTCTCTAGTGTCTGGGAGTAGGGGTCCCACGCACACTATTACTCTGATCCCACCGCTGCCACCAATTTGTGAGGAACTCAGCCGGCCGCCACACGGTAGCCCGGGTATCACAGCTTCTGATACCACCGCCGCTACCAAATGTGACGGACGATCCCTTTCCTCCCACGTCACCAATGGGACGTAACTCCACAGGTACAGCTTTCCGGCGCCCCCCTTTGTCTCCCAGGTCAGTAAGAGAACTGCACCTAGAGCAAATGGCCGCCGGGGAAGGTGTCCTGCTACCCACTGGGTATTCTAAGATTCATGATCAGAGTAAAAGCATCAGCCCAAGATTAATTTTATGGTTTAATTTGCCTTAAGGGCGCACTAGATAATTACAGAAATATACAGTAAAGCTATACAACGTAACTACAATGGAATGGCAGTCAGAGTAAAAATACAACAATAATGTACAAGGCTAAAAGGTATAAGCTATGGATCAATATTACCGGGTATTATGGTCTTGGGAAGGCCTTGGCTCTGCCATTCCCAGGTACAGTCTTCCGTTCCTGAATAGTCCCTTGGTCTTTCCTAGACCATCTTCTTGGCTTCTGTGTGTGAAATGGAATGAACAGCAGCCTGGTCATGGCTAGTTTTTTAGACCTGCTAGGCCCATCCCCATTGCTTTGAAGCATGCATATTAATTGGCCTGCAATTCATATGGAACAGGAAACAATGCCTGAGCTTGGGCTATTTACCATACGACTGAACATCTCATTCAGTCACTGGCCTAGACTAATTAGCATGTAAAGGCCTATTGATTCCTAGTGGGCATCAAAACCTGTCGTACTGGATATGCTAATAGGCAATGTGTAGCTAAAAGTCTGTGGCTGTGTGAACTGACAAAATGGAGGCTGGTACAGGCCCTATACAAAATGGCGACAACCTTTTCCTTACAGCGTCTGATCTCAATTCCAGCCAATTCTGCGTTGAAAAAGTCAAACGGTGCTCCTTCACTTCTGAGCTCTGCCATGCGCCCAAACAATAGTTTACTCCCACAAGGGGTATCAGCGTACTCTGGACCCCAAGAGTTATGGTGCAATTTGTCCTATTTCTTCTGTTACCCTTGGGAAAATAAAAAACTGGGGGCGAAAATATCATTTTTAAAAAAAAAAAAAAGATTTTTTTAAAAAAAAAAATTTTTTGTTTTTACGGCTGTACGTTATAAACTTCTGTGAAGCACTTGGGGCTTCATAGCGCTCACCACACATCTAGATAAGTTCCTTGTGGGGTCTATTTTCCAAAATGGGGTCACTTGTGGGGGGTTTCCACTGTTTAGGCACATCAGGGGCTCTCCCAATGCGACATGACGCCCCCAGACCATTCCATCAAAGTCTGCAATCCAAAACGTCACTACTTCCCTTCTGAGCCCCGACGTGTACCCATACAGTAGTTTTCTCCCACATATTGGGTATCAGCGTACTCAGGACAAATTGGACAACAACTTTTGGGGTCCAATTTCTCCTGTTACCCTTGTGAAAATAAAAATATTGGGGGCGAAAAAAATAATTTTTGTAAAAAAAAAAAAGGATTTTTTATTTTACGGCTGTACGTTATAAACTTCTGTGAAGCACTTCGGGGTTCAAAGTGCTCACCACACATCTAGATAAGTTCCTTGTGGGGTCTATTTTCCAAAATGGGGTCAATTGTGGGGGGTTTCCACTGTTTAGGTGCATCAGGGGCTCTCCAAATGCGACATGACGCCCCCAGACCATTCCATCAAAGTCTGCAATCCAAAACGTCACTACTTCCCTTCCGAGCCCCAACGTGTACCCCTACAGTAGTTTTCTCCCACATATTGGGTATCAGCATACTCAGGATGAATTGGAAAACAACTTTTGGGGTCCAATTTCTCCTGTTACCCTTGTGAAAATAAAATATTGGAGGCGAAAAAAATAATTTTTGTAAAAAAAAATATTTTTATTTTTAGGGCCGTACGTTATAAACTTCTGTGAAGCACTTCGGGGTTCAAAGTGCTCACCACACATCTAGATAAGTTCCTTGTGGGTCTATTTTCCAAAATGGGGTCACTTGTGTGGGTTTCCACTGTTTAGGTGCATCAGGGGCTCTCCAAATGCGACATGACGCCCCCAGACCATTCCATCAAAGTCTGCAATCCAAAACGTCACTACTTCCCTTCCGAGCCCCAACGTGTACCCATACAGTAGTTTTCTCCCACATATTGGGTATCAGCGTACTCAGGATGAATTGGAAAACAACTTTTGGGTCAAATTTCTCCTGTTACCCTTGTGAAAATAAAATATTGGGGACGAAAAAATCATTTTTGTTAAAAAAAAAAGGATTTTTTATTTTACGGCTGTACTTTATAAACTTCTGTGAAGCACTTGGGGGTTCAAAGTGCTCACCACACATCTAGATAAGTTACTTGAGGGGTCTTGTTTCCAAAATGGTGTCATTTCTCGGGGGTTTCCTCTGTTTAGGCAGATCAGGAGCTCTCCAAACACGACATGGCATCCAGCCAATTCTGCGTTGAAAAAGTCAAACGGCGCTCCTTCCTTCCAAGCTCTGCCATGCACCCAAACAGTGGTTTATTTGGAGTCTTGTTACCCATGGGAAAATAAAAATTGGGGTGAAAAGATCATTTTTGTGGAAAAAATATGATTTTTTAATTTTACGGCTCTACGTTATAAACTTGTGTGAAGCACTTGGGGGTTCAAATTGCTCACCAAAGATCTAGATAAGTTCCTTAGGGGGTCTAGTTTCCCAAATGGGGTCACTTGTGGGGGGTTTCCACTGTTTAGGCACCTCAGGGTCTCTCCAAATGCAACATGGCGTCCAATCTCACTTCCAGCCAATTTAGGTTGGAAAAAGTCAAATGGTGCTCCTTCCATTCCGAGCTCTGCCGTGCGCCCAAACAGTGGTTCCCCCCCACATATGGGGTATCAGCGTACTCATAACAAATTGGACAACAACTTTTGTGGTCCAATTTCTCCTGTTACCCTTGGGAAAATAAAAAATTAGTGACTAAAAGATCATTTTTGTGGGAAAAAAATAGGATTTTTTATTTTTATGCCCGGGCATTATAAACTTGTGTGAAGCACTTGGGGGTTCAAAGTGCTCACCAAAGCTCTAGATAAGTTCCTTATGGGGTCTAGTTTCCAAAATGTGGTCACTTGTGGGGGTTTCTACTGTTTAGGCTCATCTGGGGCACTGCAAACGGAACATGACCCCATCAACGTCTGCATTCCAAAACGTTACTACTTCCTTTCCAAGCCCTGCCGTGCGCCCAAACAGTTTCCCCCCCCACATATTGGGTATCAGCGTACTCAGGACAAATTGGACAACAACTTTTGGGGTCCAATTTCCTTGGGAAAAATCAAAAATTTGGTACTAAAAAATCATTTTTGTGGAAAATTGTTTTTTTTTTTTTTTCACACCCAGGCATTATAAACTTTTGTGAAACACTTGGGGGTTCAAAGTGCTCAAAACAGATCTAGATAAGTTCCTTAGGGGGTCTAGTTTCCAAAATGGTGTCACTTGTGGGGGGTTTCCACTGTTTAGGCGCATCAGGGGCTCTCCAAACGCGACATGGCGTCCAATCTCAATTCCAGACAATTTTAGTTTGAAAAAGTCAAACGGCGTTCCTTCCCTTACGAGCTCTGCCGTGTGTCCAAACAGTGGTTTTCCCCCACATATGGGGTATTGCCGTACTCTGGAGAAATTGCACAACAACTTTATCTGCCCATTTTCTTCTTTTTACCCTTGTGAAAATAAAAAAAAAGTTTGTAAAAGATCATTTTTGTGGCTAAAAAGTTAAATATTCATTTTTTCCTTCCACGTTGCTTCAGCTCCTGTGAAGCACCTGAAGGGTTAATAAACTTCTTGAATGTGGTTTTGAGTACCTTGAGGGGTGCAGTTTTTAGAATTATGTCACTTTTGGGCATTTTCTGCTATATAGACCCCTCAAAGTGACTTCAAATATGAGGTGGTCCCTAAAAAAAATGGCTTTGTAAATTTTGTTGTAAAAATGAGAAATCGCTGGTCAACTTTTAACCCTAAGGCTAAGTTCACACGTTGCGGAATTGCCGCGGAAATTTCCGCGGCAATCCCGCACTTCTCCCGCAGGAAATACGCACGTTTTTTGTATGCTGATTCCCACCAGAATAATAGCGTTTTGCAAGCGTAATTAGCTTGCAGAATGCTAGCGTTTTCCTAGCGATCTGTAGCATCGCTTGGAAAACTGATTGACAGGTTGGTTACACGAGTCACACATAGTGTTTGACACGTGTGACCAACTTTTTACTATTGATGCCGCCTATGCCGCATCAATAGTAAAAAGATCTAATGTAAAAATAATAAAAAAATAATAAATAATGATATTCTCACCTTCCGGCGTCCCCCGCAGCCTTCCCGCCTCTCAGCAACGCTCCCGGCAACTCGCGGTCCCAAGGATGCATTGCGACAAATCACACCGATGACGTAGCATCTCGCGAGACCGCTATGCCATCTGGGTGATTCTCGCAAAGGACTCTTGGGACCGGAAGTTGCCGGAGCATCGCTGAAGGCAGGAAAGCTGCGTGGGACGCCGGAAGGTGAGAAATATCATTATTTTTTATTTTAATTATTGTTTTACCAGGGATATGGTACCCAGGGCCTGGAGGAGAGTCTCCTCTGCTCCAGACCCTGGGTACCATCCGCACATGAACCGCTTACATTGCGCATAGTGGGCACAGCCACATGCGGAAAGTAAGCGGTTCAATGCATTCCTATGGCGGCGGAATCACCGCGGTTACGCTAAATTAATGAACATGTTGATAGATTTTCCGCAAAGCGTTTTTTTCCGCGGAAAATACTGCAACATGTGTACAAAACATGCGCAATCAATTAACAAGTATAGAATGCTTAATGCTTGCGTTTTTTTCGCGGTTTAACCGCGGAAAATCGCAGAAAAACCGCGAAAAAAACGCAATTATTCCTGATCGTGTGCACTTAGCCTTATAATTTCCTAAGAAAAAAAAAAATTTGATTCCAAATTTGTGCTGATGTAAAGTAGAAATGTGAGAAATGTTATTTAGTAACATTTTTGTGTGACATATTTCTCTGTTTTAAGGGTATAAAAATTCAAAGTTTGAAAATTGCAAAATTTTAAAAATTTTCGACATATTTGCGTTTTTTTCAAAAATAAACGCAACTTATATCGAAGCAATTTTACCACTAACGTGAAGTACAATATGTCACGAGAAAACAATCTCAGAATCGAGAAGATCCGTTGAAACGTTCCATTGTTATAACCTCATAAAGAGACAGTGGTCAGAATTGTAAAAATTGGCCCGGTCATTAACGTGCAAATCACCCTTGGGGGTGAAGGGGTTAATAAAAATAATTTGTGATTTAAGCTGGGTCTCTCATATAGTTTTCTTAATTCTTCCCACATTGCTTTCGCTGTTTCTTCATTTCTTATATGTATTAATTGAGCATCATCCACTAATAAGCTAATGGTGGCTCTCGCTTGTCTATTTTTCTTATCCCATGTCTGATTATCTTGATCAGGTCTATCTGTAGTGATTACTTCCCATAAATCATCTTTAGACAATAACATCTCTACTTTGAACTTCCATAGCTGATAGTTCTCATCATTCAGTTTAGCTACTGTGAGTTTTAGCTCTGTGTTATTCATCATCTTTATATAGACTTACTTGTTTAGAAAGTTGTACTGAAGACTTCTTCTGCATTCACCAGGGTCTTGCTGAGAGTTCCAGTGTATCTGTATCTGGGTTGACTGGGTACGCTGTATCTGGGGTGCCTGGGTCTGGGTGCCTGTGTCTGGGCTCATAACCTGTTGCACAGCTTCTGAATCCACACCTTTGAGGTAGAAAACTACACAGAGCAGGCTGCATGGGATAACAAGCTTTTACTTCTTACAACATGAGGTAAAAGGAAAATGCACAGTCATTTCAGCATTGCATCAGGAAAACAGGAACAAAAACGAAAGTGAAACTACAAGTGAGACTATCTCTTATACAATACATTAAACAGAAGGAAACGTTACACAACATCGCCATCTATTGTCAGGTCAGCATAAAGTCCTCCTTTTACTTACAATAAGTCCTAATCTGTTGCATATGCCAACACCAAATCTATATCCCTATATACAATATATACAGAAGCAAACACTACAATAAACACAAATCACAAAGCCCAAGTTTGGCGGCTGCAGCCCTACATCACTGTATAATGATCAAACAAAACTAAAATCTACAGTGTCAGCAGCAGCCCACCACCAGGAAAGGAGATGGCAAGACTAGGGCATACTACAAGAAAAGCCGCTCCAGAGGAGAGCAGCCCTACATGTGCCCAGTCTCTCATACTCAAGAGATTGCACCTTCACAAGGTCGCCAAGTATAGTCTTAAACACGTCGTCCACAGGGAGGATTTTCCGTTGCATCGAGACTAAAGCCCCCGTCACACTAAGCGAGATCGCTAGCGAGATCGCTGAAGCGTCACCGATTTTGTGACGCAACAGCGACCTAGCCAGCGATCTCGCTTAGTGTGACATGCAGCGACGACCGGCCCCCCTGCTGGGTATCGCTGATCGTCGTTGAATGTCCTGGACCATTTTTTCATCATTGGTCTCCTGCTGGCCAGCGCGCATTGCTGCGTGTGACAGCGGGAGACCAACGATCAGCGAGCTGGTATCCAATGTACACATCAGGTAACTAACGGCTGCGCGGCGCCTAGTTGCCCGATATCTACCCTGGATACCGGCTCTCAGCTTCTGCTGTAGAGCGCTGAGAGTCGGTATCCAGGGTACATATCGGGTAACTAGGCGCCGCGCAGTGCTTAGTTACCTGATGTGTACATTGGATACCAGCTCCCAGCACTCTACAGCAGAAGCTGGGAGCCGGTATTTGGGGTACATATTGGGTAACTAGGAGCCGCGCAGCCCTTAGTTACCGGATGTGTACATTGGATATCAGCGTGCTCGCTGGTCCTGATCGCTGGTGAGTCTGCACATGTGACAGCTCACCAGCGATAAGCAAACGATGTCCCATCCATCCCATCCACGTTGGATCGTTGGTGGGATCGCTGGGACATTGAAGAGTGTGATGGGACCCTAAGCACTGTGCGTTCCACGTGTGATACCTAACCACTACGCTAACTAGAAATAAGGTGCAGTGGTCCCGACCACCAAGGTCTCCGAATGCTCCATAGGCCCATTCCCATAGAAAAAAACGGCCAGCCGAGACTAGCCTATGGAGGTGTCCACCCTGTTATATACCTCTCTGTTGAAGGGACAACAAAGCAGGAAGTGGGTCCATGCTTTCAGCATGGTACGACAATGCTCCCGAGGACAGTTCCTGTCCTCATGCTCCTACACTTCAGATTGTCCCTCACACACAGTTTCCAATGGAAGCAGCGCCAAGCCAAGTCCCAAAACTTCAAGGGGATCCTGATAGAATTCAGAAGATTCAAACCAACCCCAAGATCCTGACTTGGGCAATCCATGAGGGCCAGAGACTTCTGGAAATGGGTCAACAGAACCCTATTGTCAAGGAGTTTCCTTGGGACCCCACAGGCGAATTAACTTCAGAACCAAGGTAGCGTAAGCCGGAAGATGTCCATGCGGTGTGCGAAGATCCTTCACTTGCCCTTCTGTCTCCCATTCCTGGAAGAAAGGCTGAAACCATCCCCTACTGGAGAATACAAGGAATACCACAGGGTTGACCATACCCAATCCTTCTAGTCTCCTTGTACGGTAACCTCCCTCTTGACCAGGTTCAGTCTATTCCCCGTAACAGTTGGAAGAACAAACTGTAGACTTGAGTCCAGAGAGACTCCGACAAGATGCACACACTGTCCAGATAAATCTGTAAAGGGACCAGGTAAGTTTTGATCAGGTTTACCCTTTCCCTTAGGGTCAAAGACCAACCTTTCCATTGGTTCACCTTCTGAGTGGCGATTTCTAGCCTGCTGTCTCAATTTTGTTTGGGGTAATCCCCTAGCCAAATTCGATGCCCAGGACTCTTGCAGAGACTTTGGGTCCTGGAAGGGTATCTGGGAGATGAAAACCAGAATCTCCTCCTCTCAGCCAGACACTCTCACACTTATCCCGGTTGATCTTGGACCCGGATGCCTCTGAGTAGCGATCTACCTCTGACATAAGCCATCGTGCCTCCTCGTGAGAGAAAACAAAATGGTGACATCATCGGCATATGCCACCACCTTCAGAGTGGCTTCTGGTGCTGCCCGGTCCACCCTGATCCCGGCCAACGGTCCACGCTCCACCCTCCTAAGAAGTGGGTCAATTGCAAACACGTACAGCAGCAAGCTCAAGAGACAATCCTGGCGAACACCACATCCAACCTCGAAAGAGCTGCCAATCCAACCGATCACAAGCTGGAAACTCTCTGCCCCACCGTACAAGGTCTTAAGCCAGAGGTACTCGTGATTTACCCGATCAAAAGCTTTTGCCTGGTCCAGTGACAGCATGTACCCCTTTCAGTGACCAGCCATACCCTGCTCCACTGCCTCACGGACACAGAGTATAGCACTAAATGTGCTGCGGCCTGGAACAGAGCAGTTCTGGGCCTCTGAAAGGCATCGGGGTGCATATTTCACCAGCCGATTAAACAGCACCTTTGCCAGAACCTTCCTGTCTGCATTGAGAAGCACTATGGGACGCCAATTCTCAATGCAAGATGGGTCCTTACCCTTTGACAAGATGATCAGGGCAGACCTCCTCATTGACTTCGGCAGAGCGCCCGAGGAAAGACACTCATTGAATACCTCAGTCAAGAGGGGAACCAAAGCGTCCTTATAGAACCAAACCAATAGAACCAAAGGTCTTATAGAATTCAGATGTTAAGCCATCTGGACCAGGCAATTTTTGGGGGGCAAGCCCTTCAATCGCCAAATTAACTTCCTCTTCTCTGATCATCTCTGTCAAAACGTCAAGAAAGGGGTCTACCCCTGGTTCGGGAACGGCTTCGGCCAGGAAAGCCGACATCTCATCCCAGTCAAGATCCCTCTTCCCCAAGAGGTGCGAGTAGAAGGATCTGACAACCTCCAGGGTCCCTGATCTAGATCGCCTCAGAGACCCTGCAGTGTCGACCAGTCCTGTAACCACTTTACTATTCACTGACATCTTGCAGTTTCTGTAAGGGTCGGGCGAGCGGTACTTCCTGTAATCCCTCTCAAAAACCAAAGATGCCTGTCTATTGTACTGACACCTCATAAGTAGTGTTGAGCATTCCGATACCGCAAGTATCGGGTATCGGCCGATATTCGCTGTATCGGAATTCCGATACTTAGTTCCGATATTTTCCCAATATCGTATACCGGAATCGGAAGTTCCCATAATTCTTTGAGAGGCAATGTGATTTTAGTCAGCCAATGAGGAATCTTATGAAGTGTGGGCACATCCTGTAATGCTGCGGTCATCTTAACTAATGGCATGGCTGTGATTGGCTGCTGAAATGATGTCAGAATGCACTATAAAAGGCGCCGCCGCCATTTTAGCGTCACTGTGCTGTGAACTCAGTTAGGGACAGAACGCTGTTCTGCTGACTTTGAGGGACAGTTAGATATTGCGATTTTGTGTACTGGGCTTTAGGCAGGCTAGTTTACCAACCGCTGTGTAAAGCTTCCTTTTGCCAGTGTTGTTTTAACAGCTCTGTGCAAGGTGTGTGTGAGAGTGCAGGTGACGCTGCAGTTTGCTCTGCATGCAACGCTGTCTGTAGGCATCTGCACGTGTCACTCACAGACTCTTTTTTTTTCTTCAGTGTAATTCTTGCTGCTCCATGCAATTTAACTATTAGTATGACGCGCTTCCATCCGTATCCAATACATTGGTTGCAAACACTACAGAAGTAGACAAAGGAGTAGCCTTTCACAGATTGTGAACAGTTGTGTTTCAGTGTTCACTTCAGTCTGTGTTTTTTATTTTTTGAGTGCATATCACGCTCCAGTTACTTGTTCAAGCACTGCTGCTTGTACTCTGCTGAGCGTGTCTCAGTGCCTCATCCTTTTCATTTTTCTCCAATTGGTGCTGCTCCATTATATTTGAAAAAAATCTAATCTATTAGTGTGACGCGCTTCCATCCGTATACAATACATTGGTTGCAAACACTATAGAAGTAGACAAAGGAGTAGCCTTTCACAGATTGTGAACAGTTGTGTTTCAGTGTTCACTTCAGTCTGTGTTTTTTATTTTTTGAGTGCATATCACGCTCCAGTTACTTGTTCAAGCACTGCTGCTTGTACTCTGCTGAGCGTGTCTCAGTGCCTCATCCTTTTCATTTCTCTCCAATTGGTGCTGCTCCATTATATTTGAAAAAAAACTAATCTATTAGTGTGACGCGCTTCCATCCGTATACAATACATTGGTTGCAAACACTATAGAAGTACAGAAAGGAGCCTTTCACAGATAGTGAACAGTTGTCTGCAGTGTTCACTGCAGTCTCTGAGGAATAACCACACTTAGGCCTTATAACTTTTCTGACTTTCTTTATCAATCTACCAAGATGAAGAAGGCAGGGAGTAAGGCACGTGGTCGTGGCCGTGGAGTTTCAGCAGGGAGAGGACGTGGGGATTCTGTGGCTGCTGCCGCACCCAGTGACACAGCATCCACCAGTTTTCCCCATGAGCGTTCCTTTATGCGCACTTTTGTAGGAGCTCAGCGTACCCCCCTGCTGCGGGAAGAACAAATTGAAGCCGTTGTTGGTTGGATGGCAGCCAATGCATCGACTTCAATTGCTTCCACCTCCTCTCAGGACCACAGCACTGTTGAACAACCATCTGTCTCTTCACCGCCTGCCAAATTGCCCAGGCAGTCAGAGAGTTCTGAACTGGAGCCAGCTGAGTCTCTGCTTCTGTTCTCAGAATCTGTTGGCTTGCAAACAGGGGCCCAGCCAAGCAGCATTCTGGAATGTGAAGAAGAGGCAGTATGCAGTGATGCGCAACAGCTGTGTCTCTCTGAATGTGAAGAGGCGGGTGAGCCAGTGCCGATGGTCAGCACACCGCAGAACGCATCTGATGATGATGAGACTCAGGTGCCATTTTCTGTTGAGCATGGTGCTGGCCAGACCACCCAACAGCAGCAGGTGTTGGAAGAGGGTAGTGGAGATGATGAGGTCCAAGACCCAACATGGCGTGAGGAACAGGAAGGTGGTGGTAGCAGCTCTGAGGAAGAGATTGCCCCAACGGTCCAAACAGTAGGGAGAGGTAGGCTGCAGACTCGGTTGCCTGTAGCCTCCAGTTTGGCACCCGTTTGTAGCAGTTCTCTTCCAACAGCCAAAACGGGCGCTCCCAGGACTTGCACTGCGTGGTCCTTTTTTGACACACTTGCAGATGATATTTGCTATGTCAAATGCAAGCTGTGTAATCAAAAAGTAAAAAGAGGTAAAAATGTCAGTAACCTTAATACCACAAATATGTGGAAACATGTGCGGTCAAAGCACGTGGTTGAGTTACAAAGACACACTGGAGATGTAGGCCAACCTACAGCAGCACCTACATCTTCAGCTCGTGTTGGAGCCTCTTCCTCCAGCTCACACACAGCTGGTTCGGCTTCCTCACAGGATCGCCATGGAAGAACCTCTGTCACTGTTGTCCAGAGACCCAGTGTTATTCCACCCACAGCTGCAAGTTCCCTGTCATCCTCACACTCCCAGGCCACAAAACAGCCATCGGTAGCACAGGCATGGGATAAAAGACGGCCATACTCGGCAAACCATCCACGAGCACAGGCTCTGAATGCTGGCATTGCAAAACTCCTGTCCCTTGAAATGCTGTCATTCAGGCTGGTGGAGACTGACAGTTTCCGTAACTTAATGGCATTGGCAGTCCCACAATACAATGTGCCCAGCCGATTTTATTTCAGCAGGCAAGCCGTCCCTGCTCTGCAAAAGCATGTTGAGGGAAAAATTAAACATGCGCTACTAAACGCCGTCAGTAGCAAGGTCCACCTGACCACCGATGCGTGGACCAGTACCCATGGCCAGGGACGATACCTTTCCCTCACTGCCCATTGGGTCAATGTTGTGGAGCCGGGTACAGATCTTGCGAGTGGCGCTGTACATGTTCTGCCAACTCCAAGGATTGCAGGAATCAAGTCTGTCCACATTGACTCCTCCTCCTACTCCAGTTCCTCAGAATCATCGCTGCAGGAGCCGTCACGGTCTACCTCCACATGGACCCGTGAACGCTTACCTGATGTGACCGATATGAGCACAGCCGTGGCCAAACGTCAACAGGCCGTCCTGAAATTAATTTCCATGGGGGAATCGAAGCCACACAGCGCAGGAGCTCTGGAATGCCATCAAGCAGGAGAGCGACGTGTGTTTTTTGCCAGCGAATCTCCAGCCAGGCTTGGTAGTGTGTGACAATGGCCGAAATCTGGTGGCAGCTCTGGGCCTTGGCAACCTCACTCACATACCATGTCTGGCACATGTGCTCAACTTGGTCGTGCAGAGTTTTTTGAGGGACTATCCGGATCTTGATGCACTGCTGTACAAGGTCCGCCTAAAGTGCGCTCACTTGCGACGTTCCAGCATGGCCAGATCGCGCATTGCAGCTCTGCAACGCAGATTTCGCCTTCCTGAACATCGCATCATATGTGACGTACCCACCAGGTGGAATTCCACGTTACATATGTTGGAGCGGTTGTGTGAGCAGCAGCCAGCAGTAATGGAGTATCAGCTGCATCAGGCGCAATCAACTCGCAATTTGCGCCGTTCACACTTCACCACTACTGAGTGGGCCTCTATGAAGGACATCTGCCACGTTTTGCGTGCGTTTGATGAGTCAACGCAGATGGCGAGTGCAGATGATGCACTAGTCAGCCTGACTGTCCCCCTTATCTGCCTGCTTCAAAAAACACTGCAAGCACTAAGGGATGAGGTTTTGGAAGAGGTGGAGGATGAGGAGTCACAAATTCCATCACCTTCTGGACAGTCAGCGCAACGTGGTTCCTCACAAAGGGCTGGGCAGGGCTCACTTTGTGAGGAGGATGAGGAGGAGTCAATGGAGGAGGAAGACATCGCTCCAGAGGGAGGTACACAACGCTCTAGTCAGTATGTAGAGCGAGGGTGGGGTGATGCAGAGCAGGCAGAGATGACGCCTCTTGCCTCTTGCAGGGGACAGCGTTTGTTGGCCAGTTGGGAGTCTGCAGCACATGGTTGATTTCATGCTGCAGTGCCTGAGAAACGACCGCCGCATCGCCCACATTCTCACCACGTCTGATTATTGGGTGTACACCCTCCTAGACCCTCGCTACCGGGACAACTTACAAAGCCTCATCACACCGTTGAACCGGGAGCGTAAAATGCGGGAGTACCAAGACACACTGGTGCATCCATAATGTTCTCCATTCCAGCCGAGAGCACTGCTGCTGCTACTGCTTTACAAAGCAGCTCTGTGCGTCGAGGCAGTGGAGACAGCTCTGCAACAAGAGGGAGCACAAGCAGCGCCTCTGCACAGGGCAAGACCAGTATGTTCCAAATGTTGCGAAGTTTTGTGGCAGCGCCACAAATGTCTACACCATCCGAGACGGCTCCAGTCAGCAGGAGGCAACGTTTCCGTCAGATGGTGACAGACTACATGTCTTTCCCTCTCAGTGTACTCCCAGATGGCTCTTCCCCATTCAAGTTTTGGGTCTCTAAGCTGGATACATGGCCAGAGCTTAGCCAGTATGCATTGGAGGTGCTGGCTTGCCCTGCTGCCAGTGTATTATCGGAGCGCGTCTTTAGTGCTGCAGGTGGTGTACTAACAGACCGTCGCATGCGACTATCCTCCGATAATGTAGACCGGCTCACTTTTCTGAAAATGAACAAGGCATGGATCTCGCCAGAATTTGTCTGTCCGTTTTCAGATTAAATAACTGGTTCGCAACGTTATCCATGTCTCCTGTTATGTTCATCTTTCTACCACCTGAACTCTACTCCCTGGGCTACAACACTGGCAGTTGCTGCTCAGAAGTGTCTTGTCCACAGACCAATACACAAGCTATAGTGTTACTGGGGTTCAGTAATGTCAGCTGTTCCCCTGCTGTGTGAACGGCAAAAAGTCATGCTGCCTCCACCCTGTTGTCTTCTCATCCCTGGGCTTCAACACCGCCAGTTGTTGCTCGGAAGTGTCATTGGCACGGGTACTCACTCCTGCCCAGACTGGTTACAACACGCCATCTGTTTCCTGTCAGTGTAAACGTCACTTAAGGGTATGCCACACTAAACAACATCGCTAACGGGATCGCTAAAAAACGTCACTATTTAGCGATCCCGTTAGCGATGTTGTTGTGTGCGGCATCTGCCAGCGACGAGCTTCCTGCTGTGATCTCGCTCGACGCTGGAATCGTTCCGGACCCTATTTTATCGTCGGCGCTCCCGCTGGGTAAGTATATATCGCTGAGTGTGGCACCTTTTTTAGCGATTTAGCGGTACTTTTGTACCGCTAAAGTCGTTAAGGAGATCGCTAACCGCGATAGCGTCCTAACGACATCGCTAAATAAAGCCGCTACTAGCAATATTAAAACGATCCCGCTAGCGATCTCAATTAGTATGCGTCTTTATCGTGATCGCTAGCGGGATAGTTTAGTGTGGCAGTACCTTTAGCCTCCAATAAGTTGTCCTGTCGTGTTGCGGTCGGGTTAGCCGACTCTATGGTGCTTGGAGTTTAGGTGCTTCCTATGTGTGCTGCGGGATATGCAAATAAAGGCTGTTTCCGTTGTGACAATAGGACAATCACCCACTGTAGTACTGTGGGATTCGGTAACTGCGGCCGGCTCGCGGCCTGTCAACTTAAATTTCCATGGGTACCTTCTGCTACCCGTCCGGGTTCCAGTACCGTCAGCTGGTTCTCCGCAGTGCCTTTGGCCTAGGTGCCTCCATCTCGGTATCCGAGTTCCAGCAACGTCTGCTGGTCCTTGGTAGTGCTTTGGAGCACAGGTACCTCCTGCTTAGTAACCGTGTCCCAGTAACGTCAGCTGGTCCTCGGTTGTGACATTGGCTCTTTTCCTTCTGCTGCCCCTCCGGGTTCCAGCACAGTCAGCTGGTCCTCGTTACTTGCATTGGCTTTTGTACCTTCTGCTACCCGTCCGGGTTCCAGTACCGTCAACTGGTTCTCCGCAGTGCCTTTGGCCTAGGTGCCTCCATCTCGGTATCCGAGTTCCTGCAACGTCTGCTGGTCCTTGGTAGTGCTTTGGAGCACAGGTACCTCCTGCTTAGTAACCATGTCCCAGTAACATCAGCTGGTACAAGGTTGTGCTACAAATACAAGATACAGAACAAGAGACACAAGAACAATAAGCAGAAGATCTAAAAGCAGAAGAACATGAAGTATAAGACCAAAATGAAGAGCAAAATATATGCTCTAAATTATAAGCAGAAGAAGACTAAGCAGTGTATGGGGGTGAGTCCGTTCCTCCTCGTGGTGCCCCTGGAAAATGCCTGCTGCTGCAGGCTAAACTGAACACGGACAAATACTGTTGTAATTTAAATCTTTTGTGACAGCAAGAACGGAAGAATGAAAAATTCATACTTTGACAGATTACAAGTACAGGATTCTCTGTCACAAATAAGAATATGATGAAGAAGATGAAGTACAATATGAATAAGAATAATAGTTTAATAAGAAGAATATGAGTAATGTTAACAAAAAGATGAATAGCAAGAAGTTTAAGAAGAAGATAAAGAAGGTGAAGATGAAGAATAATTTGATGAAAAAGATGATGCTGCTGAAGATTATGAAGGAGAAAGTGTGTCAAAAGTTAAAAAGGTGAAGAGCATGGAAGTTGTGAAATATACATATTTGCCAAAATAGAAAAAACGTGAACAACATTGTCAATTTCTTCGTCAATCCGAACATCTTTAAAAAAAAAATATTTATGCTATTCCATTTGATTGGGTTAAACATCTATGCCTTTAATGTCTCCTCAACCTTCCCCAATACATTCTACATTACTCTTTGTTGTTTTCCTTCATGTACAATTAACCAACAAGGCAAGAATGGGGTTTTTTTAATTCCGATATTTTGTTCCCATAGACTTACATTGGATTTCCGGTATCGGGTATCGCCGATATTTTTTGGGTATCGGCGATACCATTCCGATTCCGATACTTTTGGATATCGGAAAGTATCGCTCAACTCTACTCATAAGCAAAAATTTCACTCTGGAGATCTCCTCGTGGCTACCTCCAGTTGAGACAAGATGCTCGAGTTTCCTCCTCAGACCATGATACAGGCGGGTACTTGCTCAGACTCCTGAGGCTCGAGAGCTGGCGGATGAATCTCGCCACCCTTTTATTGAACATCTCCCACCACTCTGACTTACTACTACAAAAATCCAGGGGTACCTGACTCTGAACAAAATCCTCAAAGGACTATCTTATCTCTGCTTCTTCCAAGAGAGACAAATTGAGTCTCCAAAAGCCTCTTCCCATCCAGAGGGTCTCTGTAACATTCAGAGAAAACAAAATTAAACAGTGGTCGGAGAACTCCACCTCAACAACAGACACTACTGAAGAGACAGCTTCCTTCTTTAAATAAAACCTATCTATTCTGGACTTACAGTTACCTCTATGATAGGTGAACCCCTCGTGGCCTGGGGTGTGCCAAATGTGGACATCAACCAGACGAGCCTCACTAGCTATTCTATGAAGGGCGACGCTATCATAAGTCAGCTTATCTCTGGAACCTCCTCTATCTCGGGGCCTCGTGACAGCATTGAAGTCCCCTCCAAAGACAACTTGCCGACTTGTAAAAAGGTAGGGCTTGATCCTCAAAGAGACATTTCTGGTCCCACTTAGATTGGGGACCATAGGTGTTAATGAGCCGGAGCTCTTGTCCTTTCATGAGGACATCTAAGATCAGGCACCTCCCTATTTCTAACTCAATAACCTGTCGACATTCTACCTGTGCGGTAAAAAGGACCGCCACTCCACTATACGGCTTGGCCGCTGGAGACCAATAACCCGAGTCTCCACTCTCTCTTAGCCTTAAACACGTCGGCCATGTTTGGCAACCTGGTCTCTTGCAAAAAGAAAATGTTAGCTTCAACCCGGCTGAGAAAATCAAAGGCCGCAAATCTAGCTGTATTTGACTTTATGCTGGTTACATTAATGGACGCCAGCGTCAACGGAGTGGGTAACGCCATCATTGGTGATTGAGTTAGGTGGCTTTCTTCTTCCCACTCCCCTTATCCTCTGCCTCAGAGGAGGAATCCTTCCCCCTCTTTGATGACATAGAGGTGTCCATTCCCACATGTCTTTTTATCATCCTCGTCTCCGGACTTCGGACCAGTCCCTCCCTCCAAGGACCTTACATCCCTAGAAGAAGGAGATTCGCAACCCCTGTAAGTCCCGCCAAAGCCGGAACCTTACCCTCAGCTTCCTCCTCAGAGGAAGAGATGTTCTCAAGGGCTTGGAACCTGTTAGAAAGTCCAATCAGAGGGGAGTCAGTTTTTCCTTCCTTAAGTACCTTGGTCAGAGTCGGAGATGTTTTATCTCACTTCTTTCTCTTCTTTTTGGTGCTGAGCGTACGCTTGTCCTCTAGCCACTGCCTATTATCCTCTTCCATACTTTTATAATGGGAGGAATCGGAGGCAGTAGCGATTTTCTCCTGCTGATCCCCTGATCTCCTCATCCAGCTCATCATTCCTCGGGGCCTCGGTAGCAAGACTGGCGTCCAGGACAGGAGCCACCCCAGTAGCCCGGGGCTCGCCCAGCTCCCTCTCCTGTCTGCGCTTGTCTAGACGCCTCAGCTGGGCAGGCGTCTTTTTATTGCTTTTCCTCCTTGTCCCCTCAGCTCCCTCACCCCTGCTAGTCCCTTCCCTAGCAGAATCAGCCTCACGGCTTTCTCCCACCAGAGTCACGACTGCATTAGCAAAGGAGTGAGGGCAACGGCTGAATGGTTGACCTAAGTCACCACACAGGTGGCACCTAATCTCAACACAAGATGCAGCAAGATGGCCGACATCCCCACACAATGCACATTTCTGCACGGTGAAGTGTGTGGGGTCACTGCACCTCTGACAGAGCTTCAGTTACCCCTGGTAGAAGACCTGGATACAATCCCTACCCAGGAAGGCAGATGATGGAATGTGGGCAACCGTACCACCTGAATGCTTAATTTTTACCATAAACGTCCAGGGCCCTGACCAGATATCAAACTCGTCACGTTTCTTTGGCATCTCCACCACCTCTCTATATTGGCCAAGCCACGTCATGATGTCATAACAAGAACAAGAAAGCGACTTGTTACAAGTTATCATGGTCACTTTCTTGACTTGGTTTTAGCAAGACACCACCTGAATGGCAGTCTCGCCAGCCAGGCTCTTTTTTTGCCAACTCATAATTTGACCAGAAGAGCTCAAGTCACTCTGGCCGAACAAAGTTGACATCAAACTCAGGCGTGGAATAGGGAAGGGATGTATCAAGGCGTAGATGTCAATCGCCTTGAAGCCCATCTTCAGCAGAAGCTCCACAACCTTAGACCTCGGAGGACATGCATTACTGCCCCTCCACCGAAGATGGACCACAGTCCTACGTACACTACCAAGCCCAGCTGTTGGGATTGACCACACTGTATCCCCACCATTTTACTCTCGGAAGGCCCCGAGCCCATACCTCTCTATCCAGAAGGATAGATCAACCTCTCGACCCTCTACCATTAGTGATCTCTCTCCCTTCTTTAGAGCCTCCAAGAGACACCGTTGCAACATGCCGTCCGCAGAGCCCGAAGACGAGGAGGACGCCCTACTTTCCCCAGAGGTGACAGCAGCATAACTCTTGACAGGTTCTGCCACCACTGGGGGGGCAACCGGACCACTGACCACATCAACACCAACAGTATCACTATTACCCACCTCCATAACACCCTCACTCTCCACAAAACCAGCAACCACACCACTAGACAAAGAATTTTCCGCATTCATACCCCCCACCATATTTACTCTTGCCGCTGATCTTTTGCTGTTGTGAGGCGCCGCTGATCCTTTAAATGAGGATCTTGCTGACCAGCGGCACCAATACAGAATAGGACTTTGGGAGGACCGGAACGCCCAGCCATGGTAACCCCCTCACACTGCTGCCACTTCTCAACTAAGTGATTAGCGGCAACAGCATTCAGGGATGCCGAGGCTACCGGAGCTGCTCCCAACACTGGGCCGCTCCCCCATCCTACTGAGGAGCGCACCAAAGCATTGTGGCCTGACCGTTCGCCCACCCTTGGGCTGCCCTCACTGTCCAGCTTCTCGGCTGATGCACCTCCTGCTTCGTCCCTGCTACTACAAGCAGAGATAGAGCTCTGCGCCTCACTACCGTGCTCTGTACTCTCCCAGTGCCTTTGCACCGAATCCACCGCAGAACTCCGGATGGGCTGTGCAATGAGGCTCATACAGCGAGCTGACCCTGCAGCAGACTCAGGGGGTACAGAGAGGGGGGCATATATATAGCTTACCGCTTCCTGCAGTTTTGGCTTGGTCTTCTTTGCCTTTTTCTTCTTGCCCCAAGGTGCCTCCTCTGGTAAATCGTCACCAAGATGGAAATTCTGAAGGTACACAGGGGACTTCAGAAGCTTGATCTCTGCAATTAGCTCTCAGACTGCAGCCCCATCTGCCTTTTCTCTCTGTTATCAGCCATTTCTCTAAATCTGTCTTCATTCATGAGTTTTTCTTTAAAGGGACCACTCTTCTCTCTTATGAAGGCTTTCCTCACCTCCAGCTCATTAATTTCAAGCTTTAGTCTTTTTACCGCCACCTGGAGCTGATTCTTCCTCAGCTTGGAGGAACCTGCAGCTTTGTCGCTTATGCAGCGCAGCTCCTCCCAGAGCCTCCTTAGGGTCTTACTCGCATCTTCATACTCATGAAGGTGGCTCAGGACCAGGGAGCCATAGGTAGACACAGACTCTGCAGCCCCCAACCTTCTCGTGAGTACTCAGCTTTCCTCCGGAAGGACCGCCATCTTGCACACTGCTAGCAGGCTTCTCCTCCATGTTGAAAGCCTTGCTGCTTCTCTGGATCTCTGCAGACTTGGAGCCACATTGCTGCGACTCCTGGTGGAGTGTCTCACCACGGAGTCCTCTGATGTGCAGGCCAGTTGCTGGTTTCTCCTGCTCCCCGCTGGCATGGCCCGGGAAACCAAAGCCTGGAACTTGGCTCCTTCACTCATCCCAGGAAACCCACTCCTCCCCTGGGTAGAAGAGAGAGCAGGTCCCCGGGTGGAGAAGTGTTGGTTCTCTGGAGCTCAGGAGCACACAGCAGGATCAGCAGCGAACACCCCCTCAATTGGCACAATGAGCAGCAGCTGTGTATATACATTACATTTCTGATCCTGAGTTACATCCTGTATTATACCCCAGAGCTGCACTCACTATTCTGCTGGTTCAGTCACTGTGTACATACATTACATTACTGATCCTGAGTTACACCCTGTATTATACTCCAGAGCTGCACTCAATATTCTGCTGGTGCAGTCACTGTGCACATACACATACCTCCCAACCATCCCGGATCTAGTGGGACATTCCCGATTTTGACCCTTCCACCCGCTGTCCCGCCCGGGAGTCTATTTTTCCCGCACTGCACTGAGATAAGCTGCATGTCCCCCCATGCACCCCATCCTCACCCTCACAGAGAGACCCACCCCAGCCCCTCACAATCAACATTGACATCGCTAGGCTGTTCTCTTCTGTGCGCAGAGGACCTGTGCTGAGGTCACAGGAGGGAGGAGTCAGAGGTCACATGATCAGGGGCCTCGGTGTATGCAGGACTCTGCTGTGCTGGTTGTCATCGTGCTGGGTGAGAGGAAGTTAATGTGTGGGGTCGGGAGGGGTTTACAGGGTGGATGTACCAGAACTGTGTGTGTATGAGGTGTATGGAGTGGAGCCGTGTGTGTACGAGGTGGACGGAGCAGAGCCGTGTGTGTATGAAGTGTACGGAGCGAAGCCGCGTGTGTATGGGGTGTGCGGAGCAAAGCCATGTGTGTACGGGGAGTATGGAGCAGAGATGTGTATGAGGTGTACGGAGCGGATTCGCGTGTGTATGAGGTGTACGGAGCAGAACCGCTGGTGTACAAGTTGTATGGAACAAAGCAGCATGTGTACAGGGTTTACGAGCAGAGCTGCATGTGTACGAGGTTTACGGAATGGAGCCATGTGTGTACTGAGTGGAGCTGTGTATGCGCGAGGTGTACAGAGTGGAGCCGTGTGTCTACAAGGCATACAAAGAGGAACCGTGTGTGTATGAGGTGTGTGGAGCCATGCGTGTACAAGGTGTATGGTGCAGAGCATTTATACCTCCCAACCGTCCTGGATCCAGTGGGACAGTACCGATTTTGAGAGAGAGTCTGCCTCGCTGTCCCGGCCGTGAGCTTACTTTTCCCACGGACACAGGAGTACACGGCGCAGCCCCGATGAGCACTTTAAAATTTGCACGTGACGTTCCACCAGAAGTGATGTGCTAGAAGCTGACCGGAAATGAGGTAATTTCGGGAGGAGATTGTGACGGAACCATGGAGGCACTCCAGGGAATGCTTCAGATTCATCACCATGTCCTCCTCTGACAGCGGGATTGCCTTGGACTCAGAGATGCCAGCCATGTGAGCGGATCATGATTTGTCCTGCACCGGGAGGCTGAGGTGAGCACTACAATGGGAGCCGGGCTGCTATAGTATCTTTATAGAATCTTTATTTCTTTCTCTCTCTGTTTCTTTCTCTTCTCTGTTTTTTCTTTCTCTCTCTAATCTTTCTTTTTTATTTCTCTTTCTCTGTTCTTTCTTTCCTCCTCTCTGTTCATACTTTCTTTCCCCTCTTCCTTTCTCTCCTGTTCTTTCTTTTGCTGTTTTTTCTTTCTTTCCCCTCTTCCTTTCTCTCTAATCTTTCTTTCTTTTTCTCTCTAATCTTTCTTTCTCTCTCTCTGTTCTTCCTTTCTCTCTGTCTGTTCTCTTTCTCTCTGTTCTTTCTTTCCCCTCTCTCTTTCTCTTTGTTTCCTTTCTCTCTCTCTGTTCTTTCTTTCTTTCCTCTGTTACTCTCTCTGCTATTTCTCTCTCTCTGTTCTTTCTTTCCCCTTTCTTTCTTTCTTTCTTTCTTTCTTTCTTTCTTTCTACCTCTCTGTGCTTTCTTTCCTCTCTTTCTTTTTTTCTCTCTCTTTCTATGTTCATTTTTTCTGTCTACTCTTACTTTCTCTCTTTAATCTTTCTTTCTCTTTGTTCTTTCTTTATTTCTTTCCCCTCTTTTTTCTCTAGCCCTCTCTGTTCTTTCCTTACCATCTTTCTTTTTTTCTCTCTCTGTTCTTTTTTTCTGTCCACTCTTTCTTTCTCTCTCTGTTCTTTTTCTTTCTTCTTTCTTTCTCTCTCTGTTCTTTTTCTTTCTTCTTTCTTTCTCTCTGTTCTTTCTTTCCCCTCTTTCTCTCTGTTTTTTCTTTTCTCTCTCTCTCTTTTCTTTCTCTTTCTCTGTTCTTTCTTTCCCCTCTTTCTTTCTCTCTATCTGTTCTTTCTTTCTATCCCCTCTTTCTTTCTCTTTCTCTCTGTTCTTTCTTTCCCCTTTCTTTCTCTCTCTAAACTTTCTTTCTCTCTCTGTTCTTTCTTTCTCTCTCTGTTCTTCCTTTTTCTATTTGTTCTTTATTTCTGATCTCTTCCTTTCCCTTCTTTTTCTCTCTCTCTGTTCTTTCTTTCTCTCTCTGTTCTTTGTTTCTCTCTCTCTGTTCTTTCTTCTCTCTCTCTCTCTGTTCTTTCTTTCTCTCTCTCTGTTCTTTCCCCTATTTCTTTCTCTCTCTCTGTTCTTTCTTTCTTTCCTTCTCTCTCTGTTCTTTATTTCTCTCTCTCTGTTCTTTCTTTCCCCTCTTTCTATCTCTCTCTGTTCTTTCACTCTGTTCTTTCTTTCTCTTTCTTTCCCCTCTTTCTCTCTCTAATTTTTCTTTCTTTCTCTAATCTTTCTTTCTCTCTCTGTTCTTTCTCTCTCTGTTCTTTTTTCTCTCTGTTCTTCCTTTTTCTCTCTGTTCTTTCTTTCTCTCTGTTCTCTTTCTTTCTCTCTGTTCTTTATTTCTTTCCCTCTCTCTGTTCTTTTTCTTTCTTTCTCTCTCTCTGTTCTTTCTTTCCCCTCTTTCTTTAATTCTTTCCCCTCTTTCTTTATTTCTTTCACTAATCTTTCTCTCTCTCTCTCTCTCTCTCTGTTCTTTCTCTCTCTGTTCTTTCTTTCTCTCTCTGTTCTTCCTTTTTCTCTCTGTTCTTTCTTTCTCTCTCTCTGTTTTCTTTCTTTCCCCTTTCTTTCTCTCTGTTCTTTATTTTTTTCGTTCCCTCTCTGTTCTTTCCTTCTCTTTCTTTCTCGCTTTCTCTCTGTTCTTTCTTTCTCCTCTTTCTCTTTGTTTTTTCTTTCTTTCCCTCTTTCTTTCTCTCTCTGTTCTTTCTTTCATTTTTTTTTTCTCTCTGTTCTTTTTTCTGTCCCCTCTATCTTTCTCTTTGTTCTTTCTTTTTCTCTGTTTATTTCTTTCTCTCTGTCTGTTTTTTTTTTCTTTCCCCTCTTTTTTTCTGTCTCTGTTCTTTCTTTCCCCTCTTTCTTTCTCTCTCCCTCTCTGTTCTTTCTTTTTTTCCCCTCTTTCTTTTTCTCTCTCTCTGTTCTTTGTTTCTCTCTCTGTTTCCTTCTTCTTTCTTTCTCTCCATTCTTTCTTTCTCTCTCTCTGTTCTTTCTTTCTCTCTCTGTTCTTTCTTCCTTTCCACTCTTTCTTTCTTTGTTTCTTTCTCTCTCTCTCTGTTCTTCCTTTCCCCTCTTTCTTTCTCTCTCTGTTCTTTCTTTTTTTCTCTCTCCTTTCTTTCTCTGTTTTCTTTTTTCTCTCTCTGTTCTTTCTTTTCCTCAGTACCAGTCAGTGTGCCCACAGTACCAGCCACTGAGCCCATAATGCCAGCCACTGTGCCCTCAGTACCAGTCAGTGTGATCAGCAGTGCTAAATGGGTGTGGTTGGGGCATGGACATGGGTGTAATTAGTTTTGAATTGGTTGTGGTCAGGGGCGCAGCCTAAAATTTGCCTTTGAGCCTTTGACCCTCTTTCCCTTCTTCAAAAGTTGGGAGTATGCATACATTACATTACTGATCCTGAGTTTACTTCCTGTATTATACTCCAGAGCTGCACTTACTATTCTGCTGGTGCTGTCATTGTGCACATACATTACATTACTGATTCTGAGTTACATCCTGTATTATACTCCAGAGCTGCACTCACTATTCTGCTGGTGCAGTCACTGTGTACATACATTACATTACTGATCCTGAGTTACATCCTGTATTATACTCCAGAGCTGTACTCACTATTCTGCTGGTGCAGTCACTGTGTACATTCAGTATATTACTGATCCTGAATTATATCCTGTATTATACTCCAGAGCTGCACTCATTATTCTGCTGCTGCAGTGACTGTGTACGTACATAACATTACTGATCCTGTACTGATCCTGAGTTACATCCCATATTATACTCCAGAGCAGCACTCACTATTCTGCTGGTTCAGTGAAAGTGTACATCCATTACTGATCCTATACTGATCCTGAGTTACATCCTGTATCTCTTTTATTATAAAAATACAAAACTAAACTTACAGGCAAAACATAGACAAAACTTACAAACAAACTCAATAAAAAAAACATTATCCATAAATCCCAAAAGTCCAATGTCCAACAGATATATAGAAAAAAAACGAGACCTCAACCTATTTCTTTTTTTTTTTTTCCCCTCATACACTCATACCCATGCATTCACCTCTAGAAAAAAAACAAAATTCAGCCAACTGCTTTAAAGAAAGTAAATAGGCCACCTGGCCAAGATTAATGATACAATCTTCATATACATATATATACACACATACTATACCTCGTATATACATAATTTTTTTTTTTATTATTATTATTTTTCCTAAACTAAACCACCACTGTTATGATTTGGTAGCTGAGGAGAGCAGGCAAAAAAGGAAATACACCAGAGAGGTTGGAATCTATGGGATTGCAGTACCCTGAATAACCACCACAACTAAAGGCAGCCGTGGAGCGTACCTAAGTTGGTGCTAGACGCCTCGTCACAGCCTGAGAAGCTAACTACACCTAAAGACAGAAAGAGGAAAACTATCTGCCCCGGAGCAGATCCCCAAAGAACATAGAAAGCCCCCAAACATGTAATGGCGGTTAGGCAAGAGGTAATACAGACACAGACAGAAAATAGTATGAGCAAACGTTGGGGCCCAAACTTCCTAAATAGAAAAGGATAGGAAGGACACTTACTGCAATCCCAAAAAACCCTGAAAAGTACCAACTCTACTAATTACAAAAACACCTGAGATCACACGACCTCTACCACCTAAATTAGTTCTCTGGTGTAACAAAACTAAACAGCAGCCACTGAAAAAACTGGAAAAGGCAAATGAACAAACAACAGTGGCTGAACTAAACTGAGAGGAGCACAAGCCCCCGGAGGGGACCCGGCAGACCCCCACAGAAGTGCAGGACAAAATGCAAAAAGCAAGCACAAAAAACTAAAAGAAGAAAATGTCTTATCTGTTAGCAGAAGATGCAGGCACGAAACAGCAAGCTACAAAGTGAACAGGAATCAAAGATGAGACCAGAACAATTGATCACCGGCAACCCTGATGGGAGGGAACCTCCCTTATATAAGACCAGTCAGTAACACCTGATCGCCAATCTTCACAATCTTCATTGGATAGATCAGTACTGTTTGTAACCACCAGAGGGAGCTTCTGCTCAGAATTCATTTCTAGCACATTCACAACAGTAACCCCCCCTTGAGGAGGGGTCACCGAACCCTTATTTGAGCAACCAGGTTGGTCAGGATGAGCTCTGTGATACGCACGGATGAGTCTCCTAGCATGGATGTCCGAAGCAAACACCCAAGAATTGTCCTCCTGACCATAACCTCTCCACTTAACCAAATACTGGAGTTTCCGTCTAGAAAAATGAGAATTCAATATTTTCTCAACCACATACTCCAGATTGCCTCAACCAAAACAGGGTCAGGAGGCACAGCCATAGGAGCCACTGGCTCGACAAACCTCTTCAATAAGGACTTGTGGAACACGTTATGGATCTTAAATGTCCCTGGAAGAAGTAAACGAAAGGAAACAGGATTAAGAATCTCCATGATCTTATAAGGTCCAATGAACCTAGGCTTAAACTTAGGAGATGCAACTCTCATAGGGATATTTCTTGAGGACAACCAGACCAAGTCCCCCACTTCAAACCGAGGACCATCAGTCCTATGCCGGTTGGCAACCTCTCCACTACCTGGTCCCAAATCTGCTGCATACGCTCCACAACAGAGTCAACACCTGGACAGACTGATGCCTCCGTCTGTCCTGAAGAAAATCGAGGGTGAAACCCAAAATTGCAGAAAAATGGAGACATCAAAGTGGCAGAGCTAGCCCTATTATTAAGAGCAAACTCAGCCAAAGGCAAAAAAGAGACCCAGTCATCCTGATCAGCAGACACAAAGCATCTCAGATAAGTCTCCAATGTCTGGTTTGTTCTCTCAGTTTGTCCATTGGTCTGAGGATGAAAAGCCGAGGAGAAAGACAATTGAACACCAAGTTTAGAACAAAAAGTCCTCCAAAATCTGGAAACAAACTGGACTCCTCTGTCAGACACAATGTTCTCAGGAATGCCGTGTAACCGAACCACGTGCTGAAGGAACAAAGGCACCAATTCAGAGGAGGAAGGCAACTTAGGTAATGGCACAAGATGTATCATTTTGGAAAACCTATCACAAATCACCCAGATAACGGTCATTCTCTGAGAAACAGGGAGGTCGGAAATGAAATCCATAGAGATATGGGTCCATGGTCTCTTGGGCACAGGCAATGGCATCAACAAACCACTAGAGCGAGAGCAAGGCTTGGAGCGAGAGCAAGTCCCGCAGGACTGCACAAATTACCTGACGTCACGAGACAAAGTAGGCCACCAAAAGGACTGACTAACCAAGTCTCTGGTACCAAAAATTCTGGGATGACCGGCCAACGCGGAACAATGAATCTCAGACATCACACTCTTTTTCCACCGGTCTGGGACAAACAATTTCCCAATAGGGCAGCGCTCGGGTTTATCCTCCTGACACCCTTCCAGAGCCAGTCTCAAATTGGGCGAGATGGCGGAAAGAACTACACCCTCTTTCAAAATAACAGCAGGATCAGATAACTCAGGAGAGTCCGCAAGGAAACTCCTCGAGAGGGCATCCGCCTTAACATTCTTAGTGCCAGGAAGAAAGGAAACCACAAAATTAAAACGTGTGAAAAACAAGGCCCACCTGGCCTGTCTAGGATTTAGTCGCTTGGCTGATTCCAGATAAACCAGATTCTTATGGTCCGTGAGGACCACCACCTGATGTTTGGCCCTCTCCAGCCAATGTCTCCACTCTTCAAAAGCCCACTTCATGGCCAATAACTCCCGATTACCCACGTCATAATTACGTTCAGTTGGAGAAAATTTTCGAGAGAAAAAGGCACAAGGGTTACTTTTAAAGGTCTCTGGATCTCTTTGGGACAAAACGGCACCTGCCCCAATTTCAGAGGCATCAACCTCCACCTGAAATGGCAGAGAAACATCAGGCTGCCGTAGAACAGGAGCAGAAGTGAATCTCTGCTTAAGTTCCTGAAACGCAGAGACTGCCTCAGGAGGCCAATTCACCACATCAGAACCCTTTTTGGTCAAATCAGTCAATGGTTTAACAATAACAGAGAAATTACCAATAAATTTACGATAAAAATTGGCAAAACCCAAGAATCTTTGAAGAGCCTTTAATGAAGTAGGTTGGACCCAATCACAGATGGCCTGAACCTTGACCGGGTCCATTTCAATAACAGATGGGGACAAAATGAATCCCAGAAATGAGATCCTCTGTACGCCAAAAAGACACTTTGATCCCTTCACATACAGAGCATTCTCTCTCAAAATCTGGAACACAGTCCGAACATTTTCACATGAGAGTCCCAGTCATTGGAAAAAATCAAGATATCATCCAAATAAACAACCAGAAATGTATCCACAAAATCCCTGAAAATGTCATTCATGAAGGACTGGAAGACAGAAGGAGCATTAGTGAGCCCAAAGGGCATCACTAGGTACTCAAAATGCCCCTCTGGGGTATTAAATTCCGTCTTCCATTCATCCCCGTGCTTAATGCGAATAAGGTTATATGCCCCCCTGAGGTCAAGCTTGATAAACCAAGTAGCACTTTTCACCCTGGAAAACAGGTCAGAAATCAAGGGTAACGGATATTGATATTTCACAGTGATATTGTTCAAGAGACGATAATCAATACACAACCTTAATGAACCATCCTTTTTGGCCACAAAGAAAAAACCGGCACCCAAGGGTGAAGAGGATGGTCTGATATGACCCTTCTCCAATGACTCCTTGATATAAGACCGCATAGCATCATGTTCAAGTACAGACAAGTTAAAAAGGCGACCTTTAGGGAATTTACTACCAGGCACTAATTCAATAGCGCAGTCATAGCTCCTATGGGGGGGCAAGGATGCAGATTTAATTTCGCTAAACACATCAGAAAAATCAGTCAAAAAGTCAGGAACATCCTCAGCCTGGGGGAGGCAGAAAAGACAGGAGTGTTGGTATTAACACATTGGCAGCCCCAACTGGTTACAGACACATATTTCCAATCCAAAACAGGATTATGAGACTGTAACCAAGGAAAACCCAGTACGATAATGTCATGCAGATTATACAGCACCAAAAATTTGCAACTCTCCTGATGATCGGGTTCAACCCTCATTATCACCTGAGTAGAGAACTGAGGTTTATTTTCAGCCAAAGGGGTAGAATCGATCCCCAGTAGGGGAATAGACTTCCGTAGGGGTATCAAGGGAAACCCACAACGTTTAGCAAAATCAAAATCCATCAGGTTAATAGCTGCTCCCGAATCAACAAAAGCCTGAGCAGAAAATGTGGACAGGGAGCAAATCAGGGTAACAGTCAACAAAAATTTAGTCTGAACACTACCCAAGGCAACTGAACGTGCAAAACGTCTTCCCCGCTTAGGGCAGACTGAAATAGCATGAGAGGCATCACCACAGTAGAAACATAACCCATTGCGTTTTCGAAACTCATGACGCTGTGCCCCAGAAGCCACTCTATCACACTGCATGGGTTCAGAAGCTGGTTCACAAGGCAATACTGTTCCACGCATACCTCTACGCTCACGCAAACGTCTGTCAATTTGAATCGCTAATGACATAGAATCATTGAGACCAGAGGGGACAGGGAATCCCACCATAACATCCTTTACATTCTCTGACAGACCCTTCCGAAAAAGGGCTGCCAAAGCATCGTCATTCCATTTGGTCAGGACTGCCCACCTTCGGAATCTCTGACAGTATAACTCAGCGTCCTCAAGCCCCTGATTTAATGCCAACAAGGCTTTTTCATCTTGATCAGTGACATTAGGCTCATCGTACAATAACCCCAGAGCCTGAAAAAATGCATCAACATCACTCAAAACAGGATCCCCAGGTGTCAGGGAAAAAGCCCAATCCTGAGGATCGTCGCGCAGGAGAGAGATGACAATTTGAACCTGCTGTGCTGCGTTCCCTGAGGACTTAGATTTCAAGGCAAAAAACAACTTACAGTTATTTTTGAAATTCAGAAATTTAGCTCGATCCCCTAAAAACAAATCTGGCATGGGAATCTTAGGTTCCACAACAGGCAACCCTGCAAGATAGGTAGCAATACTCCGAACTTCAGTGGTAAGCTGATCCACACGGCCAGACAACTGTGCAAACTCCATTGAGAGAGAAAAAAAATCCTCCTCAGCATTCAGAGAAACAGAGGGAAAAAAAAAAAAAATCTCTGACAACTCTGACAATCTTCTTTCTTTAACACTATTTTTCCCTTCTGTGAGTACCATACAAATATCAGTTTTTGGGCCGGTGATACTGTTATGATTTGGTAGCTGAGGAGAGCAGTCAAAAAAGGAAATACACCAGAGAGGTTGGAATCTATGGGATTGCAGTACCCTGACTAACCACCACAACTAAAGGCAGCCGTGGAGCGTACCTACGTTGGTCCTAGACGCCTCGTCACAGCCTGAGAAGCTAACTACACCTAAAGACAGAAAGAGGAAAACTATCTGCCCCGGAGCAGATCCCCTAAGAACATAGAAAGCCCCCAAACATGTAATGGCGGTTAGGCAAGAGGAAATACAGACACAGACAGAAAATAGTATGAGCAAACGTTGGCGCCCAAACTTCCTAAATAGAAAAGGATAGGAAGGACACTTACTGCAATCCCAAAAAACCCTGAAAAGTACCAACTCTACTAATTACAAAAATGTTATGATCTGCTACAAGCACTAAGGAAAGGTGGGAATTCTGTCCCTACAATAGGACTGAGCTGGATCCCTACGATGAAACGGGGAACCTGATCCTGCGACCAGACCCGCTAAAGTCCTCAGCTAATCTGAACGAAGACCTATAGTTGCGAGGGAGGAATCCCTACAAGATCTAGGGACTGGGAGAAAAGGTGGACACCTCCTAACAGAAAGTGTAGCAGGGAAAATAAAACAGAAAACTAATACTAAGAGATCCTAAGATCAAGCAAAACTGACAGAGTAAGGCACCTAAGCACCCGGCTAGCTTAAGAGTAGATAATACAATGAAGTCCAGCAAGGCCAGAAGGGCGGAACCAGACTAAATAGAGTAAAAAGGTCATGTGACCAGCAAAGTGAAACAAAACCTAACAAGAGGGTTCTAACAGTACCCTCCCTTCTAAGAGGATCCTCCGGATCCCCTAGGACTTAGGCTTATCCGGAAACCTCTTGTGAAACGCTCTGACAAGTCTAGACGCAGAAACATCATCCGCCCTCACCCATGAGTTATCCTCGGCTCCATAACCCTTCCAAGCGACGAGGTACTGTAAACTCCCTCTATACCGTCTAGAATTTAGGATGCGGGAAATCTCATATTGCCCGTCCTCCACCACCAGGGGAACAGTGGCCGAGACGTCTCCATCTGAGACCTCAGCTTTTTTCAAGAGAGAAACATGAAACACCGGATTAATCTTCCAGGAGGTGGGAAGCTCCAACTTAACAGCAGATTGGTTAATAACCTGAAGCACCTTAAAGGGCCCTACAAACTTGGGACCCAATTTCTTAGACGGAATCCTCAAGCGCAGATTCTCAGAGGACAACCAAACCATGTCACCAATAGCAAACAAAACCTCTTGTCGTTTTCTATCAAAATACACTTTGGATCTTTTGTTAGCCTCCTGAAGATTACCACGCACATCAGTCCAAACTCTCTCCAAAAGACCGAAAAATTCTCCTCTTCAGGTACAGCCGATCCCAACTTGGAAAATGACCCAAACGACGGATGTCTCCCAGTACAACAAAAAAAAGGCGAACAACCAGCAGAAGCGGATGTATGGTTGTTAAGAGCAAACTCAGCAAGTGGCAGAAACTCAGACCACCCCTCTTGATTATCAGTCACAAAAAACGCAAGAACTGCTCAACATCCTGGTTTTTCCTTTCTGTCTGGCCATTAGACTCCGGATGATATCCGGATGAAAACACAAATGAACTCCCAACCTGTCACAAAAAGCGCGCCAAAAACGAGCCACAAACTGAGGTCCCCTATCGGAAACAATGTCAGTAGGAACACCATGTAGTCTGAGTATTTCCTTGACAAAGGCCTTAGCGAGAGTCTTAGCGCAGGGCAGTTTGATGAAAGGAACCAAGTGACACATCTTGCTAAAACGGTCCACGACCACCCAGATGACAGTGAAACCCTCAGAGGGGGGAAGGTCAGTAATAAAGTCCATAGCCAAATGTGTCCAAGGTGCACTAGGGACCTCCAGAGGGCAAAGCAACCCCGCAGCAGGAGTATGAGAAGACTTAGATCTAGCACACACAGTGCATTGACGCACCCACTTAATGACTTCCTTCTGCCATCCTGGCCACCAAAAACTGCGACCCACAAGTCTCTTGGTCTCAGAGATTCCAGGATGACCTGCCAACCGAGAGTCATGACATTCATCAAACAAATCTCTCCTCAGGGTACCAGGCACAAACAACCTCCCATGCGGCGTGTTAGATGGGGCATTCTCCTGTGCTTTAAGAATCTCATCTTCCAGCACGGAGTCCAAAACAGCAATAACAACCCCCTCTTGCAAGATGTTTTCCTCCTCCTCCTCAGTACCCACCATAGGAGAAAAGCTGCGAGACAAAGCATTAGCTTTAACATTTTTAGTACCTGGGATGTAAGTAACGGTAAAATTAAACCGTGAGAAAAACAGTGCCCACCTAGCCTGACGGGCATTCAAGCGTTTGGCAGCATCAAGGTAGATCAGATTTTTATGATCGGTGAAGACTTGAACTGGAAATTCCGCTCCCTCCAAAAAATGACGCCAGTGTTCAAATGCGAGTTTAATTGCCAACAATTCCCGATTACCGATATCATAATTTAGTTCAGACTCAGAAAATTTCTTTGAAAAAAAAGCACAGGGATGTACTCCATCCGTCTTTGCCTGAGACAACACCGCGCCGACCCCCACAGAAGAAGCATCAACCTCAACCAAAAATGGTTTAGTCACATCTGGCTGCGTAAGGATGGGAGCAGAGCTGAACCTCTCCTTTAGCAACACAAAAGCCTCAATGGCCTCAGTAGTCCACTGAACCGCATCAGCACCTTTCCTGGTGAGATCGGTCAGAGGTTTGGCAATCACAGAAAAATCTTTTATGAATTTTCTATAATAATTGGCGAACCCCAAAAACCTCTGTATTGATTTCACACCAATAGGTCTAGGCCATTCCTGCACAGCTTGCACTTTCACCGGGTCCATCTCAAAACCTTCACTGGAGACAATGTAGCCCAAAAAACTAAGTCTCTGTACAGCGAACTCACATTTTTCTAGTTTGGCAAAAAGTGAATTATCACTCAGTAACTGTAATACTTCACGCACACTCCTCCAATGAGACTCCAAATCCGGTGAATAAATCAAAATGTCATCCAAATACACAACCACACTTCTGCCAATCAAAGGTCTAAGGATGTCATTAATAAGATTCTGAAAAAATGCCGGAGCACTGGAAAGTCCAAAAGGCATGACCAGATTCTCAAAATGACCCAGTGGAGTGTTAAACGCAGTCTTCCATTCATCCCCCTCCTTCATGCGCAACAAATTGTATGCCCCTCGAAGATCAATTTTCGAGAACCACTTGGCCCCCACTAACTGATTAAACAAATCAGGAATCAATGGCAGTGGGTAAGGATTGCGTACAGTAATCTTATTAATCTCACGAAAGTCTAGACAAGGCCTTAAACCGCCGTCCTTTTTTTTAACAAAAAAAAATCCAACCGCCACAGGAGACTTGGAAGGCCTAATGTGACCGGCGGCCAAGCTTGTCTGTATGTATTCCTCCAAAGCCTTTCTCTCAGGAATAGTCAAATTAAATAAACGACTTTTAGGAAGAGACGCTCCAGGGACAAATTCAATTGCACAATCATAATCTCTATGAGGAGGCAATACCTGCGATTCTTTATCAGAAAAAACTTTCCAAAAATCCTGAATAGGTACAGGTAACTCCCCCTTAACTACAGCAGCAATACGTCCGTTACAACACTTGTCATAACAATTGGGACTCCAGGACTTAATTTCATTGGTAGACCAATCCAGTACCGGATTGTGCAATTTTAACCAGGGTAAGCCCAATATCACCGGTGAGGGCAAATTATTCAAAACCACCAAATCCAAATTCTCTTGATGAACACCATTAATAGTAAGAGGAAATTCACAGATATGGTGAGTAACATTTTTCAAGTGAGAACCATCCACAGACACCACATTAATAGGGGAAGACAGAAGTTTGGGTTTTAATTTTAGTTTTTCCAAAAATTTCCCATCAATCACATTGAGAGTTGAACCACAATCTACAAATACCCGAAACTCCATTAATTCCTCCTCAACAGCAGTGGTAGCAGAAAGAAAGACACCATTATTGTTTAAACAAGCTATGCGGGCAAAACTGACCTCATTTTTTTTTCTCTCTTTATTCATTCGAAGCGCACAGTTCTTAATGAAATGCTCAGATTTACCACAGTAGAAACACAAACCTTGAGCAAATCTGCGTTCTTTTTCTCGAGAGTGAGGTGTCATTGCTCCAATTTCCATCGGCTCTGCAATGTCAGTATATTCCTTCTCCAAACTTGGAGCTGACAAGGCAGATTTACTCTCATTAACCCTAGCACGCAGTCTCCTATCCACCCGTATGGCTAATTGCATAGCCTCTTGCAAGTTACCAGGTATAGGATAAGCAATCAGCAAATCTTTAACCCTTTCACTTAACCCTGCAAGAAATAAACTTTTCAAAGCTGAATCGTTCCAGCCCACCTGTGTGGACCACCTTCTGAAGTGAGTACAATATTTTTCCACATTACCTGATCCCTGTCTCAAACGTCTCAATTCTGTCTCAGCTGATGAAACACGATCCGGATCGTCATACAATAACCCCAAAGCAGAAAAAAAACTATCCACTGATCTAAAGCATGGATCACTAGGCTGCAGAGAAAAGGCCCAGTCCTGAGGTTCTTTGCGCAAAAGTGACATTATGAACCCTATGCGCTGTGATTCATCACCAGAGGATCTGGGTCTCAAACGGAAATACAACAAGCAAGCATTTTTAAAAGAAAAAAAATCTTGTTGTTCACCAAAAAAGAAATCAGGCAAATGTACCTTTGGCTCCACGAAATCAGCTCCAGAACAACTACTCACGTGTTGCTGGATTTCAGCCACCTCCAGAGAGAGTCGCTGCAGGCGTACAGCCAAATCCGAACCGACACCATGATGGAAAACAGAAAATCTTTCCTTAGAGATTTTTTTCTTTTTTTTCTTTTGGGCTGGACTTACTGTTATGATCTGCTACAAGCACTAAGGAAAGGTGGGAATTCTGTCCCTACAATAGGACTGAGCTGGATCCCTACGATGTAACGGGGAACCTGATCCTGCGACCAGACCCGCTAAAGTCCTCAGCTAATCTGAACGAAGACCTATAGTTGCGAGGGAGGAATCCCTACAAGATCTAGGGACTGGGAGAAAAGGTGGACACCTCCTAACAGAAAGTGTAGCAGGGAAAATAAAACAGAAAACTAATACTAAGAGATCCTAAGATCAAGCAAAACTGACAGAGTAAGGCACCTAAGCACCCGGCTAGCTTAAGAGTAGATAATACAATGAAGTCCAGCAAGGCCAGAAGGGCGGAACCAGACTAAATAGGGTAAAAAGGTCATGTGACCAGCAAAGTGAAACAAAACCTAACAAGAGGGTTCTAACAAAAACACCTGAGATCACACGACCTCTACCACCTAAATTAGTTCTCTGGTGTAACAAAACTAAACAGCAGCCACTGAAAAAAATGGAAAAGGCAAATGAACAAACAACAGTGGCTGAACTAAACTGAGAGGAGCACCAGCCCCGGAGGGACTCGGCAGACCCCCACAGAAGTGAAGGACAAAATGCAAAAAGCAAGCACAAAAAACTAAAAGAAGAAAATGTCTTATCTGTTAGCAGAAGATGCAGGCACGAAACAGCAAGCTACAAAGTGAACAGGAATCAAAGATGAGACCAGAACAATTGATCACCGGCAACCCTGATGGGAGGGAACCTCCCTTATATAAGACCAGTCAGTAACACCTGATCGCCAATCTTCACAATCTTCATTGGATAGATCAGTACTGTTTGTAACCACCAGAGGGAGCTTCTGCTCAGAATTCATTTCTAGCACATTCACAACACACCACCATTCCACCCAAAGGTCCCACAAAAGTTTGTGGCCTATCACACCAGTCCCATGAGAGTTTGTGGCCTTTCTTACACCGCAAATCTTGGCATCCCGCCAGACGTCCATTCTCCAAAACCCATCCCCCTCCCCCCAAAAAACCCCCCGCCCCACCTAAACTAAATCCCCCTACAAGCATTATAGTACACATACAACATATATATACAACCTTATAATAACATATTAATAACATATATCAATAATAACGCATCAATAATAACACCTATCAATAATACCACTACACACCTTAACCATGACCAAAGAACAGGCCCAAGTTCAATGTTTGCAAGCCCTATACCCGGGTTACCAATTCCAAAACAAAAATCTATACGTGAGGGTTACAGCCCACCACCAGGAACTGGAGACCATAGAGGCTCTCACCCTAATCTTCCGCACATCACCCTGACCCTCCCTAACAACACAAAAGAGAAAATCCTGTCCCTATAGCCCTACCAACCTCTCCCTACCTGCCCCTACCTGTCCCTCACTGACCCTCACTACCAACCTAATACTAACTACCTGTCCCTAAAGACTGTCCCTATCTGTCCCTCCCTGTCCCTACACGTCTAACTGACCCTACAAAATAAAGATAAAAGGATAAAAAAGACTAACTCAACCCTATCACAGGCACACAGAACCTAACTCACCCTAGGGCACATTAAAGGAGAAACCCCTCCATAGAAGAGAGGCCCTTCCTGCACCCAGCCTCTCAAACTCCAGGGAGCGCACTTTTGCCAGGTCACCCAGGATGTTCCTAATCACCTCTTCCTTGGGGAGGACTTTCCGCTGAGTAGACACTACACACCGTGCATTCCACGTGCAGAACCTAGTTACTAAACTAACTAAGAAAACAGTGCCCCGATCTCGGCCACCAAGGGACCTGAATGCCCCATAGGCCCACTCCGCATAGGAGAGGCCTGCCAGCCTGGGCCAGCCAATGGAAGCACCCACCCTGCTGTAGACCTCTGTATTAAAGGGACACCGAAGCAGGAAGTGCTCCATGCTTTCAAGCATGCCGCCACACTCCTCGCGGAGACAATCCCGGTCATCAGAGCTCCTGCACTTCAGGTTGTCCCTCACATACAGCTTCCCATGGAAGCAGCGCCAAGCCAAGTCCCAAAACTTCAAGGGGATCCGCTTAGAGTTCAATAACCCGAGCCCCACCTCCAGATCCCGGCTTGGGCAATCCCTGAGTGCCAGTGGCTTCTGAAAGTGGGTCAACAGGACCCTATTGTCAAGAAACCTTCTTGACATGATCCTGATCTCCCACACTCCCAGACCCCACCGACGGATCACCTTCAGAACCGGGGTAACGTAAGCCGGAAGATGCCCATGAGGTGTACGAAGGTCCTTCACCTGCCCTCCTGTCTCCCATTCCTGGAAGAAAGGCCGAAACCACCCCCTACAGGAGAATACCCAAGGAGGAGCCCTCTCTGACCAGAGGTTGGCGATGTTTGCCTTAAGAAAGGTGTTTACTAGAAACACCACTGGGTTGACCATACCCAACCCTCCTAGTCTCCTCGTGCGGTACGTGACCTCCCTCTTGATTAGGTTCAGCCTATTTCCCCATAATAATTGGAAAAACAGGCTGTAGATCTGTGTCCAAAGAGGCTCTGGCAAGATGCAGACGTTGCCCAGATATATTAGCAAAGGAAGCAAATAGCCCTTGGCAAGACTAACCCTTTCCCTTAAGGTACTGCCACACTAAACAATCCCGCTAGCGATCACGATAACGACGCATACTAATGCGATCGCTAGCGGGATTGTTTCTATATCGCTAAATGCGGCCACATTTAGCGATATAGTTAACGACGCTATCGCCGTTAGCGATCTTCTTAACGACTTTAGCGGTACAAAAGTACCGCTAAATCGCTAAGAAAAGGTGCCACACTAGCTATATATACTTACCCAGCGGGAGCGCCGACGAGAAAATAGGGTCCGGAACGATTCCAGCGACGAGCGAGATCACAGCAGGAAGCTCGTCGCTGGCAGCTGCCGCACTGAACAACATCGCTAACGGGATCGCTAAATAGTGACGTTTTTTAGCGATCCCGTTAGCGATATTGTTCAGTGTGGCATACCCTTTAGGGTCAAGGACCAACCCTTCCACTGATCCACCTTCTGGGCAGCAATCTTAAGTCTGCCCTCCCAGTTTTGCTGGGGATAGTCCCCCGGGCCGAAACTGATGCCTAATATTTTTGCTGTGGCCTGAGGCCCTGGAAGGGTGTCCGGGAGATCAAAACTTGGATCTCCCCCTCCCAGCCAGAGACTCTCACACTTGTCCCGGTTGATCATGGACCCGGATGCCACCGAGTAGCGTTCAACCTCAGACATCACCCAATCCGCCTCCTCTCTCGAGGATACAAAAAGGGAAACGTCGTCAGCGTACGCCACTACCCTCAAGGCGTCCTCTGGCTCCGCCCGGTCCATCCCGACTCCCACCAACGGTCCGCGCCCCACCCTCC
>JARQOD010000003.1:418857296-418886429 GCA_033576555.1 Oophaga sylvatica | reverse complement strand
TTTATTCCTCCCACCCGGAACCCCAAGATATTAATTTATTTTGGGATACCCTTAAAGCGTATCTAAGGGGGATGCTTATCTTCTACAATTTCTTATGTTAAGTGGAAGACATCCAGGGAAGATGAGGAAATGGAAAAACAATTGAGTGATTCAGAAGCAAAATATATAGGCAATCAAACAAATGAAAGTAGAAATGAATGGCTAAGCTCCCATAGATTGTACACTCAATATATGGATACCAAATCCATGCATAAATTATTTTTACACATCAATCATATTTCGAATTGGGAAACCAGTCCAGTAAGTTATTAGCATTTATGGTACGCCAACATAACACGTCTAATACTATACTTCAAATTAGAAAACCAGATAAATCGATTGCGACCTCAACAGACGATATACTTCAAAGCTTCCATGAATATTATAAAACATTATATAGCTCCAGAGGGGGTTTCAGCACCTTGGACTGTCTCAAATATCTATCAGATGTAAAATTTCCCACATTGAGTCCCGTCCAACAAGCCTTTCTAGATGCAGACTTTACAATAGATGAAATAAATGAAGCTATAGCTGATATGGCCTCTGGGAAGGCGCCTGGGCCGGATGGATTTCCCATAGAAATGTACAGGAAATACCGAGATGTTCTGGCACCACTCCTTCTGAGGGTGTTTCAAGAGGCATGGGAGGGGGGCTCTCTACCAGACTCCTTTTATGAGGCAAATATAATAGTGCTCAGGAAGGAGGGAAAAGATCCTCTCAAATGTGGATCATACCGCCCCATATTGTTGGTAAATGTGGACTATAAGATTTTCACTAAAATCCTGGCCACTAGATTAAATTCGGTGATACTAGAAGTAATACATCCAGATCAGACTGGTTTCATGCCTGGGAAAATTACATCCATTAACATTAGGAGAGTTCAATCAGCGGTCCAGTACAGCTCCCTAGTACCAGATAATGAATGGGCCTTGGTTTCGTTGGATGCGGCTAAGGCCTTCAACTCTCTCGAGTGGTCCTTTTTATCTGCATGCTTACAAAAATATGAATTCGGTCCCAAATTTAGGAAATGGATATGTGTAATATATACGAAACCCAAAGCTCGAATAATAATAAATAACTCTGTATCCAACTCATTCTCCTTAGCGAGAGGAACGCGCCAAGGATGCCCCCTCTCTCCAGCCCTATTTGCACTTGCAATTGAAGCACTCGCGATTCGCATAAGATCAACTCCTGTCATTAAAGGTATAGAAATAGCAGACCGATTGAATACCATTGGCTTATATGCCGATGACATGGTGATATTTGTGGACAAAGCGGAAAAAACACTACCCATGTGATTGATATTATAGATATATTTAGTAATTATTGGGGATTATACATAAATTGGATAAGTCCGCCCTGATGCCTCTCTCCCTGGGTCCAATGGATCACCTTGAAAGGTTGTCCCCATTACCTGTCACAACTAGTTTTAAGTATCTGGGAATAAATATTTCAAAATATAGTACATTAGACTTTAAAATAAATATTCTCCCGTTAATAGATCTTGTTAAACGTAAATTTGCTATCTGGAGTAAATTACCATTATCTGTCTCCGGACGTATTAATTTGATTAAAATGATCCTACTCCCCAAACTTAGTTATTCCCTCCAACATAGTGCCGTACTGATCCCTAAATCTTTTTTTTCAGGACTTAATTCATTAATTTTATCCTTTATATGGGGAAAGACTAGACCTAAACTCAAACTGTCTACCTTACACAGGTCTAAACAGATGGGAGGGGCGGCTCTGCCGGATTTCTTTTTATATTACTTGGCCGGGCAGATCAAAGCTCTGAGTAGATGGATGCCTAATAATTATTTACCTAACTCGGAGAGTCATCTGGCTCATGCGGCAGGGACTGACTGTTTATTGGGGTTTCTAGAAATAGACAAACCTAATATCTCTGGATTACTACCCTTACCCCGATTGGCACGGTCAGTCTGGGGACAGCTTAAACGAGAAGTCCGTTTTGTTGACATTATAGCCGAGATGCCATTATGGAATAATCCCTGTTTCCCGAAGCTTCTAAATCACCCATCCACCCAATTCTGGATCTCACATAATGTTTCCTTAATTAAAGATTTATATGATCACAATGTCCTAATGTCCTTTGAACAAATACAACTTAAATACAGTGTCCCAAGATCACAATTTTTCCGGTATTTACAGCTTAGATCAGCAATTCAATCGTATCTGCACAACAGAGGTGCAACCCATGTAATATCATCCTTCCCCTTGATAGGAATTTTCAAATCGCAAGGCCCTCAAGGGCTTATCTCTACCCTGTATACTTATATGCTGTCCGCGGGCTCTGACTCTGCTGTAACATCAGTAAAGGAGAAATGGAGGGCTTTAGTTCCAGATATTCAGAATGAAGACTGGGAGGAGGTTCTTGATTCTCCAGCCAGAGTGTCCCCATCAGCCAACAACAAAATGACGCAAAGGTACATAATACACCAATCGTATTTAACCCCATTAAGGCTATTTAAGATGGGGTGGTCCCAATCCTTAGAATGTTTGAGATGCCATACAATGGATGCAGATTTCATACATATGGTGTGGGGATGTCCAATTATTTTATCCTATTGGAGCGAGGTGACCTCGTTGTTAACCTCCCTCTTAGGCATTCCTGTTCCCCTCACTCCATTGGTATGTCTGTTTGGTGTGCTGGAGGAAGAGTTATGGGGGCATCACGTTAAAATTCTTTTGTGGGAGACACTTTTTTTAGCCAGGAAAATATTGGCATTACGCTGGATGGGTAATCAACATCCAGAGCTTGGATTGAACTGGTGAATTCAATAATACCATATGAGCGGACACTATACCAAAACAGGGGTTGCTTGGGGAAATTTAATAAAATCTGGGATGTATGGAATGCATCTCACCTCACTATAACAACGCGTAGACAGTAGATTGTTAGTATTATCACAAAAGCAGTGAAAGAAATAACTTGGGTCTATACTCTACAGGTTATTATGTTATGTCATGGAAATTGTTGTGGCAGCAGGATAAGAAGTTAGATGTGTTAATTAGTTGTAATGTATTACTCGGAGATATGCGGAACCAGGCATTTGTATAGATGAATAATGGGTTCTCGTGAATGCCTCCGCTTTATTCATAGGCCTCACAAAAGAAAGAGGACCAGTGATATTGAAACCTGTATTAATGCTTTATATGTAAGCTGGATGGTTTTTATCCATTATTGATGTCATGATAACTATATATACAATGTAATGGTTATCTACATAATGTATATATTTGTTTGTTTTCTGTCTAATAAACGAATTTAAAAAAAAACAACTTTTCCATAAATAATAATAAATAAGCAAAATAACAAACTGTCACTATCACTAGTGAGCACCATATCTGCCCCATATGGTTGGGTTCTAAGACTAGACTAATGCAATGATGCATTAGCCAACAATGTTTAAAATGGATGGGGAAAAAATAACAAACATTGGTATAAATTATAAGATCTAACTAAATCATAAATTGTCACCTAGCCCATATCCCACCAGCTAAGTCCATATGCTGTTTGTAGGCATTCAGATGAGTGCAAATATGCGTTACACAACATGGTGTAAAACTAAATGTAACAAAATAACAAACTTTTTCATGAATAATAATAGATAATGAAAATAAAAAGGTTGAGTATGCCTACTCAAGAGCATATTGGAAGCATATGTTTCTTACATGCATCTAGATTAGTGCACATTTCTTTTGCACAACATGAGTCAAATGTACACAGGATTAGAATTATTTTAGTTATTTTCATACATGTGCTCAGATCCTGCATTATGGAAATGTAATCATATACCTAGTTTTATTAGCTTTTAATCATCACCAGCACTGAAATAGTGAACCATGTCGCTGTCCTCCCCTCCATCCTCTAGTAGCTTCAGTACAAGTGAGGATGGCTCCATGCCTGCATTCAGCAGCTGAGTTGAACTCATCGGTCAGGAGGAGAGTCCAAGGTCGCCCAGTGCAAATATTGGCTGCACTTGATAGAACTTGGAGGTGTCACAAAGCCCTGGTCCTGCAGAGAGTCACATGTGGATAATCATTAGCCTTTATTCTGACTTCAAAACCGAGCAAGGACCAAAAATAAAGTAAATCATTGTGCATGTAAAATAGGAACAAGTATAGGAAGAAAAAGGAAACATATTTCACATTGTATGAAATTGTTTGCAGCAGTGGAAGCTTTACATTGAATGTTATAGGGTTGGAGCTCTCGATCTGTCTTCACTCAGCTCCACCTAGTGGACGCCGTTGGTAATAAGAGCTCTAACATCTACGTTTCAGAATCGGACAAGAAGGATTTGGATACATCCCGCCATCAGACTGTATCACACGTAATAGACTTAGGTACACAAACTCTATGTCTCATGATAACAGAGAGTATCACACTGAGTGGGCTTAGATACATATGTATCACTTTTTAGGTGATTTCTCAGATACAGTGATTCTTCCATGTGACTGATAGAGATGATCACATCGTTCACGACCAGTCTCCTGTGACTGAGATCAGAGCAAAGAAACTTCTTCTATTCTGTCTTCTCAGCTTGAAATTGAAGTTGGTAATAAACCTACAGAAAAGCTTCCAGCTCATACCGCTACAGGGGTTCGGGCGGTAGGAATTTTAGGGATAATTAAAGCGAGGGAGTGTTGGAATCTGCAAATGTTCACAGAACAAATGGGTCATTTAAGAATCACTTGGAAGCGGCTACAAAATATTTTATTGCTGGAGAACATTTGCCAGGAATCTATTGCTGTTCTTTGTGATTTTTTCTCTCCCATGTTTTGCAGCTGAAGATCATTTGGAGTTGGGACTTGGCCGGAGAATAACGGAATTAAAGACACAAGTAATGTTTGGAGCAGAGTAATCCAAGTTGTTAGAGCTACTATACTGAGTTACATCCTGTATTATACTCCAGAGCTGCACTCACTATTCTGCTGGTGCAGTCACTGTGTACATACATTACATTACTGATCCTGAGTTACATCCTGTATTATACTCCAGAGCTGCACTCACTATTCTGCTGGTGCAGTCACTGTGTATATACATTACATTTCTGATCCTGAGTTACATCCTGTATTATACTCCAGAGCTGCACTCACTATTCTGCTGGTGCAGTCACTGTGTACATACATTACATTACTGATCCTGAGTTACATCCTGTATTATACTCCAGAGCTGCACTCACTATTCTGCTGGTGCAGTCACTGTGTACATACATTACATTTCTGATCCTGAGTTACATCCTGTATTATACCCCAGAGCTGCACTCACTATTCTGCTGGTGCAGTCACTGTGTACATACATTACATTACTGACCCTGAGTTACATCCTGTATTATACTCCAGAGCTGCACTCACTATTCTGCTGGTGCAGTCACTGTGTATATACATTACATTTCTGATCCTGATTTACATCCTGTATTATACTCCAGAGCTGCACTCACTATTCTGCTGGTGCAGTCACTGTGTACATACATTACATTACTGATCCTGTACTGATCCTGAGTTACATCCTGTATTATACTCCAGAGCTGCACTCACTATTCTGCTGGTGCAGTCACTGTGTACATACATTACATTTCTGATCCTGAGTTACATCCTATATTATACTCCAGAGCTGCACTCACTATTCTGCTGGTGCAGTCACTGTGTACATACATTACTGATCCTGAGTTATATCCTGTATTATACTCCAGAGCTGCACTCACTATTCTGCTGGTGCAGTCACTGTGTATATACATTACATTTCTGATCCTGAGTTACATCCTGTATTATACCCCAGAGCTGCACTCACTATTCTGCTGGTTCAGTCACTGTGTACATACATTACATTACTGATCCTGAGTTACACCCTGTATTATACTCCAGAGCTGTACTCACTATTCTGCTGGTGCAGTCACTGTGTACATACATTACATTACTGATCCTGAGTTACATCCTGTATTATACTCCAGAGCTGTACTCACTCTTCTGCTGGTGCAGTCACTGTGTACATACATTACATTACCGTACATATCCTGTACTGATCCTGAGTTACATCCTGTATTATACCCCAGAGCTGCACTCACTATTCTAGTGGTCCAGTTACTGTGTACATACATTAAATTTCTGATCCTGAGTTACATCCTGTATTATACCCCAGAGCTGCACTCACTATTCTGGTGGTCCAGTTACTGTGTGCATACATTACATTACTGATCCTGAGTTACATCCTGTATTATACCCCAGAGCCGCACTCACTATTCTGCTGGTGGAGTCTTCATTTAAATCTTCAATGAATGTCACACTGTTACTCACTGTAACTCTGTCTGTTTTGGGATCTAGGATTCTATATCCTTTGCCGTTTTCACTATATCCAACGAATATTCCTTCCATGGATCTGTTTTGAAGTTTGGAACGTTTTTCTGTTGGAATGAATATAAAAACTTTACATACAAAAACTTTTAAATGATTGACACTTGGTTTCATACCTTGCCACAGTTCATATGGAGTTTTCTTCAGTTTTCTGGAAAAAAGTCGGTTCTGTAGATATGTAGCTGTCATTGCTGCCTCACCCCAATATTTCTCTGGTAGTTTAGAATCTGTCAGCATACATCTCATCATTTCTGTTAGAGTTCTGTTTTTCCTTTCTACCACTCCATTTTGTTCAGGTGTGTATGGAACAGTTTTCTGATGTTCTATTCCATTTTGTCTTAAGTAGTCTTCTATTCTGTGACCTGTAAATTCACCTCCATTAACACTTCTGATGACAATTGGCTTCCTTTGAAATTTGTTACTTGATCTTGTTACATACAGTCATGGCCAAAAGTTTTGAGAATGACACAAATATTAATTTTTACAAAGTCTACTGCTTCACTTTTTCTAATGGCAATTTGCATATACTCCAGAATGTTATAAAGAGTGATCAGCTTAACAGCAATTACTTGCAAAGTCAATATTTGGCTATAAAATGAACTTTATCCCCAAAACACATTTCAACATCATTGCAGCCCTGCCTTAAAAGGACCAACTAACCTCTTTTCAGTGATTGATCCATTAACACTAGTGTGGGTGTTGATGAGGACATGGCTGGAGATCAATCGGTCATGATTAAGTAACAATGACACCACTGGACACTTTAAAAGGAGGCTGGTGCTTGGCATCATTGTTTCTCTTCTGTTAACCATGGTTATCTCTAAAGAAACACGTGCAGTCATCATTGCAATGCACAAAAATGGCCTAACAGGGAAGAGTATCGCAGCTAGAAAGATTGCACCTCAGTCAACAATCTATCGCATCATCAAGAACTTCAAGGAGAGAGGTTCCATTGTTGCCAAAAAGGCTTCAGGGCGCCCAAGAAAGACCAGCAAGCGCCAGGACCGTCTCTTAAAAGTGTTTCAGCTGCGGGATCGGGCTACCAGCAGTGCAGAGCTTGCTCAGGAATGGCAGCAGGCAGGTGTGAGTGCATCTGCATGCACTGTGAGGCGGAGACTCTTGGAGAAAGGCCTGGTCTCAAGGAGGGCAGCAAAGAAGCCACTTCTCTCCAGAAAAAACATCATGGACAGACTGATATTCTGCAAAAGGTACAGGCAGTGGACTGCTGAGGACTGGGGTAAAGTTATTTTCTCTGATGAATCCCCTTTTCGATTGTTTGGGACATCAGGAAAACGCCTCATTCGGAGAAGACAAGGTGAGCGCTACCACCAGTCTTGTCTCATGCCAACTGTTAAGCATCCTGAAACCATTCATGTGTGGGGTTGCTTCTCAGCCAAGGGAATCGGCTCTCTCACAGTCTTGCCTAAAAACACAGCCATGAATAAAGAATGGTACCAGAATGTCCTCCAAGAGCAACTTCTCCCAACCCTCCAAGAGCAGTTTGGCGATCAACAATGCCTTTTCCAGCATGATGGATCACCTTGCCATAAAGCAAAGGTGATAACTAAATGGCTCAGGGAACAAAACATAGAGATTTTGGGTCCATGGCCTGGAAACTCCCCAGATCTTAATCCCATTGAGAACTTGTGGTCAATCATCAAGAGACGGGTGGACAAACAAAAACCTAAAAATTCTGACAAAATGAAAGCATTGATTGTGCAAGAATGGACTGCTATTGTGTAGCCCTGGTGTTAGACACACCCTTAGGGTAGTGTAGTTACTTGTGAGGGAGTGGTCAGGGTGTATATTGGTTGAGTGATTTTAGAGTAGTCAGTTTCCTGTCTTCGGACAGAGCAGACGTGTGGAGTCTAGCTGGAGGGAGGAAGCAGTCCAGCCTGCTCTATCAGCAGTTCAGCAAGTGGAGGCCAGTACGGGCGAGATATAGATCACCTCAGCCTGGTCAGAGCTGTACCTCACTTGAATACATTGAAAAAGAAAGAAGAAGCTTAGTGCAGAATTACTTCAGTCACCTGTCTCAAGGACAGTGAAAGGTTCAGAGACGTGCTCCTGCCTAGTGGATAACTGAGAATCTGTTAACTAACTCTAAAGGAAGAGAAGAAGGGAGTGATTACATGACTTTTTGCAAGTGTGAGTGTTTATGCTACCAGCGAGGACAAGGCGAAAGGCACAGTGGAAAGATTATTGGAAAAGTGCTTTTGGATTGAAGAAGTCCTGCACACTGTAACCGGTCACTGGGGACCGAAGGATCACTATTAGCTTCAAGCATAGTGGTAAGAAAACCAGGGATTTACCGGACCTTAGGTCGCGGCAAACAGCCCCAAATAGTCAGTACGTAACTGGGGTCAGGGGGAGTGAAGACTTTGAGCCTGATCAGCAAGATAGGAATTCAGCTCTCTCACAGGAAGGCTCCGACCACAAAACTGACTGGGCAGTACAGCTATGGATTAGCTGGAGTTATTGAGGGAACTACGCTTCAGGCTGGTTGTACTCATCGTGTTGAAAGTAAAGGAGGCCCCTAACTTGTCCAGCTGCTGTCTCAAAATACACTCTCCGTGGATCAGCCTCCCTGGGACCTGCCTGAACATCTTACAAGTAAAGGTATGGAAAGACGCTGACCGTGTGAGACTGCGTTATTTATCTGCACCCGACTTCACTAACTTCATAGACTTTGAGGGACCAGTCCCACCTGTAGGGGACCTGACATCTAGCTGCCTCACCATCCCCTCAGAGATCTACAGCAGCGCTGGTACAAATTACCAGAAGACTACAGGTGGCGTCACGAACTGTATATAAACCTATCCCTGTAAATATTCCCCCAACATACGCCAGACCGCCAGGGCCACAGACCGAGCCACAGCTACCTGTGACAAATCCCCATAGACTTCCATGGGCTCGGCTCTGAGTACCCCATTGCCCTGGTAACCCACAATTGTGGTGGCGGGTCGACACAAAACTTTGGCGTCACGAACAGGATGCGAAACTCGCAAAATTGCGAGCCCTGTGTGCCTATGGAATTGTTTTTGTGAAAAAGGACTGTTTGCACTTTTGGCGCCAAAATCGCCATCTTTGTCGCCATATTCGCGCCCTCAGGCGCTGGAGAAGAAGGTGGGCGTACCTTCGTGGGCGTGTACCCCCCTGTGGCGCGAAGAAAATGCCTGCCCTCTCAAAGTGCTATTACAATATGCGATCCTGCCCTACAGCAAAGGAGGTCCGCCTCCTCTTCACCTTTTCTGCAAAGAGGAGGAGACGCAAACCCCGCCTCCACGGAAGAGACCGGACGTCTCTGGAGGAAGAAGAAAGAATCTTCTGGAACATCATGGAAGCAGGACGTGTGCAGCCGAGCAGGGAAGCGGAGGAAGGCAGGCCCCGTGCCCCAGCCAAGCTGCCACCAGCACCGGAGTCATCCGTGGTCCTGCACCTGCAGCAAGCATTGCTGGAGGTTAAAGAAGAAAATGCACGACTAAGAAAGATGATTTTGCCACAACCTGGATTTGAAGAGATCGAGAGACGCCGGCGTACCCTGGAGCAGCGGAGGCTGTGGGACGCGGTGTTCTCTCCCTTCGATGATCCCCTACGTCTGAAGTTACCAAAACTTTTGCTGCCCAAGGCAAAGGAGCAACCGGAGGCTGCCCCCGAAAGTACCAATCCTGATCCCACCGGTGAAGCGGTGGAGGCGAAGGAGGTTGAGGAGGTACCGCCAGTTCCGGAACGCCCGCCCGGCCAGGAGGCCGCAGCAGATGATCGAACCCCGGCAGGGACACCGGAGGGGTCCTGTCCGTCGTTACCAGACGTCGACTGGGACGAAATGGCGCGCCTGGATGACGTCGCCTATACCGCCCAGTGGGAATATGAGTGGCAGCGTCGTGAGGAGAAGCAGAAACGCCAGCAGGAGGAAGAGCGGGAAGCTCAGCGGAACCGGCAGCGGCAACATGCAGAGCTGATCGCGGACAAGGAGAGTGTCCGGAGAGAGAAAGGTACCCTGAGGGAACCGCGGCGGCAGGGGTGTGTGACTGAGTTCCAGCTCCGGAAGGGCTGGGGCTTCATCCGTGAACCGGGCCTCTACCCAGGGGTCTTTGTTAGTCGCAGGGACGTAGAATCCCACCTACCGCAAGGCCATCCCGAGAGGGACTTAGTTAATGGAGACATTGTCACGTATACACGGCACTGGGGAATGAAGGGATGGTATGCCCTTAACGTCACCATCGTCCGTGACCCCGTCTCCGACGCAGGTAACGTCACCACTACCGCAGCGTCCCCGTCTCCAGCTCAAGCAGTATCCGGCCGTGCCCCAGCATCGCCCCCTGCAGGCTCATCGCAAATGAAAGCAACATCTACATCGCAACATGCGACCCAGTTTCCATTGCAATCCATGACACGATCAATATCGTTAACTGTGACTCAGATTGAAACGCAATCGGTGTCTCGCAAAGAGAATGTACCCGTTGCGCCCCTAGAGGTTCGCACGAGAACTGTGGCGACTCAAACCCCAATAGCAGGTCACGACATGTTAGTCCTGGGATCTAGGGACCATCGCATTGTTCCAGCCCCCGGGGTGGAAAATGTATTTGAAGTAAATGAGTAATTAAACAGTAAAGAAGAATCGGTGAGATCCATATAGGGTCTACCATAAGTAAAGTTATAGAAAGTTTAAGTATGTTTACAAATTTTTGCACAAGTTGAAGAGTATAACGTATATAACATATATATATATATTTCTAACAGTAGAATGCCCGGCTGGGTAAACAGAGAAAAGTTTGCACTTTAGTATTATTATAATGTGATATTATATCTGTGTCTTCGTTTAACAATGGACTTTGAGGTTGAGGACTGTGCCAGCCCAGAACTTATTTGTATATAGTTGCGCTTCGGTGCTTTATCTTGGTTTTACATAAAACCAGCACAACTACCTCTGAATACAAAACCCGTGTGGTGTGGCACTGAGTGAGGTCTGCATTCGGATGTCCTGCAGCCCACCCAGGACCCACGTTGAAGGTTTGGTGCGGGTCCTTCACAAGAATACTGTATATTTATTGAATGCTATTTAATATTTGTATTTTTCTCTATATAATGTTTTTGTTTTGCAACGTTCAAGACATCCTCACCTCCCGGATGGGACGAATTAATGTTTATTGTTGATGTTTTCATGCATAAACAAAATGTCTCTTTGTATTTTACAGCCCGGGAGTGCTGTCTTTTACCATGGGGGAATGTGTAGCCCTGGTGTTAGACACACCCTTAGGGTAGTGTAGTTACTTGTGAGGGAGTGGTCAGGGTGTATATTGGTTGAGTGATTTTAGAGTAGTCAGTTTCCTGTCTTCGGACAGAGCAGACGTGTGGAGTCTAGCTGGAGGGAGGAAGCAGTCCAGCCTGCTCTATCAGCAGTTCAGCAAGTGGAGGCCAGTACGGGCGAGATATAGATCACCTCAGCCTGGTCAGAGCTGTACCTCACTTGAATACATTGAAAAAGAAAGAAGAAGCTTAGTGCAGAATTACTTCAGTCACCTGTCTCAAGGACAGTGAAAGGTTCAGAGACGTGCTCCTGCCTAGTGGATAACTGAGAATCTGTTAACTAACTCTAAAGGAAGAGAAGAAGGAAGTGATTACATGACTTTTTGCAAGTGTGAGTGTTTATGCTACCAGCGAGGACAAGGCGAAAGGCACAGTGGAAAGATTATTGGAAAAGTGCTTTTGGATTGAAGAAGTCCTGCACACTGTAACCGGTCACTGGGGACCGAAGGATCACTATTAGCTTCAAGCATAGTGGTAAGAAAACCAGGGATTTACCGGACCTTAGGTCGCGGCAAACAGCCCCAAATAGTCAGTACGTAACTGGGGTCAGGGGGAGTGAAGACTTTGAGCCTGATCAGCAAGATAGGAATTCAGCTCTCTCACAGGAAGGCTCCGACCACAAAACTGACTGGGCAGTACAGCTATGGATTAGCTGGAGTTATTGAGGGAACTACGCTTCAGGCTGGTTGTACTCATCGTGTTGAAAGTAAAGGAGGCCCCTAACTTGTCCAGCTGCTGTCTCAAAATACACTCTCCGTGGATCAGCCTCCCTGGGACCTGCCTGAACATCTTACAAGTAAAGGTATGGAAAGACGCTGACCGTGTGAGACTGCGTTATTTATCTGCACCCGACTTCACTAACTTCATAGACTTTGAGGGACCAGTCCCACCTGTAGGGGACCTGACATCTAGCTGCCTCACCATCCCCTCAGAGATCTACAGCAGCGCTGGTACAAATTCTCAGAAGACTACAGGTGGCGTCACGAACTGTATATAAACCTATCCCCTGTAAATATTCCCCCAACATACGCCAGACCGCCAGGGCCACAGACCGAGCCACAGCTACCTGTGACAAATCCCCATAGACTTCCATGGGCTCGGCTCTGAGTACCCCATTGCCCTGGTAACCCACAATTGTGGTGGCGGGTCGACACACTATCAGTCAGGATTTGGTCCAGAAGTTGATTGAGAGCATGCCAGGGAGAATTGCAGAGGTCCTGAAGAAGAAGGGTCAACACTGCAAATATTGACTTGCTGCATTAACTCATTCTAACTGTCAATATAAGCTTCTTTTACTCATATGTTTGCAATTATTATATTTCTGTCTGTGATAAAAACATCTGTCAAACACACATAAAAACCAGAGGGCAGCAGATCATGTGAAAATATAATATTTGTGTCATTCTCAAATTTTTGGCCATGACTGTAGTCTACAAGTTTATCAAAAACTTCACTTTTGTTCTTAATTAAGTATGTGACTGTGTATCTTAAGTAAGGAAGAAAAAGTCGTGAGCACGACTATTGATATAGTGGTGCTTGAAGTCTAGGTTTCCACACCAAGATTATAATATAGAAAAGACTAAGCACTCATCTTATGAAAGGGATGTTTTAATGATAGTATATCTGAAAACGTTTCGATCGATAAGACCTTCGTCAGTAACTTCACAATATCATATGAAACAGACTCCTTAATGAATATGCCCATAAATAGTATATCTTAACATCAAAAAGCGTGATAAGAACGTATCAGGCTTGAAATAGCCAGTAGGGGCCAGTGTGCCCCCTGACAGCGGATACCGCACATACAGGCACGACTGCCCTTTTCTACAGCTGCTCCCACAGCATCAGCCACATTAGCGGTGGATACCGCATTCAGGAGGCACACTGGCCCCTACTGGCTACTGGCCCCTACTGGCTATTTCAAGCCTGATACGTTCTTATCACGCTTTTTGATGTTAAGATATACTATTTATGGGCATATTCATTAAGGAGTCTGTTTCATATGATATTGTGAAGTTACTGACGAAGGTCTTATCGATCGAAACGTTTTCAGATATACTACCATTAAAACATCTCTTTCATAAGATGAGTACTTAGTCTTTTCTATATTATTGTGTATCTTGAGTAGTCGTCTATAAAAGTCAACATGTATCTATTGCCTCCTGATGTAGTCACTTTCATGGGTCCACATACGTCAGTATGCACCAAATCAAGTGGTTTTTCGCTTTTCATCTCACTTTCTTTTGGAATAGATATCCTTGTGGCTTTGGATTTTATACAACATTCACATCTTATGGTAATTGAGCAATCTGATATCTTTAAATCTTTTGTCAATTCTTTTCTCTGTAGTTCCCTTATACCAGTGATGGCGAACCTTTCTGAGACCGAGTGCCCAAACTGCAACCTAAAACCCAATTATTTATGACGAAGTGCCAACACGGCAATTTAAATTATCAATGTGCATATGCCCCATCATGACCACCTTCATGCAGAAATGTGCACCATCATGATCCCCTTGATGCAGAAATGTGCCCCATTATGATCCCCTTCATGCAGAAATGCCCCATCATGACCCCTTCATGCAGAAATATGCCCCATCATGATCCCCTTCATGCAGAAATGCCCCATCATGACCCCTTCATGCAGAAATATGCCCCATCATTATCCCCTTCATGTAGAAATATGCCCCATCATGACCCCTTCATGTAGAAATATGCCCCATCATGATCCCTTCATGTAGAAATATGCCCCATCATGATCCCCTTTATGTAGAAATATGCCCCATCATGACCACCTTCATGCAGAAATGTGCACCATCATGATCCCCTTCATGCAGAAATGCCCCATCATGATCCCCTTGATGCAGAAATGTGCCCCATTATAATCTCCTTCATGCAAAAATGCCCCATCATGACCCCTTCATGCAGAAATATGCCCCATCATGATCCCCTTCATGCAGAAATGTGCCCCATCATGATCCCCTTCATGCAGAAATATGCCCAATCATGATCCCCTTCATGCAAAAATACCCCATCATGACCCCTTCATGCAGAAATGCCCCATCATGACACCTTCATGCAGAAATGCCCCATCATGACCCCTTCATGCAGAAATGCCCCATCATGACCCCTTCATGCAGAAATGCCCCATTATGACCCCTTTATGTAGAAATATGCCCCATCATGACCACCTTCATGCAGAAATGTGCACCATCATGATCCCCTTCATGCAGAAATGCCCCATCATGATCCCCTTGATGCAGAAATGTGTCCCATTATGATCCCCTTCTTACAAAAATGCCCCATCATGACCCCTTCATGCAGAAATATGCCCCATCATGATCCCCTTCACGCAGAAATGTGCCCCATCATGATCCCCTTCATGCAGAAATGCCCCATCATGATCCCCTTGATGCAGAAATGTGCCCCATTATGATCCCCTTCATGCAAAAATGCCCCATCATGACCCCTTCATGCAGAAATATGCCCCATCATGATCCCCTTCACGCAGAAATGTGCCCCATCATGATCCCCTTCATGCAGAGATATGCCCAATCATGATCCCCTTCATGCAGAAATGTGCCCCATCATGATCCCCTTCATGCAGAGATATGCCCAATCATGATCCCCTTCATGCAAAAATGCCCCATCATGACCCCTTCATGCAGAAATGCCCCATCATGACCCCTTCATGCAGAAATGCCCCATCATGACCCCTTCATGCAGAAATGCCCCATTATGACCCCTTCATGCAGAAATGATTGGTGGGGTTCTTATATTGACCCATCACTGGCCCTCTCCCCATCACAGGCCCTCTCCCTATCACCGCCATAACTCAGCACACACACACAGACACACACCACAGCGGTCACACACACACCACAGCAGACACACTCAGCACACACACACAGACATACACCACAGCGGTCACACACACACCACAGCAGACACACTCAGCACACACACAGACATACACCACAGCGGTCACACACACCATAGCGACCACACTCAGCGCACACACACACACCACAGCAGCTTCACTGGCACAGTGGCCGCACTCACCTCTCCGCGCGCCGGCAGCTTCCTTCCTCTCTCAATTCCTCTCACACATTGAGCGGCGCTGACGGTCGCGGCTGGATGACATCATCTTTCAGCTGCGAGGCCGCGCCGCTCAATGTGTGAGGCAGGAAGCTGCAGTCAGGGACCAAAGATGAGGCGAGGCCGCGTGCCAGCTGAGAGGGCTCTGCGTGCCCTCTCTGGCACACGTGCCATAGGTTCTCCATCACTGCCTTATACTGTCCGGGTGTCTATGTCCTAAACGTCTATGCCACATGTGAATGCAGTTTTTGTGATCATGTGTACATACCTTCATCTGTTCCTTTGGTTTGTCAAAATGATATAATTGTTCATCTGCCTTGACTTTGGTTATCATCTTGTTTCCTGCAATAATTGCACACTCATTATCTTTGAATTTTACTGTAAGTCCTTTTGCTGTTAAACGTTTCACAGATAATAATCTGCCTTCCAATTTTGGAACATACAACACATCCTGTACAAGTATCTTTGAATCTTTTCCGAACTTGTTTGAACAATTTAGCATACCTTGTCCGATACCTTCTGCGGTTATTTTGCTTTCATCTGCAAGATAAATGGCTTCTTTCTTATCTAAATCAAGATCAGTAAAGAAATTCTTGTCACTTGTCATATGACTCGTTGCTCCTGAATCAATAAACCAACCAAGTGATGATTTCTTGTCTGTTATTTTGAATGTGCCATTCCAATTATTCTCACACGAATCGGAAATTGTGTTTTTCACTTTCTGTGTATTCTTTTTATGTTGTAATTTTTGTTGTTCTGCTTTACATATAATACAGTCTTTCTTTAAATGACCTTTTTTCTTACATCTGAAGCATTCTCTTGTCTCTTTATTATAGGGTTTTTTAAATTCTAAATACCACAATTCCCATAAATAATGGTGTAATTATTAATTTAAAACTCAAATCAACATTTCATACTACACCCCTATACTAATTAAAGTACCACAGGTCAAAGAGTATTTTTGAAATAAAATCAACAAGTTTATTATAACAAAAATTTAAAATATAAACATGACAGAGCAACTCACTAAGCAGGCTGAATTATAGAGAGGACAATTGTGCTACATAATGAATCAACAATTATAATATGACTATTATGTGATAGTGTGAATTTCTCTTGGAGACATGTGAATTCCTCTCATTGTAGGGTGCAAATTGCCTCTTCAAACAAAGAGGACTTGTACTCTATAGCGCCACCTATTGGAAGTAGCGATCCTACAAGTCACAATCAACCCTTTAACGAGTCTTGTAATATGACTTAGGATAAAAGCCAAATCAGAATCTCCATTTGCAGACACGGTGTTTCGGACTATTGGTCCTCGTCAGTGCAAAGTAGGAGAGATCTGATTTGGCTAGATGAGAGGCTCTGGACTAAGGTCTAGGGGGTAAGGTTTCTCCTTGTGGAGAGTGACATACCAGCTCTGGCGTGTCGAGGTAAGGAGGCTTATTCGCCGTGCAATGCTCCTCTGGGAAATTTTAATATGCAAATTGCCTCCTCATCTAGCCAAATCAGATCTCTCCTACTTTGCACTGACGAGGACCAATAGTCCGAAACACCGTGTCTGCAAATGGAGATTCTGATTTGGCTTTTATCCTAAGTCATATTACAAGACTCGTTAAAGGGTTGATTGTGACTTGTAGGATCGCTACTTCCAATAGGTGGCGCTATAGAGTACAAGTCCTCTTTGTTTGAAGAGGCAATTTGCATATTAAAATTTCCCAGAGGAGCATTGCACGGCGAATAAGTCTCCTTACCTCAACACGCCAGAGCTGGTATGTCACTCTCCACAAGGAGAAACCTTACCCCTTAGACCTTAGTCCAGAGCCTCTCATCTAGCCAAATCAGATCTCTCCTACTTTGCACTGACGAGGACCAACAGTCCGAAACACCGTGTCTGCAAATGGAGAATCTGATTTGGCTTTTATCCTAAGTCATATTACAAGACTCGTTAAAGGGTTGATTGTGACTTGTAGGATCGCTACTTCCAATAGGTGGCGCTATAGAGTACAAGTCCTCTTTGTTTGAAGAGGCAATTTGCATATTAAAATTTCCCAGAGGAGCATTGCACGGCGAATAAGCCTCCTTACCTCAACACGCCAGAGCTGGTATGTCACTCTCCACAAGGAGAAACCTTACCCCTTAGACCTTAGTCCAGAGCCTCTCATCTAGCCAAATCAGATCTCTCCTACTTTGCACTGACGAGGACCAACAGTCCGAAACACCGTGTCTGCAAATGGAGAATCTGATTTGGCTTTTATCCTAAGTCATATTACAAGACTCGTTAAAGGGTTGATTGTGACTTGTAGGATCGCTACTTCCAATAGGTGGCGCTATAGAGTACAAGTCCTCTTTGTTTGAAGAGGCAATTTGCATATTAAAATTTCCCAGAGGAGCATTGCATGGCGAATAAGCCTCCTTACCTCGACATGCCAGAGCTGGTATGTCACTCTCCACAAGGAGAAACCTTATCTCTTTGTAGGGGACATTTATTAGTGAGATTATCACACTTTAATCATTGGGTTACTTAGATGTTGCTTTGTTTACACACACATTATGTCCCATTGATTCATTATGTAGCACAATTTTCCCCTCTATAATTCAGAGTTGCTCTGTCATATTTAAAAATATATGTATATATTTTAAATTTTTGTTATAATAAAATTGTTGATTTTATTTCAAAAATACTCTTTGACCTGTGGTACTTTAATTAGTATAAGGGTGTGGTATGAAATTTTTTAAATTCTGTAGCTTTAAGAGCGTTTTCACTGTTCTTATCAGTAGAAGAATCATTGCTTTGTTCTTTTCTTCTCTGATATTCATCTATGAGTCTGGTGTTCACAAACTCTAATGTAATGTCTGTTTCAGGTCTTGTCTCTAGTGCATTTATTAAAGCTGTATATGAATCTGATAAACTGCACAACAATATAGCTGCTATATGACTTTCTTTAATATCTTCACCAATAGATCTTAGCTGTGATATCACTTCCATAATAGAGAATATATGTTTCTGAATGTCGTCATTTGCACTCAATCTCATACTGTAAAGCTTTCTTAACCCCTCTCTGACATCCGACGTACTATCCCATCCATAAAACCCGTGCCATTCTGCCCATGGACGGGATAGTACGTCATAGGTGATCAGCTGCGCTCCCGGGGGGAGCGCAGCTAATCGCCGTCGGGTGTCAGCTGATTATCACAGCTGACACCCGGGACTGTGTGCCAGGAGCAGTCACGGACCGTTCCCGGCAAATTAACCCCTGGCACACCGCGATCAAGCATGATCGCGGTGTACCAGGGGCACAGGGGAGCATCGCGCAGGGAGAGGGCTCCCTGCGCGCTCCCCTGAGACCCTCAGAACAGCGCGATGTGATCGCGCTGTTCTGAGGGCTTCCTTTCTCCCAGGACCCAGATCCAAGATGGCCGCCGGGTCCTGCAGGGAGGCGGCTTCCTCAGTGCCTGCCGAGAGCAGGCACTGAGAAGCCTGCATTAGTGCCTGTGAGATCGTTGGTCTCACAGAGTGCTGTGCACACTGTGAGACCAGCGATCTCACATTTTACATTGATGTCCCACCCTGGGACAAAGTAAAAACGTTAAAAAAATAAAAATAAACATGTGTAAAAAAAATTCCAAAATAAAGTAAAAAAAAAAAATATTCCCCAATAAATTCATTTCTTCCTGTAAATAAAAAAAATAAAACAATAAAAGTACACATATTTGGTATCGCCGCGTCCGTAACGACCCCCCCTATAAAAGTTTCCCACTAGTTAACCCCTTTTGTGAACCCCTTAAAAAAAACAAAAAAACAAACAAAGCAAAAAATCAGTGCTTTATCATCATACCGCTGAACAAAAAGTGGAATAACACGCAATCAAAAAGACCGATATAAATAAACATGGTACCGCTGAAAACGTCATCTTGTCCCGCAAAAAACAAGCCACCATACAACATCATCAGCAAAAAAAAAAAAAGTTATAGCTCGCAGAATAAAACGATGCAAAAATAATAATTTTTTATATAAAATTGTTTTTATTGTATAAAAGCGCCAAAACATAAAAAAATTATATAAATTAGGTATCGCCGTAATCATACTAACCCGAAGAATAAAACTGCTTTATCAATTTTACCACACGCGGAACGGTATAAACGCCTCCCCAAAAAGAAATTCATGAATTGCTGATTTTTGTTCATTCTAACCTCCCAAAAATCGAAATAAAAAGCGATCAAAAAATGTCACATGCTCAAAAATAGTACCAGTATAAACGTCAACTCGTACCGCAAAAAATAATACCTCACATGACTCTGTGGGCCAAAATATGCAAAAATTATAGCTCTCAAAATGTGGCGATGCAAAAAACTATTTTTTGCAATAAAAAGCGTCTTTTAGCGTGACAGCTGCCAATCATAAAAACCCGCTATAAATAGTAAATCAAACCCCCCTTTATCACCCCCTTAGTTAGGGAAAAATAATAAAATTAAAAATATGTATTTATTTCCATTTTCCCATTAGGGTTAGGGTTAAGGTTAGGGTTGCGGCTAAAGTTAGGGTTAGGGATGGTGCTAAAGTTAGGATTAGGGTTAGGGTTGGGATTAGGGTTAGGGGTGTGTTAGGGTTAGGTTTGTGGTTAGGGTTGGGACTAGGGTTAGGGGTGTGTTGGGGTTAGGGTTAGAGTTAGAATTGTGGGGTTTCCGCTGTTTAGGCACATCAGGGGCTCTCCAAATGTGACATGGCGTCTGTGAGGAACTCAGCCGGCCGCCACACGGTAGCCCGGGTATCACAGCTTCTGATACCACTGCCGCTACCAAATGTGACGGACGATCCCTTTCCTCCCACGTCACCAATGGGACGTAACTCCACAGGTACAGCTTTCCGGCGCCCCCCTTTGTCTCCCAGGTCAGTAAGAGAACTGCACCTAGAGCAAATGGCCGCCGGGGAAGGTGTCCTGCTACCCACTGGGTATTCTAAGATTCATGATCAGAGTAAAAGCATCAGCCCAAGATTAATTTTATGGTTTAATTTGCCTTAAGGGCGCACTAGATAATTACAGAAATATACAGTAAAGCTATACAACGTAACTACAATGGAATGGCAGTCAGAGTAAAAATACAACAATAATGTACAAGGCTAAAAGGTATAAGCTATGGATCAATATTACCGGGTATTATGGTCTTGGGAAGGCCTTGGCTCTGCCATTCCCAGGTACAGTCTTCCGTTCCTGAATAGTCCCTTGGTCTTTCCTAGACCATCTTCTTGGCTTCTGTGTGTGAAATGGAATGAACAGCAGCCTGGTCATGGCTAGTTTTTTAGACCTGCTAGGCCCATCCCCATTGCTTTGAAGCACGCATATTAATTGGCCTGCAATTCATATGGAACAGGAAACAATGCCTGAGCTTGGGCTATTTACCATACGACTGAACATCTCATTCAGTCACTGGCCTAGACTAATTAGCATGTAAAGGCCTATTGATTCCTAGTGGGCATCAAAACCTGTCGTACTGGATATGCTAATAGGCAATGTGTAGCTAAAAGTCTGTGGCTGTGTGAACTGACAAAATGGAGGCTGGTACAGGCCCTATACAAAATGGCGACAACCTTTTCCTTACACCTCCCTGCTTTTGAGGGCGCTAGGGGGTATCACATTCCTGTGTTCCCCCGTGCGCCCTACCGCACCCTCTCCTTGCCGGGACAACCCATCAGCGTTACCATGGTCACTGCCCTTTTTGTGGCGAATGGTGAAATGGTACTGTTGGAGAGCGAGGCTCCAGCGTAGCAACCTCCCATTCGTCCCAGAGACCGTGTGTAACCAGCTGAGGGGGTTGTGGTCTGTTTCCACGGTGAATTGGCGTCCGTACAAGTATGGCTGCAGACGCTGCAGGGCCCACACAATTGCCAGACATTCCTTCTCCATCGTGGAATAGGCCACTTCCCTCGGCAGGAGCTTCCTGCTCAGGTACAAAATGGGGTGTTCATGGCCCGTAGTGTCAACCTGGCTGAGCACAGCACCGAGGCCGAAGTCGCTGGCGTCGGTCTGCACTAAGAATGGCCGCGTGAAGTCGGCTGCCTGTAGTACAGGAGAACTAGAAAGGGCGGTCTTGAGCGCCTGGAAAGCTGTCTCGCAGGCGACTGTCCAGTCGACTGCGACGGGCAGCCTTTTCTTGGTGAGGTCCGTTAGGGGCTTGGCCAGGGCACTATAGTGCGGAACAAACCTCCTATAGTACCCAGCCGTACCCAAAAAGGACATCACCTGCTTCTTGGTCCTGGGGGTGGGCCAGGATGCGATGGCATCCACCTTCCCGGGCTCTGGCTTCAGAGCTCCCCCACCTACCCGGTGTCCCAGGTAGTGGACCTCACTCATACCCAGCTGGCATTTTTCCGGCTTAATGGTCAAGCCTGCTCGCTGGATCCGCCCGAGCACCTGCGCCAGGTGCTCTAGGTGATCCTCCCAGGTGGGACTGAAGATGGCAATGTCATCCAGGTACGCGGTCGCATACCCTTCCAGTCCCTCGAGCAGCGTGTTGACCATCCGCTGAAAAGTGGCAGGGGCATTCTTCATGCCGAAGGGCATCACCGTGGACTCGTACAGTCCGAATGGGGTGATAAAGGCAGAGCGTTCCCGTGCCCTAGGGGTCAGGGGAATCTGCCAATACCCCCTGCTCAGATCCATGATGGTCAGGTACTTGGCCCCGGCCAGCTGGTCGAGCAGGTCATCGATGCGCGGCATTGGGTACGCATCGGTGACCGACACAGCGTTGAGCCCCCTGTAGTCCACGCAGAACCGCGTAGTTCGGTCCTTTTTAGGGACGAGGACTACAGGCGAAGCCCACGCGCTGTTGGACGCTTGGATCACCCCCAGCCTCAGCATCTCGTCTATCTCTTGGCGCATCTGCTGCTGCACCTCAAGAGAGACCCGATATGCTGAACGCCGGATTGGGGGGTGGTTACCAGTGTCCACGTCATGGACTGCTGCCTCAGTCCTTCCGGGCAGGCTGCTGAACAGCTCCCGGAAGGGGTGTAGGGTGGCCCCCAGCTGGGAACGTTGGTCCTCCGAGAGCTGGTGGCCAACCCCCACATCCTCGATGGATCCACCCGCCTTGGCTTGGGTGAGCAGATCGAGGAGGGTTTCTGCCTCTCCTTCCTCTGGAAGGTTGCACACTGGGTGAGCATAAGCCTCCCGCTCATGATGGGCCTTCATCATGTTCACATGGAAGGCCTTCCTCCTTCCACGGGCGTGGTCCAGGGTGACCAGGTAGGTGACGGCGTTGAGCTGCTCGTGCACGAGGTATGGACCCTCCCAGGCCGCCTGAAGCTTGTTTTGTGGTACGGGGACCAGTACCCAGACCTTTTGACCCACCTGGTAGGTCCGCTCACAAGCATTCTGGTCGTACCATCGCTTCTGGTCAGCCTGAGCTTGGGCCATATTGTCATGCACCAGCCGTGTCAAGGCCATCATTCGGTCCCGGAAGCGCACGACATACTCAATGACCGACACTCCAGGGGTGGCTAAATCCCCTTCCCATGCTTCCTTCACCAGAGCAAGGGGCCCCCGTACACGTCGCCCGTACAGGAGCTCAAAGGGGGAGAACCCCGTTGAGGCCTGTGGAACCTCCCGGTAGGCAAACAGCAGGTGTGGGAGATACCGCTCCCAGTCTCTCCCGTGGGAGTCGACCAACATCCTCAGCATCTGCTTTAAGGTGCCATTGAACCGCTCACACAAGCCATTGGTCTGTGGGTGATACGGGCTGGCCACCAGATGTTGCACCTGTACCTGCTTACAGAGAGACTCCATCAGCTGCGACATGAACTGGGTCCCTCGGTCGGTGAGCATTTCCTTGGGAAACCCCACTCTGGAGAAAATCTCCAGTAAGGCAGTGGCCACTTTGTCGGCCCGAATGGACGACAAAGCTACCGCCTCCGGGTACCGGGTGGGCATAGTCCACTACCGTTAGTATGAAGCATTTCCCGGAGCGGTGGGGAGTGGACAGAGGTCCAATGAGATCCACAGCCACCCTCGAGAAAGGCTCTTCGATGATGGGCAGAGTTACCAGTGGGGCTTTGGGGCGCGGCCCCGCCTTCCCCACCCTCTGACAGGTGTCACACGAACGGCAGTAGGCTATCACCTCGGTCCTCATTCCAGGCCAGTAGAAATGCTGAGCTAGCCTGGCCCTGGTTTTAGTGATCCCTAAGTGTCCGGCCATTGGAATCTCGTGTGCGATCCGCAACAATTCCGCCCTGAACGGATGGGGCACCACTAACTGTCGGTCCCTGGGCCACGCCTCCGGTGAACCCTGCTGGACCGTTACCCGGTACAGCCGTCCCTGGTCCCAGACCACTCGCTCGCGGTCGGACTCCAGGGGAGGCTGTGCCGCCTGTTCCTTGAGAGTCTTCAGGCTAGGGTCAGCTTCCAACGCTGCCTGAAATCCCTGACTAGATATGGCAAGAATTGACGAAACTGCCCTGTCCTCTGTCAGTTCCCCGGGATCTGTCTCCTGGCTACTGTCTGACTCGGCAGCCACTTGGTCAGAGAGGGGGAAACCGTCGGACCTCCGCGAGGCTCCTTGGGCTTCAGCGCTCCCACTCCTGGTAACAGCGGCCACGACCGCTGAGACCACGGGTAGCGCCTGCTTTCCCTCCTCCTCTGACCAAGTCGCCGGGTCAGGCAGACTTCCCTGACTTCCTGACATCCCGGATGTGGGGAACTCCTGACCTGGGGTCCTACCTGGTGGCTCCTCTCCCGGGACACCCCCTCCCCCCATGGCCTGTTCCTCTTCCTGCAGGGGCCCTAGACTCAGCAGGCTGGATTCACTTAGGGGCCCTACACTGCCCATAGCAGCCCCTCCCTCCACCTCTGAGCTCTCCCCTACAGCCTCCTCACCTGTCCTCATGTGAGCCCTGTGTGTGTAGTGTCAGTGCATGGCTTACCATCAGGTTTCACTCCCTCCTCCACTGTTGGAGGCACATTCAATACATTAACATTAGCATTCACAGTAAAGTCATGACATTCTTGGGGAGCCGGACTTGGGGGTTCAGTGGCCACATACTGGGACACTAGCCGCCCCAAATCGGTCCCAAGCAACACATTTGCAGGAATATTCGGCGTTACTCCCACCTCCCGCATCCCCCTCCCGGCACCCCAATCCAAATACACCTTGGCAACGGGCAGCGCCGGTTCAACGCCTCCAATTCCGGAGACGGAAAGGGTTTTCCCAGGTACCAAGTCTTGAGGGGACACCACCTCAGGGCGTACCAGGGTTCGTTCAGCGCCTGTGTCCCGCAGTCCCATGACCGCTGAGCGGCCGATGGTGACGGGTTGGTAATTGTCTAGGGACCTCCCACCACCCCCTCCCACACACAAAACAGTGGACGGTTTCTGGGACAGGGATGGGGCCTTCTGGCGCTGGGGACATGCAGCCTTAAAGTGTCCTGGCTGATTGCAATTATGGCAACGTCTGGGGTCTGTTCCTGGCCTGGAGAGGTCAGCAGGGGGGTACGCCCCTTGCACTCTGGGGGCTGGATATGGGGCTGGGGCAGGATTGGGCTTACCCCCTCTCCAGGTGCTGCTGGCAGGCTTCTTTGGCTCCGGCGCCCTGTTGTTGGCATACTCGTCTGCCAGGGCAGCTGTAGCAGAAGCCCCCTTTGGTTTCCGGTCACGGAGGAACTGCTGGAGGTCCTCTGGGCAGTTCCACAAAAATTGCTCCACGACAAACAGTTCCTGGACCTCCTGGCGGGTAGTGAGCTCTAGACCCGAGGTCCAGTGCTCCGCAGCTCTCAACAGGGCCCGCATGTGGTCGGTCCAGGTGTCCTTTGAACCCCGCTGCAGGCTCCTGAACTTCCTGCGGTACGACTCCGGGGTGAGGTTGTAGTGCTGGATCAGGGCCCGCTTGATGCTGTTGTAGTCCTGCTCCTCCCCGGCAGGTAAGTCCCCCAAAACTTCCAGGGACTTACCCCTCAAACGGGGGGTCAGGTACCTTGCCCACTGATCCAGGGCCAGATGATGTTGGAGGCATGTCCTCTCAAAAGCCAGCAAAAAGGAATCCAGGTCTCCATCCTTTTCAAGCAAGGGAAAGTCCTCCGCCCGGACCTTGGGAGCCCTTGTCTCCAGTGGGCCTGGTGCATCCAGTGGGGGCCCGTGCTGAGCCATCTCCAGTCGGTGCCGGCGCTCCGCTGCTCTCTCTGCCGCTGCATGCTCCCGCTCCGCTGCTCTCTCTGCCGCTGCTTGCTCACGCTCCGCAGCTTCACGGCGTTCTGCTCGCTCACGCTCTGCTGCTTTCTCTGCCGCTGCTTGCTCACGCTCTGCTGCTGTCTCTGCCGCCACCAGGAGTCTTTCATAGGCGGCGTCATTACCAGCCTCGAGCTGCGCCATAGCCGCTTGGAAGAGGGTCTCCGATCTGGACAGGCTGGGACGGGCAGGGGGTGGGCAGTCCACTGTGAGACTGAGCACGGGGGTCGGGCTCCTTGGGGAGCCCTGGCTGAGCTCCCCCTCGCCTCCATCGGTATCGAACTCATCATAGACCACAGCATTGGCCTCCCCCTTTGCCCTACTCCTGGTGCCTTCCGCCATCTTGGGAACCTTTGGTCACTGAAACACAGCTGCAACCCTGACCTTGCACACAACTTGTTATATTTACACTCTGACCGTCTAGTGCTGGGCTGACCTTAAGACCCCAGCAGTGAAAGTACTGCTGGTAGTCTCTAGTGTCTGGGAGTAGGGGTCCCACGCACACTATTACTCTGATCCCACCGCTGCCACCAATTTGTGAGGAACTCAGCCGGCCGCCACACGGTAGCCCGGGTATCACAGCTTCTGATACCACCGCCGCTACCAAATGTGACGGACGATCCCTTTCCTCCCACGTCACCAATGGGACGTAACTCCACAGGTACAGCTTTCCGGCGCCCCCCTTTGTCTCCCAGGTCAGTAAGAGAACTGCACCTAGAGCAAATGGCCGCCGGGGAAGGTGTCCTGCTACCCACTGGGTATTCTAAGATTCATGATCAGAGTAAAAGCATCAGCCCAAGATTAATTTTATGGTTTAATTTGCCTTAAGGGCGCACTAGATAATTACAGAAATATACAGTAAAGCTATACAACGTAACTACAATGGAATGGCAGTCAGAGTAAAAATACAACAATAATGTACAAGGCTAAAAGGTATAAGCTATGGATCAATATTACCGGGTATTATGGTCTTGGGAAGGCCTTGGCTCTGCCATTCCCAGGTACAGTCTTCCGTTCCTGAATAGTCCCTTGGTCTTTCCTAGACCATCTTCTTGGCTTCTGTGTGTGAAATGGAATGAACAGCAGCCTGGTCATGGCTAGTTTTTTAGACCTGCTAGGCCCATCCCCATTGCTTTGAAGCACGCATATTAATTGGCCTGCAATTCATATGGAACAGGAAACAATGCCTGAGCTTGGGCTATTTACCATACGACTGAACATCTCATTCAGTCACTGGCCTAGACTAATTAGCATGTAAAGGCCTATTGATTCCTAGTGGGCATCAAAACCTGTCGTACTGGATATGCTAATAGGCAATGTGTAGCTAAAAGTCTGTGGCTGTGTGAACTGACAAAATGGAGGCTGGTACAGGCCCTATACAAAATGGCGACAACCTTTTCCTTACAGCGTCTGATCTCAATTCCAGCCAATTCTGCGTTGAAAAAGTCAAACGGTGCTCCTTCACTTCTGAGCTCTGCCATGCGCCCAAACAATAGTTTACTCCCACAAGGGGTATCAGCGTACTCTGGACCCCAAGAGTTATGGTGCAATTTGTCCTATTTCTTCTGTTACCCTTGGGAAAATAAAAAACTGGGGGCGAAAATATCATTTTTTTAAAAAAAAAAAAAGATTTTTTTAAAAAAAAAAAATTTTTTGTTTTTACGGCTGTACGTTATAAACTTCTGTGAAGCACTTGGGGCTTCATAGCGCTCACCACACATCTAGATAAGTTCCTTGTGGGGTCTATTTTCCAAAATGGGGTCACTTGTGGGGGGTTTCCACTGTTTAGGCACATCAGGGGCTCTCCCAATGCGACATGACGCCCCCAGACCATTCCATCAAAGTCTGCAATCCAAAACGTCACTACTTCCCTTCTGAGCCCCGACGTGTACCCATACAGTAGTTTTCTCCCACATATTGGGTATCAGCGTACTCAGGACAAATTGGACAACAACTTTTGGGGTCCAATTTCTCCTGTTACCCTTGTGAAAATAAAAATATTGGGGGCGAAAAAAATAATTTTTGTAAAAAAAAAAAGGATTTTTTATTTTACGGCTGTACGTTATAAACTTCTGTGAAGCACTTCGGGGTTCAAAGTGCTCACCACACATCTAGATAAGTTCCTTGTGGGGTCTATTTTCCAAAATGGGGTCAATTGTGGGGGGTTTCCACTGTTTAGGTGCATCAGGGGCTCTCCAAATGCGACATGACGCCCCCAGACCATTCCATCAAAGTCTGCAATCCAAAACGTCACTACTTCCCTTCCGAGCCCCAACGTGTACCCCTACAGTAGTTTTCTCCCACATATTGGGTATCAGCATACTCAGGATGAATTGGAAAACAACTTTTGGGGTCCAATTTCTCCTGTTACCCTTGTGAAAATAAAATATTGGAGGCGAAAAAAATAATTTTTGTAAAAAAAAATATTTTTATTTTTAGGGCCGTACGTTATAAACTTCTGTGAAGCACTTCGGGGTTCAAAGTGCTCACCACACATCTAGATAAGTTCCTTGTGGGTCTATTTTCCAAAATGGGGTCACTTGTGTGGGGTTTCCACTGTTTAGGTGCATCAGGGGCTCTCCAAATGCGACATGACGCCCCCAGACCATTCCATCAAAGTCTGCAATCCAAAACGTCACTACTTCCCTTCCGAGCCCCAACGTGTACCCATACAGTAGTTTTCTCCCACATATTGGGTATCAGCGTACTCAGGATGAATTGGAAAACAACTTTTGGGGTCAAATTTCTCCTGTTACCCTTGTGAAAATAAAATATTGGGGACGAAAAAATCATTTTTGTTAAAAAAAAAAGGATTTTTTATTTTACGGCTGTACTTTATAAACTTCTGTGAAGCACTTGGGGGTTCAAAGTGCTCACCACACATCTAGATAAGTTACTTGAGGGGTCTTGTTTCCAAAATGGTGTCATTTCTCGGGGGTTTCCTCTGTTTAGGCAGATCAGGAGCTCTCCAAACACGACATGGCATCCAGCCAATTCTGCGTTGAAAAAGTCAAACGGCGCTCCTTCCCTTCCAAGCTCTGCCATGCACCCAAACAGTGGTTTATTTGGAGTCTTGTTACCCATGGGAAAATAAAAATTGG
>JARQOD010000003.1:418839070-418857196 GCA_033576555.1 Oophaga sylvatica | reverse complement strand
CTGGCAGTGCACAAGAGAACACAGGTACAACAGAACACTAAACCGAAACTAGCAACAGGAAACACTTGTTGCTCTGGCGCTCTCTCTATGGCAAGGGGCCAGAAAAGCACACACTATAAAAACCATTGTTAACAGCATAATATGAATAATTCGCGCTGTTCCTTTAAGAGACCATGAGCGTGCGTGTGCGTGACCTCAGTTTCATCCCCAGAAATCTGCTGGCCGTGTTCCAGGAAGCAGAGCAGGGGGAGAGCAGTAGGCAGCAGGCTGAGAGCAGGAACCCTTACGGGGGCCCCGCGGAGATAGGGGCACCACAGAGGGAGGACGGGGACACGACGGGAACCCCGCATGGGCACGGGCGTTACAGTATCCCCCTCCTTATCCCCCCTCTTTTTCAAGCCCGCATAAATCTCTCCAGAAGGAGAGGAGACTGGATTTTTTTTTAACCCCTTCATGACCCAGCCTATTTTGACCTTAAAGACCTTGCCATTTTTTGCAATTCTGACCAGTGTCCCTTTATGAGGTAATAACTCAGGAACGCTTCAATGGATCCTAGCGATTCTGAGATTGTTTTTTTCGTGACATATTGGGCTTCATGTTAGTGGTAAATTTAGGTTGATAATTTTTGCGTTTATTTGTGAAAAAAATGGAAATTTGGCGAAAATTTTGAAATTTTGTAATTTTCAAATTTTTAATTTTTATTCTGTTAAACCAGAGAGTTATGTGGCACAAAATAGTTAATAAATAACATTTCCCACATGTCTACTTTACATCAGCACAATTTTGGGAACAATATTTTTTTTTGTTAGGAAGTTATAAGGGTTAAAAGTTGACCAGCGATTTCTCATTTTTACAGCAAAATTTACAAAACCATTTTTTTTAGGGACCACCTCACATTTGAAGTCACTTTGAGGGGTCTATATGGCAGAAAATACCCAAAATTGACACCATTATAAAAACTGCACCCCTCAAGCTACTCAAAACTACATTCAAGAAGATTATTAACCCTTCAGGTGCTTCACAGGAACTAAAGCAACGTGGAAGGAAAAAATGGACATTTTAATTTTTCCAACAAAAATTTTCTTTTAGCATCAATTTTTTCATTTTTACATGGCAACAGGATAAAATGGATCCTAAAATTTGCTGGGCAATTTCTCCTGAGTACACAAATACCTCATATGTGGTCATAAACCACTGTATGGGCGCACGGCAGGGCTCAGAAGGGAAGGAGCGCCATTTGACTTTTTGAATGGAAAATATGCTGGAATATTTAGCGGTTGCCATGTCGCATTTGGAGAGTCCCTGTGTGCCTAAACATTGGAGCTCCCCCACAAGTGACCCCATTTTGGAAACTAGACCCCTAAGGAACTTATCTAGATGCATAGTGATCACTTTGAACCCCCAGGTGCTTCACAAATTGATCTGTAAAAAAAAGAAAGTACTTTTTTTTTCACAAAAATTTTCTTTTAGCCTCAGTTTTTTTATTTTCACATGGGCAACAGTATAAATAGGATCCTAAAATTTGTTGGGCAATTTCTCCTGAGTACACAGATACCTCATATGTGGTCATAAACCATTGTTTGGGGCGCACGGCAGGGCTCAGAAGGGAAGGAGCGCCATTTGACTTTTTGAATGGAAAATATGCTGGAATATTTAGCGGTTGCCATGTCGCATTTGGAGAGTCCCTGTGTGCCTAAACATTGGAGCTCCCCACAAGTGACCCCATTTTGGAAACTAGACCCCCTAAGGAACTTATCTAGGTGCATAGTGGGCACTTTGAACCCCCAGGTGCTTCACAAATTGATCCTTAAAAAAAAGAAAGTACTTTTTTTTCACAAAAATTTTCTTTTAGCCTCAGTTTTTTTCATTTTCACATGGGCAACAGTATAAATTGGATACTAAAATTTGTTGGGCAATTTCTCCTGAGTACACAGATACCTCATATGTGGTCATAAACCACTGTTTGGGCGCACGGCAGGGCTCAGAAGGGAAGGAGCGCCATTTGACTTTTGAATAGAAAATATGCTGGAATATTTAGCGGTTGCCATGTCGCATTTGGAGAGTTCCTGTGTGCCTAAACATTGGAGCTCCCCTACAAGTGACCCCATTTTGGAAACTAGACCCCCTAAGGAACTTATCTAGATGCATAGTGAGCACTTTGAACCCCCAAGTGCTTCACAAATTGATCCGTAAAAAAAAGAAAGTACTTTTTTTTCACAAAAATTTTCTTTTAGCCTCAGTTTTTTTCATTTTCACATGGGCAACAGTATAAATTGTATCCTAAAATTTGTTGGGCAATTTCTCCTGAGTACACCGATACCTCATATGTGGTCATAAACCACTGTTTGGGCGCACGGCAGGGCTCAGAAGGGAAGGAGCACCATTTGACTTTTTGAATGGAAAATATGCTGGAATATTTAGCGGTTGCCATGTCGCATTTGGAGAGTCCCTGTGTGCCTAAACATTGGAGCTCCCCCACAAGTGACCCCATTTTGGAAACTAGACCCCCTAAGGAACTTATCTAGATGCATAATGAGCACTTTGAACCCCCAGGTGCTTCACAAATTGATCCGTAAAAAAAAGAAAGTACTTTTTTTTCACAAAAATTTTCTTTTAGCCTCAATTTTTTCATTTTCACATGGGCAACAGTATAAATTGGATCCTAAAAATTTGTTGGGCAATTTCTCCTGAGTACACAGTTACCTCATATGTGGTCATAAACCACTGTTTGGGCGCACGGCAGGGCTCAGAAGGGAAGGAGCGCCATTTGACTTTTTGAATGGAAAATTACTCCAATCGTTAGCGGACACCATGTCGTGTTTGGAGAGCCCCTGTGTGCCTAAAGTTTAGAGCTCCCCCACAAATGACCCCATTTTGGAAACTAGACCCCCTAAGGAACTTATCTAGATGCAAAGTGAGCACTTTGAACCCCAGGTGCTTCACAGAAGTTTATAACGCAGAGCCGTGAAAATAAGAAATCTTTTTTTTTTCTCAAAAAATGATTTTTTAGCCCACTATTTTTATTTTCACAATGGTTACAGGAGAAATTGGACCCCAAAAGTTGTTGTCCAGTTTGTCCTGAGTACGCTAGTACCCCATATGTGAGGGGGACCATTGTTTGGGCACACGTCAGGCTCGGAAGGGATGTAGTGACGCTTTGAAATGCCGACTTGATGGAATGGTCTGCGGGCATCTTGTTACGTTTGCAGAGCCCCTGATGTGCCTAAACTGTAGAAACTCCCCACAAGTGACCCCATTTTGGAAACTAGACCCCGCAAATAACTTATCTAGATGTGTAGTGAGCACTTTGAACCTCCAAGGGCTACACAGAAGTTTATAACGCCCGGGCATGAAAATAAAAAAATCATATTTTTTCCACAAACATGATTTTAGTCCCCAATTTTTTTATTTTCCCAATGTTAACAGGAGAAATTAGACCCCCAAAGTTGTTGTGCAATTTTTCCAGAGTACGCTGATACCCCATATGTGGGGGTAAACCACTGTTTGGGCATACGTCGGGCTTGGAATAAAGGAGCACTGTTTGACTTTTTGAACGCAAAATTTGCAGGAATCAATGGTGGCGCCATGTCGCGTATGGAGACCCCCTGAGGTGCCTAAATAGTGGAAACCCCTCAATTCTAACTCCAACCCTAACCTCAACACACCCCTAACCCCAACCCTAACCCCTACACACCCCTAACCCTAATACAAACCCTAACCATAACCCTAACCCCAACACACCCCTAACCCTAATCCCAACTCTAACCATAAACCTAACCACAAGCCTAACCCTAATCCCAACCCTAACCCCAAAACACCCTTAACACTTATCCTAACTCTAACCCTAACCACAAACCTAACCCTAATTCCAACCCTAACCCTAATTCCAACTCTAACCCAAATTCCAACCCTAACCCAAATTCTAACCGTAACCCAAATTCTAACCCTAAGGCTGGGTTCATACTGCGTTTTACCAGCCCGTTCAACACGTAGCGTTGACGGGCTGGTAACGGTATAGCATAACGCGATCGCGTTATGCTATACCCGCTAGCGCAGATGAATCATCAGATGATTCATCTGCGCTAGCGGTGACGGAGCCCAGACGCTGCAGCCCGTGTCAGAGGCTCCGTCACTGAATGACAGCACATCGCGAACGCATGCCGCTTTACGGCATGCGTTGCGATGCGCACACAAATGGGGTGAATGGCAGCGTTAACGGACTGCGTTACACCGCGTTATACCGCGGTGAAACGCAGTCCATCTAATGGACTGCCATAATGCAATATGAACCCTGCCTAACCCTGAGGCCCCGTGCACACGTTGCGGATTCACTTGCTGATTTTTCTAAAATCCGCAGGTAAAATGACCTGCCTTTTACCTGCGAATTTAGCACGGATTTGCTGCGGTTTTTTCCCTGCGGTTTTACAACTATAATGGAATAGGTGTAAAACCGCTGCGGAATCCGCACAAAGAATTGACATGCTGCGGTTTTGAAACCGCAGCAAATCCGCATGTGCACAGCGTTTTTTTTTTTACCATTTATTTGCATTGTACTGTACATGGTTTCTGGATCTGCTGTGGATCCGCAGCGCCAAATCCGCTGCGGAGTCCGCAGCGAAATCAGCTGCGGATCAGCAGCGAAATCAGCTGCGGATCAGCAGCGAAATACGCTGCGGATCAGCAGCGAAATCACTGCGGAATCAGCGGATCGCAGAATCCGCTGCGGATCAGCAGCGAAATCAGCTGCGGATCAGCAGCGAAATCAGTCCTGCGGAATCAGCAGCGAATCCGCTGCGGATCAATGCAAGCGAAATCGCTGCGGATAAGCAGCGAAATCAGCTGCGGATCAGCAGCGAAATCATGCAGCGATATCAGATGCGGATCAGCAGCGAAATCCGCTGCGGATCAGCAGCGAAATCAGCTGCGGATCAGCAAGGGCGAAATCAGCTGCGGATCAGCAGCGAAATCCGCTGCGGATCAGCAGCGAAATCCGTTGCGGATCAGCAGCGAAATCCGCTGCGGGTACCGGCCCAGCGCAAAACCGCTGCGGATCAGCAGCGAAATCAGCTGCGGATCAGCAGCGAAATCCGCTGCGGATCAGCAGCGAAATCGCTGCGGATCAGCAGCGAAATCCGCTGCGATCAGCAGCGAAATCAGCTGCGGATCAGCAGAGAAATCCGCTGCGGATCAGCAGAGAAATCCGCTGCGGATCAGCAGCGAAATCCGCTGCGGATCAGCAGCGAAATCAGCTGCGGATCAGCAGCGAAATCCGCTGCGGGCCAGCAGCGAAATCCGCTGCGGATCAGCAGCGAAATCAGCTGCGGATCAGCAGCGAAATCAGCTGCGGATCAGCAGCGAAATCCGCTGCGGATCAGCAGCGAAATCCGCTGCGGATCAGCAGCGAAATCCGCTGCGGATCAGCAGCGAAATCAGCTGCGGATCAGCAGCGAAATCCGCTGCGGATCAGCAGCGAAATCAGCTGCGGATCCGCAGCGAAATCCGCAACGTGTGGACAGGGCCTAAAAGGAAAAAAAAAAATTCTTTATTTTATTTTTTGTCCCTACTTATGACAGGGGGGGGGGGTTCATTTACTTTTATTTTGATCACTGTGAGAGTTTATCACAGTGATCAAAATAAATTGTACTTTGAAAGGCGCACTGAGCATGCGCCGGCCGGCGGGCGCACTGCGCATGCGCCCGCCATTTTCCAAGATGGCGGCGCCCATGAAGAGTCCCGGGCGGACGCCGGGACGGATCAAGAGGCCGCAGAAGACCGGAGGAGGTGAGTATATTCGGGGGGGGTTATCGGAGGGCGGTGGGGAGCGGAGCTCACCAGAGGGGAGACGATAGGACCGGCCAGCAGATGATAGTAACTGCGGTGACCGTTCGCCGCCATGAATGGCCGATCACCACCGTTACCAGTGTGGGGAGGGTGGGAACACAGTGTCCAGCCATGGCCGATGCTATGGCAGCATCGGCCATGGCTGGATTGTAATATTTCACCACTTTTCAGTGGTGAAATATTACTAATCGCTCTGATTGGCTGTTTCACTTTTAACAGCCAATCAGAGCGATCGTAACCACGTGGGGGTTAAGCCACCCCCACTGTGGTGATGCGCAAGGGGTCCTGTGCCTGCGGGTCGAGTGACCTTTCAGTGATTTCGGTCACCCGACCCGCCGGAACATGATTTATAGCATGACGCCTACGTTGGCGTCATGGTCGGGATGGCACAGGTTTTCATGACGCCAACGTAGGCGTCATGGGTCGGGAAGGGGTTAAGGCTCCCAAGACCTCTCCTCACGACCAAAGCCCTTACAATCCACCAAGAAATAGGTCTTACCCCTTACTTTCTTTGTGGCCAAGATATTTTTTACCTCAAAGACATCCTCCTCATTGACAGGATCAGGAGTGGTACCCGGGTCCTTAACGAAGGAACTCAAAACTACTGGTTTCAGGAGGGAAACATGGAAAGAGTTAGGCACACGTAACGAAGCAGGCAATTTCAATTTATACGAGACTGCGTTAATTTGTTTCAAGACTTCAAAGGACAGATAAAGCTGGGACCCAATTTCTAGGAGGGCATCTTCAGACGAATATACTTGGAGGAGAGCCACAACTTATCTCCAGGCCTAAAGATTGGAGCATCCAGGCGTCTTTTGTCTGCATGTCTCTTCTTAATAAGAAAAGAACCCTCTATCTAAAATATAACTTTTATTAAGTACTATATAATATATAACATATAATTTGCCTCACTATAGTGAGCTAAAAAAGCTGGGAAAACAATTTTTTATATATCCTCCAGCCAGTTATAATTGCCAGTATAGATATCTGGTCAAGAAAAAAACCTCTGCTTGAAGCAAATACCTACTGCAAAGATACTAACAATGGAAAAAACCTCATCAACGGCAAAAAAAACAAAAGCCCAACACCCATGTTTGATAAAAAGTGATAAATGGTGCTACACTCAAATATCAGTCTCACTCAGCCGGTGTACAGAAAAGAGTGGGCTGACCCTAAGTGAATCCTGTCTGGTACCTACCTAGGTGCGGAGGTTGGCACCCTAAGAAATATGAGAATGGCGCCCCCGCTTGTCCGACAGCTATCCCTTCTCTCCTGTAACACTCTATAAGACGTAGAGTACGAAAGAGAGGGCCAAATGGCCTGTATCCTCTTGTCACATAAATGCTTGAGTCTTCATGGGTATAAATAGGTGTTTATGTACAGTATTTAAAGATGTGGAAGGAATAGGGATAGGTAGTTCAGACACACTTAGTTAAAGACAAAGCCATTCACAAATCAGTATAGCACCAAATCCATATCCAACTCAGATTACATTGATGAAAAACGATTTCCACTGAGAGAGTTACACATGGTGTCATAAAGATTCCACAAAAAAATTAATAATATTGATGAGGGGAAGAAACGCGCGTTGGGACGCTTGGGGAAGACCACATACAGCAGACCACCACCAATGTAAGTGCCATATTGGTATTTTTCATTCAATTATAGCCTCAGGAGGACACGGCTGGTACCGGAGACAGGGACTCTTGTGGGGCTATAAAGCAGGATCACATTATGTACTGTGTACATGTGTTGAAGGTCAAGCTTATGGTGGTTCAATCCCCTATTATGGTTAAGTAGTGACCTTGATTGCTTATGATTCTTTATGTGGAATTATTTTGTACTATTTTTTACTTGAACTTTGTTGAGTCTACTAATAAAATTTGTATTTTTTAATTATGGCACGGTATACTGGATTCTCTTTTGTGTAAATATTGATATTTGTCAGGTTTTTGTGCCCTGGTTATTTGAATGGGTTTTATTGCTATGGTACAAATATAGATACACACTATTAGCGTGAAAAATCTAAATTGTGGTTATCACAGATTACATATAACCCCCACACATATGTATTATTTATAATCCCCTATTTCTAGGGCACATCATCATACACTTATTTAAGTACAACATCAAAAGGAGGAAAACAAAGACAAATGGGAAAATTAAATATAAAACTAAATTTTTGATATCTGAACTGGCTCAGAAGCACCAGTTTTGGATCTGGCTACTGGTAACGGACAAAGAATCAAATAAAACAGCAATAATTTTGCTGTCCATTCAAGCCATCCTAAACGATCAAACACCGCACTCTTAGAGGATAATTCTGATGCTGAAAAATTCACGTTTTATTTACAAATTAGGCAACATTTAAGGACAGAAATAAAGCGATATATAATGTTTCGGCCCAACCTGAGCCTTTGTCAAATAACGCTGTGAAAACAAAAATAAGTGTAAATAACATACAAAATATTTGTAGTAACGTCGATCGACATGATAGACTTCAGAGATGAAAAAAAATAAAAAATAATAATTAATAAAAAACTCCCGAGGAAAAAACAAAGAAACAAATATGTTTCAATATACTCACCTACCAGAGCTATTGTTCCTCTTAATGTTATTAGGGAATCCTCCCACACTGATGTCTCCATATATTGTATATCTGTTACAGCTATTTTTTTCACCATTATTATGTCTTCCCACAGACTATATCCTTTCTCATTGTACATTAGGATATCATATTGGCCCTTACTTCTCTATTAATCTCTGTTCACGGCACTGGACTACCACTAAGGTAATCTATAATCCATAATACTTGTGAATTCTTTTTCAATATTTATGAACTCTTTTGCCCCGTTGATTTGTGCTTCTTTATAGCTATGTATGCTTTGAAATCTAACACCAATGATTGTTATATATTGTATATTGACCTGTATATTTGTTTCTTTGTTTTTTTTCCTCGGGAGTTTTTTATTATTTATTATTTTTTATTTTCTTTTCATCTCTGAAGTCTATCATGTCGATCGACGTTACTACAAATATTTTGTATGTTATTTACACTTATTTTTGTTTTCACAGCGTTATTTGACAAAGGCTCAGGTTGGGCCGAAACGTTATATATCGCTTTATTTCTGTCCTTAAATGTTGCCTAATTTGTAAATAAAACGTGAATTTTTCAGCATCAGAATTATCCTCTAAGAGTGCGGTGTTTGATCGTTTACGTTGTTAGGACCATTGGTCTATTACACCTGCACCTTATTCTATTGATGGTTGTGTGCACGCCTATATTTATCTCATTCAAGCCATCCGGCACAAGAGTTCATAGTCTAAAATCCACTGACATTATTTTGTAATAAAGATTTATCAAAGTTCCCACCACGTGGGTTACGCCGTACTACCTCAAGGACACAAAATGAAACTGCTTTGGGGTTATTCCAATGTACGGATTTAACATGCCTCTAGTGTATCTCTCTCATGTCTTATGTCACCAAGGTGCTCCCCCACATGCCTACATAGTTCTCTCTTGGTTTTACCAATATAGTTCAGTGGTCACAAACATGTGGCCATATACACTACACCTTCTGTCTTACAATTTGCAAAATCTCTTATTAGTAGATTCTATTAAATGTAGTCCCCTTAAATGAATTCTCTTTTCTAATCCAGGGACAAAATTTGCAGTCACATTTAAATGTCCCACACGGTTTACAATCTAGCCAAGTGCCCTGTGCTTTAGGTTTATAATAAAAGCTATGGACCAGCCGATCCCATACCGACCTGCCCTTCCTGTAGGTTATTTGGGGGTAGGTGAAATAAAATCCCTTAATTCAGGTCAGCCCTTAAGATTCCCCAGTGATTTCTAAGTATAAGAAAGAAAAAATATGGGCGATTAGCCCTAGCCAGCTCACCAACCAACACCGAAGCACAGAGCTAAAGTCCAGACCTGAGGACGTGCAGTAACGAAGAAACAGATGCGTTCCAGCTTCCAACGTAGATTTGCTTTATTTGTGGCGAGTAAAAACATTACACGGACAGGTGTACTCCTCTATTAACAAGTTACATAGTTATTAAGGTTGAAGGAAGACTTTAAGTCCATCTAGTTCAACCCATATCCTATCCTAACCTGCCCTAACATGTTGATCCAGAGGAAGGCAAAAAAAAACCCAAGTGGCAAACAGTAAGCTTCACATTGGGGAAAAAAAATTCCTTCCCGACTCCACATACGGCAATCAGACTAGCTCCCTGGCTCAACGCAGTATCTAGGAAACTAGTGAATATAGCCTGTAATATTATACTTTTCAAGAAAGGCATCCAGTCCCTTCTTAAATTTTAGTAGGGAATCACTCATTACAACATTAGACGGCAGAGAGTTCCATAGTCTCACTGCTCTTACAGTAAAGAATCTGCATCTGTGATTATGGCTAAACCTTCTTTCCTCCACAGCGACGCGTTTCGACCCAATAGTGGGTCTTTGTCACAGCTGAGAGTTGTTCAACATCGATTATCTTTATAACTATAAAGGACCAATCAGATTGTCAGTGAATATCACATGATCCATTACAAGGAAAGGTCCTAAAACAGCTAAATGCATATACTTATAACTAGCGATATCCCCTTAGTTCCATCTAATAATCAAAGACTGATATAAAAGTATAGCAGAGCAATAAGAAATATAGATTAAAAACAATTTAGTTTTATAAAATACTGACAACCTAATAATGATACATTATTTCGTTTCTTTTATTTAAGCCCATTGGAAATCTCCTACCCAGATTAAATATCCACAAGGCCTGGCTAGGGCTAATTGCTCATATTTTTTCTTTCTTATTGTTATATTTACGTAGATGCTGTGATCTCCTAATCACTCCTCTTGCATTCAACCTTGTGTATTTAATGCATTCATGCGGTGGATTGCGCAATTAATAGCATCAGGATTTTACTAAGAACAACCTTTTGTTCATCATGTCTTCTGACGATAGAAATAAAAAAGCAGCATTAGTATTCGGAAGTGAGCCCATTAAAGCTGGTGATTATCTCAATTTTAGTACACACATGGCAGAGCTAGAGAAGCTTACGCTACAGGAGACCAAAGTATGGTGGGATTTCACTACACTTCAAAACTATGTGGCAAAAGAAATGATCCCAAGGGGACTGAGAATCAAAAAGTTACCCTCAACTAGTTTCAATGAGGAGTTTCAAGAGGAATGGAACCAACTGCTGTCTATTTGCTCCTTAAATTTAATCAGACTGATCATTAAATATGAAGACAAAAAACTAGCAGATATTCAGAAAGAAATAGCTACTCTGCAAGAAGGTACAGAGAGCTTCAAGAACTTACCGCAATATGATCAATCGCTGAAATCAATGAAAGATAAAGTGGCAGCCCTTGAAGAAGAAATCATGGATCGTAAAAGAAGAAAATTTGAGAGAGATCTGAAGGATTATGCCGATGGCAAAGTTTATAAATGGGGTCAATGGGAACGAACATCCAGTATGCCCAAGTCTATATTGAAACAAAGCCAGTCTCACAATATTCCAACCAGAAAACCGCATGTTGCTTTTAGTACCTCGTCGGATCAAGACACATCTGATACTAATTGTAGCACATCTGATATATCATGTAGCTCCTTTGGAAGTAACAGATACAAGAGGTCTTTTTTGCCAAAAAACGCAGGAGGAGGGCTGGTAGCAAACACCGGAGGAGATCAAGGAGTCATGAACAGACACAGAAGAAAGAAACAGAGAAATTAAATAACAATAATGTGTTAAATTTATCCTCTCAGAATCTTTCCCAAGACCACCTGGATATTTTATCTTTGGGACTGAATTTTGCACCTGATTTGAACTTTGATTTGTTTTCAACAGTGATGGATGTGAACAAATTTATCAGAAACCTCACGGTTAAAAAACATTGTTTTTCTGAGACTGAGGAAATTATGCACATCCCATCATTGGAAATAAATGAATCTCACGGGTTAAATTATGATGATCAACTTGCACTGTTAAATCTTCAAATATTAAATGTAGAACATAACGACATTAGGAATAGTAGTGTGAACTAATCGCAAACATTAAATGTTAAAAATCCTTATTTTTACCCTATTCAGACTAGAGTCAATTGCATGGAAAAGTTTCAGGAAACCTTAGAAAAGGGAACTAAAAAATCTAGAAAAAGAAACACTGGAGAATGTACAGGGTAAAGGGCGCAAAAGAAATCTTTCCCAGAAACAAAAAACCGCTCTATTGGAATTAAAAATATGTCCAATATAGTTATAAAACGAAGTGATAAAGGTGGAATGGTAGTGGTATTAAACGCTGATGACTATAAAAACAAAATGTGTGAAATGTTAGCAGATACAACCACATATGAAAAACTATCATCTGACCCCACCAAAATTTTTAATGAAAAGGTGCAAAAAATTATTAATGAGGGATTTAATATGGGTGTTCTAACCAGAAAGCAGGTGGCTATTTATTGGTATCAAACCCTGTAACACCAATTATATATGGGTTACCTAAGATACATAAAACTACAGGGGTACCACCTATGAGACCGATAGTCTCAGGAATAGGGTCATCCAATGAACACCTATGTGAATGGGCTGACTCGCTTTTACAGCCCTTGGTATTTAAATTGCCTGGACATTTAAAAGATTCTAGAGATTTTCTGAGTGCACTGGAGAATAAAATCTGGTCTCATAATTATACATGGCTGAGTTGCGACGTTATCTCGCTATACACTACTATCCCACATAAACTAGCTATGGAAGCCCTGAGTTTCTTTTTGAAAAATCACAGTAATTATACAGATGAATTGATAGAATTTCTCTCAATAGTGTTTTTTTTATTTATTAAAACATAATTTTTTTTATTTTGATGGAAATATTTTTCTACAAAAATCAGGAGTCCGGGCGGGCGCTAAATATTCGTCGTCTTTGGATAATCTTACAATGGCTTATTGGGAAAGAAAGTTTATCTACTCTACAGACAATCCTTTTGTGGGGCACCTGGGCTGGTATGGTAGATACATTGATGATACCCTCATCATCTGAGAGGGGAATGTGTCTGCCATACCAGCCTTTGTGGACTACATTAATTCTATTGATATGAACATTCAATTTACATACAAATTGGACAAAGAGACTATCTAATTTTTGGATTTGAAATTACAGTACATGGTACTGTGGACTCAAATATTATTTCTAGAACATATTCTAAACCAATAAGTGGTAATACAATATTACATGCAAAAAGTGGTCACCTGAAACATGTTCTAAAATCTATACCTGTTGGGGAGTTTACTAGATATAAAAGAAATTGTTCCAAAAATGAAAACATGATAGAGGAATTTAATGTCATTCAAGAGAAATTAGAGAAGCGGGGATATCCAAATTGGACTATCAAAAGAGCCAGAAATATAGCTCAGAAAAAAGATAGAAAAGAATTACTACAGACTGGTAGAAAAAATAAAAATAACAACAGGGAAAAGAGTCAAAATCCTTTGTCAGTCTACAGTACAGTATGCAATTCAGCAAAATAAAAAAATTATTTACAAGTGTTTACCGATTCTCTATGAGGATGATGTATTGGAAAAGATTCTGCAATCTGGTATAAATATAGTGGCAAAATGTGTCCCTACGATAGGTGACATTATCTCTCCAGGATTCTTTTCGTCAAGTGCTATGAAAGATAACTGGCTGAAAACTGTAGGCTTTTTCAAATGCGGTTTTAATAAATGTAAAACCTGTAAAGTTGCTGTTAATACCAGAACTTATAGCAATGCCGATAAAACTCAGATTTTTAATATTAAAAAATTATTAATTGTAATACCACCAATGTCATTTATCAGATCCTATGTAGAGAATGCAATTTAGCTTATATAGGTTGCACTACTAGAAAACTCATTTATGTATCGCAGAACATCTACGAGATATAGAAAATAATACTATAGAAGTTAGAAACATTTCAATGGCCTCAAGGCATTTCATTACCCAACACCAAGGGGATATAAAATCTTTACAAGTTATCGGTATCGAGCACTTGAGAAGTCCCAAACGTGGAGGAGATCACAAAAGGCGTCTCCTAACTAGGGAGGCCTTGTGGATATTTAATCTGGGTAGGAGATTTCCAATGGGCTTAAATAAAAGAAACAAAATAATGTATCATTATTAGGTTGCTAGAATTTTATAAAACTAAATTGTTTTTAATCTATACAGTATTTCTTATTACTCTGCTATACTTTTATATCAGTCTTTGATAATTAGATGGAACTAAGGGGATATCGCTAGTTATAAGTATATGCATTTAGCTGTTTTAGGACCTTTCCTTGTAATAGATCATGTGATATTCACTGACAATCTGATTGGTCCTTTATAGCTATAAAGATAATCGATGTTGAACAACTCTCAGCTGTGACAAAGACCCACTATCTGGTCGAAACGCGTTGCTGTGTTTCTTATGCTGTACTAGCGCATCCACATGTTAATAGAGGAGTACACCTGTCTGTGTCATTTTTTTACTCACCACAAATAAAGCAAATCTATGTTGGAAGCTGGAACGCATCTCTTTCTTTGTTTCTAAGTATGCTTTGGACAGCATTAGATCTGTTGTCAAACATGCCTATGATTCTCAGTGCTTCTGGCAATTCCTCTCTTGGTTCTGAATGTAACAAATCATGACGATTACGCCCTGCAGCATGCTCCCATGCTTTCCCAAGTGCATCCCTCGGATAACCTCTCTGACGAAACCTTCTCTCAAGGTCATGAGCCTGTATGTTAAAGTCTCGTACACATGTCCGGAAGGCTTGAATGAACAGCAAAATTATTGCTGTTTTATTTGTTACCAGTAGCCAGATCCAAAACTGGTGCTTCTGAGCCAGTTTAGATATCAAAAATTTAGTTTTATATTTAATTTTCCCATTTGTCTTTGTTTTCCTCCTATTGATGTTGTACTTAAATAAGTGTATGATGATGTGCCCTAGAAATAGGGGATTATAAATAATACATATATGTGTGGGGGTTATATGTCATCTGTGATAGCCACAATTTAGATTTTTCACGGTAATAGTGTGTATCTACATTTGGTGTATTATTATGAATGTTGTTTGATGGTGAATAGAATATAAGGTATATCAATATGAAGACATATGGCAGGTTAATGCAGGGAACGGTTGGTATACTATTATGTTCCGCTGCATATATAGGTCGCGTTTAGTTATCACCAGAATTGGTGAGGTCTGCGCGTGTCTTTAGTGATATGATGTGCCTCTTTACTATGCCCGGAGGGTGACGCATGCCTGATGTACCTGGTTATTGATGTAGTATCACGTGATGTTCAGTGTCCCGGGCATGCGCAATGCGAATATTGGGATGTTTTGGCAGCGCGCTGAGGCAATGAGGTATAATCATGTGATCCTTGCCTCTAGCGCCTGCGTGTATCCCGGGCATGCGCGGTTGTTATATGAAGACATTCGGGCACATGCGAACATATTTGTGATGGACCTCTATTGCCTGTTCACCCTGATGTGACGTAAAGCAGGAAATAAGCAGTGACATGGGTATTTAAGCAGGGGAATCCTTGCTATAGTCGCAGCTTCATCTAATGGAGAATGTTCCACTGCCATACTAATCTCTCCTGATGAACCCACAGAAGAGGAAACCAGTCGAGAGTGTGTGTACGTGAAAGGTCATTTTACTATGGGTTTCAGACGTCTTCGTCTGGCACCACATACGATAAGTATCTGAGCATAACCAATTGATTCTAATGTGCTTTTGAATATCTACTGTGATTCAGTGGGTCTGCAGGTATGTAGCCTGTTATCAAGGCTGCTTCATGAGAAGCCACAGATCTCATTTGAGTTAGTGTTTATATTATCTATACATAGGTTATGGTGTTTCAGTTGTATTTTTGGAGAGTACTTATCGTCACCCAATTGGTAAACTGTGAGGGGTATGTACCTTATGTGAAGGACTATATGATCATGGGTTTTCAGTTGTTTCCATATGGTGTTATATACATGGATGAGTGTTATGATTTGGTAGCTGAGGAGGACAGGAGCAAAAAACAGCAAAGGCAGCCAAACACCAGAGAGGTTGGGAACTAAAAGGTTGCAGAGCCCTAAACTAACCGCACAACTAGAAGCAGCAGTGGGACGTACCTACGGTGACCTAGACGCCTCATCACAGCCGGAGAGATTAGCTACACCTGAAGATAGAAAGAGGAAAGCTGCCCCGGAGTAGAGCCCCAAAGGAATAGGCAGCCCCCACACATATAATGGCGGTTAGACAAGATGAAATACAAACGCAGGTAGAAAATAGAGTAAGCAAACGCTGGGGCCAAATACTGCCTAGATAGAACAGAACAGGACAGAACACTATCTGCAACCCAGAAAAACCCTAGAAAAATTCCAACACTTCTGATTTCCAAAAAATGCTGAGACCACACGATCTCGCCACCCGCTAAATCAGATCTCTGGTGTGAACAAGCGGCTAACCCCAGCCACTTAAATAGCAGGGACAGAGCAATTGAACAAATAAACAGTGGCTACTGAAAAACAGAGAGTAGCACAGGCCCCTGGAGGGGAACCCGGCTAACCTCCCACAAAAGTGCAGACAAAAAAAATGGAAATAGCAAACAAGATAGAAACAAGCAGCAAATAACTTATCTGAAAGTAGCAGACAAAAGCAAGACAACCGCTGACTTCCAAATGGACCAGGAAACAACAATTGATCACCGGCGAGTATCATGGGAAGGCAGCTCACTTATATCAGCCCAGTCCGTCTCTCCTGATTGCCAGTCACTGCTCGCAGGTAATGGACTTCTACTATTCAACACTGGTTCAATACCCTCAGCAACCACCAGAGGGAGCCCCAACTCAGAAGTCATTTCCAACATGCTCACAACAGATGAGTATCAAACATGACCAATTGAATATCATGTAATTTTTTGAATATTTGCTGCGACTCAGCTGACTCATTGGTGTGCAATCCATTATCAAGATTGTCTGATGAAGATTTGTCAGCAATACTTTAATTATTGGTCATATTAAAGAGTGTGATTAATTGTGTCTTATTTGGCATGTATTTACTGTCACTCAGCTAGTCTATTGTTTGGTCATATTGTTCAATATTTTTTTTTTTTTGTGGAATCTTTATGACACCATGTGTAACTCTCTCAGTGGAAAACTTTTTTCATCAATGTAATCTGAGTTGGATATGGATTTGGTGCTATACTGATTTGAGAATGGCTTTGTCTTTAACTAAGTGTGTCTGAACTACCTATCCCTATTCCTTCCGCATCTTTAAATACTGTACATAAACACCTATTTATACCCATGAAGACTCAAGCATTTATGTGACAAGAGGATACAGGCCATCTGGCCATCTCTTTTGTACTCTACGTCTGATAGGGTGTTACAGGAGAGAAGGGATAGCCGTCGGATGAGCGGGGGCGCCATTCTTGTATTTCTTAGGGTACCAACCTCCGCACCTAGGTAGGTACCAGACAGGATTCGCTTAGGGTCAGCCCACTCTTTTCTGTACACCGGCTGAATGAGACTGATATTTAAGTGTAGCACCATTTATCACTTTTTATCAAACATGGGTGTTGGGTTTTTATTTTTTTGCCGTTGATGAGGTTTTTTCCATTGTTAGTATCTCTGCAGTAGGTATTTGCTTCAAGCAGAGGTTTTTTTCTTGACCAGATACCTACACTGGCAATTATAACTGGCTGGAGGATATATAAAAAATTGTTTTCCCAGCTTTTTTAGCTCACTATAGTGAGGCAAAATTATATATTAGGGATATTTTGTATCAATATTTTAGGTAGTACTTAATAAAAGTTATATTTTAGATAGAGGGTTCTTTTCTTAGTAAGTCGGTCTATTAACCCTTCTAGTGTATTCTATTTGTGTAAGCTGCATGTCTCTTCATACGTTGTGAAGCTTTTTCCAGGGCGGACTTGGTATTAACTCCATACTTTAGAAAAGTCCTCTGCAAAGGTGTCAGCTGCAGGAACACCTGAAGACCCAGAGATGGGAAGAGGAATTCCGGGTTGAAGTCCAAATACAATCTGGAAGGGAGACCTTGCAGAGGATTCACTTACTTGATTGTTATATGAAAATTCAGCCCAGGGCAGTAACTTCATCATGATGCGCATTGACGAAATGACGCAGGAAGCTGGACTAGATCTGATTGGGTCTCTCCACTTGTCCATTGGATTGAGAATGGTAAGCAGAAGAAAAGTCCAAACCTACCTTCATTAGTTTACAGACCCCTCTCCAGAACTTCGAAA
>JARQOD010000003.1:418679524-418838970 GCA_033576555.1 Oophaga sylvatica | reverse complement strand
CTCAGGAATGGCAGCAAGCAGGTGTGAGTGCATCTGCACGCACTGTGAGGTGGAGACTCTTGGAGTAAGGCCTGGTCTCAAGGAGGGCAGCAAAGAAGCCACTTCTCTCCAGAAAAAACATCATGGACAGACTGATATTCTGCAAAAGGTACAGGCAGTGGACTGCTGAGGACTAGTGTTGAGCATTCCGATACCGCAAGTATCGGGTATCGGCCGATATTCGCGTTATCGGAATTCCGATACTTAATTCCGATACTTTTTCAATATCGTATACCGGAATCGGAAGTTCCCATAATTCTTTGAGAGGCAATGTGATGTTAGTCAGCCAATGATGAATCTTATGAAGTGTGGGCACATCCTGTAATGCTGCGGTCATCTTAACTAATGGCATGGCTGTGATTGGCTGCTGAAATGATGTCAGAATGCACTATAAAAGGCGCCGCAGCCATTTTAGCGTCACTGTGCTGTGAACTCAGTTAGGGACAGAACGCTACTCTGCTCACTCTGAGGGACAGTTAGATATTGCGATTTTGTGTACTACTGTGCTTGAGGCAGGCTAGTTTACCAACCGCTGTGTAAAGCTTCATTTTGCCAGTGTTGTTTTAACAGCTCTGTGCAAGGTGTGTGTGTGACAGTGCAGGTGACGCTGCAGTTTGCTCTGCATCCACCGCTGTTTGTAGGCATCTGCACGTGTCACTGACTCTTTTTTTTTTTTTATTTTATTTTGTGGAATTGGTGCAGCTCCATTATATTAGAAAAAAATCAAATCTATTAGTGTGACGTGCTTCCATCCGTATACAATACATTGGTTGCAAACACTATAGAAGTACAGAAAGGAGCCTTTCACAGCTACTGAACAGTTGTCTGCAGGGTTTACTGTAGTCTGTGAGCTTTTAATTTTGTGAGTGCAGATTACGCTCCAGTTAGTTCTTCAACCACTGCCGGTTGTAGTCTGCTGAGCGTGTGTCACTGCCTCATCCTTCACATTTTTCTCTAATTGGTGCTGCTCCATTTTAGTGGAAAAAAATCTAATCTATTAGTGTGACGCGCTTCCATCCGTATACAATACATTGGTTGCAAACACTATAGAAGTAGACAAAGGGGCCTTTAACAGCTACTGAACAGTTGTGTTTCAGTGTTCACTGTAATCTGTGAGCTTTTCATTTTTTGAGTGCAGATTACGCTCCAGTTTGTTCTTCAACCACTGCCGGTTGTAGTCTGCTGAGCGTGTGTCACTGCCTCATCCTTCACATTTTTCTCTAATTGGTGCTGCTCCATTTTAGTGGAAAAAAATCTAATCTATTAGTGTGACGCGCTTCCATCCGTATACAATACATTGGTTGCAAACACTATAGAAGTAGACAAAGGGGCCTTTAACAGCTACTGAACAGTTGTGTTTCAGTGTTCACTGTAGTCTGTGAGCTTTTCATTTTTTGAGTGCAGATTACGCTCCCGTTTGTTCTTCAACCACTGCCGGTTGTAGTCTGCTGAGCGTGTGTCACTGCCTCATCCTTCACATTTTTCTCTAATTGGTGCTGCTCCATTTTAGTGGAAAAAAATCTAATCTATTAGTGTGACGCGCTTCCATCCGTATACAATACATTGGTTGCAAACACTATAGAAGTAGACAAAGGGGCCTTTAACAGCTACTGAACAGTTGTGTTTCAGTGTTCACTGTAGTCTGTGAGCTTTTCATTTTGTGAGTGCAGATTACGCTCCAGTTTGTTCTTCAACCACTGCCGGTTGTAGTCTGCTGAGCGTGTGTCACTGCCTCATCCTTCACATTTTTCTCTAATTGGTGCTGCTCCATTTTAGTGGAAAAAAAATCTAATCTATTAGTGTGACGCGCTTCCATCCGTATACAATACATTGGTTGCAAACACTATAGAAGTAGACAAAGGGGCCTTTAACAGCTACTGAACAGTTGTGTTTCAGTGTTCACTGTAGTCTGTGAGCTTTTCATTTTGTGAGTGCAGATTACGCTCCAGTTTGTTCTTCAACCCTGCCGGTTGTAGTCTGCTGAGCGTGTGTCACTGCCTCATCCTTCACATTTTTCTCTAATTGGTGCTGCTCCATTTTAGTGGAAAAAAATCTAATCTATTAGTGTGACGCGCTTCCATCCGTATACAATACATTGGTTGCAAACACTATAGAAGTAGACAAAGGGGCCTTTAACAGCTACTGAACAGTTGTGTTTCAGTGTTCACTGTAGTCTGTGAGCTTTTCATTTTTTGAGTGCAGATTACGCTCCAGTTTGTTCTTCAACCACTGCCGGTTGTAGTCTGCTGAGCGTGTGTCACTGCCTCATCCTTCACATTTTTCTCTAATTGGTGCTGCTCCATTTTAGTGGAAAAAAATCTAATCTATTAGTGTGACGCGCTTCCATCTGTATACAATACATTGGTTGCAAACACTATAGAAGTAGACAAAGGGGCCTTTAACAGCTACTGAACAGTTGTGTTTCAGTGTTCACTGTAGTCTGTGAGCTTTTCATTTTGTGAGTGCAGATTACGCTCCAGTTTGTTCTTCAACCACTGCCGGTTGTAGTCTGCTGAGCGTGTGTCACTGCCTCATCCTTCACATTTTTCTCTAATTGGTGCTGCTCCATTTTAGTGGAAAAAAATCTAATCTATTAGTGTGACGCGCTTCCATCCGTATACAATACATTGGTTGCAAACACTATAGAAGTAGACAAAGGGGCCTTTAACAGCTACTGAACAGTTGTGTTTCAGTGTTCACTGTAGTCTGTGAGCTTTTCATTTTGTGAGTGCAGATTACGCTCCAGTTTGTTCTTCAACCACTGCCGGTTGTAGTCTGCTGAGCGTGTGTCACTGCCTCATCCTTCACATTTTTCTCTAATTGGTGCTGCTCCATTTTAGTGGAAAAAAATCTAATTCTATTAGTGTGACGCGCTTCCATCCGTATACAATACATTGGTTGCAAACACTATAGAAGTACACAAAGGGGCCTTTCACAGATACTGAACAGTTGTCTGCAGGGTTCACTGTAGTCTGTGAGGAATAACCACACTTAGGCCTTATAACTTTTCTGACTTTCTTTATCAATCTACCAAGATGAAGAAGTCAGTGAGTAAGGCACGTGGTCGTGGTCGTGGCCGTGGATTTGCAGCAGGGAGAGGACGTGGGGATTCTGTGGCTGCTGCCGCACCCAGTGACACAGCATCCACCAGTTTTCCCCGTGAGCGTTCCTTTATGCGCACTTTTGTAGGAGCTCAGCGTACCCCCCTGCTGCGTGAAGAACAAATTGAAGCCGTTGTTGGTTGGATGGCAGCCAATGCATCGACTTCAATAGCTTCCACCTCCTCTCAGGACCACAGCACTGTTGAACAACCATCAGTCTCTTCACCGCCTGCCAAATTGCCCAGGCAGTCAGAGAGCTCTGTACAGGAGCCAGCTGAGTCTCTGCTTCTGTTCTCAGAATCTGTTGGCTTGCAAACAGGGGCCCAGCCAAGCAGCATTCTGGAATGTGAAGAAGAGGCAGTATGCAGTGATGCGCAACAGCTGTGTCTCTCTGAATCTGAAGAGGCGGGTGAGCCAGTGCCGATGGTCAGCACACCGCAGAACGCATCTGATGATGATGAGACTCAGTTGCCAGTTTCTGTTGAGCATGGTGCTGGCCAGACCACCCAACAACAGCAGGTGTTGGAAGAGGGTAGTGGTGGAGATGATGAGGTCCAAGACCCAACATGGCGTGAGGAACAGGAGGGTGGTGGGAGCAGCTCTGAGGAAGAGATTGCCCCAACGGTCCAAACAGTAGGGAGAGGTAGGCTGCAGACTCGCTTGCCTGTAGCCTCCAGTTTGGCACCCGTTCGGAGCAGTTCTCTTCCAACAGCCAAACCGGGCGCTCCCAGGACTTGCTCTGCGTGGTCCTTTTTTGATACAGTTGCAGATGATATTTGCTATGTCAAATGCAAGCTGTGTAATCAAAAAATTAAAAGAGGTAAAAGTGTCAGTAACCTTAATACAACAAATATGTGGAAACATGTGCGGTCAAAGCACTTTGTTGAGTTACAAAGACACACTGGAGATGTAGGCCAACCTACAGCAGCACCTACATCTTCAGCTCGTGTTGGAGCCTCTTCCTCCAGTTCACACACAGCTGGTTCGGCTTCCTCACAGGATCGCCATGGAAGAACCTCTGTCACTGTTGTCCAGAGACACAGTGTTATTCCACCCACAGCTGCAAGTTCCCTGTCATCCTCACACACCCAGGCCACAAAACAGCCATCGGTAGCACAGGCATGGGATAAAAGACGGCCATACTCGGCAAACCATCCACGAGCACAGGCTCTGAATGCTGGCATTGCAAAATCCTGTCCCTTGAAATGCTGTCATTCAGGCTGGTGGAGACTGACAGTTTCCGTGAATTAATGGCATTGGCAGTCCCACAATACAATGTGCCCAGCCGATTTTATTTCAGCAGGCAAGCCGTCCCTGGTCTGCAAAAGCATGTTGAGGCAAAAATTAAACATGCGCTACTAAACGCCGTCAGTAGCAAGGTCCACCTGACCACCGATGCGTGGACCAGTACCCATGGCCAGGGACGATACCTTTCACTCACTGCCCATTGGGTGAATGTTGTGGAGCCGGGTACAGATCTTGCGAGTGGCGCTGTACGTGTTCTGCCAACTCCAAGGATTGCCGGAATCAAGTCTGTCCACATTGACTCCTCCTCCTACTCCAGTTCCTCAGAATCATCGCTGCAGGAGCCGTCACGGTCTACCTCCACATGGACCCGTGGACGCTTACCTGATGCGACCGATATGAGCACAGCCGTGGCCAAACGGCAACAGGCCGTTCTGAAATTAATTCCCATGGGGAATCGAAGCCACACAGCGCAGGAGGTCTGGAATGCCATCAAGCAGGAGAGCGACGTGTGGTTTTTGCCAGCGAATCTCCAGCCAGGCTTGGTAGTGTGTGACAATGGCCGAAATCTGGTGGCAGCTCTGGGCCTTGGCAAACTCACTCACATACCATGTCTGGCACATGTGCTCAACTTGGTCGTGCAGAGTTTTTTGAGGGACTATCCGGATCTTGATGCACTGCTGCACAAGGTCCGCCTAGAGTGCGCTCACTTGCGACGTTCCAGCATGGCCAGATCGCGCATTGCAGCTCTGCAACGCAGATTGCGCCTTCCTGAACATCGCATCATATGTGACGTATCCACCAGGTGGAATTCAACGTTACATATGTTGGAGCGGTTGTGTGAGCAGCAGCCAGCAGTAATGGAGTATCAGCTGCATCAGGAGCAATCAACACGCAATTTGCGCCGTCCACACTTCACCATTAATGAGTGGGCCACTATGAAGGACATGTGCCACGTTTTGCGTGCGTTTGATGAGTCAACGCGGATGGCGAGTGCAGATGATGCACTAGTCAGCCTGACTGTCCCCCTTATCTGCCTGCTTCAAAAAACACTGCAAGCAATAAGGGATGAGGTTTTGGAAGAGGTGGAGGATGAGGAGTCACAAATTCCATCACCTTCTGGAAAGTCAGTGCAATGTGGTTCCTCACAAAGGGCTGGGCAGGGCTCACTTTGTGAGGAGGATGAGGAGGAGGAGTCAATGGAGGAGGAAGACATCGCTCCAGAGGGAGGTACACAACGCTCTAGTCAGTATGTAGAGCAAGGGTGGGGTGATGCAGAGCAGGCAGAGATGACGCCTCTTGCAGAGGACAGCGTTTCTTTGCCAGTTGGGAGTCTGCAGCACATGGTTGATTTCATGCTGCAGTGCCTAAGAAACGACCGCCGCATCGCCCACATTCTCACGACGTCTGATTATTGGGTGTACACCCTCCTAGACCCTCGCTACCGGGACAACGTCAAAAGCCTCATCACACCGTTGAACCGGGAGCGTAAAATGCAGGAGTACCAAGACACACTGGTGCAATCCTTAATGTTCTACCTTACTGCCGAGAGCACTGCTGCTGCTACTGCTTTACAAAGCAGCTCTGTGCGTCGAGGCAGTGTAGAGAGCTCTGCAACAAGAGGGAGCACACGCAGTGCCTCTGCACAGGGAAAGACCAGTATGTTAAAAATGTGGCAAAGTTTTGTGGCAGCGCCACAAATGTCTACACCATCCGAGAGGGCTCCAGTCAGCGGGAGGCAACGTATCCGTCAGATGGTGACAGACTACTTGGCTTTGCCTCTCAGTGTACTCCCAGATGGCTCTTCCCCATTCAAGTTTTGGGTCTCTAAGCTGGATACATGGCCAGAGCTTAGCCAGTATGCATTGGAGGTGCTGGCTTGCCCTGCTGCCAGTGTATTATCGGAGCGCGTCTTTAGTGCTGCAGGTGGTGTACTAACAGACCGTCGCATGTGACTATCCTCCGATAATGTAGACCGGCTTACTTTTCTGAAAATGAACAAGGCATGGATCTCGCCAGAATTTGTCTGTCCGTTTTCAGATTAAATAACTGGTTCGCAACGTTATCCATGTCTCCTGTTATGTTCATCTTTCTACCACCTGAACTCTACTCCCTGGGCTCCAACACTGCCAGTTGCTGCTCAGAAGTGTCGTGTCCACAGAACAAAACACAAGCTCTACTGTTAGTGGGGTTCAGTAACGCAGCTGTCCCCTGCTGTGTGAACGGCAAAGAAGTCTCCTGTTCCCGACACGTGGACAGAAAAACACATGACCAACATGCTCCAATAGGGAAGAGCGTCACCCTGCTTGTTATGCTGAACATGAAATTGTGAAGTTTTGCAGGCCTAGAATGGAAAAATATTTTATGACAAATATGGACAAATAATAATTTGTCATCACAGCGCATATCTGCACATGTCTATTAGAAATGGTAACAAAAAATAAAACATAGTCTACTCTTCACATTTTGAAATTAATGCATAAAAGTAGATTTCATACTTATGAATTAATGCTTTTTAAGGAACTTTATCTGTACCTGTAAGATAATGCAGTCAATGGATGTACGAATCATTAAATCCTCATCATCATCATCACGAGTTTTATTTATGACAGACATTATAAAATACACATACTGATGCCAACTGTAACTTCAAACACCATATATGAAATGGCCAGCATGTAAACATGGTAATAATGTCCAATAATAAATTATTACATCTAGAAAGTGCATCATGCATACTGACAATAGGTAGTTATACCTGCAAGTGCTGTTGAAACAACCACAAGAGATATAAATTAATACTGGTATATAGGTATCACAGTGCATAGTTACTCATGGACAATGTTGATGTAATACTGTATCTCAATTAAGTCAGCGTCAACCATTAGGCTTGTTAGTCTTGTACATTGTTAAAGAGGGAACGTAATTTTTTTGTTTGTCATAGGTGGAGTATTACACATTAAATTATTACTGCTGTATTTTTTTTTGCGTCCCTAGTGCGCAATAACGCAGCCTAACCTCACATTTTATAGTCAGCTAATTGCCACACGCTACCCTACCCTACGCGTGACAGTAGGAAGGTAGTGTTGACGGATAAAGCTTTGCGCAACCAGACATTCTTTTACCCTCTTCAACACTCTACAAGCAAAAAATGCATGATTTCAGCCGCAGACTTTATTGACGTACAGTATAACATCGGCATTACCCATCAGAGGCTGTCCACTGTCTGATACAGACATAGAATATACCTTTGCTATCCGTAGCCTTTGTTTCACCTACACTTGCAGGCACACACTTAAATTGTGACAAACAATGCCTAATGTTTTTTTAAATGGTTATTTTTTATCGTACATTATTGTGTCATCAATCATCACATTGATGAGTCCATGCTGGACATGTCATACATGCTATAGAAAGTTACGATTTTATGAACTTAAATAATTGAAATGTCTGTGACTGTCACATAAAATTTGCGATGATGATGATGAGTGACTATTACAAAATCCATTGTCTTCACTATGTTATGGTTTAACATAGCGTTCCTTAAGCATTATTCATAAAAAAAAAATGGACTTTTATTCTTAAATTTACAACACTATATTTTGTTACCAATTTTTTGGGTGTTGTGTTGTTCCATTTATTTTTGGCATGTGCATATATGCGTGTATATTTGTATTTTCTTTATTTTTCCTTCTTGAAATTAGAAAACATGTGTATCTTTGTACCGTGTTAGCCAGTAGATAGAAAAATATTTAGACTTCAGAGTCAGCAGTGGTTGATACCTTTTAATGGATAACTGAAAAGATGGAAACAAATTGCAAGCTTTCAAGGCTACTCACGTCTCTTCATCAGGCAAAGACTAAATAAAAAAATTAAGCATCACATATTTCTATACACAACAGGACACAGGAATAGTGCAATAGGTAAGACAAGTAAGTGACGTGTATCAGAACTGTCATTATCTCACAGGGATGAACATAAATATTGGAACAGTTCCTAGATAAGGATAGAAAGTTTGATTGCCCTCTCATTGGCGTCTTTTTTTGGGTTTTCATGACCCTGGAAGGGCATAGACGCAGATTCCTTAATTGATATAGAATGACATAAATCCATGTGATCTATTCATTCCATCACTAACAGTGTCAAAGGTCATGATGAGCTTATATTCTGAAACCTTTGTACGTTTCTCATATTTGAAGTTATATTTTAATACCAGTAATTCCATATCCATCATGCTATGACCGGGCATACAAAAGTCTTTTGCCACAGGTAAATTCATTAATTTATCTGTGATTGTGTGGCGCTGATAATTCATCCTTGTTCTCCTTTTTGTTGCCGGTCTCCCCTCACTTGTCCCTCCCTCACTTGTCTTAGCTATTCCTGTGTCCTGTTGTGTGTAGAAATATGTGATTCTTCATTTTTGACTTTACTCCTAGCCTGATGAAGACACCTGAGTAGTCTCGAAAGCTTTGAATTTGTTACCATATTTTCAGTTAGCCATTAAACGTTATCAACCACAGAGGACTGTCAAGTATAAATATTTTTCTATTCTTGTAATTGAAATTCATCATTTTATTGTCGTAGTAAAACTTCATTTATTCTTGTTTGAAGTACATACATTTGCAATGGCCACGTAACAAGGCAATAACTCAATATTTTATGCCTACACCCTCCTTGACCCTGGGCTTCAACAGCGCCAGTTGCTGCTCAGAAGTGTTAGATGCACAGATGAAAACAATCGCTGATGTGTTTCTGGGGTTCAGTAACGCCTGCTGTTCCCCTGCTGTGTGTCTGGCAAAAATTACTGCTGCTAACTACAACTTCTACTTCAAACGTCTCATACTAGGCCTCTGCCTACACCCTCCTTGACCCTGGGCTTCAACAGCGCCAGTTGTTTCTCGGAAGTGCTGTTAGCACAGTCTACACTTGCTCCTGTGTTACTGGGGTTCAGTAATGTCAGCTGTTCCCCTGCTGTGTGAACGGCAAACAGTCCTGCTGCCTCCACCCTGTTCTCTTCTCATCCCTGGGTTACAACACCGCCAGTTGTTTCTCGGAAGTGCTGTTAGCACAGTCTACACTTGCTCCTGTGTTACTGGGGTTCAGTAATGTCAGCTGTTCCCCTGCTGTGTGAACGGCAAAAGTCCTGCTGCCTCCACCATGTTCTCTTCTCATACCTGGGCTACAACACCGCCAGTTGTTTCTCGGAAGTGCTGTAAGCACAGTTAACACTTGCTCCCGTGTTACTGGGGTTCAGTAATGTCAGCTGTTCCCCTGCTGTGTGAACGGCAAAAAGTCCTGCTGCCTCCACCATGTTCTCTTCTCATCCCTGGGCTACAACACCGCCAGTTGTTTCTCGGAAGTGCTGTTAGCACAGTCTACACTTGCTCCTGTGTTACTGGGGTTCAGTAATGTCAGCTGTTCCCCTGCTGTGTGAACGGCAAACAGTCCTGCTGCCTCCACCCTGTTCTCTTCTCATCCCTGGGTTACAACACCGCCAGTTGTTTCTCGGAAGTGCTGTTAGCACAGTCTACACTTGCTCCTGTGTTACTGGGGTTCAGTAATGTCAGCTGTTCCCCTGCTGTGTGAACGGCAAAAAGTCCTGCTGCCTCCACCATGTTCTCTTCTCATCCCTGGGCTACAACACCGCCAGTTGTTTCTCGGAAGTGCTGTTAGCACAGTCTACACTTGCTCCTGTGTTACTGGGGTTCAGTAATGTCAGCTCTTCCCCTGCTGTGTGAACGGCAAACAGTCCTGCTGCCTCCACCCTGTTCTCTTCTCATCCCTGGGTTACAACACCGCCAGTTGTTTCTCGGAAGTGCTGTTAGCACAGTCTACACTTGCTCCTGTGTTACTGGGGTTCAGTAATGTCAGCTGTTCCCCTGCTGTGTGAACGGCAAAAAGTCCTGCTGCCTCCACCATGTTCTCTTCTCATCCCTGGGCTACAACACCGCCAGTTGTTTCTCGGAAGTGCTGTTAGCACAGTCTACACTTGCTCCTGTGTTACTGGGGTTCAGTAATGTCAGCTGTTCCCCTGCTGTGTGAACAGCAAAAAGTCCTGCTGCCTCCACCATGTTCTCTTCTCATCCCTGGGCTACAACACCGCCAGTTGTTTCTCGGAAGTGTTGTTAGCACAGTCTACACTTGCTCCTGTGTTACTGGGGTTCAGTAATGTCAGCTGTTCCCCTGCTGTGTGAACGGCAAACAGTCCTGCTGCCTCCACCCTGTTCTCTTCTCATCCCTGGGTTACAACACCGCCAGTTGTTTCTCGGAAGTGCTGTTAGCACAGTCTACACTTGCTCCTGTGTTACTGGGGTTCAGTAATGTCAGCTGTTCCCCTGCTGTGTGAACGGCAAAAAGTCCTGCTGCCTCAACTTTAATTTCCATGGGTACCTTCTGCTACCCATCCGGGTTCCAGTACCGTCAGCTGGTTCTCCGCAGTGCCTTTGGCCTAGGTGCCTCCATGTCGGTATCCGAGTTCCAGCAACGTCTGCTGGTCCTTGGTAGTGCTTTGGAGCACAGGTACCTCCTGCTTAGTAACCGTGTCCCAGTAACGTCAGCTGGTCCTCGGTTGTGCCATTGGCTCTTTTCCTTCTGCTGACCCTCCGGGTTCCAGCACAGTCAGCTGGTCCTCGTTACTTTCATTGGCTCTTGTACCTTCTGCTACCCATCCGGGTTCTAGTACCGTCAGCTGGTTCCCCGCAGTGCCTTTGGCCTAGGTGCCTCCATGTCTGTATCCGAGTTCCAGCAACGTCTGCTGCTCCTTGGTAGTGCTTTGGAGCACAGGTACCTCCTGCTTAGTAACCGTGTCCCAGTAACGTCAGCTGGTCCTCGGTTGTGCCATTGGCTCTTTTCCTTCTGCTGACCCTCCGGGTTCCAGCACAGTCAGCTGGTCCTCGTTACTTTCATTGGCTCTTGTACCTTCTGCTACCCATCCGGGTTCTAGTACCGTCAGCTGGTTCTCCGCAGTGCCTTTGGCCTAGGTGCCTCCATGTCGGTATCCGAGTTCCAGCAACGTCTGCTGCTCCTTGGTAGTGCTTTGGAGCACAGGTACCTCCTGCTTAGTAACCGTGTCCCAGTAACGTCAGCTGGTCCTCGGTTGTGCCATTGGCTCTTTTCCTTCTGCTGACCCTCGGGTTCCAGCACAGTCAGCTGGTCCTCGTTACTTCCATTGGCTTTTGTACCATCACCAACAGGACAAAGAAGGTTAAGACAAACTACAAGATACAGAACAAGAGACAGAAGAACAATAAGCAGAAGATCAAAAAGCAGAAGAACATTAAGTATAAGACCAAAATGAAGAGCAAAATATATGCTCTAAATTCTAAGCAGAAGAAGACTAAGCAGTGTATGGGGGTGAGTCCGTTCCTCCTCGTGGTGCCCCTGGAAAATGCCTGATGCTGCTGCAGGCTAAACTGAACGCGGACAAATACTGTTGTAATTAAAATCTTTCGTGACAGCAAGAACGGAAGGATGAAAATTCAGAGTTTTACAGATTACAAGTACAGGAATGTCTGTCACAAAAAAGAATATGATGAAAAGGATGAATAGGAAGAAGATGAAGAAGTAGAATATGAAGAATAATAACTGTTTAATAAGAACAATATAAGTAATGTTAACAAAAAGATGAATAGCAAGAAGTTTTAGAAGATTAAGAAGGTGAAGATGAAGAATAATTTGATGAGAAAGATGATGCTGCTGAAGATTATGAAGGAGAAAGTGTGTGAAAAGTTAAAAAGGTGAAGAGCATGGAAGTTGTGAAACAGACATATTTGACAAAATAGAAAAAAGGTTAACAACATTGTCAATTTCTTCGTCAATCCAAACGTATTTCAAAAAAAGAAATATTAATGCTATTCCATTGCATTGTGTTAAACATCTATGCCTTTAATGTCTCCTCAACCTCCCCCAATAAATTCTACATTACTCTTTGTTGTTTTCCTTCATGTACAATTAACCAACAAGGCAAGAATGGGTTTTTTTTAATTCCGATATTTTGTTCCCATAGACTTACATTGTATTTCCGGTATCGGTATCGGGTATCGCCGATATTTTTTGGGTATCGGCGATAGCATTCCGATTCCGATACTTTTGGATATCGGAAAGTATCGCTCAACTCTACTGAGGACTGGGGTAAAGTTATTTTCTCTGATGAATCCCCTTTTCGATTGTTTGGGACATCAGGAAAACGCCTCATTCGGAGAAGACAAGGTGAGCGCTACCACCAGTCTTGTCTCATGCCAACTGTTAAGCATCCTGAAACCATTCATGTGTGGGGTTGCTTTCAGTCAAGGGAATCGGCTCTCTCACAGTCTTGCCTAAAAACACAGCCATGAATAAAGAATGGTACCAGAATGTCCTCCAAGAGCAACTTCTCCCAACCCTCCAAGAGCAGTTTGGCGATCAACCATGCCTTTTCCAGCATGATGGAGCACCTTGCCATAAAGCAAAGGTGGTAACTAAATGGCTCAGGGAACAAAACATAGAGATTTTGGGTCCATGGCCTGGAAACTCCCCAGATCTTAATCCCATTGAGAACTTGTGGTCAATCATCAAGAGACGGGTGGACAAACAAAAACCTAAAAATTCTGACAAAATGAAAGCATTGATTGTGCAAGAATGGACTGTTATCAGTCAGGATTTGGTCCAGAAGTTGATTGAGAGAATGCCAGGGAGAATTGCAGAGGTCCTGAAGAAGAAGGGTCAACAATGCAAATATTGACTTGCTGCATTACCTCATTCTAACTGTCAATATAAGCTTTTGTTACTCATATGTTTGCAATTATTATATTTCTGTCTGTGATAAAAGCATCTGTTAAACACACATAAAAACCAGAGGGCAGCAGATCATGTGAAAATATAATATTTGTGTCATTCTCAAAACTTTTGGCCATGACTGTAGTTTCTATGGAGCAGCACTGTTATTATGAGGTATAGGAAATATACTGGCAGTGGCGACATTAAGAAAACAGTAATCTACTTATCAGAAAAAAATGTTTCACCCTGCAAAACAGTTTTTATTGAACCGAAATAATTTCACATGCAAAATAGAAACCAAAATTTGAGCAGAAATTAAAAGTGCTTGACATTAGACATTAGACATTAAGGTTGTCTCTATATAACATCCAACTGTAATCTGCCACTATTGAGTCATTCCAAAAACCCTGGTAGTGGTGTTCCATTACATTCCATTAGTGCATTTTCAGAGACATGTGACATCCAAGACACTGGTGTGCATTTAGCAGTTCCTCAACACCTTCAACATATTCTGGAGATTTTTGTTTCCATAAGAAGTTTTCACAGATCCACTTAAAGCTTTTTCCAAGATCTCAATTACTTACTTTTACACATCAAAATATCGATATTTGCAGATGATACAAAACTATGTAAAGCAGTCAATACAAGAGAAGGTAGTATTCTGCTACAGATGGTTCTGGATAAGTTGGAAACTTGGGCCGAAAGGTGGCAGATGCGGTTTTAACAATGATAAATGTAAGGTTATACATATGGGAAGAAGGAATCAATATCACCATTACACACTGAACAGGAAACCACTGGGTAAATCTGACATGGAGAAGGACTTGGGGATCCTAGTTAATGATAAACTTACCTGGAGCAGCCAGTGCCAGGCAGAACTAGGGTAACAGAGAGCAAATACAGTGGAATGGAGACCTGAAATGCCACAATTTGTAGCCAACAGATAGATGAGGCATCTGACGGAGATACCACACTCTTCAATGTGTGGCCTGTATTTTTTAATTTGTACCCCAAAATAGTGTATTGAACAAGGGTAACAGAGAGCAAACACAGTAGAATGGAGGCCTGAAATTCCACAATTTGTAGCCCACAGATGGATGAGACATCTGACGGAGATAGCCCACTTTCAAATATCTGGCTTGTAATTTTTTTTTTTTTTTGCCCAGCTAAATTGTGTAAACAAGTAGGCTAAGAAACAGCAAAAAAAATTCTATGGAGGCCTGAAATGGCACAATTTTGAGTGCAATGATATGCGATCCGTTTATCGTACAAAACCCGGTGTAAAATATCTGCCCTGTAGCTAAATATTCTTTTGGCAGATAAATATTTTTTGGGCAGCAAAATGGTGTCAAGAAACTATATAAGACACTCCAAAAAAAATTTAACAGTACCACAAAAATGTCAGAAATTTCTGCTCACTCAGATGTAATGGCTGGCGGTACTATGAAAATGATCTGGCTGTATTCTGCAGTGTCAACAAGCAAATGGAGGTAAAAAGGAGGCTCTGGATTGCTTTGGAATAAAATAATCAGGATTAAGATCCAAAAAAATATTTCCTGCCCACTGAGACCTATGGCTATATAGATACTGGCAATATATGTAATGGGCGGCAGCAGCAGCAGACAGTAAAGGAATAGAGTCTTTTGATGTATGCAATGAAGTGTGCCACAAACAATGCCTGCCTGCTACTGATATCTATATACCCACATACAGTGTCTGCATGTCTTGCACTGATATCTACATACCCACATACACTCACTGCCTACCTAGCACTGCAATCTATATACCCTGTAAGGAGTCCTTAGGGCTCATACCCATACAGTAAAAACCCATGCAGAACAGTTAGATTTATATATGTTAGTGTCAAATACTGTTAGTAGTATGTGTGTCTAAAATTTGGGACCTGTACGTATTTAATAAAAGAATGTTTTAATGGAAAAAAAATGGCGTGTACTCCCGCATAGTTTTCTGCGCCAGAGAGGGAAAGCCAGTGACTGAGGGCAGATATTAATAGCCTAGAAAGGGACCATGGTTATTGGCCCCCCTCTGGCTGAAAACATCTGGTACCAGCCACCCCAGAAAGGCGCATCTGTTAGATGCGCAATTCCGGCACTTAGATACTTTCTTTCCACTGTCCTGTAGAGGTGGCATATGGGGTAATGAGGGGTTAATGTCACCTTTGTATTGTAAGGTGACATTAAGCCTGGCTTAGTAATGGAGAGGTGTCAATAAGACACCTATCCATCACTAATCCTAAAGTTTGTAAAAATTTAAATAAACACGCACGGACAGAATAAAGTATTTTAATGAAATGAAAGACCACAGAGTTTTGCCATCTATTATTCTGCTAATCCAAATGATGCCCTCGATCTTCTGTAATAAAGAAAAAATGAAAAAACAACAGTATACCATACCTGTCCGGCATTAAGTCCCACGCTGTAATCCATATCTCTGTGGGTTAAACAGTTTGCAACCGGGAGCGGTACACATGCGACCACCCCGGCTGTAAACCACCAATGAATGAATGAGAAGCTGCCGGCGCAGACTCAGTGACTGGGGGTGACGTCACTGATGCTGCGCTCACACACAGGCTGAACAGGAGTGACCTCTTGAGTGTGGGAAAATCAACTGCCATTTTCCCATGCTGAAGAGGTCACTCCAGTTCAGCTTGGGAGGCAGCGCAGCATCAGTGATGTCACCCCCAGTCACTGAGTCTGCGCCGGCAACTTCTCAACTTCTCATACCATTTCATTAAAATACTTTATTCTGCCTATTTATTCTGTGTGTGTGTGTGTTTATTTAACCCTTTCATAACTATAGGATTAGTAATGGATCGGTGTCTTATTGACACCTCTCCATTTCTAAGCCGGGCTTAATGTCACCTTACAATACAAAGGTGACATTAACCCCTTGTATTGGCGAATCTCGTATAAGAATCACAGCAATTGCAGTATGCTGCAATTTTTTTCTCAGTCCGATTTCCGCTGAGAAAAAAAATCGCAAATGAGATGTCACCTATTAAATAACATTGGTCCAAGTGCAATCCAATTTTTTATCGGATTGCACTCGTTCGTATTTCTCGCTAGTGATTATGAGCCCTTAGAAGGACTGGTGATTTTGCTGGATTTGTGTATTCTTTGATTGTATACCCACACTGCCTTATAAAACCCCAAATCTGTCCCTATCTCGGCAGCAGCTCTCCCTACACTAGCTCGTTCCGGAGGTGACTGTGACTAGCATGGCGGCGTCAGGTCTCTTATAATGCCACAACCAAGATTGCTGCGGCATTACAGTGCGTGGGAGACAATCTCTGCATTTTAATTGCTGCTCCAAAGAGCGCCCAAAATGCAGAGCTGGGACCAGAGCACCAGGTGAATAATCCTGGAAATACTCGGTGCTGACCGAGTACCGCGAGTACAGCGATGCTTGGGCGAGTAACGAGCATTAGCGAGCACACTCGCTTATCACTAGTAGATAGATAATAGACAGATAATAGCTGGATAGACAGATAGATAGATAATAAATAGATAGATAATAGCTAGATAGATAGATCGATAGATAACAGATAAATAGAAAGATAGATGCACAGATAGATAGATAGATGATAGATAGATAATAGACAGATGATAGCTAGATAGACAGATCGATAATAGATAGATAGATAGATAGATAATAGATAATAAATAGATATATAATAGATAGTTAATAAATAGATACATAGAGATAGATAGATAATAGATAAATAAATAAGATACCGTAGATGGTATTTACATATCAGTCAGTCGGACAGAAATACTAATTGATAATTACTGCATTAAGCCCTTAAATTTGGTCAATTTTTTTAGAAGGGTTTTTTCCTCTCCACTTTTTAGCAGACTTTTTTTTCTCTGTTGTGGCTGTTCAACACTTTGTTTCATACAGGACATATTTTATTAGTATTATTTTAGCTCAGTTTTAAGGTACAAGTAAATTTCAGTGTAATTTGTATGTTTTTTTTACTGCAATACAAAAATAAAAAAGTGATTTATAGTTTGTTTGCTTTTTGTTTGTTTATTTGTTTATATTTTTCTTATTGTTTATGTTTCACAAAAAAAATACTGGTAAATGAATTCACCTGGTTGTTATGATTGTATGTATATCTATTATATGTAGTTTTTTTGTTTTATTATATGTATGTAATAAAATGTATTTTAAATCTATTTAACAAATATCTTATTTTTTTGCACTAAGGACTATTTGATTTTCAGAAGTATCTAGATGTTTTACATATGTACCGTATATTTATTTACATAATTTCAACCCTCTGGACTGGAATAATGTCCTTTTGATAGTATTAATTCCACATTAATAATAAAACTAACAAAGTAATAATGCTTGTATGTTCCCGCTAAAGTAATAATGCCCCCTATGATCCTAATAAAGTAGAAAAGTCTGTATGCTCCCACTAAAGTAACAATGTCCCTATTTCCCCACTAAAATAATAATGTCCCTATGTTCCCACTAAAGTAACAATGTCGCTATGTTCCCACTTTCCTAATAATGCCCCTATGTTCCCACTTTCGTATTAATGTCCCTATGTTCCCACTAAAGTAATAATGCCCCTCTGTTCCCACTTAAGTAATAATGCCCCCTATGTCCCCACTAAAGTAATAATGCCCCTCTGTTCCCACTAAAGTAATAATGCCCCTATGTTCCCACTAAAGTAATACCAGCTATGTCACCACTAAAGTAATAATGCCTATATGTTCCCACTATCGTAATAAAGCCCCCTATGTTCCCACTAAAGTAGTCATGTCCCTATGTCCCCGCTAAGTAATAACGCCCCTTTTTTCCCACTAAAGTAATAATGTTCCTATGTTCCCACTAAAGTAATAATGTGCTGATGTTTCCACAAAGTAATAACGCCCTCTATGTTCCCACTAAAGTAACAATGCCCCTATGTTCCCACATGTGGAGGGATTACAAGTTTTGTTAAAGTGAAAAACCCATTTAAAATTGTGGAACTATACAAAAATTACCTTATGGACCAACACACCATTAAGGGCTCTCCCAAAATAAATACCAAAATCCTATAAACATGGAGGGACATGAGCCATAAGTAAACAAGGAGCACCCCAGCTTCCTTCTGCCGTGGGTGCAACACAGGTCTATTTGTGCCCTTGTTCACTGGTATTTCCAGCTTTCGTTCTATGTTGTTCACGATTGAGCCTATCCTTTATACATCTATGGATAACAGTATTTTCAATGAGTGATTCACTTATGCAATTGTGTTTCGTATTCTGTTCCAGTGGCTATTCGCCTGTAGTCCATATGTCATATTTATTTCTCTCTTTAGCAGGCACCTGCTGTGGAGATATACATTTTTATATATTATACATTCTCCAACAGAGAACTCTATGTATCAAATTTCAAATGACTTATATACAAGTGCTTCTCAAAAAAATAGAATATCATCAAAAAGTTAATTTATTTCAGTTCTTCAATCCAAAAAGTCTTAATACGTCTCATATACAAAAAGTAACACTGCGAGAGCAATCGGAGAGGCACTTTTATCTGTTAAGCATGAACTCAGTGATGATGCAAGTTTGTTCCCTGCAGACTTTGTGCTGAACTTTTCAGCCCAGAATATTATATTTGCCCTAGAGAAACAATGCTGTCTTGTTGCTATGCTGTCATTGATTTTCTGCTTTCCACCTTCTATTAACCCCTTCATGACCCAGCCTATTTTGACCTAAATGACCTGGCCATTTTTTGCAATTCTGACCAGTGTCCTTTTATGAGGTAATAACTCAGGAACGCTTCAACGGATCCTAGCGATTCTAAGACTGTTTTTTCGTGACATATTGGGCTTCATGTTAGTGGTAAATTTAGGTCGATAATTTTTGCGTTTATTTGTGAAAAAAATGGAACTTTGGCCAAAATTTTGAAAATTTCGCAATTTTCAAATTTTGAATTTTTATTCTGTTAAACCAGAGAGTTATGGGACACAAAATAGTTAATAAATAACATTTCCCACATGTCTACTTTACATCAGCACAATTTTGGGAACAACATTTTTTTTTGTTAGGAAGTTATAAGGGTTAAAAGTTGACCAGCGATTTCTCATTTTTACAGCAAAATTTACAAAACCATTTTTTTTAGGGACCACCTCACATTTGAAGTCACTTTGAGGGGTCTATATGGCAGAAAATACCCAAAAGTGACACCATTATAAAAACTGCACCCCTCAAGCTACTCAAAACTACATTCAAGAAGATTATTAACCCTTCAGGTGCTTCACAGGAACTAAAGCAACGTGGAAGGAAAAAATGGACATTTTAATTTTTCCAACAAAATTTTTCTTTTAGCATCAATTTTTTCATTTTTGCATGGGCATCAGGATAAAATGGACCCTAAAATTTGTTGGGCAATTTCTCCTGAGTATACAGATACCTCATATGTGGTCATAAACCACTGTTTGGGCGCACGGCAGGGCTCAGAAGGGAAGGAGCGCCATTTGACTTTTTGAATGGAAAATATGCTGGAATATTTAGCGGTTGCCATGTCGCATTTGGAGAGTCCCTGTGTGCCTAAACATTGGAGCTCCCCCACAAGTGACCCCATTTTGGAAACTAGACGCCCTAAGGAACTTATCTAGATGCAGAGTGAGCACTTTGAACCCCCAGGTGCTTCACAAATTGATCCGTAAAAAAAAGAAAGTACTTTTTTTTTCACAAAAATTTTCTTTTAGCCTCAGTTTTTTCATTTTCACATGGGCAACAGGATAAAATGGATCCTAAAATTTGTTGGGCAATTTCTCCTGAGTACACCGATACCTCATATGTGGTCATAAACCACTGTTTGGGCGCACGGCAGGGCTCAGAAGGGAAGGAGCGCCATTTGACTTTTTGAATGGAAAATATGCTGGAATATTTAGCGGACACCATGTCGCATTTGGAGAGTCCCTGTGTGCCTAAACATTGGAGCTCCCCCACAAGTGACCCCATTTTGGAAACTAGACCCCCCAAGGAACTTATCTAGATGCAGAGTGAGCACTTTGAACCCCCAAGTGCTTCACAAATTGATCCGTAAAAAAAAGAAAGTACTTTTTTTTTCACAAAAATTTTCTTTTAGCCTCAGTTTTTTCATTTTCACATGGGCAACAGTATAAATTGGATCCTAAAATTTGTTGGGCAATTTCTCCTGAGTACACAGATACCTCATATGTGGTCATAAACCACTGTTTGGGCGCACGGCAGGGCTCAGAAGGGAAGGTGCGCCATTTGACTTTTTGAATGGAAAATTAGCTCCAGTCGTTAGCGGACACCATGTCATGTTTGGAGAGTCCCTGTATGCCTAAACTTTGGAGCTCCCCCACAAATGACCCCATTTTAGAAACTAGACCCCTAAGAAACTTATGCAGATGCACAGTGAGCACTTTGAACCCCCAGGTGCTTCACAAAACTTTATAACGCAGAGCCGTGAAAATAAAAAATCATTTTTTTTTCTCAAAAAATTATTATTTAGCCCCATATTTTTTATTTTCACAATGGTTACAGGAGAAATTGGACCCCAAAAGTTGTTGTCTAATTTGTCCTAAGTACGCTAGTACCTCACATGTGGGGGAGAACCACTGTTTGGGCACACGTCAGGGCTTGGAAGGGATGTAGTGACGCTTTGAAATGCCGACTTGATGGAATGGTCTGCGGGTGGGCCAAGCCCCCGATGTGCCTTAACAGTAGAAACCCCCCACAAGTGACCACATTTTATAAACTAGACCCCTCAAGGAACTTAACTAGATGTGTGGTGAGCACCTTGAACCCCCACGTGCTTCACAGAAGTTTGTAATGCAGAGCCGTGAAAATAAAAAATCATTTTTTTCCTCAAAAACTGATTTTTTTAACCCGCAATTTTTTATTTTCACAAGGGTAACAGGAGAAATTGGACCACAAAAGTTGTTGTACAGTTTGTCCTGAGTACACTGGTACCCCATATGTGGGGGGGAACCACTGTTTTGGCGCATGGGAGAGCACAGAAGGGAAGGAGCGCCATTTTGGAATGCAGACTTGATGGAATGTTCTGTGGGCGTCATGTTGCCTTTGCAGAGCCCCTGATGTGCCTAAACAATAGAAACCCCCACAAGTGACCCCATTTTGGAAACTAGACCCCCCAAGGAGCTTATCTAGATGTGTAGTGAGCACTTTGAACCCCCAAGGGCTACACAGAAGTTTATAACGCCGGGCCATGAAAATAAAAAAATCATATTTTTTCCACAAACATGATCTTTTAGTCCCCAATTTTTTTATTTTCCCAAGGGTAACAGGAGAAATTAGACCTCAAAAGTTGTTGTCCAATTTGTCCTGAGTACGCTGATATCCCATATGTGGGAGAAAACTACTGTATGGGCACACTTCGGGGCTCGGAAGGGAAGTAGTGACGTTTTGAATTGCCAACTTGATGGAATGGTCTGCGGGCGTCATGTTACGTTTGCAGAGTCCCTGATGTGCCTAAACAGTATAAACTCCCCACAAGTGACCCCATTTTGGAAACTAGACCCCGCAAGGAACTTATCTAGATGTGTGGTGAGCACTTTGAACCCCCAAGTTCTTCACAGAAGTTTATAACGCAGAGCCGTGAAAATAAAAAATCATTTTTTTTCCACAAAAATAACTTTTTTAGTCCCCAATTTTTTTTCCCAACAGTAACAGGAGAAATTAGACCCCCAAAGTTGTTGTGCAATTTTTCCCGAGTACGCTGATACCCCATATGTGGGGGTAAACCACTGTTTGGGCACACGTCGGGGCTTGGAATAAAGGGAGCACTGTTTGACTTTTGAACGCAAAATTTGCAGGAATCAATGGTGGCGCCATGTCGCGTATGGAGATCCCCTGATGTACCTAAATAGTGGAAACCCCTCAATTCTAACTCCAACCCTAACCCCAACACACCCCTAACCCCAACCCTAACCCCTACACACCCCTAACCCTAATACAAACCCTAACCATAACCCTAACCCCAACACACCCCTAACCCTAATCCCAACTCTAACCATAAACCTAACCACAAGCCTAACCCTAATCCCAACCCTAACCCCAAAACACCCCTAACGCTTATCCCAACCCTAACCCTAATCCCAACCTTAACCCTAATTCCAACCCTAACCCTAATTCCAACCCTAACCCTAGTTCTAACCCTTACCCTAGTTCTAACCCTTACCCTAGTTCTAACCCTAACCCTAGTTATAACCCTAAGGCTGGGTTCATATTGCGTTTTACCAGCCCGTTCAACACGTAGCGTTGACGGGCTGGTAACGGTATAGCATAACGCGATCGCGTTATGCTATACCCGCTAGTGCAGAGGAATCAGCGATGATTCATCTGTGCTAGCGATGATGGAGCCCAGACGCTGCAGCCTGCGTCCAAGGCTCCGTCACTGAATGACGACACGTCGCGAACGCATGCCGCTTCATGGCATGCGTTGCGATGCGCACACAAATGGGGTGAATGGCAGCGTTAACGGACTGCGTTACACCGCGTTATACCGCGGTGAAACGCAGTCCATCTAACGGACTGCCATAATGCAATATGAACCCAGCCTGACCCTAAGGCCCCGTGCACACGTTGCGGATTCACTTGCGGATTTTTCTAAAATCCGCAGGTAAAACGACCTGCCTTTTACCTGCGTATTTAGCGCGGATTTGCTGCGGTTTTTCTCTGCGGTTTTACGCCTATAATGGAATAGGTGTAAAATCGCTGCAGAATCCGCACAAAGAATTGACATGCTGCGGATTTAAAACCGCAGCAAATCCGCGCTGAAAAATCTGCAGCATGTGCACAGCGTTTTTTTTTACCATTTATTTGCATTGTACTGTACATGGTTTCTGGATCTGCTGTGGATCCGCAGCGCCAAATCCGCTGCTGATCCGCAGCAAAATCCGCTGCGGATTAGCAGCGAAATCCGCTGCGGATCAGCAGCGAAATCAGCTGCGGATCAGCAGCGAAATCAGCTGCGGATTAGCAGCGAAATCCGCTGTGGATCAGCAGCGAAATCAGCTGCGGATCAGCAGCGAAATCAGCTGCGGATCAGCAGCGAAATCCGCTGCTGATCCGCAGCTGATTTCGCTGCTGATCCGCAGCGAAATCAGCAGGTCAGAGCGAAATCATGAGGATCAGCAGCGAAATCAGCTGAGGATCAGCAGCGAAATCAGCTGCGGATCAGCAGCGAAATCAGCTGCGGATCAGCAGCGAAATCCGCTGCGGATCAGCAGCGAAATCAGCTGCGGATCAGCAGAGAAATCAGCTGCGGATCAGCAGAGAAATCAGCTGCGGATCCGCAGCAAAATCCGCAACGTGTGCACAGGGCCTAATAGGAAAAAAAAAAAATTCTTTATTATTTTTCCCTACCTATGACAGGGGGGGTTCACTTACTTTTTTTTATTTTGATCACTGTGACAGTTTATCACAGTGATCAAAATAAATTTTTTGACTATGCAGGGCGTACTGCGCATGCGCCGGCCGGCGGGCGCACTGCGCATGCGCCCGCCATTTTCCAAGATGGCGGCGCCCATGAAGAATCCCGGGCAGCCGCCGGGAAGGATCCAGGGACATCGGTGGACCGGGAGAGGTGAGTATGGGGGTCGGAAGTGAGGGGGGGGGATCGGAAGGTGGGGGCAGCGGAGGCCAGGACGAGGGGAGCTTTTAGTGACGGCGGTGACCGACCGCTGCCATCTTTCGGTGGCGGCGGCCGATCGCCGCCGTGAATCCGTGTGGGGGGGTCAGGGCTCGGTGTCCAGCCATGGCAGATGCTATTGCAGCATCGGCCATGGCTGGATTGTAATATTTCACCAATTATATTGGTGAAATATTACAGATTGCTCTGATTGGCTGTTTCACTTTTAACAGCCAATCAGAGCGATCGTGGCCACGGGGGGGTTAAGCCAACCCCCCTGTGGTGAAGCACAAAGGGTCCTGTGCCGGCGGGTCGGGTAACCTTTCAGTGACCCCGGTCACCCGACCCGCAGGGACGCGATCCTTTCATGACGCCACATAGGCGTCATGGGCGGATTGGCACTGATTTTCATGACGCCTACGTGGCGTCATGGGTCGGGAAGGGGTTAATGACTCATACTATATGAGTAATCAGTGAAGATCTTCACATATTACGAGTTATTTTCTTATTTCTATAGTGAAATGACTGTCCTGGGTAATGCATACGGTATATTTTCTCCACCTTGGGTAGTCCATTGTCCGCAGGGCACTGTGTTATGTTTCGGTAGCTGAGGAGAAATTGCAAAAATAGCTAAAGAAGCAATACACCAGAGATTGGATTGGATTGCAGGACCCGAAACTAAAAGCAACACTAGATGTAGCCGTGGAGTGTACCTACGGTGATCCTAGATGCCTCGTCACAGCCGGAGAGATAGCTACACCTAAAGGCAGAAAGATGAATGCTATCTGCCCCGTAGCAGAATCCCCAAAGAAATAGGAAGCCCCCAAACATGTAATGGTGGTTAGACCAGAAGAAAATAAGAACACAGACAGAAAATAGAATGAGCAAACGCTGGGGCCCAATCTGTCTAGGTAGAAAAGTATAGGAAAGAATTCTGACTGCAACCCAAAAAAACCCTGACAAAAATACCAACACTTCTGATTAACAAAAAACATGAGATCACACGATCTTTACCACCTAAATCAGATCTCTGGTGTAACACACAGCAATTCAGCAAATAAAAAGTGACATAGGAACAGAGCAAAAGTGCAAACACAAACTGAGCACAATTGCAGCGCCAGGCCCCAAAAGGGGACCAGGCTGAAGTCTACTGCAAGCAGCAAACCAGCAAGGAAAATCCAACCAGAGGAAAAAAAACAGCAAATCACTTATCTGAATGAGAGCAGGAATGCAAGCTGAGCTCCAAGCAAGACGTGGAAGAACAATTGATTACCGGCAAGGCTGAAGGGAGTTCAGGTCACTTATATCAGACCATTCAGAGCCAGCTGAAGGCCATTCAGCAATTGGTTCATTACCCTCAGCAACCACCGGAGGGAGCCCCAGCTCAGAAGTCGCCTCCAGAGTATTCACAACAGCACTGCATGTTTGAAGTAGTATAAAGTCTACTAACTTTTTTTTTATCAAGGCTTCAGGATGCTACTTTTTAATGCTCTACAGTCATGGCCAAAAGTTTTGAGAATGACACAAATATTAATTTTACAAAGTCTACTGCTTCACTTTTTCTAATGGCAATTTGCATATACTCCAGAATGTTATAAAGAGTGATCAGCTTAACAGCAATTACTTGCAAAGTCAATATTTGGCTAGAAAATGAACTTTATCCCCCAGAACACATTTCAACATCATTGCAGCCGTGCCTTAAAAGGACCAGCTAACCTCTTTTCAGTGATTGCTCCATTAACACAGGTGTGGGTGTTGATGAGGACATGGCTGGAGATCAATCTGTCATGATTAAATAAGAATGACACCACTGGACACTTTAAAAGGAGGCTGGTGCTTGGCATCATTGTTTCTCTTCTGTTAACCATGGTTATCTCTATAGAAACACGTGCAGTCATCATTGCAATGGACAAAAATGGCTTAACAGGGAAGAGTATCACAGCTAGAAAGATTGCACCTCAGTCAACAATCTATCGCATCATCAAGAACTTCAAGGAGAGAGGTTCCATTGTTGCCAAAAAGGCTTCAGGGCGCCCAAGAAAGACCAGCAAGTGCCAGGACCGTCTCTTAAAAGTGTTTCAGCTGCGGGATCGGGCTACCAGCAGTGCAGAGCTTGCTCAGGAATGGCAGCAGGCAGGTGTGAGTGCATCTGCATGCACTGTGAGGCGGAGACTCTTGGAGCAAGGCCTGGTCTCAAGGAGGGCAGCAACGAAGCCACTTCTCTCCAGAAAAAACATCATGGACAGACTGATATTCTGCAAAAGGTACAGGCAGTGGACTGCTGAGGACTGGGGTAAAGTTATTTTCTCTGATGAATCCCCTTTTCGATTGTTTGGGACATCAGGAAAACGCCTCATTCAGAGAAGACAAGGTGAGCGCTACCACCAGTCTTGTCTCATGCCAACTGTTAAGCATCCTGAAACCATTCATGTGTGGGGTTGCTTCTCAGCCAAGGGAATCGGCTCTCTCACAGTCTTGCCTAAAAACACAGCCATGAATAAAGAATGGTACCAGAATGTCCTCCAAAAGCAACTTCTCCCAACCCTCCAAGAGCAGTTTGGCGATCAACAATGCCTTTACCAGCATGATGGAGCACCTTGCCATAAAGCAAAGGTCATAACTAAATGGCTCAGGGAACAAAACATAGAGATTTTGAGTCCATGGCCTGGAAACTCCCCAGATCTTAATCCCATTGAGAACTTGTGGTCAATCATCAAGAGACGGGTGGACAAACAAAAACCTAAAAATTCTGACAAAATGAAAGCATTGATTGTGCAAGAATGGACTGCTATCAGTCAGGATTTGGTCCAGAAGTTGATTGAGAGCATGCCAGGGAGAATTGCAGAGGTCCTGAAGAAGAAGGGTCAACAATGCAAATATTGACTTGCTGCATTAACTCATTCTAACTGTCAATATAAGCTTTTGTTACTCATATGTTTGCAATTATTATAGTTCTGTCTGTGATAAAAACATCTGTCAAACACACACATAAAAACCAGAGGGCAGCAGATCATGTGAAAATATAATATTTGTGTCATTCTCAAAACTTTTGGCCATGACTGTACACTGCAGCTCTGCTCCATTAGGACACACCTATAATTAGTAAGCTCCTAAGCTCCTGTGTAGCCCTGGTACACAATACCAGGAGGATGAGTGGAGAGGTAACAGTTAAGGGCTCTTCATACATCATGTACACTTCTGACACACCCAGCAGGGGTGTGGAAGGGAGTGATTTCTAGTCAGTCAGTTTCCTGTCCTTGGACAGAGTAGACGTGTCCAGTTTGAGCCTGTCAGCAGTTCAGAAAGTGGAGGCTGGTACAGGTGGTCTAATTCACCTTAGCCTAGTCAGAGCTGTGCCCCACTGGAAGAAAGACTGAACTATCTATTAAGAGTCGAGCAAATCGAAGGGCAAAGTGGAAGGAAGATTATTGGAAAAGTGCTTTTGGCTTGGAAAAGTCCTGCACATTGCTACCGGTCACTGGGGACCGAAGGATCACTATTAGCTACAAGCATAGTGGTAAGAAAACCAGGGATTTACCGGACCCTAGGTCGCGGCAAACAGCCCCATATAGTCAGTACGTAACTGGAGTCAGGTGGAATAGGGACTTTGAGTCAAGCGCAGACAAAAGCAGGAACCTAGTTTCATCATTGGAAGACTTCACCACAAATCTGACTGGGCAGAACAGCTCTGGAATAGCTGAAATTAAAGAGGGAACTACGCTGCAAGCTGGTTGTACTCATCGTTATTGGACAGTAAAGGAGGCCCCTAACTTGCTTAGCTGTTGCCTCAAAGCTCATCCTCCATCAACCCCATCAGCCTCCTGGGACCTGCCTTACCATCTTGCAAGTAAAGGTATGGAAAGACGCTGACCGTGTGAGACTGAGTTATTGATTTGCATGCCCGCACAATTCCTACCTAACTACCGACCTGAGGGAAGAGTCCCACCTGTAGGGGACCCGACATCTAGCTGCCTCACCATCCCCTCAGAGATCTACAGCAGCGCTGGTACTAATTACCAGAAGACTACAGGTGGCGTCACGAACTGTATATAAATCTATTCCCTGTAAATATATCCCTAACATACGCCAGACCGCCAGGGCCACAGACCGAGCCACCGCTACCTGTGACAATCCCCATAGACTTCCATGGGCTCGGCTCTGAGTACCCCATTGCCCTGGTAACCCACACTTGTGGTGGCGGGTCGACACAAAACTTTGGCGTCACGAACAGGATACGAAACTTGCAGCATTGCGAGCCCTGTGTGCCTGTGGAGTGTTTTGGTGAAAAAGACTGTTGCTATTGTTTGGCGCCAAATACCGCCATATTTGCCGCCAGATTCGCGCCCTAAGGCGCTGGAGAAGAAGGTGGGCGTACCTGAAAGAGCGCGCAAAGTCTTGGACACGCCCCCGGCTCTGACTCATCGGCAGGTCCTGCAACAGGAAGTGAACGCTCTGACATCAGAGCGCCTGCGACGAAGGTCCTGTTCTCACTGCGGTGCCTGTGAAGTAGCAGCATCTGAAACCGGTAGGCTCCGTTTAACCAAGGGGGCGCTAAGATGTCACAACAACCGGCTGACAGTGCGGCCCCGGCCGGAGGCCCCAATCCCGCACCGTCTGGTATTGTAGCGCCAGATGGGGGCGCAGGCCCTGCACCCAGTCCGGTAGTCCCGATCATGCCACTAACGCTCCCATATATGCCTGGGGCGAAATGGCTTCCCCAATACAGCGGTGGGCCAGGCACATTAGCAGGCTTCAAGCGGAAGTTATGCAGCATCCTAGAAATGTACTCCATGCCTGAGAGACAAAAAGCTGCTGTGCTAATAGGGCAGCTAACTGGCGCTGCTGAGAGGGAAGTGGAGACTTGGGATACCGTTGATCAGGAGTCGGTACCTGCGATCTTCCTTAAGCTACATGCCATATTTGAAGACCGCACAGAAACGGATCTCCGGATGGCCTTCTATCACTGTTCACAACCAGCCAGGTGACAGCATCCGGGACTATGCTTGCCGACTACAGGGAGCCCTGAGAGCCCTCAAGCAAATTAACAATTTAAATGCTATCGACGAGAATAGAATGCTGAAAGAACAATTTATACAGGGATTGAGATCCCCAGAGGAACGCAGAACTGTAAATTGGTGGTCCTTAGATCATCCGGATGCTACCTTTGATGCCCTAAAGGACATGGCAATAAAAGGGCTGCGGCCCCTGGGCAAACCTGAGGTGGCCACCCAACATCATCGGGGTGAAGTCACTCTGGAACCGGCAGAAAACCCCTTTTCCCCGCTAGTGGCCGAAGCCAAGACGCCGGTGACACCTCCTAGTGAATTGGACTGTCTGCGCTCAGAGGTGCGCCAGCTGACTAAAAATCTGGCTGCTGTGATGAGTGCCCTGCAGCTGCGGAAAGAGGAGGAAGGGAAGATCTTGTTAGCTGACTGCCCAGAAGACGTCCCGTGGATGCACCGGAGAAGAAAGAAGACGTCGCCTCCCCGGAGGAGGACAACGCCACCCCCAGGAGCAACCTCTGATCAACACCCTCCTCGTAGAGAGATCATCTGTTACCGCTGCAACCGGAAAGGTCATCTGTCGACACAGTGTCCTTTAAACGGGCAGAACCTGGGTCCAAGGGCCAACACCCAGGAGAATACCCGTCAGGCCCCCTAGACTGGAACCGCAGGTATGTGGGCGGGCGACCCTACCTGTCTATTATTCTAGATGGTATTGCTGTTCCAGCATTGTTAGACACTGGGTCCCAGGTGACCCTAATACCTGATGCTCTATATACCAAGTACTGGTCAATGGACAGTCTTAAACCTCCGAGCCTTGACTTTACTGTGTATGCTTCTAATGGTCTTCCTGTAGAAGTACTCGGAACAAAATGTGTAGATGTAAAGGTGGGCAGAGAGGAGTTGAAAGACCAAGGGCTTCTGGTAGTAAAGACCGTAAATGAGGAGAACGGTTTAAATATCATTTTGGGTACTAACATTATCGGTAATTGTTTGGGAGAAGTTGTGTTCTTGCTCCAACAGCTCGCTGAGATTGCCCGACCAAGGCAGAAAGGAGTAATCCAAGAGAGATCCGGGCCCTGGTGTGTCAGCAGCAAGCGAAGCTTACCGACGGCGAAATTGGTAATGTACGGGTCACTGACTCGGATCCTATTGTGATACCCCCAATGAGTGAAATGATCATTTGGTGCAGGGCAGCCATAGGTCTGAGAGGACAGAATTACCAAGCTGTAGTAGAACCCCACCATTCAGAACATAGACCTACACTTATGACTGCTAGAGGAGTAGTAGAGGTGGTGAATGGAAGAGTACCGGTACGGCTTCTCAATTGGGGAGATGATGAAGTAAATTTACCCCGTTATGCAACCATTGCTAAACTACATGCTGTTGATAATAATTCTATTCTCCCGGCTGAGTCCTTAGACTCCTGTCAAATAGCGGAGGACAATGACCCAGCAACCCAGGTGGCGGAATGGTGTCAGCAACTCCATGTTGGGACGGACACCACTCCCGCTCACCAGAAGCAAGGGGTATTACGGGTGGTGCAAGAGTACGCCCAAGTGTTTAGCAAAAATCCACTTGATTTTGGGACAATTAAGGGAGTACAACATCATATCCCTACAGGCAGTCATCCTCCCATCAAAGAGCGGTATAGGCCCATACCTCCAGCTCATTATCAGAAGGCTAAAGAAATGTTGAATGATATGAAGAAAGCTGGGGTGATAAGGGATAGTTGTAGCCCCTGGGCAGCCCCTCTAGTTCTGGTTAAAAAGAAAGATGGTAGTATGAGAATGTGTGTGGATTACAGGCAGGTGAACCGCATAACACACAAGGATGCATACCCGTTACCACGTATAGAGGAATCATTAGCTGCTCTGAAAACGGCTAACTACTTTTCTACCCTCGATCTGACTAGTGGTTACTGGCAAGTGGCTGTGGCTGAGGAGGATCGTGAGAAAACGGCTTTCACCACCCCAATGGGGCTCTGTGAGTTCGACAGAATGCCGTTTGGGCTCAGCAGTGCCCCAGGAACATTTCAGAGAGTGATGGAAAATTGTCTGGGACATCTCAATTTTGAAACCGTGCTGCTATACCTAGACGACGTTATCGTGTATTCCAAGACATATGAGGACCATCTGAAACACCTGGCAGAAGTATTCGAGTCCCTGTCCAGGTACGGGATGAAATTAAAACCCTCAAAATGCCATCTACTCAAACAGAAGGTACAATACTTGGGGCACATCGTCAGTTCGGAAGGAGTAGCGCCAGACCCAGAGAAAGTCACTGCCATCCAGAAGTGGCCGGAGCCGAAAACCTTAAGGAAGTGCGACAGTTCCTGGGACTCACGGGTTACTACAGAAGGTTCGTGAAAGATTACACGAAGAAGGCAGCTCCTTTACAGGATCTCCTAGTAGGACAATCCCTGAAGAGCAGAAACCCTCCCTTTAATTGGGGTAAAGAACAGGCTGAAGCATTCCAAAAGATGAAAGAGATCCTTACAGGTGATGAGATCTTAACCTATCCTGATTACAGCCAACCGTTCCTATTGTACACCGACGCCAGTAATGAAGGGTTGGGAGCAGTTCTCAGTCAGAAGCAGAATGGCCAAGAAAAAGTCATCGCGTATGCCAGCAGAAAACTCAGGCCAACTGAAAGGAATCCGGAAAATTATAGCAGCTTCAAGCTGGAGTTTCTGGCGCTGGTCTGGGCCATTACTGAAAGATTTAAGCACTATCTGGCCTCCAATAAGTTCACGGCGTACACAGACAACAACCCGTTAACGCACCTGGAAACTGCCAAGCTGGGTGCCATGGAGCAGCGATGGATGGCTCGGTTGTCCAATTATCAGTTTACTATCAAGTACCGGGCAGGTCGAAAGAATGCTAATGCTGATGCGTTGTCCCGAATGCCGCATGACTCTGATACGGAAGAAGAATCGGACGACCTGGAAGAAATTGAGCTACCTGCGTTCCATCGAAATGGGGTAGTCCACGAGCATCGAGTCCACAGAAAGCAGTATGGTGCAACATTAAATCCTTTACCCCATCACAGCTGGAAAGAGACTCAGGACAGTGATCCAGTGGTCAGCCGCATCAAGGAGTTGTTAAAACAGGAAGGTTCCTCCTTGGAAAAGGATGCACCTATGTCAGCCAAGCTCCTGTGGAACGAGAAAAGCAGGTTGTTCCTATACCGTGAGAAGTTGTGCAGGAGATACGTCAACCCCAGAACCCATGAAATGGTCTGGCAAATAGTGGTCCCCAAGGCAGACGTCCCAATGGTGTTGGAAGCGTACCACGATCAAGCAGGACACTTTGGCTGGAGGAAGCTGGAGACCCTGTTGAGATGCCGGTTCTACTGGGTAGGGATGCGCAGCTCCATCGAGAGGTGGTGTCGGAACTGTGGACCCTGTGGTCTCAGAAGAAAGGACTACGGTAGTCAGAAGGCACCCCTGCAACCTATCCGGACGACTCGTCCTCTGGAGATTGTGGCCCTGGACCATGTTAAATTGTCGCCAAGTAGATCTGGATACTCATACGCCTTGACCATGGTGGACCATTACTCCAGATTTCTGGTGGTTGTTCCAGTTAAGGACCAGACCGCAGTGACGGCCGCAAAAACCTTTCAAGCAAGCTTCTGCAGACCGCATGGGTATCCCGAGCAAGTATTAACCGATCAGGGACCTGCTTTTGAAGCCGATTTATTCAAGGAATTCTGTCATATGTACGGGTGCAAGAAAATAAGAACAACACCATATCACCCTCAAACCAACGGTCTTTGTGAAAAGATGAACCATATTGTCCTTGACTTGTTGAGATCCATACCGTTGGAAGACAGGAATCGATGGCCGGATTTACTACCTGATTTGGTTGATTTGTACAACCATATACCTGTAAGCTCAACTAACTGCACTCCAGCCTATCTTATGAGAGCAAGGCCCGGAAAACTACCAATGGATTTGGAACTTGGAGTGGTAGAACCGGAGGCAGACGACGCTGTTGAGAACTGGGACGTCAATCGGCAAGAGCAATACAGAAGAGTACAAATCTGTGTAGAGGAAAGTCTTAATAAGGCACGGGAGAAACAGGAAGATGTTTACAACCGAAATGCTCCTGCCAAGCCTTTGATGCCTGGAGAGGTAGTATTAAAAAGGAAAAGGAAGATGCACAAATTGGATAACCAGTGGGAGCAAGAACCCTACGTCATACAAGATTCTAAATATGACAACAGAAAAGTTTGTGTCGTCAGTAAGGACGGAGGAAGAACAACAATCACTGTGTCCAGAGATCATTTGAAATTGTGTCCAGAACACTTAAAGCGTTGTGAAAAGAACCCTGTCCTCAATCAAGGAGAAAGAAAGGAAGAGGTCCTACACACAGATCTGGGAGATTTTCCCGCGGATTGGCCCCGACTGGGAGATGCTGTGATAATTCCAGTGTTGCAGTTTTATCAGCCACAAGAGGAAATTCTACCTCCAGTTGTGCCCGTGGTGCCAGTTGAGCCCGCTCAGGAGTTACCCATCCCAGCAACACCTCAACCTGTGGAATCTCAAGAAGGATCATCTGAAGCAGCGCCCCATACTATGGGATCCCCTGGTGAAGCTGACTCACACCGCCCAGCCATCAGTACGCTTGCCAGATCCATAGAAAGATTAAGGCAGTTCTATAGTTTGCCGTTACGCAGTGCAGACAGATCGCAACTTGATATACCTGAAGCTACACCACGTAGATCAGAGCGAACCACCAAAGGGAAGTTACCCATTAGATATCAGCAGTGATTATAACGAATTCATGTGAATATTGTGAAAAGTCTATATATATATATGTGTTTTTCCCTATTATGTCTTCGTTTAACAATGGACTCAGAGGCTGAGGACTGAGCCAGCCCAAAAACTGTATCCTGTAAATAGTTGCACTAAAGTGCCTTTTTAATGGTTTCACATGAAACCTTGACTTACCTCTGAACCAAAAACCCGTGTGGTGTGGCACTGAGTGAGGTCTGCATTTGGATGTCCTGCAGCCCACCCAGGACCTACGTTGAAGGTTTGGTGCGGGTCCTTCACAAGAATACTGTATATTTGTTGAATGCTATTTAATATTTGTATTTTTTTTCTATAATGTTTGCAACGTTCAAGATATCCTCACCTCCCGGATGGGACGAATTAATGTTATTGTTAATGTTTTCATGCATAAACAAAAATGTCTCTTTATATTTTACAGCCCGGGAGTGCTGTCGTTTACCATGGGGGAATGTGTAGCCCTGGTACACAATACCAGGAGGATGAGTGGAGAGGTAACAGTTAAGGGCTCTTCATACATCATGTACACTTCTGACACACCCAGCAGGGGTGTGGAAGGGAGTGATTTCTAGTCAGTCAGTTTCCTGTCCTTGGACAGAGTAGACGTGTCCAGTTTGAGCCTGTCAGCAGTTCAGAAAGTGGAGGCTGGTACAGGTGGTCTAATTCACCTTAGCCTAGTCAGAGCTGTGCCCCACTGGAAGAAAGACTGAACTATCTATTAAGAGTCGAGAAATCGAAGGGCAAAGTGGAAGGAAGATTATTGGAAAAGTGCTTTTGGCTTGGAAAAGTCCTGCACATTGCTACCGGTCACTGGGGACCGAAGGATCACTATTAGCTACAAGCATAGTGGTAAGAAAACCAGGGATTTACCGGACCCTAGGTCGCGGCAAACAGCCCCATATAGTCAGTACGTAACTGGAGTCAGGTGGAATAGGGACTTTGAGTCAAGCGCAGACAAAAGCAGGAACCTAGTTTCATCAATTGGAAGACTTCACCACAAATCTGACTGGGCAGAACAGCTCTGGAATAGCTGAAATTAAAGAGGGAACTACGCTGCAAGCTGGTTGTACTCATCGTTATTGGACAGTAAAGGAGGCCCCTAACTTGCTTAGCTGTTGCCTCAAAGCTCATCCTCCATCAACCCCATCAGCCTCCCTGGGACCTGCCTTACCATCTTGCAAGTAAAGGTATGGAAAGACGCTGACCGTGTGAGACTGAGTTATTGATTTGCATGCCCGCACAATTCCTACCTAACTACCGACCTGAGGGAAGAGTCCCACCTGTAGGGGACCCGACATCTAGCTGCCTCACCATCCCCTCAGAGATCTACAGCAGCGCTGGTACTAATTACCAGAAGACTACAGGTGGCGTCACGAACTGTATATAAATCTATTCCCTGTAAATATATCCCTAACATACGCCAGACCGCCAGGGCCACAGACCGAGCCACCGCTACCTGTGACAATCCCCATAGACTTCCATGGGCTCGGCTCTGAGTACCCCATTGCCCTGGTAACCCACACTTGTGGTGGCGGGTCGACACACCTAAGCTCCATCTAGTGGTGGCAGCAGGAAGTAAAGAAGTTACTTTTATCATTTTATTCTATAACTATCTAATGAAATGATGATAAAAGCCAGAGACTTGTAGGTTTCACTCTGAAGGTGTAATGCTCCTTGAGCTGGCTTGTTACAATATCTATATTATGAGCATAACCGAAAAGGAACACACCACGACCATAAGTCCAAAAAAATTACACTGTATATGTTATTAGTATAATTACAAAAATGGAGTTAAAAACAATGCATACATATAATGTGTATATATATGCTACAGAAAAGAGCAATATTATCCAGGTATAATAGCATACAGAATATTCAATGGTGCTAAAAAACCGTCAAAACCATTAGTAATGTGCAAAATCAGCAAAATTGTATATATATATATATATATTAATATATATATTATATATTATATATAAAAATGCATAGGTGCAAGTGCATAAAAGACACCAATAGGTGTCAGTGTGAATGTGTCACTGAAAAACACTTATTAATGTGAACCAAAAGAGTCAGTGTAAGAATATCGTATGCATAAAGACCAGGAGTTACAAAGTACAAGGATTAATATAGTAAAATAATCGCCAAGTGCTCAGAAAAACTTACGGTATACATAGCTACTGGTCACCCGGATAGACGCCCACCCCAACACGCGTTTCGAAAGGTTACCGTTATTTTACTATATTAATCCTTGCACTTTGTAACTCCTGGTCTTTATGCATACGATATTCTTACACTGACACATTAATCCTTGCACTTTGTAACTCCTGGTCTTTATGCATACGATATTCTTACACTGACACTTTTGGTTCACATTAATAAGTGTTTTTCAGTGACACATTCACACTGACAACTATTGGTGTCTTTTATGCACTTGCACCTATGCACTTTTTTTTTATATATATATACAGTACAGACCAAAAGTTTGGACACACCTTATTCAATGACTTTTCTGTATTTTCATGACTATGAAAATTGTAGAATCACACTGAAGGCATCAAAACTATGAATTAACACATGTGGAATTATACATTACACTTTACAAAAAAGTGTGAAACAACTGAAAATATGTCTTATATTCTAGGTTCTTCAAAGTAGCCACCTTTTGCTTTGATTGCTGCTTTGCACGCAGAAAAGGTGAACGGATGGACTCTACATGCCTGGTTCCAAAAGTGAAGCATGGAGGAGGTGGTGTGATGATATGGGGGTGCTTTGCTGGTGACACTGTTGGGGATTTATTCAAAATTGAAGGCATACGGAACCAGCATGGCTACCACAGCATCTTGCATCTTGACCAAGAAGGAGAGTGATGGGGTGCTACGCCAGATGACCTGACCTCCACAGTCACCATACCTGAACCCAATCGAGATGGTTTGGGGTGAGCTGGACCGCTCACCGCTTCAATTTTGAATAAATCCCCAATAGTGTCACCAGCAAAGCACCCCCACACCATTATACTACCTCCTCCATGCTTCACGGTGGGAACCAGGCATGTAGAGTCCATCCGTTCACCTTTTCTGCGTGCAAAGCAGTAATCAAAGCAAAAGGTGGCTAATTTGAAGAATCTAGAATATAAGACATATTTTCAGTTGTTTCACACTTTTTTGTAAAGTGTAATGTATAATTCCACATGTGTTAATTCATAGTTTTGATGCCTTCAGTGTGATTCTACAATTTTCATAGTCATGAAAATACAGAAGAATCTTTGAATGAGAAGGTGTGTCCAAACTTTTGGTCTGTACTGTGTATATATATATATATATATATATATATATATATATATATATACAATTTTGCTGATTTTGCACATTACTAATGGTTTTGACGGTTTTTTAGCACCATTGAATATTCTGTATTCTATTATACCTGGATAATATTGCCCTTTTCTGTAGCATATATATACATTTTATCTATGCATTGTTTTTAACTCCATTTTTGTAATTATACTAATAAAATATACAGTGTAATTTTTTTGGTCTCATGGTGGTGGTGTGTTCCTTTTCGGTTGTGCTCGTTGTTTTTCGACTGTCCATTTCTTACCGATCCATATAACCAGCATATGGTATTTAGTACCTTTGATATATATATATCTTTATAATTACTGTGGTTGCTGGCTATTTGTCTCCTTTGTGTGTGGCTGAATATCTATATTATATAGAATTCGAATGATCATAAAAGAACTGGAACGGTTTAGTAATTTTATCTTTTACTCTATTTTCTCAGCAGATATTCTGCAGACATGGCCATAATTGCTGATGATTATCCTTCCAAGAAAAAAGAGTAAGTCGTCAGAAAGGTGATAGGAAAGTGATCATCACTCTAAGACCTGGATATACACTATAAGGAGAACAGTATGGATACATGTATTTAGCAATGAATGTAGCTTTCTTCTTCAGCCCCATTGCCCCCAATGTATAACATAAAACATTCAGCCCCTGGCCGCCAGTGTATAACTTCCGGCCCCTCTCCACAGGTGTATAACTTTCGGGCCCTCACCCAAGGTGTATAACTTCCGGCTCCTCACCCCCAGTGTATAAAGTCCGGTCCCTCACACCGATGTATAACTTCCGGCCCTCACCCCCGGTGTATAATTTCCGGCCCCTCAGCCCCGATGTATAACTTCTGGCCCATTGTGTTTGGTGTATAACCTCCGCCCCCCCGCCATGCTGTTTACCATGTGACTGAGCGGCCGGTGGTGCTGAGCTCACCAATACAAACACAGTCTTGTAATAGAAGCTGCCGGGGTAATAATGTCTGTTCATGACTTTTCTTCCCTCCTGTATCTTCCGCCATCACCTGTGAGTGATATTAATCAAAGGAACCGCAGCAACTCAACCACGAAGTGGAGACCCCGTAATGATACAGAGCAGGGGGCCAAGGGCTAAGGAGCAGAAAAGTCCCCACTGCTCTGCTGACCCCATAACTGCAGAGTCTAGACCTCCTCTGGTATTGGCACAAACACTGTGCCCCCACCGGGAGCTTCATGGCTGAGCAGCTGCATGCAGCCGTACATCACAAAACACAATGCCGAGGGTCGGATAGAGTGGTGTAAAGCTGCCACCACTGGAGTCTGGAGGAAACGTGTTCTGTGCAGGGACGGATTGTAACTTCTCTATCTGCATGTGATTGAGGGAGTCTGGGTTTGGTGATTCCAGGAGGACGTTACCCCCTGACTGCATTACGCCCCCTGTACAGATGGTGGAGTAGGATAATGCTGTTTTCAGGGGGCTGCCTCGGACCCTCAGCTCCAGTGATGGGAAATCTTGAAATCTTAATCTTCAGTTCAAGACATTGTGGACAATTGTAATTTCAGCTTTGTGGGAACAGTTTTGAGAAGACCCTTATCTGTCTCCCTTGATTGTGCCCAGTGCACAAGGTCCGTACAGACATGGAGGGGATATAAGCAGATGCACAGAGCCCCGACTTCAGCCCCATCCAACACCTATAATGGAGATTGTGTGCCTGGCCCTCCCAACATCAGGGTCTGACACCACAAATGATCTTCTGGATGAAGGGGCAAAAATTCTCACAAATGCCTCCAAAATCTTGTAGAATTGGTTGGGCATGTAGCTAACATTTGGTGGAAGACGTGTCTTGTCTTACATTTGAGTGTGCTTTTGTATATGATACATGTGGTTATTATTGTATAAGGAGCGATGGTTTTCACTATATACTTTATGTGTTATCACTTGTTTTTCCTCCACAGAAGTCCAGCAGACATCACTGTGACTGTCAATGAGCCACCTGCCAATGAGGGGTAAGGGAATATCTCCAATATGTAATATCTTCTGTGTGTCAAAATCAGAAACCACCCAAATATATGAAAAACATTTCTAATTTTCTAGTGCCTTCTTTGAGTATTTATTAAAGTTGGTAGTCGGGATGAAGGAGCCCCCTTTTCAGGACTCTCGTCTATTAAAACAGCAGAGAAGTTTCTCTTATTTTTCTGAGGACCTGGCATGTCATTACTGTAAATGAGCACAGTGTAATACTTTATTTAACCTTCCTCTTGTGTTAGGGTCGTGACCGACCCTTTTTAGGTTTTAAATGCATACAAATTCTACATACATTTGTTTATTGCATCAAGACTTTTTGACTTTTTCAGGAATTTATTTTTAAACAAAATACAATAAATAAAACTATTTTACTAAATTGCAAAAATGCTCTTATTAAAATTATAACATTTGTGTTGTTGGGGTCAATTTCGACCCAGGTCTAATATAAGAGTAAAAAAACAATAGTAAGTCCCAAAACTGAACTCATAAACACAATATAAACCAACAGCCCACAGTCAGCTCTACCTCCAACAACTTGAGTTAGGGACATGTCCAGGCATGTATGGCCAAATCAGCTTAGAGTTGGTACTTTGCAGAGTATACATCTCCAGTTTACACATGCAACAATGAGGAGAAGATTTGATGTAAGCCAAATTCTGGATTATATCTTAGATGATAATGAATCAGAGGACACACAGCAGCAAACTGATACAGATGAACAGGTTTCTGAGGAGGAAGATGATGTGGAGTATCAACCGGAAGACACAGACAGTTCTGATCAGTCTGATGAGGAGGTTACTGGTGCTGAAGCTGCTCCCGCTGAAAGATTCAAATCCAAAAGTGGCAAGATCAGTTGGAGCTCAGTACCTCCAGATGTGCATGGCAGGGCAGATGCTGCAAATATCATAAAAATGACCCCTGGGATCACAAGGTTTTCTGTGACAAGAGTAAGTGACATCAAGTCATGTTTTGATCTGTTTATGCCATTGTCAATAAAAAAAAAGTCATTATTGCTATGACAAACCTTGAAGGAAAAAAAGTCCACGGCAACATGTGGATTGACCTTCATGATGATGTCCTGGATGCCTACATTGGTGTTCTTCTCCTTGCTGGAGTGTACAAATCCTGCAATGAGGCCACTGATAGTCTTTGGGATGCATCGACAGGCAGGAATATTTTCCGGGCAACAATGTCACTTCAAAATTTTCAAATGATATCAAGAGTCCTCAGATTTGACAACAGAGACACCAGAATAAAATCTGACAAACTTGCTCCCATCAGGGATGTTTGTGAGAAATGGGTGCAGCTCCTTCCACTGATGTTCAACCCAGGGCCAGAGGTGACAGAAGACGAACGTTTTCTCCCTTTCCGCGGAAAATGACCCTTCCGGCAATACATGCCAAGTAAGCCAGGCAAATACGGCATAAAAATTTGGGCAGCCTGTGATGCAAAAACTAGCTATGCATGGAATCTACAGATTTACACAGGCAAGTCTGCAAGCGGCATCCCTGAAAAAAAACAAGGAAAATGTGTAGTTCTCGATATGACTACTGGACTGCAGGGTCACAACATTACTTGTGACAATTTTTTTACCAGCTATGACCTTGGACAAGAACTTCTCAGGAGGAAAATCACCATGGTGGGCACAGTGAAAAAAAAACAAACCTAAGCTGCCCGCTGAATTGTTGCAGATGAAGGACAGGGCTCCACTTTTCTCAAAGTTTGTTTTTACAGACACCACCACTGCTGTTTCATACTGCCCCAAAAAACGACGGAATGTGGTACTGATGTCCACACTTCACAAAGATGCAGCTGTGTCATCAGGAAGTGACAAAAAGCCCAGAATCATCCTGGACTATAACAAAAACAAAGGAGGAGTGTACAACCTGGACAAGCTGACTGCCACCTACACTTGCCAGCGAATGACTAGGAGATGGCCAATGGTTGTATTTTGCAACATCCTTGATGCGTCAGCAGATGCAATTCATTTGTGTTGTGGACCCACATTCACCAAGGATGGAATTGAAAGAAAAAACACAAGCGGAGGATGTTTCTTGAGGAACTAGGAAGATCCCTTGTCAAGGCGCACATTGACCAAAGGGAACGAGTGCCCCGAGACCCAGCCGCTGCAGCCTTGGTCCGACAACTCCAGAGCTCAACAAGTGCTTCGTCCACACCCACAGCAACACAAAGAGCATCATCACCAGCATCCTCCTCAACCAGGCCTGTCTCAACATCAACCACAACAGCCACAACCCCAGTGAGACGACCTGATTCTAAAAGTAAGAGGTGTCAGGTCTGTCCTAGCAATAAAGACAGAAAGACAAACACATCATGCTTCGGCTGCAAAAAATACCTCTGCAAAGAACACACAAAAAGTGTCACTTTTTGCCACACATGCATCTAAATACTAATGCATCTAAAAAATAGTACTTGATTTCTGTTGATTTGCTTGATTGATTGCTGTTTGTTTGACCTAGAAAAGCTACTTTTTATTATTATTGCTATTAATGTTAATATAATTTTCATCTTTTATTTGTATTAAAGTTCTATAAAAAAAAAATCAGTTTTTTGCCTTTTTCATAAAGTAGTTAGATATGGGTCAAAATTGACCCGTAACACCATAGATGTTACTAGAGTTAATAATAGAAAATATATATATGTATACTCTTTTTACATTTAAGAAATGTGTTCTAAAACCCTTCAGTAATAGTCAGGTAATATAACAAACTTTTTTAAGTTTATATTATTCTCTTGAGGTTCATTTGACAATATTTTTATATTGAAAATGAAGGGTATGCTCTCAAATGAAAGGCCCAGGGGGCCACAACAAAAATATTAAAATCAATTCTTCCCATGGATGAGAAACCCTAACAAGGTAACTAAGAGGTAAGATAGTGTGTAAAGGGCTGACCTATTGGTGGCGTTGGCAGTGGCGGAGCGGGTTTTATAAGTGTATTGCCTGGCTGCGGCCGGAGTAATTATAATTCCCTCACTGCAGCGTGCCCAATAGCCAGTACACGTCCAAGCGGCCCGTCCGGCAAATAATTATCCTAGGTGCAGTTACCTGACTGACCTGAGGGTAAGGGGGGCACCGGAGAGCTGCAAGTTCCTAAGTGGAACTGGGTAGTGGGATAAATATAAATCCCTGCAGATTATTCCTGACACATTGGGTCGGATGGAAGCAGCCGTCGTCGTGTGTCTTATCGTCACATTGGTGGCAGCGGTGGGATCATAAGCCGTGATACCCCGGGCTACCGTGTGGCGGTCTGTGTGCCGTTATTCATCAGAGCAAGCGACACTACTCTGTCCTCCTTCTCCTGGACCTGTCTTCTGCCTTCGACACTGTGGACCATTCCCTCCTTCTACAGATTCTCTCATCTCTTGGCATCACAGGCTTGGCCCTGTCCTGGATCTCATCATATCTAACAAACCGAACATTCAGTGTCTCCCTCTCCCACACCACCTCCTCACCTCGCCCCCTATCTGTCTGTGTTCCCCAAGGCTCAGTTCTAGGACCCCTACTCTTCTCCATCTACATCCTCGGCCTGGGACAGCTCATAGAATCCTATGGTTTGCAGTATCATCTCTACGCTGACGACACGCAGATCTACCTATCTGGACCTGACCTCACCTCCTTACTGACCAAATTCCCGCTTTGGCAGCCCTTTTTCGGAAGGGTCTGTCAGAGAATGTAAAAGATGTTATGGTGGGATTCCCTGCTCCCTCTGGTCTCAATGATTCTATGTCATTAGCGATTCAAATTGACAGACGTTTGCGTGAGCGTAGAGGTATGCGCGTGGAATAGTGTTGCCTTGTGAACCAGCTTCTGAGTCCATGCAGTGTGATAGAGTGGCTTCTGGGGCACAGCGTCATGAGTTTCGAAAACGCAATGGGTTATGTTTCTACTGTGGTGACGCCTCTCATGCTATTTCAGTCTGCCCTATGCGGGGAAGACATTTTGCACGCTCAGTTGTCTTGGGTAGTGTTCAGACTAAATTTCTGTTGACTGTTACCCTGATTTGCTCCCTGTCCACATTTTCTGCTCAGGCTTTTGTTGATTCGGGAGCAGCTATTAACCTGATGGATTTTGATTTTGCTAAACATTGTGGGTTTCCCTTGATACCCCTACGGAAGTCTATTCCCCTACTGGGGATTGATTCTACCCCTTTGGCTGAGAATAAACCCCAGTTCTCTACTCAGGTGATAATGAGGGTTGAACCTGATCATCAGGAGAGTTGCAAATTTTTGGTGCTGTATAATCTGCATGACATTATTGTACTGGGTTTCCCTTGGTTACAGTCTCATAATCCTGTTTTGGATTGGAAATCTGTGTCTGTGACCAGTTGGGGCTGCCAATGTGTTAATGCCAACACTCCTGTTTTTTCTGCCTCTCCCCAGGCTCAGGATGTTCCTGACTTTTTGACTGATTTTTCTGATGTGTTTAGCGAAAGTAAATCTGCATCCTTGCCCCCCCATAGGAGCTATGACTGCGCTATTGAATTAGTGTCTGGTAGTAAATTCCCTAAAGGTCGCCTTTTTAACTTGTCTGTACCTGAACATGACGCTATGCGGTCTTATATCAAGGAGTCATTGGAGAAGTGTCATATCAGACCATCCTCTTCACCCTTGGGTGTCGGTTTTTTCTTTGTGGCCAAAAAGGATGGTTCATTAAGGCCGTGTATTGATTATCGTCTCTTGAACAATATCACTGTGAAATATCAATATCCGTTACCCTTGATTTCTGACCTGTTTTCCAGTCTGAAAAGTGCTACTTGGTTTACCAGGCTTGACCTCAGGGGGCGTATAACCTTATTCGCATTAAGCACGGGGATGAATGGAAGACAGCGTTTAATACCCCAGAGGGGCATTTTGAGTACCTAGTGATGCCCTTTGGGCTCACTAATGCTCCTTCCGTCTTCCAGTCCTTCATGAATGACATTTTCAGGGATTTTGTGGATAAATTTCTGATTGTTTATTTGGATGATATCTTGATTTTTTCCAATGACTGGGACTCTCATGTGAAACATGTTCGGACTGTGTTCCAGATTTTGAGAGAGAATGCTCTGTATGTGAAGGGATCAAAGTGTCTTTTTGGCGTGCAGAGGATCTCATTTCTGGATTCATTTTATCTCCGTCTGTTATTGAAATGGACCCGGTCAAGGTTCAGGCCATCTGTGGATTGGGTCCAACCTACTTCATTAAAGGCTCTTCAGAGATTTTTGGGTTTTGCCAATTTTTATCGTAAATTTATTGGTAATTTCTCTGTTATTGTTAAACCATTGACTGATTTGACCAAAAAGGGTTCTGATGTGGTGAATTGGCCTCCTGAGGCAGTCTCTGCATTTCAGGAACTTAAGCAGAGATTCACTTCTGCTCCTGTTCTACGGCAGCCTGATGTTTCTCTGCCATTTCAGGTGGAGGTTGATGCCTCTGAAATTGGGGCAGGTGCCGTTTAGTCCCAAAGAGATCCAGAGACCTCTAAAAGTAACCCTTGTGCCTTTTTCTCTCGAAAATTTTCTCCAACTGAACGTAATTATGACGTGGGTAATCGGGAGTTATTGGCCATGAAGTGGGCTTTTGAAGAGTGGAGACATTGGCTGGAGGGAGCCAAACATCAGGTGGTGGTCCTCACGGACCATAAGAATCTGGTTTATCTGGAATCAGCCAAGCGACTTAATCCTAGACAGGCCAGGTGAGCCTTGTTTTTCACACGTTTTAATTTTGTGGTTTCCTTTCTTCCTGGCACTAAGAATGTTAAGGCGGATGCCCTCTCGAGGAGTCTCCTTGCGGACTCTCCTGAGTTATCTGATCCTGCTGTTATTTTGAAAGAGGGTGTAGTTCTTTCCACCATCTCGCCCAATTTGAGACTGGCTCTGGAAGGGTGTCAGGAGGATAAACCTGAGCGCTGCCCTATTGGGAAATTGTTTGTCCCAGACCGGTGGAAAAAGAGTGTGATGTCTGAGATTCATTGTTCCGCGTTGGCAGGTCATCCCGGAATTTTTGGTACCAGAGACTTGGTTAGTCGGTCCTTTTGGTGGCCTACTTTGTCTCGTGACGTCAGGGAATTTGTGCAGTCCTGCGGGACTTGCTCTCGCTCCAAGCCTTGCTCTCGCTCTAGTGGTTTGTTGATGCCATTGCCTGTGCCCAAGAGACCATGGACCCATATCTCTATGGATTTCATTTCCGACCTCCCTGCTTCTCAGAGAATGACCGTTATCTGGGTGATTTGTGATAGGTTTTCCAAAATGATACATCTTGTGCCATTACCTAAGTTGCCTTCCTCCTCCGAATTGGTGCCTTTGTTCCTTCAGCATGTGGTTCGGTTACACGGCATTCCTGAGAACATTGTGTCTGACAGAGGAGTCCAGTTTGTTTCCAGATTTTGGAGGACTTTTTGTTCTAAACTTGGTGTTCAATTGTCTTTCTCCTCGGCATTTCATCCTCAGACCAATGGACAAACTGAGAGAACAAACCAGACATTGGAGATTTATCTGAGATGCTTTGTGTCTGCTGATCAAGATGACTGGGTCTCTTTTTTACCTTTGGCTGAGTTTGCTCTTAATAATAGGGTTAGCTCTGCCACTTTGATGTCTCCATTTTTCTGCAATTTTGGGTTTCACCCTCGATTTTCTTCAGGACAGACGGAGGCTTCTGTCTGTCCAGGTGTTGACTCTGTTGTGGAGCGTATGCAGCAGATTTGGGACCAGGAAGTGGAGAGGTTGTCCCTCTCTCAGGAGAGGGCCCAGCGGTTTGCCAACCGGCATAGGACTGATGGTCCTCGGTTTGAAGTGGGGGACTTGGTCTGGTTGTCCTCAAGAAATATCCCTATGAGAGTTGCATCTCCTAAGTTTAAGCCTAGGTTCATTGGACCTTATAGTATCTTGGAGATTCTTAATCCTGTTTCCTTTCGTTTACTTCTTCCAGGGACATTTAAGATCCATAACGTGTTCCACAAGTCCTTATTGAAGAGTTTTGTCAAGCCAGTGGTTCCTATGGCTGCGCCTCCTGACCCTGTTTTGGTTGAGGGCAATCTGGAGTATGTGGTTGAGAAAATATTGGATTCTCGTTTTTCTAGACGGAAACTCCGGTATTTGGTTAAGTGGAGAGGTTATGGTCAGGAGGACAATTCTTGGGTGTTTGCTTCGGACATCCATGCTAGGAGACTGATCCGTGCGTATCACAGAGCTCATCCTGACCGACCTGGTTGCCCAAATGAGGGTTCGGTGACCCCTCCTCAAGGGGGGGTACTGTTGTGAATGTGTTAAGAAATTAATTCTGAGCAGAAGCTCCCTCTGGTGGTTACAAACAGTACTGAACCATTCAATGAGGATTGGCAATCAGGAGTTACAGACTGGTCTTATAGAAGGGAGGTTCCCTCCCATCATGGTTGCCGGTGATCAATTGTTCTTGTCTCAACTGTGGTTCCTGGTTCACTTGGAAGCTTGCTGAGTCTTTCCTGCATCTTCTGCTATCAGATAAGATATTTTCTGCTTTTATTTTTGTGCTTGCTTTTTGCATTGTTCCCTGCACTTCTGTGGAGGTCAGCCAGGTCCCCTCGGGGGCTTGTGCTCCTCTCAGTTTATCTGAGCCACTGTTATTTGTTCATTTGCCTTTTCCAGTTTTTTCAGTGGCTGCGGCTTAGTTTTGTGACACCAGAGAACTAATTTAGGTGGTAGAGGTCGTGTGATCTCAGGTGTTTTTGCAATTAGTAGAGTTGGTATTTTTTAGGGTTTTTGGATTGCAGTAAGTGTCCTTCCTATCCTTTTCTGTCCAGGTAGATTGGGCCCCAACGTTTGCTCATACTATTTTCTGTCTGTGTCTGTATTTCCTCTTGTCTAACCGCCATTACATGTTTGGGGGCTTCCTATGTTCTTTGGGGTTCTGCTCCGGGGCAGATAGCTTTCCTATATCTATCTTTAGGTGTAGTTAGTTTCTCAGGCTGTGACGAGGCGTCTAGGACCAACGTAGGAACGCTCCACGGCTGCCTTTAGTTGTGGTGGTTAGTCAGGGTACTGCAATCCAGTAGATTCCAACCTCTCTGGTGTCTTGCCGTTTTTGCCTGATCTCCTCAGCTACCAAATCATAACAGTTAACCTGCGAGTGTGCTGCAGGGAAATTGAGCACATGCAGCTAAATTTCCAGATTTCAGTTTATCACGGTGGTGAAATCAGTTGATCATCTTGCACAAAAAAATAAACCTGATTGTCTAAGGAAGAAAACCCCTTTAGGCTCCATTATAAGATAAGTTGTAGACTGGACCTAGATGAGGTTGTAGATATCAAATAGCTTGACTTTTCTCAGACATTTGAATCTGTTCGAGATAGATGCATGACATGGGAAGCTGGGACCGGGGAGTAAAGTGTATGCCGGAGAGAAAACAACGAAGTCATCAATGGGACATACGCAGATTGGGGTATTGACACAAGTCAGGAACACAAGGGTCAGAATTAGGTTCTTGGCTCCATCTTTCATAATGTTGCTGTCCCATAACCGATAAGGTCACGGCTTCCTAAAATGTCATGCAGATAATGAGGATTCTGTGTTGTGTTGCCATTTTTTGAAGGTTTTGCACAGACAAAATCATAAACGTCTGTCAGCAACCCTGCACCATTGAACAGGATCCTGACAAGGAGGCTTTACCACCCCCAGAAATAACCTCAGAGCCAGAGACCTCTGGTCCACTGCTGGTCAAAACAAAGGTGAAGAAGAAGAAGAGGCAGAGGAAAAGGAAAAGCAAAAAGATAAAGGCAGTGGTTCTCGTCAAGGGTCCACGTACAAAACCAGGTAAGTTCTTCAGGCAAAATACAACTAAAAAATTGGAGACAGATGAGACCTGAGTGAAGCAGAAAACATTTGACCCAATGTTGTTTATTGGTAGAAAGAACATTGTGGGGCCCCTAGCCGTTCATTATATACCACAAATGGTGTCATCCACAGATGCCTATGACAATGAAGATTAATAATAGAAGGTGTGAAGGCTAGTGGTGCTGGTTGGGGTGGGACTTATTGAATTTCCCACTTTGGGGCTGGTTTGTACCCCTTGAACTGGATTTCTGAGGAACCCATAAATGGTTTAATGTCTTTGATGTCCTTGAAACAATTGCTTTTTTGCGCCCCTGATTACTGGACCCTGTGTTTGGCCGATTTATAATGTGAGCTATGGGTCATTTCCTGATGCCGCCTTCAAAAAATACCGTAACGTTGTAAATCATGTGGCTATATGAGCCTGTCACTACTGATTCTCTTCTCTTCATAATTGGTATGTTTTATTTTAGGTATTTTGTCTGGAAAATTTCATCTTAAGTTGCCTAAAAAAGTTGTCAGAAATGGTAAGTCATCAAAGAAATTCAGCCTTTGGCCAACGTTCTGCAGAGTTTAGTGGGTAGCTGGGCTTTCCTTCAGGCAGAGATTTCATTATTTGAACTGTCCCTGTATCCAAATATCTTGGTGAAGGCTGGCATTTGCTATTGTCACCACCTCCCTATGGTACATGATTCGCCAGTCACCATGTGGCTACACCGTACATTAACAGCACTGTCCCGGAGATCCCCGGCTGTGCCGTAAGGTAACTAAAACCAAGACCACAAGGTTCTGTCATCAGTAGTCTTCAACACTTCTACTCTTTGTACAGTAAATTTTTGGTTGACTCTCCAAATCGAGGTGCCGGTAGATGATCCTATAATATATATTACTTTGGAGGTATGAACTATCTTTCCAGCCTTTAACTTTACATTAGCACAATGCTACTTAGCCATTGATCTGCATGTTTTATAAATAGGCATGCAACATGAGCATTTCTTGCATCTAGTGAGCGCTACTTAGCGATTAATATGCTCCGTATGGACAGGCATGCAGCATGTATATTTTTCTTGTTTAGCACTATGCACCTTTTTTGGCTATAGAAGCCATTGTTGAACTATATGGGCATGAGCTGGATTTGTATTAAATGATTGATTAAAGGCGCCTTTTGGGGCAATTACCTATATGCTGCATTATATAACAGATAGAAATATCGCACTTTAGCAGTTTTTTCTGATGCCCTGTTTTTTGTGCATTTGGCCCCTTTATTAGATTATTTGTGTCTAATACCCTCATTAGGTTTTGCTTTACATATCTGTATTGTATTTGTGATCCCCATTTTTTGCATAAATGTGTACATTTTTAATACATTTTATGATTGTTTAATAAAAATTACTTTTTTATGATAGAAAAACCTCTTTTTCTTTTGTTTGGAATATATTGCTGTATAGGGTCGGGGTCAAATGTAACAAGTAGATTGAGCTCAGGATGAAGATCTAGGCAGTCCCAGCATTAGTTTCTAATGAGCGTTCTTTATTTGCAGGCCTTTTCTTCATTGCCCTCTGCTCCATTCTTCAATACCAGCTGGCTCAGTCTGGTAAGTACTGTATATGTTTTAGGGTATCATTTCTGTTGCTTTTCGCTCTGCTCTTTCCGTAACTCCTATAAAACTCAAGCATGACCACTTCTATTTTTTAACTCAACGGTGCAGGAGGTGGCCAAGAATTGGCATAGTATAGTATTGGATAGTATTTTGGTTTGGCTGCTGCACATATTTTCTTTACTATATTCAATTAGACCGGGACACTTTTTAGATGTCATTCAGGACAAGCTAAATGGATCCACTAAAAGGGTTCTCAAAATGCAGACTGTGCTCAGAATACTAATGTACAACTCCTGCAGCAGCTCTTCTCCTCACCAGCTGCTCTTCTTCTCTACAGAAAGCTCTTTGCCCTCTAAAGACTTTTCTCCTTTCCCCATGTTCTCTTCCTGTCCGGCAGCTCTTCTTCTATACAGAAGTTCTTCTTCCACCAGCAATTGACCTCTTGAACAGCAGATCTTCTGCCCCTGCAACTTTTCTTTCCTAATAGAAGCTATTCTCCCTCCAGCCTCTCTTCCCTACAGGAGCTTCCTTCTCTACCAAAGCTCTTCTACCTCCAGCAACTCCTCTCCTGTCCAGCAACACCCTACTGCAGCAAGCAGCTCTCCTCCCCAGAACCTCTCTCATGTCCAACAGCAATTTTCTCCAGCAGCTCTCTTCCCCACCACTGCTCTGCTGTCTTGCAGCTCCCTCCTCCAACAGCTCTCATCCCTACAACTGATCTCCGGTCCATCAGCTTATTCCTTCAGCAGCTCTTTTCACCACAATTTCTATCCTGTGCTGCAGTTCCCTTCTCCAGCAGCTCACTCGACAAGTGCTCTCCTTTCCCTCAGCTCCATTCTCCAGCAGCTCTCTTCCTCACAACTGCTCTCCTGTCCTGCAACTCCCTTCTCCAGCAATTTTCTTCCCCACAACTGCTCTCCTTTCCTGAACTCCCTTCTCGAGCAGCTCTCTACACCACAGCTCTTCTCCTGTCCTGCTTCTCCTGTCTCCAGCAGTTTTTCTCCCTGATAGAAGCACTCACCTACTGCATCAATTGTTCTCCTGTTCAGCAAATCTTTCTCTGCAGCTTCTGCTCTCCTGTCTTGTTGCTTTCTTTCTAACAACTGCTCTCCTGTCCAACAGCTCTCTTCCCAACAACAGCTCACCTTTCCAGTGACTCTCTTGCTCTCCAATAATTATTTTCCTTTCCAGCATTTGCTTTTCTGTCAAGCAGGCAGCAGCTCACTACTTTTGCAGCATCTGCTCTCCTGTGCAGCAGCTTTATCGCCATCAACTACTGTCCTGTACTTCAGCTCTCTTTCTTTCCAGCCACTGCTATCCATTTTAGATACTGATACTTTTTTCCTCTTCTGCAACTTCTCTCATGTCCAGCAGCTTCCTTCTGCAGCAGTTCTCTTCCCTACAAGGTCTGTCATGTACAGCAGCATCCTTCTGCAGCAGCTCTCCTCCCTACAACTTCTCTCATGTCCAGCAGCTTCCTTCTGCAGCAGCTCTCTTCCCTACAAGGTCTCTCATGTCTAGCAGCTTCCTTCTGCAGCAGCTCTCTTCCCTACAAGATCTCTCATGTCCAGCAGCTTCCTCCTGCAGCAGCTCTCTTCCCTACAACTTTTCTCATGTCCAGCAGCTTCCTTCTGCAGCAGCTCTCTTCCGTACAAGGTCTCTGATGTCCAGCAGCTTCCTTCTGCAGCAGCTCTCTTCCCTACAAGGTCTGTCATGTACAGCAGCTTCCTTCTGCAGCAGCTCTCTTCCCTACAACTTCTCTCATGTCCAGCAGCTTCATTCTGCAGCAGCTCTCTTCCCTACAAGGTCTCTCATGTCCAGCAGCTTCCTTCTGCAGCAGCTCTCTTCCCTACAAGATTTCTCATGTCCAGAAGCTTCCTCCTGCAGCAGCTCTCTTCCCTACAACTTTTCTCATGTCCAGCAGCTTCCTTCTGCAGCAGCTCTCTTCCGTACAAGGTCTCTGATGTCCAGCAGCTTCCTTCTGCAGCAGCTCTCTTCCCTACAAGGTCTGTCATGTACAGCAGCTTCCTTCTGCAGCAGCTCTCTTCCCTACAACTTCTCTCATGTCCAGCAGCTTCATTCTGCAGTAGCTCTTTTCCCCACATCTCTCATGTCCAGCAGCTTCCTTCTGCAGCAGCTCTCTTCCCTACAACTTCTCTCATGTCCAGCAGCTTCCTTCTGCAGCAGCTCTCTTCCCAACAATGTCTCTCGTGTCCAGCAGCTTCCTTCTGCAGCAGCTCTCTTCCCCACAAGGTCTCTCATGTCCAGCAGCTTCCTTCTGCAGCAGCTCTCTTCCCTATAACTTCTCTCATGTCCAGCAGCTTCATTCTGCAGTAGCTCTTTTCCCACACATCTCTCATGTCCAGCAGCTTCCTTCTGCAGCAGCTCTCTTCCCTACAACTTCTCTCATGTCCAGCAGCTTCCTTCTGCAGCAGCTCTCTTCCCAACAATGTCTCTCGTGTCCAGCAGCTTCCTTCTGCAGCAGCTCTCTTCCCCACAAGGTCTCTCATGTCCAGCAGCTTCCTTCTGCAGCAGCTCTCTTCCCTACAAGGTCTGTCATGTACAGCAGCTTCCTTCTGCAGCAGCTCTCTTCCCTACAACTTCTCTCATATCCAGCAGCTTCCTTCTGCAGCAGCTCTCTTCCCTACAAGGTCTCTCATGTCCAGCAGCTTCCTTCTGCAGTAGCTCTCTTCCCTACAAGATCTCTCATGTCCAGCAGCTTCCTCCTGCAGCAGCTCTCTTCCCTACAACTTCTCTCATGTCCAGCAGCTTCCCTCTGCAGCAGCTCTCTTCCCTACAAGGTCTCTGATGTCCAGCAGCTCCTTCTGCAGCAGCTCTCTTCCCTACAAGGTCTCTCATGTCCAGCTACTTCCTTCTGCAGCAGCTCTCTTCCCTACAACTTCTCTCATGTCCAGCAGCTTCATTCTGCAGTAGCTCTTTTCCCCACATCTCTCATGTCCAGCAGCTTCCTTCTGCAGCAGCTCTCTTCCTTACAACTTCTCTCATGTCCAGCAGCTTCCTTCTGCAGCAGCTCTCTTCCCCACAAGGTCTCTCATGTCTTGCAGCTTCCTTATGCAGCAGCTCTCTTCCACTCGTCTTTCATGTCCAGCAGCTTCCTTCTGCAGCAGTTCTCTTCCCTACAACATCTCACATGTCCAGCAGCTTCCTTTTGCAGTTCTTCTTTCATCTACAATCTCTTATACTCTTATTGTCTGTTTTAAGTCAACCTTGCTATTTCAGAATTTTTCATATTTTTATTACAGTGGTTCAATTCATTCAGTAATATTTTTGCTTGTTACTTTCCTCCATCAGCGATGATTTGTAAACAGTCTGTTCCAGTGCTGAATTATCCCTTAACTCTCAGTCATAATGATCAGAGGTACACTTTCCAAAATCCAACATTCTGTCCGGAAAAAGTCCACATCTCTAACTCCTGCGCTGCTTGTTTTGAAGAAACATCTCTCCTGAATATTATCTGTGACAGTGCTGTTGACATAAAGATTTGGGGCGAACCGAAAAAAGGAGAAGTGACCTTCATAAAAATAACCTCTGAAGGTAAAAATGTTCCTTTGTGGGAACAATAAAAACTTATTTTTTGTTAATCTGTCAGAAATTCTGGGAAAACTTTGTGACAAGTAAATGGCTCCTACCACACCTCTCTAAAAAGGGCAGTCCTCAGGATTTTGTAGATCAGGCAGTGTAAAATCTGCAATGGTTGTGGCCATTTGATAAACCCCAAGCTTTCCCAGTATTACGGTATAAGAATATAACACATTTTTTATCTAATTAATATTAAGAAACGTAAATGTTTTACTTTTTTAGAGACATGTGGATACTACTTTGTGAACAACAGTGTGAAACTCGAGAAGAAGAGATCCATAGAACAGAGTCTTGGAGCTAATCTGAATGGTGAAGATCTCTGTAGATTTGCTATATCCTCCTGAGGGTTTTCCTATCAAAGTATTTTCATATAATTAATATTTAACGGCCTTCAGCTTCATCTCAAGCCATGGCGACTTGATAGATGAACGATCTGTAAGTGGTGACATTACTAGCATCTACCATTACTGATCGGGAGGTCTGTCAGGACCATAAAGGAGCCTTGGAATGAAAGGGTTTGCCATTCTACCTCTGTCAAATGTTCTCTTCTGGGTCATCTGTCAGTAAAATAACACAACCCCATGCACACGACTTGAGCTGTGCTAAAATAGTAGGATGGCGGGAGTGCACGGAGAAAAGATGAAGGAGCCCCATCCCCTCCATTCTGGGATTTAGAGGAGTTATCATTGATGGAAGGATGGAAACCCACAATTGTACATTCAATCTATCTATTGATCTATCTTCTATCTATCTATCTGTTATCTGTCTATCTATCAATTGTCTATTATCTATCTGTTATCGATCTATTATCTATCTAGATATCATCTAGATATCATCTATCTATCTATCTATCTATCTATCTATCTATCTATATCTATTATCTATCTATCTATCTATCTATTATCTAGCTATTATCTATCTATCTATCCTATTTTCTTTTTCATTTTATATATACTGTAAGAAGGCAGGAGGTAAGGTCCTTGTGTGCAGGTCTGTGGGGTAATGAGATGATTTTTGTTTTGATTGGATTTTGGGGGCAAGATTTAGGAAGGACCAAAAGATCCTGGATGAGAATGGTCGCTCTCATACTCCAGTCTGGGTCATTCTTGCCTAATAAAAGGCACCTGGTCTAGCTCAGGTAGGAGTAGTGTGCTGAGGCTGGAGAAAGACAGAGCTGGCGGATAGTCTGTACTGCAGCCTGAGATGTTCCTCTAATACCAAGTGGATGAGATTTTTTAATTTACTTTGTCTCATCTAGAGAGAGGACTGTTTGATTATTCACTTGTGCTGAAGAAAAAACTGGTTATTCATTTGTGCTGAAGAAAGGACTGTTTAGTTATTCATTTGTTCTGAAGAAAGGATGCTTTCATTATGGAGCTGTAAAGTCTAAGAAGTACAGTAAGCTTTATTCTGTTTTGATATACTGTAAAAACCCTGTGCCTGTGTGTGTCCAAGTGACTATCAGAGAGCACTATATCAGACTATATCAGACACTTCTTCTGTAAACTGGTTCTGTGAACCATCCGTTACATCTTGAAGAGTTAATGTCTTTATTTCTTCTCTAGTGTGTTTTACAATCCGGCCCACACATTTAATTAAGTATCTACATTATAAACTCTTATTAAATCAGCCACCAGTGTCATCCACACGTGTGCTAAGCTTTATCTTGGCACTAAAGACATGATCCTGGGGCAGGAGTTTTTTGGCTCTGCTCTCTGCCCTTATTGACTTATGGTTGGCTTCTTTTGAGCTTGAAATTGCTCCTAACAGGGAACAATAGATCATATTAATTTGCAAAGGTAAAAAGACTTTAGGATAAAGGATTTTTTTAACCATAGAAATGTTTGCAGTAACTACCTTTGGGGACCTGAATTATTGGTGACTCCTCTTTCTGCTGTTTTCTTCTTCTTCTACTCACTTTTGGCCACTATCTGCCATTTTGATTGGCACAACAAGATCAAGGAACCCCAGTTCTGTGGTCAGAATTCCCCTTTAAAAGCATTCCACCCAAAACAGAAAACTACGGACGTCTGTGATATGACACCATACATGACTACATATAACGTCTGCTCTTCTTTTTCTTGTAGAAATCTGTACTATTACCGTCCCAGTCACTGATTTCCCAATTGTCATCAGGAAAGATGTCCATTCCGACTCTTTTAATGAAGCTACATTTTGTCCTGAGAGTGTTGAAGTATTGAAGAATTACTCCGCTTGTTTTAAAAACTTGACGTTGCTGAAAATTTCCTACAGAAAAAATGGAAACGAAGATCTTGAACCTTTGTGGGTTGAACATGGGAAAGGACGAGGCACGAGTGACCTTGTGGATATGAATTCTGCAGGTATGAGGTGGACATCAAGGTGTGTCATATTAAATAGTCTCAGTAGACCAGGTCTTCAGGAGTTGACAGGTCCAAAGATTTAAACCAGACGCAGGGGAGAAGGAGATGGACAGTGATGCTAACCGTTTTTAAACGGACTCAAGATGAGGTGGTTCGTTGCAAGCCAGGACTTCCAGATTGGCCCAAGTAACCCTAATCCCACGCAGGAGAAGGTCCATACCTTACTATAGAGGCATCCAATAAGCCTTGTAAAACTGGGCACTGAAAAAGAAGGTGCAAAGGTAATTCTCATTATCAGCACCTCAGGAAGTCCTAAGTGTTACAAAGGTTTTAGTCATGAACGAGGGACCACAGAAGAAGGTGTTCATTTTTATCCATCCATGCCAAGTCCTTATGCCCTTTGGTTAACCTACTGGAAGACAAATTAGTCCTTAAGGACTTTATTGGAAGCCATAAAGTGTTCTTAAAACAGTTCATAAAGCCACAGGTTTCTTAGATTGCTCCAAATCTTCCCAATTGAAGAAAAAAGTCCATAATCTATCGAACGATATAAAAGAAGGTTCCTGAGCGCAGATCGTGTTTGTATCCAACACCCAACAAGTCATGGGCAAGAGTTGACAGCTAAAAAGATGCAAAGCAGCTTCTCATGATGAATCACCATAGGCAGTGATACGTTTTCCACGTATATAGGCATGAACAAGAACCTCAAAAACCTCTGAGAAATGTCTCCACCTGTAACCATTCAAGTTCCCCATGGAAATTTTCCATGTATCATATCCTTTTAAAGGGTTTGTCTAATCTTTTTTCACCAACGTCAACTCTCTCTTGCCTCCTCGATTCTAGTTTTGCCGCTCCTGAAGATAACAGTTCAGGCCGGCGGCACAGCTGGATGCAGTGATCCATTCAATTTCAAAGCAGTGCTTGCAAGCTGTATAGAAAAAATCTTGCAAGCACTGCATTCTTTGTTTAGGAGACAGACCACCTATGAGAAATTACAGAGGTGGCCATTAACCTAGGCAACAATAAAGTAAAATAAAAAAAGCAGAGGACTTTTCATAAAGGCAGACATTGCAATGTGCCTTGTTTTTACAACCGCTTTACAATTTTACCCATTAATGAATGAGACAAACACTTTATTAGGTTGCTGGCAGGTATGAAGGACCGGATCTCCCTCCATGCCGAGTGCTTGTGTCCATTGATTGAACTATGAGAAACCACATGTGGGCTAGAGAAATAGCGTATTTTCATTCTGAAGATCTGGCAAGGGAATCTTAGGAAATGCAAAGGAAGAAAATTGTGCAAAATAGGTCTCCTCCAGAAGAAAACTTCCCCAACAGTCCCACTAGATAGACGACTACCCTGTAAGTCAATTTAAAGGCAACCTCTCATAACTGATAACGCTATTGACTTTCAAATATAGAGTTAATGTGCAGGTTAATAGTGTTATGTAGGTGCCCCGCCTCAGCACTGACAGTGCGGCACCTGGGAGAAAATGAATTTTATTTCTTCTAGGAGCCATCGGCTTTCAGTAATAGAGATGCGGCTACAGTTACCATTTACAGCAATGAGAGGGGCAGATATAAGCAGCATGCCTCGACACTGACTGACAGTCTTTTCTGCACAGATGCACTGCACCATGAGCTGTCAGTCAGTGCCAGGGCATACTTACAGCCACTACTCTCTGTACTTTAAGTGGTAACTATAGCCACACCTCTACGACTGAAAGCCGGCGGCTCCTGGAAGAAGTAAAGCTCATTTTCTCCCCGGTGCCGCACTGTCAGTTCAGCAGCCAGGCACCTTCACTTCATACAGCTATTAACCTGCACATTAACTCCATATCTGTAGGTAAATAATATCACATTAAATTCCCATTAAAGACCCCTTAAAAATGACTTTAGCTTCCAGTCCAAGAATTCTCCAATTGTTCAACTGTTTTTCCTCGAGGTCTAGGCAACTTCTAGGAATTAATACTGTCCCTTCCACCAAGAAGTCTCAAGATCCGAACTCCTAGTCTAATGAGAATTGTTTTTATCATTGCAGTATGTCACAAAATCGCAACGGATGTGACCCATATACTAAGTCACCAGTCTGGTGGTGGCACATCTACTGAAAACACTGCCGGTGAGGACACGACTTGGATGGCTTGCAGGGTTTAATATTAAAATATAGAATATCCAACTCAGCGTTCCCCACCACTCCCATCCTGATGCTTCGCGGGTCGCCCACCATTATTTGTACTTCCTGCTCAACCAAAATCTGGACTAAGCAGGAAATGGAGAATGGTGGGGACCCGGGAAATGTAGCACTGGAAGGGTATGGAAATTGGAAGGAGAGGAGTTTCTCTTTTTTATTTTTATGCTTTCTAAATGTTATTTATCTATTTTTCTTAAGTGGTTGTACAACCCTTTAATATTAATTTTTATTTACAGGTAGCAAAGGATGATGGCTTCAGTACATCGGTATACTTGTAATTCCAATTGTCTTTTTTGCTGCCATTTTTGTGCTTGCGGTAAGTAATATATCTTTTGTAGCAGAAGTAGGAAAAACATCAGCTGCCATAACAAAGTCACTTCTTTATTTTAATAAATGTATTAGAGACATTATTTTGTGACACCATAGTGGCTTCAGTCATCCATCATGTACGGACCTGAGCTTGGTAGCCTCATGGTCACCAGTAAGAAAATCGCAGTCCGTGCTCGGACCGTGAATGTGTGATGCTGACCATTATTAATATCAGTATTATTGAAGGACTGTGCAGCTTTTCTGTCCAAACAATGTCAGCTACTATAAAAGAATGTGTCCAGACCTTTCCATCAGTCTATACTGGAGGCTGGAGAACAGGTCTGGTTTAGGTCTGGGGATCGTTGATTTATTGGAGGAGAACCAATAGACTAATTTCAGCACAATGCTAATAAGCTGCTCAAGAGCCAGCAGGGTAGTGTTTCGTATTTGAGGATTATTCCCATGTGGGACATTTATGGCTTATTGGTAGTATGAGCAGATTAGAGTCCCACCGCTGTGACCACATCGATCTTGAAAAGATCTATCTTGCAACTTTTGACAATCCCACAGAGATGGAGAGAACCGCACATGCACAGCCACTTCTCCATTTCTGACAATGCACCAAGACCCCATTCTCAAGATAGAAGTGGTTTCCAGACTTGGGATGTCCTATGAATTTTCCCAAATGGGACAACCCTTTGGACAGAGATATGATCTTGTTGCTAAACAGAGCATTGACTCAGCTTCACCTACAGTATTGAGTTTAGTTTTCCCTTCACTTTAAAAATACTGTACCCCAACATTGGAAAACTACAAACAGCATGGACACATACCTGAGAAGTACAAAGCCCATCTGTGAGACCCTCAACTATCAGAGCAGTGGTGGTACCAAGACCACTGGGCATCAATTCATGGCAGTCGTAGAGCCTAGTGGAGAGGGGGAAAACACTGTCTAAGCTGTGTGATTGGTGTTCTGGGAAGGAAAGTGTTACATTGTGTACTAATGAGCAGCTCTACAGACTTGCAGAGTTCGGAGCTTCGTACCTTTATCATTCCCGGAGCACACAACATAGAGGAGCAGTGGTGGCACATTGGGAGCATCATTGCGTTCATGAAGACAGAGAATCACGTATACTTTCTGCACGGAGGTCAAATGGAATCTAAAAGGTCGTGATGAGAAGAGATGTGATACAGCTACGTGAACGACAGGTCGACCATTGCTAGGATCCTGATATGGAGACCGATGTGGATTTCTAACTCCATTAAACATTGAGTAAATGTTCGTCAACTGTGTTACCTCGTTGTGCAAAGTCATCACAATGGCCGCCTTATAACTGTGTCTCATTAATTTTCTGAATTTTTCAATATCCGAAGTTCTAATTCTAATACAAGAATGTCCTATTTTTGTTTCACAGTGACCTTCGCAGGCGATTCCCAGATGGATCTCCGCCAGTCCCATATTCTGGCCATTAGACGATGTCTCATCTTTATTTAATAGTTTTGCTTTATGTTATTAGTAGTGATGAGCAAGTATACGCGTTGCTTGGGTTTTCCCGAGCATTCTTCGGTGTCCTCCAAGTATTTTGGCGTGCTTCGAGAGTTAGTTTTTGTCTCCGCAGCTGCATGATTTGCGGCTTCCAGACAGCCTGAATACATGTGGGGAATGCCTGTTTGTTAGGGAATCCCCTCATGTATTCAGGCTGTCTAGAAGCCGCAAATCATGCAGCTGCAGCAACAAAAACTAAATCTCCGAGCACGCCAAAATACTCGGAGGACACCCTAGCATACTCGGGAAAACCCGAGCAACGAGTATACTCGCTCATCACTAGTTATTAGCTCTTGTAGTCCTGTTGCCAAGCTTCTCGTTTCTAGGATATTTATCATGTCTAGTTTCCCAAAGTATCTCAAGATAAATCCACCCCAACCACATAGACCTGGAATACGTAGTGGACATCTGGCATCTTCTAGTGATTGTCGCTTGAATATATGTAGGTGTCCGGTGATAGGAAGTTCTCTCTGCTGCAGAAAATGCTACCTCTCTGTAAATCACAGACTTGTTTTAGGTTTTTTGAAAAAGACTAGATATATTTATCGTATAAAAACAATTTTCAGTGCAAAGGGTGAAAGGTGCATAAATAAATTCGACATAGAAACCAGCTGGTAACTGCTCGCTTTCATTTTGGAGTCCACCATTAAAAGTGTCATATAGCAAAGGGAGGCCCTCAAGACAAGGATACAAATATTCGGCCTATTATGGGGATAGATTAAGCCACCCTAGTAGATGTTTCCACTTTGATGATCCTTAGTTCTAGACCCTTCATATGGAGTAAAGTCCTAGATAGGGTCTCCCAATATAACAGCAAAGCGAATTGGACCATGCAGAGAAGAGACCCCACTATGCCTATAGCAGGAAAATGGGCTTCATTTATGGTAGGTTTGCTTTTACCACTAATAGGTCCACACAATTTGGGCAAATAGGACATATGTCTATGGAGGACCTGGTGCCACGGGTGGTGTAGACATTACTGGCACATCCCAGTGTACATGGTACATGGCGTAGCTTCAGCTTGTATTAACAAAAATGTATGTGAATGAGTTTTTTTCTATGAGTTTTCTCCTTTTTGTGTGGTTTGTGGAGAGCCACATGAAGTTCTGTAAATGTGAGAAAACTTGATATTATTATGTAATCATATAAAATTATTTGCCCATGTATTGTCACGCTGTCAGCTTTACATATTATCTTGGCATTAATAAATTGATACATTACTTGGACAGACAATTGTTTCTAATTGTGTAATAACTTATTCCCCCTGTGGTGGCGCTGCAGGGAATTTTAGCACTTGATGCCCAGATCGTCATACAGTACAGACCAAAAGTTTGGACACACCTCATTCAAAGATTTTTCTGTATTTTCATGACTATGAAAATTGTAGAATCACACTGAAGGCATCAAAACTATGAATTAACACATGTGGAATTATACATTACACTTTACAAAAAAGTGTGAAACAACTGAAAATATGTCTTTTATTCTAGGTTCTTCAAAGTAGCCACCTTTTGCTTTGATTACTGCTTTGCATGCAGAAAAGGTGAACAGATGGACTCTACATGCCTGGTTCCCACCGTGAAGCATGGAGGAGGTGGTGTGATGGTGTGGGGGTGCTTTGCTGGTGACACTGTTGGGATTTATTCAAAATTGAAGCGGTGAGCGGTCCAGCTCACCCCAAACCATCTCGATTGGGTTCAGGTCATATATGATGTCAAATGATTGTTAGGTCAAATATGATGTCATTGGAATCACTGAGACTTGGTGGGACGATACACATGATTGGAATACAAGGCTAGAAGGATACAACTTATTTGCAAGAAACAGACTTGATAAACGAGGAGGAGGTGTGGCATTGTATGTTAGAAAAGCGTATATCTGCACAGAGATTGACGCTTCAGAGACTGGGAGTTCTGTGGAAACTGTTTGGGTAAGAATACAAGGACAGAACAATGGAAAGGACACCATTGTAGGCATTTAATACAGGCCGCCTGTGCAAGCTGAAGATATGGATGAACTCTTTATGCATCAAATGGCCAAGTTCTCCAAAAAATATGACATAGTGGTCATGGGAGATTTCAACTATCCAGACATTTGTTGGGAATCTCTCTCAGGCAAAACTAACAGGTCCAGGAAATTCTTATCCTCTCTTGCTGACAACTTTATCTTCCAAAAGGTAGGGGAGAAAACAAGGGGATCTGCTACCTTGAATCTAATCCTTATAAACAGGGAGGAAATGGTGGAGGAGGTAAGAGTGGCTGGGACCCTAGGAGGTAGTGACCATGCTATTTTAGAGTTTTGGATAACAAGAGGAGGAAGACCTGTGAAGACTCAGACGTCAAGGTTAGATTTCAGAAAGGCAGATTTTAAGGAACTCAGAAAGAAAATTGGAGGGATCCAATGGCTGGATATCCTTAAGGACAAAAATGTCCAGGAAGGATGGAAAATCTTGAAAAATTAGATTCTCAAAGCACAATCGTTAACAACTCCGAAAAGAGGGAAGAATGGGAAGCATTTAAGGAAACCAGGATGGATGAACACAGAACTTAAACACATGCTAAAAAGGAAGAAAGAAATGTTTATCAAATGGAAAGAGGGAGGCATATCTAAAGAAGAATATAATGCCGTCTGCAGAATCTGCAGGGCATAAATCAGATTATCTAAAGCTGACAATGAATTAAGGCTTGCAAGTGACGTCAAAAGCAACAAAAAAGGATTTTGGGGATACGTCAAATGTAAAAGAAAAGTCAAAGATGCTATAGGATACTTACAGGATGAAAATGATGAAATGGTAAGTCAGGATGTTGAGAAGGCTGAACTTTTAAATTCCTATTTTGCATCTGTTTTCTCTCAGAAAGGAAATGTAACATCAACTGATCTTCACTGTCCTATTAAAGGAATAGAAGAATCCAGGATATATATAAACAGAAAGACAGTGAGGAAACACTTAGCTAACCTAAATGAATTCAAGTCTCCAGGTCCAGATGAATTACACTCCAGAGTACTGAAGGAGATAGCAGAAGAAATTCTTGAACCACTGTCCATAATCTTTGAAAATTATTGGAGAACAGGAGAAGTCCCAGAAGACTGGAGAAGAGCAAATGTTGTTCCTATCTTCAAAAAGGGGAAGAAGGTGGACCCAGGGAACTACAGGCTGGTGAGTCTGACTTCTATACCAGGAAAGATCTTTGAAAAAATTATTAAAGAACATGTATGCAAGTACCTGGATAAGAATGAAGTGATTAAACAGAGTCAGCATGGGTTTGTAACTAATAAGTCATGTCAGACTAACTTAATTTCCTTCTATGACAGAATCACTGACTGGGTGGATCAGGGAAATGCTGTAGATATAGTATATCTTGACTTCAGCAAAGCATTTGACAAAGTATCTCACACAATCCTTATTGAAAAAATGACTAAGTATGGAATGGACATGGCAACTGTTAGGTGGATTCATAACTGGCTTAGTGATCGGACCCAAAGAGTGGTCGTAAATGGCTGCACATCCAGTTGGAAGAATGTGTCAAGTGGGGTACCACAAGGCTCTGTTTTGGGCCCTGTATTGTTCAACGTCTTTATCAATGATTTAGATGAAGGAATTGAGGGTAAACTGATCAAATTTGCTGATGACACAAAGCTAGGAGGGGTAGCTAATACTAGAAAGAGAGAGAGAGAGGATTCAAAAAGATATAAATAAACTGGAGCAGTGGGCAGCAACTAACAGAATGGATTTTAACAGGGAAAAATGCAAAGTACTACATCTGGGCAATAAAAATGAAAAAAGCATATACAAAATGGGAGGAATAGGGCTAAGTAACAGCACATGTGAAAAAGACTTGGGTATACTAATTGATCACAGACTTAACATGAGTCAACAGTGTGATGCAGCAGCAAAAAAGGCAAATGCAATTCTAGGATGTATCAACAGAAGCATACAGTCTAGATCACGTGAGGTCATTATTGCCCTCTACTCCTCTTTGGTCAGACCTCATCTGGAATACTGTGTCCAGTTTTGGGCACCACATTTTAAAAAAGACATCAACAAACTGGAGCAAGTTCAGAGAAGAGCCACCAGAATGGTGACCGGTCTGCAAACCATGTCCTATGAGGAACAGTTGCAGGATTTGGGAATGTTTAGCTTGCAAAAAAGAAGACTGAGAGGGGACTTAATAGCTGTCTACAAATATCTCAAGGGCTGTCACATTGTAGAAGGATCATCTTTATTCTCATTTGCACAAGGAAAGACTAGAAGCAATGGGATGAAACTGAATGGGAGGAGACACAGATTAGATATTAGAAAAAACTTTTGGACAGTTAGGGTGATCAATAAGTGGAACAGGCTGCCACGAGAGGTGGTGAGTTCTCCTTCAATGGAAGTCTTCAAACAGAGGCTGGACAGACATCTGTCTGGGATGATTTAGAGAATCCTGCTTTGAGCAGGGAGTTGGACCAGAAGGCCCAGGAGGTCCCTTCCAACTCTACCATTCTATGATTCTATGATTCTAGGTCTGGTGACTGTTGAGGCCAGGTCATCTGGTGTAGCACCCCAACACTCTCCTTCTTGGTCAAATAGCCCTTACACAGTCTGGAGGTGTGTTTGGGGTCATTGTCCTGTTGAAAAATAAATGATGCTCCAACTAAACGCAAACCGGATGGAATAGCATGCTGCTGCAAGATGCTGTAGTAGCCATTCTGGTTCACTATGCCTTCAATTTTGAATAAATCCCCAACAGTGTCACCAGCAAAGCACCCCCACACATCACACCAGCTCCTCCATGCTTCACGGTGGGAACCAGGCATGTAGAGTCCATCTGTTCACTTTTTTTGCTCGCAAAGCAGTAATCAAAGCAAAAGGTGGCTACTTTGAAGAACCTAGAATATAAGACATATTTTACCCACACATCCAAACTCAATCTGCCTTATGACTTCTGATCAATCCTGTGTTTTCTCTCTAATTGCCCAGTGCATGGACCCCTGAATTGTTCCAAAGCGTAACACTTGGGACCGATCAACCTCGCATAGGACCAACAAGCACAGGGGTGTACAACATTAATTGGTCCAAGAGCTACATTGCCATACTGAACCCAAGGGCCACAAAAAAATGTAAAGGCGTAATTACATGAATACATCACCAGAACCACCATTAGTACATTAATATATCACCAGTACATTAACACATAACCAGAACCAATTTTTAAGTATTTGAGGAGGATTTGGATGTTTTTTTCTAAAAAGAAATCAGTATGTACACATGCTAACTTAAACTGAGCTTTGGTAGCAGAAACTTGACAAATACTCCTCATAATCTCATATCACTAAGTTTTGAGGATTTATAAGTTTTAAAATAGACATGAAGCATGTCATAGATTGCTATATGTGTGTAAGATCAGAACCATCATCAGAACATGAGTGCGACACCAGACCCACCATTAGTTCATGAATGCAGGACCGGAATCACGCTCTGTACATGAATGCAGGGCTAGAACCAACATCAGTACATGAATGCAGAGCCAGAACCACCATCAGTACATGAATGCAACTCCAGAACCACCATCAGTAAATGAATACAGTGCCAGAACCAATGTCAGTACATCTCTACAGCAGCAAGCTTACTACAGTGATCAATTGCAATGTCAGATCAGCCTCATATACAATTGTAACACATGAACATACAATTCCCAGTATGTCCTTAACAAAGGTAAGTAGATGCTGGGAGTTGCTGTTACCAACCATTATTGGACTATGAACCATACAGGAACCACAGCACTGATGAGACACAGGCAGTATCACAAATGTTTACATTCAGGTACCTTATAGGTGACATCTGTTCTGATTGAAGTAGTTCTCCTTATTTTTCCATTTTGTCCAGAAGCAATGATGAGATTTCATGCCCAAAGCTTGTTTTCGCAGCCTTTTTCTTCTTTGTTTTCAGCAGCACATCCCGACAAGGTGCTATTAAAAATAAAAGCATACTGCTCCATAAATATATACACTGCTCAAAAAAATAAAGGGAACGCTCAAATAACACATCCTAGATCTAAATGAATGAAATATTCTTATTGAATACTTTGTTCTGTACAAAGTTGAATGTGCTGTCAACATAATCACACAAAAATCATCAATGGAAATCAAATTTTTGAACCAATGGAGGCCTGGATTTGGAGAGACCCCCAAAATGAAAGTGGAAACAAGTCCAAATGAAAATCAAATCAAGACAAAATTAAAGTGGAAACAAGTCAAAATGATGCTCAGTATTGTGTGTTGTCTCCACATGCCTGAATGACCTTCCCTACAACGCCTGGGCATGCTGCTGATGAGGTTGCAGATGTTCTCCTGAGGGATCTCCTCCCAGACCTGGACTAAAGCATTCGTCAACTCCTGGACAGTCTGTGGTGCAACGTGACTTTGGTGGATGGAGCGAGACATGATGTCCCAGATGTGCTCAATTGGATTCAGGTCGGGGGAACGGGCAGGCCAGTCCATAGCTTCAATGCCTTTATCTTGCAGGAACTGCTGACACACTCCAACCACATGAGGTCTGGCATTGTCCTGCATTAGGAGGAACCCAGGGCCAACCACACCAGCATATGGTCTCACAAGGGGTCTGAGGATCTCATCTTGGTACCTAATGGCAGTAAGGCTACCTCTAGAAAGCACATGGAGGGCTGTGTGGCCCTCCAAATAAATGCCATCCCACACCAATACTGACCCACTGCCAAACCGGTCATGCTGAATGATGTTGCAAGCAGCAGATCGCTCTCCACGGCATCTCCAGACTCTGTCACGTCTGTCACATGTGCTCAGTGTGAACCTGCTGCCTGCAACATCCTTCCGCATGACCGGTTTGGCAGTGGGTCAGTAATGGTGTGGGGTGGCATTTCTTTGGAGGGCCACACAGCCCTCCATGTGCTCGCCAGAGGTAGCCTGACTATCATTAGGTACCAAGATGAGACCCCTTGTGAGACCATATGCTGGTGTGGTTGGCCCTGGGTTCCTTCTAATGCAGGACAATGCCAGACCTCATCATTCATGATATCATCATTCAGCGGCCTGCTCTGTCAGAGTGAGGAAGCGCGGGCACCGGTAATGCTGCGGACTGGTGAGAGGTGGTGTGTGTGTGTGTGTACAGGTGAGAGGTGGTGTGTGTGTGTGTGTACAGGTGAGAGGTGGTGTGTGTGTGTATACAGGTGAGAGGTGGTGTGTGTGTATACAGGTGAGAGGTGGTGTGTGTGTATACAGGTGAGAGGTGGTGTGTGTGTGTGTGTGTGCAGGAGATAAACGAAAAAAGATTGGTTTGGTACCGTGTTAGCCAGTAGAAAAAAGTGCTTTCAGTGGGAGAAGCAAAATAGGAATCTTGTGGGTATGATACGTGCAGGAGTATCATACCCAATCTTGTGGGTATGATATGTGCAGGAGAGTGATGGGAAAAAACAGTGATGGGGAAAAGCAATGATGGGAGTGATGGGGAAAAAGCAATGATGGGAGTGATGGGGTAAAAGCAATGATGGGAGTGATGGGGAAAAGCAATGGGGAAAAACAATGATGGGAGTGATGGGCAAAAGCAATGATGGGAGTGATGGGGAAAAGCAATGGGGAAAAACAATGATGGGAGTGATGGGCAAAAGCAATGATGGGAGTGATGGGGAAAAGAAATGGGGAAAAACAATGATGGGAGTGATGGGCAAAAGCAATGATGGGAGTGATGGGGAAAAGCAATGATGGGAGTGATGGGGAGAAGCAATTGGGAAAAGCAATGGGGAAAAACAATGATGGGAGTAATGGGCAAAAGCAATGGTGGGAGTGATGGGGAAAAGCAATGATGGGAGTGATGGGGAAAAGCAACGGGGAAAAACAATGATGGGAGTGATGGGCAAAAGCAATGATGGGAGTGATGGGGGAAAAGCAATGATGGGAGTGATGGGGGAAAAGCAATGATGGGGAAAAAGCAATGATGGGAGTGATGGGGAAAAAGCAATGATGGGAGTGATGGGGTAAAAGCAATGATGGGGGTGATGGGGAAAAAGCAATGATGGGGAAAAAGCAATTATGGGAGTGATGGGGAAAAGCAACGAAGGGGTGATGGGGAAAAAGCAGTGGGGGAGAATGAGTGCTGGGGAGAATGAGCGCTGGGGGAGAATGAGCGCTGGGGTGAATGACTTCATGCTGTTAACCAGTTAATGTTTACTTGTCCACCACACTGCAGTGTCAAAAGAGGAAGACAGCGAGACAGGCAGCAACACTGCATCAGAGAGCTCTTGACCTCGAAACAGAAAATCCTCAGATCCTGGTATTGCAACATAATATTAAGAATAATATTTATTCACTGATATTGCACTATTAACTCCACAGCACTATACATACATCATCAACACTGTCCCCATTGGGACATTTGATAACACTGGAATGTTTTTGTAAGAGCTTTTCTTGTGGAAAACCTGATGCAGCCCAGCCTCACCCAGAGTCTACCTCCAGCGGCCCCCGGGTAAATTTAGTTTGAGACCCCTGGCTTAGAGAATACTTTGTGCAGCAGCCTTCATGGTAAAATAGCTGCTAGGAAACCACTGCTAAGGACACAGGCAACAAGCAGAAGAGACTTGTTTGGGCTAAAGAACATAAGGAATGGACATTAGACCAGTGGAAATCTGTGCTTTGGTCTGATGAGTCCAAAATTGAGATCTTTGGTTCCAACCACTATGTCATTGTGCGACACAAAAAAAGGTGAACGGATGGACTCTACATGCCTGGTTCCCACCATAAAGCATGGAGGAGGAGGTGTGATGGTGTGGGGTGCTTTGCTGGTGACACTGTTGGGGATTTATTCAAAATTGAAGGCATACTGAACCAGCATGGCTACTACAGCATCTTGCAGAGGCATGCTATTCCATCCGGTTTGCATTTAGTTGGACCATCATTTATTTTTCAACAAGACAATGACCGCAAACACACCTCCAGGCTGTGTAAGGGCTATTTGACCAAGGAGGAGAGTGATGGGGTGCTACGCCAGATGACCTGGCCTCCACAGTCACCAGACCTGAACCCAATCGAGATGGTTTGGGGTGAGCTGGACCGCAGAGTGAAGGCAAAAGGGCCAACAAGTGCTAAGCATCTCTGGGAACTCCTTCAAGATTGTTGGAAGACCATTTCCGGTGACTACCTCTTGAAGCTCATCAAGAGAATGCCAAGAGTGTGCAAAGCAGTCATCAAAGCAAAAGGTGGCTACTACCTAGAATATAAGACATAATTTCAGTTGTTACACACTTTTTTGTTAAGTATATAATTCAACATGTGTTAATTTATAGTTTTGATGCCTTCAGTGTGAATGTACAATTTTCATAGTCATGAAAATACAGAAAAATCTTTAAATGAGAAGGTGTGTCCAAACTTTTGGTCTGTACTGTATATATTTATATATATAATATATATAATATATCCTATGCTCCGCCTTTAAATAATTGTCCATCATTGTACTTCCTGCACAAAATATCCCCCTCCATACTGCCCCTCTCTATAATATCTACAACACCAGGGCTGGGACTGCAACCTCTGCATCCCCTCTAATTAAGTTGGGCAAAAGGATATGCATTGCACTGGTCTGGCATCCAGCGGCAGTCAGGTAAGGATAGTCATAACTTCTTCAGCAGGGAGCCTTAAGCCTGGCATCCTGTGCACCACTATGATTTAATAGACCCCAGGGCGTCATGATCTTGAGGCACGAATTACATCATGATGTCACTTGAGTCCTAGTAAATGCCAGAGGTGGCCATGGTGCAAGAGTGTAGACTGCCCAGATCTGGCTGATATGCAGGACTGGACTGGATGACAGAACAGGGCAGTGCAAATTTTTATACTGAGCTCTACTTGCCAATATTTCCAGTTGGCTGCCCATCAGTTCTAAGGGCACCACTATCAGGATTCCCATGAGCAACCAGTCGGATATTTTCCCTAATATAGCTCACTCCATACCGACTTGAAAAATTTTAGGATGCTTGATCTCTGATTCTTTAGTTAGCACTCTCCTTGCTCGGGATGTCAGATTAGGTGGACGGCCATGTCTTGGGAGGTTTGCAGTTGTGCCATACCCCTTCCATTTTTGCATCATGGATTGAACAGTGCTCCGTGAGATGTTCAGATCTTGGGCTATTTTTTTTTTTTATAACCTAACCCTGCTTTACTCTTCTCCACAACTTTATCCCTGAACTGTCTGGTGGGCTCCTTGGTTTTCATGATTCTGCTTGATCCCAAATGTCACACAAAGCTCTGGGGCTTTCAGCTATTGTTATACTGAGAATAGATTAGACACACATGAGCTCAATTTTTTAGTTATGTGACCATCCCCTTTTCTATGGTGGTAGGATGTAATAGAAAATAACCAATAAGCTAAAGAACAAAAAACAAAGTACATATTTTATATCATTTACATATTTGATGATTAATTACAGAAAACATGTGATCTATTCTTAAAGCCATAAAACGTTCCTAAAATATATTTTTGGATATATTCATTTGTGTCATTTCTCCACCGGCATTCACTTGTGTAATATTGTGGTTAATTGTTCCAGTCTGCTGAATTAGAACCAACGTTATAATATCAAATAGCAAACGTAAATAAATGAAGGCAACAGTCTGAATTAAGAGTCCCTGCCCCCCAGCCCAGCCTGCCCCTATAGATATGTATATACTGTAGAAAGTGAAGCCGTATAAAAAATGTTTTTTGTTATAAATCTGCTGTAAGAAGAATTCTGTTCACATAGGATAAATGATTGCTCTCACAATGTAAATGTTGCCATGCTATCTTACATACAGTTAGGCTGGTTTCACATTTGCGTTGGGCAGAGCTGCGGAGGGCTGCGTATTTCCTCCGTTATGCCCCGCCCACTGCCACACCTCTTCTGTTCAGCTCCACTTACGTCTGCATGCGTCCTGTGTACCGATCTTTAACATTTGGTACGCAGGTCATGCGGATGTATGTGAATGCGTCCACATGCATCGTTTTGATGCTGCGCCGACCGCAACAAAATGCAACATGTTGTGGAGGATGGCCTACGAAAAATGTCTTCCCAGTTTAAAGGAGCATGTCTCCTATACTTGGAATGCCCATACACTGTGTATGGGCTGACAAACATTTCCCCCTGGGGGGTACACAGCAACATACTGTGTAAACATTTTTTTAAAATGGCATCAAAAACACCCTTTTACACAAATAAGTTGGCTGTTGCATCACGGACGACGGTCACCATGTTGATCTAGTGGTAGCCAAACTAAGGAAGCACATACCCATGTGTGTGTGAAGAGGTGCATGGTAATACATCTATCAAAAAATACACTGTATTGGAGGTTATGTTTCACTGTTATCATTCGGTGGTGTACAGAAGTCTGCCCCAATCCAGCCCTTGTTCATTTTTATAAGAGTCAGCCTGTCAGCATTTTCAGTTGACAGGCAGATGTGCTTATCAGTTATAATTCCACCAGCGCCACTAAAAACCCGCTCTGACAAAACGCTAGCGGCAGGGCAGGCCAGGACCTCCAAGGCGTAGAAATCCAGTTCATGCCACGTGTCCTGCTTGAATATCACAGTTCGATGGACAACCAAGGAGTAGAGGCAAGGGAGACACAAGTCCAATCCAGCAGAGGCAGGGTAACACTGGCAAAGTTCTGGAACAGTTTTCTCAGACACTTCCATCGTGCCGCCACAGAAGCAAGGGATGCTGGCACAAGAAGTGCCAGATTTATTTTTACATGTGAGTGGGATTGGTAACCCTTTCTGTGCACCCCTCCAGTGTGATTTTCAGAGTGACATGTCTTCTTGTTCTTCTTAAAGTCACAGAGCCTATTTTTACTGGTAAATCAGGCGACATTAATCTTCTTAAAGGGCTATTATTAAACAGTGTGTCTCCTAAACTGTTGTAGCCAATGCTGTGAGTGGATGGGCTGCCAAGAATTACGACGCACCACAATATCCTTTTCATAAGAGGTCCAGGAGGGCCTCCATAAAAAATGTTGCATTGAATGCAAGGCCTGCCCTGCTACCAAATCATAAGCACCCCCAATAAGCCTTTGAACCCACATACTGGATGGGCCCCGTAAAATCCACTTCACCATATTCCTTTTGTGCTCCCGTACTCTTTTGTTTACATATTGACAGCAATGTCTGCCCTACTGCAAAGTCATATGCACCCCATTACGCCTTGGAACCCACATACTGGAATATTGGATGGGCACTGTAAAATCCACGTCATCATATTCCTTTTGTACTCCCATACTCTTTTGTTTAAACATTTGCAGCAATGTCTGCACTGCTGCATAGCCATATGCACCCCATTACGCCTTGGAATCCATATACTGGAAGGGTCCCATAAAATCCATGTCACCATATTCATTTTGTACTTCCGTACTCTTTTGTTTACACAGTGACAGCAATGTCTGCCCTGCTGCATAGCCATATGCACCCCATTACACCTTGGAACCCACATACTGGATGGGACCCTTAACCACTTCACCATATTCATTTTGTACTCCCGTACTCTTTTGTTTACACAGTTGTGGCACTCCCGGAGTTCGGTTGCCACAGTGACCTTGCCTCCCTCCAGGGGGGAATGATGTTATGCCTGAAAGCAAAGAAGGATCCCATTACCATGTAACACACAGCATACAACACTTACTCCAGACCAGAAGGAGGAGCTCTAACACCTGGTTTCAGGGGAGCTTTTTTCCTGGAATATTCTGGCTGGGGGAGGAGTTAGTCTGTCTGCAGGGTTGAGAGAGGAAGGACGTGTGGGGACAAGCTGGGAGACAGGAGCTATAGCAGAGCTCACCCCCAGGTCTGAGCGCCAGAAACCGGACCCCGGAGTCCGAGGCTGAGTGGGTAAACTAAAGCCCCAGCAGCAGAATCCGGAGGGCAGGAGATAGCAGGTTCTCTGCCCCGACTAAGACTTGACTACACAGCAGCACATGTGAGCCGGAGATTCCATACTGGAGCCATCCCTGAAGTAGGCTACAGCTGCCTGTTATGAGAGTGAAGTTCTGCTTAAATAAGAGACAAAAAGAGGAACTTGAACGGAGTTTACAACAGCAAGTACCTCAGAGACCAGCGCTAGTAGGGAGACCTCACATCCCACCTGAAATAAGGAGATTCCTAAATTGCTTTCAGGCTGACCGACTCCAGCACCATCTGTAACATGATCCCTGGACACTTTGCCTGTAGAAATGTAAGTAAAGCTTTGGAAACTGCATCTGACTGTGTTACTGAAAAGTTCTTCCTGCAACACTCACTCAACACTGCTACATCCCTTGCTAAATACTACATCTCTACTATCTACCTTACATTACATTTGCCTGGGACATAGCTTCACCTGTGGGAAGCTTTACCAACTCTACTGCATCACCATCAGCCCCAGAGCATCTGCACTGCAGCGCTGGTCACCTCTGACCAGAAACCACAGGTGGTGTCACGAACACCTTATCACAGACTCTATTATCCCCTGTAAATATACCCTTTTATTGGACGACCAGGGCCACGGACCAGGTCACTGCCGCTGTGACACTTCCCTTTTAAGAAGCGGCCCGGTACCGAGTACCTCACTGCCCTGGTGGGCGATCCAACTTGGCGTCACGAATAGGATATCAAAGCCCGGTACCACCGGGTCCTGTGTGCTAGAGAAACTGTTTATTGTGCCAGTGAAGTTGTGCAATTGCCGCCATTACCACGCCACAAGGCGCACAGCAGAAGAAGGGGCGTGCCGTCATGGGCAGAGCCAGAGTGACAGCGCAAAAAAGTGAAGTGCTGCACGTGCTCTGCGGTCAGCTGACAGAGAACAGGGAGCTGAGGCCTGGAATCTCTGCGCACACCGCTCACCCTGCCGGCAAAGCAACAGCCTGGTAAGCCAGTGGAAACGCAGAGCCTGGCTATGATTAACTAGGGGGGGAAGAGGATGTCTAACACAGGAGAAGATATAGCAGCGGACGCCGCCACAGCCCCCATAGCGCCGCAAGATTCAGAGGCAGGTGCAGCCTCAGCCCCCATAGCACAGCAGAATCCAGCGGCCAGCGCAGCCACAGCTCCCAGAGCGCGGCCAGATCTGGTGACCGCCGGTGCAGTCCCTATAATGTCGCTATCAATGCCATATATACCGGGAGCGGCCTGGCTACCACAATACTCTGGGGAGCCGTATACCCTGAGCGATTTCAGGGAGAGACTGTGCAGTTTATTTGATGTATACCCCCTGTCTGAAAACCAAAAAGTAAGCATTCTCATTGGACAGTTAACTGGAGCAGCTCAAAGAGAAGTAAAGTCCTGGCAGGACGATGATAAAGAGACTGTTAAACAAATTCTGGCTAAGCTGAAGAGCACCTTTGACACCCGCACTGCAGCAGAAATAAAAATTAGGTTCTTTGGGTGCAAACAAAGGGCGCAGGACAGTATACGGGACTATGCTCTTAACCTTCAAGAGGCACTGCGGGCCATAAAGCAGATTGACCCAGACAGCGTGCAGGATGGAGACAGATTGTTAAAGGAGCAGTTTGTTGGGGGATTCCTGTCCAGCACCCACACGTCACAGCTGCGCATCATGGCCCTACAAAATCCTGACCTAAGCTTTGCAGACTTTAAAGACAGGGCTATCCAGGCGTTACACGAACCAAATGTCAGACATCCAGCGCCCCCTAGGCGCCTAGCAATTACATACCACCAGGAGGCGGCATCCTTCCCTGAGGCTCCTGCTGAGGTCGACGCACAGACCCTGGATAATGATCCATCTGCAGAGCTATGTCTGCAGGTTCAGGAGCTGACCAAAAGTGTGGCTGCACTAGCCAAAACCGTGCAGTCCTTGCAAATGCCCCCCAAAGGAGAAGATAGAGTTGGCCTCCAGTCTGGATGATGTCCCGTGGCAACGGAAGAAGAGGATCCCACCAATCAGAGGAGAGACAACGATCGCTACGACCAGGACGGACGACCTAGAAAAGCAGGGCACATCGCAATATTCTGTTATTTAAACGAGCGACCCCTGGGGCAGAAGGCCAACCCCCAGGAGTAGGATGACCAGGCCCACAGAACTGGCGAGCCAAGTACGTCAGAGGACGACCGGTCCTCCCAGTTGTGATTGACGGCATCCCCATGCACGCTTTACTGGACACCAGCTCTCAGGTGACGACTATGCCATATATTCTTTACAAATGGTACTGGGCTGACTCTGATATTACTCGTGGCCCAGATGATGAGCTGACAGTAGTCGCCAGTGAGTCGCACATAGCCAGGGCCTTGGGGTACTCGGCACCGAGCCCGTTCACTTCAATGGGGGATGTCACAGGTAGCGCAGCTCAGTCCGTTGCCCTGGGCGCTCACTAAAAAGGGGTATTTACAGGGGATTATAGGTTTGTAGAAATATTCGTGACGCCACCTGTGGTTCTTGGTCAGGGTGACCAGCGCTGCAGGGTAGATCCTCCGAGGGTTTGGGGCAGCAAGGTGTTAAGTCTCCCACAGGCGAGACTGATCCCTCAGGGTATATTGCGGTGTAGGGGTGCAGGATCAATAAGGCAGACACACACAAGAAAGTCTCTTTCTGTACCTTTACTGATAGTGAAGTTGCAGGCACGACCCGGGAAGCTGTCAGGGTGGAGGATGCACGTCCAGTAATCCCAATGAGTAGGTGTAGGGCCTCCTTACTCCTTTAAGTGTGTGAGTTTCTGACTTGCATAAAACAAAGTCTTCTCAGCTACGCCCGGCTGACCTTGTGGTGGAGCCTTCTTGTGGACAGAACTAAGTCTCTATATGGCTGATCAGGCCAGACTCCTGTTCTTCCTGACCCCGGTTACGTATCAGCACTGTTGGGCCCCTGCTACCTGTAGTCCAGCAGGGTCTCCGGTGTCTCCTACCAGTCGTTCAGATGCTGGCAAGCGCGGACCCGGTGTCCGGTGGTGCAGAGTGGAGGTAAGCTATCAATGCTGGTTAACCTCTGTCACTCTCTCTCTTCTTTCTTCCACCTGCCTTTCGTCCTACTCTCACCACTATCATAAGCACAATCTAGCAGCAGATGTCAGCTTTCTTTATCTTCACCGCTCTCCAAGCGTCGGCACGCTTACTCACTAAAACGCTCACTGAAGGTCTCTCAGTAAACTCAATTTTGACCAGGCTAAGTGGTAATCTTTCCCACTACTACTGGACTCCACTCCTAAACTGAGTGTTTGCTGAAGTCTTCAGGCTTTCTCTTTCTGGCTAGTCTTTCCCTCTCAGCTCATCTGAGGTAACTGCCGTTCTGACTGGAATCTCTCACAGTCTGCTCTAATCTCCTCTGCTGAGGTAAAACTGACACTCTGAGGTAAAACCAACGACTAGCTAACTCTCAGCTAGACTGCCTTCATCTCCCTGCTGTCGTCTCCAAGGGCTCCCTCTGGTGGCACCAGGAAAATGTGGAGTGTTGTGTGCTTATGGGTTGTTGTGGGTTTACCTTTCGTGCATCTTCCAGGGTAACATGTGGCTCCAGTCACAGCTGGGCTACACATCAGCAATGGTCAGCCTTTGCCACAGAAGGGATATAAGGAGGTGACCATTAAGGTGGGGTGAGTAGAATTAAAAGCCCAAGGTATGATAATTGTAAACATTGATCGATGAGAATGTAACCCAATGATGACCATAGGTACTAATGTGATAGAAAATTGTCTTGCCGAGGTTATTAAGGTTGAAGGAAGACTTTAAGTCCATCTAGTTCAACCCATATCCTATCCTAACCTGCCCTAACATGTTGATCCAGAGGAAGGCAAAAAAAAACCCAAGTGGCAAGCAGTAAGCTTCACATTGGGGAGAAAAATTCCTTCCCGACTCCACATACGGCAATCAGACTAGCTCCCTGGATCAACGCAATATCTTGGAAACTAGTGAATATAGCCTGTAATATTATACTTTTCAAGAAAGGCATCCAGTCCCTTCTTAAATTTTAGGGAATCACTCATTACAACATTAGACGGCAGAGAGTTCCATAGTCTCACTGCTCTTACAGTAAAGAATCTGCGTCTGTGATTATGGCTAAACCTTCTTTCCTCCAGACGTAGAGGATGCCCCCTTGTTCCCGTCTCAGGTCTAAAGCCCCGTCTCACATAGCGATATCGCTAGCGAGATCGCTGCTGAGTCACTAGTTTTGTGACGCAGCAGCGAGCTCACCAGCGATATCGCTGTGTGTGACATTCAGCGACGATCAGCCCCCCTGCCGGGTATCGCTGATCGTCGCTGAAAGGCCAGGACATTTTTTTGATCGCTGGTCTCCCGCTGACAGGCACGCATCGCTGCGGTGTGACAGGCGGGAGACCAGCGATCCGCTGGTAACCAAGGTACACAGCAGGTTTCCAGGCGCGGGGCTGTGCCTAGAAACCCACTGTGTACCTTGGATACCAGCTCCCTGAAGCAGGGAGCTGGTAACCAAGGTACACAGCGGGTTTCCAGGCACCGCGCAGCGCCTGGAAACCCAATGTGTACCTTGGTTACAAGCTCCCTGCATCAGGGCGCTGGTATCCAAGGTACACTGCGGGTAACTAAGCGATGTTACCCACAGTGTCGCTTGTTCTGATCGCTGCCTGAGCTGCCTGTTTGGCAGCTCCGCAGCGATAATGTAGCGATACACCAGCGATCCTGATCGTTGTCGGGATCGCTGGTGTATCGCTATGTGAGACCCAGCCTTTAGAGTAAAAAGATCATTAGAAAGGTCCTTGTACTGTCCCCTCATATATTTATACATTGTAATAAGATCACCCTAAGCCTCCGTTTTTCCAAACTAAATAACCCCAAGTGTAATAACCTGTCTTGGTATTGCAGACCCCCCAGTTCTCTATTAACCTTGGTCGCTCTTCTCTGCACCCGCTTCAGTTCAGCTATGTCTTTCTTATTCACCGGAGACCAGAACTGTACACAGTATTCTAAGTGTGGTCGCACCAGTGACTTGTATAGAGGTAAAATTATGTTCTCATGAGCATCTATGCCTCTTTTAATGCATCCCATTATTTTATTTGCCTTGGCAGCAGCTGCCTGACATTGGTCACTAAATGTGAGTTTGTCATCCACCCATACACCCAGGTCTTTTTCAGTTACAGTTTTGCCCAGTGTTTTACAATTAAGCACATAATTATACATCTTGTTTGTTCTACCCAAGTGCATGACCTTACATTTATCCCCATTAAAGCTCATTTGCCATTTATCAGCCCAAGCTTCTAGTTTACATAAATCCTCCTGTAATATAAAATTGTCCTCCTCTGTATTTATTACCCTGCAGAGTTTAGTGTCATCTGCAAATATTGAATTACTACTCTGTATGTCCCTACAAGGTCATTAATAAATATGTTAAAGAGAAGCGGCCCCAATACTGACCCCTGTGGTACCCCACTGCTAACCGTGACCCAGTCCGTGTGTGCTCCATTAATAACCACCCTTTGTTTCCTATCCATGAGCCAGTTCTTGTTTTGTTGCAACAGGTAGCCGAAACTGCTGGTTCCAGTGAACAACGGGTCCTGCAAAAGGAGATCAAGGCCCTGGTGCAAAGACAGCAGGTAGAGCTATCTGGCGGAGAAGTCGGCAGTGTCAGAGTGAGTGATTCATTCCCCATTGCAATACCCCCAAGAAGTGAAATGTTAATTTGGTGTCGGGCAGTCATAGGCCTCAGAGGAAGAGATTACCAAGCCCTGGTAGAACCAGTGTACTCTGATAGTAGGCCCACTATCCTGACAGCCAGAGGGGTTATCGATGTCCGCAAGGGGAGGGTGCCAGTACGCATCTTAAATTGTAGGGAGGAGGCCAAACTACCTCGGTATGCCACCGTTGCTAAGCTGTTCACTGTCAATAACAACGCAATTCAGACAGCAGAACCCTTGGTCTCGTCTGACAAGGCAGAGGACAATGGCTCTGCAAAACAGCTGGAGGATTGGTGTCAGCAGCTGCACATAGGCACTGACTGCACCCTTCCACACCAAAAGAATGAGGTTTACCGAGTAGTTCAAGAGTTTGAACGAGTATTCAGCAAACACCCTTTAGACTTTGGGCAGGCAAAAGGGGTCCAACATCATATCCCCACTGGAAATCATCCGCCCATTAAAGAAAGGTACCGGCCTGTACCCCCAAATCACTACCAATGTGCCAAGAGTATGTTACGAGAGATGAAGGAGGCTGGGGTAATCAGAGACAGTTGTAGCCCCTGGGCAGCTCCGTTAGTCCTCGTTAGAAAGAAAGATGGTACAATGAGGATGTGTGTTGACTACAGAAAACTTAACAGCATTACCCACAAAGACGCCTATCCGTTACCTAGGATAGAGGAATCACTAGCTGCACTGAGAACCGCTAACTATTTCTCTACCTTAGATATCACTAGTGGGTATTGGCAGGTTCCCGTTGCAGAGGCAGACAAAGAGAAGACCGCCTTTGCAACACCAATGGGCCTCTCAGAATTCAACTACATGCCTTTCGGGCTTTGCAGCGCGCCAGGAACATTCCAAAGGTTGATGGAGTGCTGCCTTGGACACATGAACTTCGAGACAGTTCTGTTGTACCTAGATTATGTCATTGTCTTTTCCAAGACCTATGAGAAACATTTGGAGCACCTGGCCAAGGTGTTCGAAGCCCTGTCCAAATATGGCCTAAAGGTGAAGCCGTCCAAATGCCACCTCCTGAAGCCCAAGGTGCAGTACCTAGGCCACGTGGTGAGCGTGAAAGGCGTGGCACCAGACCCTGACAAAGTCACTGTTATCAAGGACTGGCAGAGGCCCAGCAACATCCATGAAATACGCCAGTTCCTCAGGTTGGTAGGCTGCTATCGAAGGTTCATCAAGGGCTTCACTGAAATAGCCGCACCCCTGCAAAACCTCCTCGTAGGCCAGCCAAAGAAGGCCAGGAAGAAGAGTTCTACGTTTCGTTGGAATGACGAACTGGAAAGATCCTTCACTCGGTTGAAGTTGGCTCTTACAGGGGATAAAGTTCTGGCCTACCCAGACTATGATCAACCATTCATCCTCTATACTGATGCCAACAACGTTGGACTGGGAGCAGTGCTGTCGCAGGTACAGAAAGCCAAGAAAGAGTGATCTCCTATGCCAGCAGGAAACTTCGCCCCACTGAAAGGAACCCTGACAACTACAGCTCCTTCAAGCTGGAGTTCCTCGCCATCGTCTGGGCTGTGACCGAGCGGTTCAAACACTACCTAGCTGCGGCAAAGTTTACCATCTTCACGGACAACAATCTGCTGACTCACTTGGAAACCGCAAAGCTAGGTGCGCTGGAGCAGCAATGGATGGCCCAGCTGTCCAACTACGAGTTCACCATCAAGTACCAGGTGGGGCATAAGAATGCCAATGTCGATGCGCTGTCCAGAATGCCTAACTTACCAGATGGGGAGAAGATCTGGACACACTTGAAGAAATCAAGTTACCTGCCTTTCACCAGCCAATAGCGACCCAACGTGCCAAGGGGTGAAAAACAAGAGCTGCATCATGAAAGAGGCCACATTAAACCCATTGCCTCACCATGAGTGGGCAGAGACGCAGGATAACGACCCAGCAGTCCGCCTGGTAAAGGAGCTACTGACGCAAGCTGACTCGCATCCCATTCCAGATGCTCCACTAGAGACCCAACAGTTGTGGAAGGAAAAAGGCAGGTTGTTCATCTATGAGGGAAAGCTGTGTCAGAGGAGTGTCAACCCTGAACTCATTAACTGATCTGGCAGGTGGTAGTCCCGAGGTGAGATGTATCAATGGTCCTGGAAGCGTACCACAATGGAGCAGGACACTTCGGATGGAAGAAGTTAGAGGTCCTACTTCGCGAGAGGTTCTACTGGATTGGTATAAGAGATATACCAAGTATGACATGGACACTTGATGTGAATTATACTAAATACCTATACTCACATGTGTCCATTTAGGATTATATGCCTATCATCATATATCATATAGATTCATCAGCAGAAAAAAAGATGATCAAACGGCAGTTTTTATCAAAAATGTAAAATTTAATTTTTATTAGAAATAAATCTAAAAATACATATTATACAAGAAGGAGATGGACATAGAGACACACAATATGCAGCATGTGAAGTCAAAAGCATGTGACTTCACATGCTGCAATTGTGTGTCTCTATGTCCATCTCCTTCTTGTATATATGTATTTTTAGATTTATTTCTAATAAAAATTGAATTTTACATTTTTGATAAAAACTGCCGTTTGATCATCTTTTTTTTCTGCTGATGAATCTATATGGATTGGTATAAGGAAGGCCATTGAAGATGGTGCCGAGAGTGTGGACCATGCAAAGGATCGTAACAGCCAGCGAGCCCCTTTGCAGCCAATAATCACCAAATAGTCGCTTCAACTGGTAGCCTTGGATCACGTGAAGCTAACCCAAGCAGTTCAGGCTATGTCTATGCCCTAACCATAGTGGACCATTACTCAAGGTTCCTGGTAGTCGTGCCTGTCAAGGACCAAACAGCAAAGACAGCGGCGAAAGCATTTCAAACACACTTTGTCGACCACACGATTACCCTGAACGAGTGCTTACTTATCAAGGCCCAGCCTTTCAAGCAGAAGTGTTCCAGGAGTTCTGTAACATGTATGGCTGCAAGAAAATCAGGACAACGCCGTACCATCCATAGACAAATGGCATGTGTGAGAAAATGAACCAAGTGGTAATTGACCTCTTGAAGTCCTTGCCCCTGGAAGAAAGAAACTTGTGGCCAGAAAAGTTGCCAGATCTGGTGAATCTCTACAACCACATCCCTGTGAATTCCACCAACTGTACTCCAGCCTACTTGATGAGAGCAAGACCTGACAAATTTCCCATTGACTTGGACATGAGAGTCCTGACACCTGAAGTAACATCACCAGATGCAGACTGGGACACTGAGCGGCAGCAGCAGTACCGCAGAGTGCAAGAATGTGTAGAGAAGAGTTTGTCTCAAGCAAGACAGAAGCAAGAAGGAAACTACAATCAGCACGTGCCTGCAGTTCCCTTGTCGCCTGGAGAACAGTACTCAAAAGGAAAAGACGACTCCACAAACTTGACGATCAGTGGGAAGCTGAACCATATACCATCATGCCTTCAGACTTTGACAATACCAAGGTGTGACTTATCAGCAAGGATGGAGGAGAAACTTCAGCAGCAGTGTCAAGGGATCACCTAAAACCATGCCCTGACCAACTAAAGGAAAGGATTGCAGATAAGGACATTCTTCAGCCAGAAAGATTGGAAGAAGAAAAGGTCCGCACTGTACTTGGCGAGTTCACTTCAAATTGGACAAGAGTAAACCAAGCCATAGTCGTGCCCGTCTTAACCTTTCCCCAGCTGGTAGTACCAGAAAGAGAAGCGATTCAAGACCAGCCTGAAGATCTGCAAGATCAAGTGACAGAAGCCACATCTGCAGTGGAATGCGAAAATCTGCCCCCTGCTAGCAGTGAATCTGTCAGACCCACAGTGAGTCTAAGAAATCGCAGAAGGTTACTGCCCAGCTTACCAATACACACACTAGACCAGGCTAGATCACTACAGGCACCTGTACTGCGTAAATCAACCCGTGGTACTAGAGGTCAGATCCCAGCCAGACTAAAATGTTACTGTACTAGTACTGTAAATAAGTTAAAAATGTTTATAACTGCAACCATTAAGCATATGTGCCTACAGAGACTACTGTATGAACTTTTGAGCATTCTCATTTCATTGATTATTTGGATGATTGGGTCACTGTGACCAGGACAATGCTTGTCAATAGTTAGCACTAATGGATACAGAACAAAAACCGTCTGGCGTGGCCGAAGATGTGGTCCAAAAGGGAGACCAGCCATGCCTTGTAGCCCGCCCAAGGCCTACGTTGAGAGTTTGAGATGGGTCCCTCATATTGTATTTTCTAGGGTGAAAAGGACACCTCATTTCAAGACTTTACCAAAAATTTATATATTTGTGTTAAAATTTGTGTAAATAGTTACAATATGTTTTATTTTATGTTTCCTCAGTCCAGGAGTACAGAATTGTACTAGGGGGGAATGTGGCACCCCAGGAGTTCGGTTGCCACAGTGACCTTGCCTCCCTACAGGGGGGGGGTGATGTCATGCCTGAAAGCAAGGAAGGATCCCTTTAACAGGTAACACACAGCATACAACATTTTTCTCACTCCAGACCAGAAGTAGGAGCTCTAACACCTGATTTCAGGGAAGCTTTCTCTGGAATATTCTGGCTGGGGAGGAGTTAGTCTGTCTGCAGGGTTGAGAGAGGAAGGACGTGTTGGGACAAGCTGGGAGACAGGCGCTATAGCAGAGCTCATCCCCAGGTCTGAGCGCCAGAAACCGGACCCCGGAGTCCGAGGCTGAGTGGGTAAACTAAAGCCCCAGCAGCAGAATCCGGAGGGCAGGAGACAGCAGGTTCTCTGCCCCAACTAAGACTCGACTACACAGCAGCACATGTGAGCCGGAGACTCCATACTGGAGCGATCCCTGAAGTAGGCTACAGCTGCCTGTTATGAGAGTGAAGTTCTGCTTAAATAAGAGACAGAGAGAGTAACTTGAACAGAGTTTATGACAGCAAGTACCTCAGAGACCAGCGCTAGAAAGGAGACCTCAGATCCCACCTGAAATAAAGAGATTCCTAAATTGCTTTCAGGCTGACCGACTCCAGCACCATCTGTAACCTGATCCCTGGACACTTTGTCTTTGAACTGTAAGTAAAGCTTTGGAAACTGCATCTGACTGTGTTACTGAAAAGTTCTTCCTGCAACACTCACTCAACACTGCTACATCCCTTGCTAAATACTACATCTCTATCATCTACCTTACATTACATCTGCCTGGGACATACAAGACTATAAAGTTTACTAATGTGACACAAAATCGTGGTTGTTTTCAGTTAAGCTTTTGAGAATAACCAACAGTGCAGTCTGAGTGACGTGATTGGAGACAGGAGACTGTTAGTTAAAAAAAAAAAAAGGAGTGTACCATGAAACCTCAAGCTGTCAAACCCTTTCTTGGTTTTCAAATGGTAATGGAATCCCGACAATATGTTGAGAGCAGGATGCACTACATTGAAGGGTGATCAACTTTTCGTATTTTTTAATGGTATGATGGTTCCCTCTTTGCATAATTATATAATGGATAATTTGGCTATTTTATGTGCCAAGTTTTTAACACTTTTTTATTTCAAAGTACAAAATTAAAGGATTAGTATGATTGACTAGTATGAGTGAGTACACTTTTGTATATTTTAATATACAAAGGTTAAGTACATATAGGGATTAAATACATATAATGATTAAGTATATATAAAGATTAACTACATACAGTATACTTACATCATCACCAAGAGGCTTTTGAACATCATCCATCTGTAATATCAGAGAAGCAACACCAAGATAGAGAACCCCTGGGAGATTCAATACACTGCATGGGCGTCCCCAATTAAGCAGGTATGAATACACTGTACATGTACAGGTACCCCAGTTTTTGCATCTATCTTTGTCTTGTTTCTCTGGTCTTATATAGTGATTTACACTATGTAGTAACTCAAGTTTCACCCAGCCCTTCAAGTGGCCAGCTTTCAAGGTCAGATGAGATATCATGGAGTCGTCAGACGAGGGGCCATAAACCCTTAAGGTACTGCCACACTAAGCGATCTCGCTAGCGATCTCGTTAACGACGCAAGCTAACGAGATCATTGGTGTGATCGCTTTTAGGTCGCTAGTAGCTGCCAAACAGGAGATCTCATAAACGCCACATCAGCGGTCAGCGATCTCTTTAACGACTTTGGCGGTCGTTAGGATCTGTCATTAGCATGTACTGAGCGCAACCTTTTCTACGCCCCACAGCACAGATATATGTTATATATGTGCTATAATTTATGTTTTGACCGCGTCATGAAAGAATGCGTATAGCGCTCCCTTTCATTGTTCTCGAGCGCTTCTCATTCATAGGAATTTCCAGCATCGCTCCTGCTCTCTGCGTCCTGCTAGCCTGCTTTGCAGCTTCTGCGATCCTCTCTGTGACGCAAAAGAAAACCTAGTCCCACCTGCCTGCTTCTACAGATATTGCGATCCACTCCGCGACGCTAAAAAAACCTAGTCCTGCCTGCGCCGCTGTCATATGCGTCACAAATGAGGTCGCTCGTCGTTCGCAAAAGGTGTCACACTCAGCGATATAGGCTCACCAGCGGGACGCAACGATCAAAAAACGGTCCAGAACGCTAGTGAACGATCAGCGACATCACAGCAGGGGCTACATCGCTGCTACATGCCACACACAACGACGTCGCTAACGAGATCACTAAATAGTGACGTATTAGCGATGTCGTTAGCGATCTCGTTAGCAATCTCGCTTAGTGTGGCATACCCTTTAGAATATAAAAGCCACAAGGATTTAGATAAAACCACCACAGACAGTGGTTAAGTAAACCGTAAAGTTTTACAATCACAAACCACAAACATATGGAAGCTTAGAACTGTTTGTGAAGTCAATAAACAAACAGTTCTCCAGATTGAGGCAACATGAGCATTTTCTTTCACATCTGTAAATCTTTTACCAGAAATGCAGCTATGTAATTGTCTGAATGCATTCTGTATATTTCAATATGGATTCAAAAGAGCCATTTGTATATTCGCACTACACTATTAACAGTAGTCATATCTATATTCAGCCGTTCTTGAAAAACTTAAGCTTAACCCATAGACTACTATGGATAATCATGACAATCTTCTTGACCAGTATCTATAGGTACTGTAAGTAATGTTAAAACTAGCTGCTACTATGTATTTTATGGAAATAAAAGAGAGAACTGCAAGAATGTGAAGATGTTCTAAAACCTAACTGTGACCATGCTCAATATTCCATAACTGTTCCCTTCTGCTGTGTAGTAAATGTTGGAGACACCATAGATGATCAAAGAGGGTTTCAACAAAGTAATTTAGAAATAATAAGATCATTTTTTTGTTTACCTGTTTATAATCCAGTAAAGAAGGAACATGCAGTCTCACTCATAGAAGTTATCACTTCAAAAATTGATTAAGTCCGCAGCATCTACAAGCATTCAGCCATCACTGTTTTGTATTGAACTCTTACCATTTGATGCAACCAAAGTTATGGCTCTCAAGGAGATAAACAAATATAGTGGACAAAGAAATATTTGTAATGAAATACTGAGCCTACATAACAGCATTGCTTGATCAAATTTATATGAAGTGTATTGTGTCCAATGTGAGCAACCGGGCAACAAAAAAAGGAGCTTTTCAAGTGAGCTCTTTAAGGTACATAAATGTTATGAAGGAACGCAACGAGACCGGCCTATGCCGAGGACTGAACACAAGGAGGGGGACATTAGTACCAGGCCGGTCGGCACTGTTGGGGTTCCTGTTCTAGTACATGGGAGGCCACCATAAGCTCCTCTTACTGGCGGACCAAGAAAGAAAGATACAGCATGGATACACGGCTTAGTGTGAACCCATCAGAGCCAGTCCACTGGGCTTGTTTGAGAAATTCATGGTGGAAATCACTCCAGATCCTGCATCGTTTCCTGATCCTGATGTACCAAGAGTTTCAGAATCTCCTTCCACATGGAAGTCGAAACATTCCATGGTCACCCCAAATTCTCAAGATGTCAGTGCATCCACCAGGGATAAAAGTGGCTTATTAGAGAGAATGCGCTTGGTGATGAATGCAAGCTCTGCTGTCAGGAATAGAGCAGAAGATGAATCTTGCATTCTGTTGGGATCCTGGAATGTAAATTTCAAGAAGGTGGAGATGCTGGATGAGTTAGAGAGACGTTCTGACCAGCCAGAATTGGACCTTCAGATAATAGTACAGGATGTGTCCGATAATGACGTTGTTGTGATTTGCGGAGAAGACCCACATGTTATAAAGGTAAAAAGTCTGGTTCACTCTGAAAGGTCAACTGACAATCTGCTGGAATTGTTCCTCCAACAAATTCAAAGGTGAAACTGGGAAAAAGAAAGTCCAAAAAGCAGACATTTGATATAGAAAATCCACATGATTCTCTTATCCTGTTTTCAGCAAAGTCCCCTATAACTGTTCGCGAAAGCACAGTACAGGCATTGTATGAAGTCCTGATGAGAAGCTTGTTGCCTAGAAGACCGACCACCACTTCTGTCTGACTTGGTTAAGGAGACAAAGAATCTTGAGTTGCCAGAGCAAACATTGAAAAAACTGGCAGAAAATGTTGAAGAAGAAATATTTGGCTTGTATCGTGACACTAGTATAAGATACAAAACTAAGTACAGAAGTCTTCTTTTCAATCTGAAGGACCCCAAAAATAAGGGTTTCTTTCAACGTGTGGTATTAGGTGAGATCACCCCACAACGTCTGGTTCTGATGAGTCCTGCAGAAATGGCTCGCCAGGAGCTAACTGACTTGAGAAACCAGGAGAGGCAGCATAGATTGGAGATGATTCAGTAATCAGAGGAGGAAATAAATCAAAAACAGCAAACGATAAAGCTCACACACAAGGGGTTGATTAAAATCGATACATCACCAGATCTAATGTTTACCTTGGAGGATCTGTGTCATGCACCTTGGAAAACCAATGATTCACTGAGTTCAGATATTAATAACATAAATGAGATCACAACAGATAGAACAGCTCATCACGAATATCACCTTCTGTACCTCAATTGCCTCATTTGCACGGGGGTGGGTTCAATTCCCGGAAAGACCAGATCTCAAGAGAAGAGAATTGTTTGTTTAATTAATATAAGTGTGCAGAGCAGAGATGCTGGCTCTGTCCCTGATGATGAGGAGCTAAAGAGGGAGAAAGCATCTCACAGAGAAGAAAGTGAGTGGACGTCGGGACAAAGCCCTGACGTAGCGTGACTGACCTCTCAAATCGGGACCGTCTTGCAGAATCTGGGACAGTTGGAAGCTATAGATTACATACACATACACACATATAGGAAGGATTACATAGAAACACAGCCAGCACCACACTGTTAGTATATGTTTATATTTCAAATGTCTGAGCCAGCATTGTTTCCAATTCAAAGAGGGGAAATCCTGTGCCTGGGATGAAGCTTATTATTTGCAAGTTATATCTCTCTCCACTTTTCAGGAGTAATTGCGAATGTCATCCGTACACTTGCCCAACACAATGATGTTTCTGTGGTTTCTCCTCCTGTTTTTTCTCTTCACCACCCGGTGAGCAGGCCTTTTCTTTCCATCCCACCATCTTGCAGCGTATACCTCCCACTACTCTTTGAGGACACTCCCTTCCTGATTCGGAAGCTGTGGAGGTCTGGACAATTCTTCACACCCTTTTGTGTCCTCTATGCCCATGATTGCTGGGTCCCTCTTTCTGTGCTGCGCCATCAACCATCATCTTAAGGTACTGCCACACTAAACAATCCCGCTAGCGATCACGATAACGATGCATACTAATGCGATCGCTAGCGGGATTGTTTCTATATCGCTAGTAGCAGCCTAATTTAGCGATGTCGTTAAGGACGCTATCGCGGTTAGCGATCTCCTTAACGACTTTAGCGGTACAAAAGTACCGCTAAATCGCTAACAAAAGGTGCTACACTCAGCGATATATACTTACCAGCAGGGCGCCGACGATAAAAATAGGGTCCGGAACGATGAGAACGACGAGCGAGATCACAGCAGGATCTCAGCAGGGGCCACGTCGCTGGTAGATGCCGCACACAACAACATCGCTAACGGGATCGCTAAATAGTGACGTTTTTTAGCGATCCCGTTAGCGATGTTGTTTAGTGTGGCAGTACCTTTAGAGTCCACTCTCTGCACCATCTTGAAACACACTTGATTCGCCATTTTCCATGTTCGGCGAGTTTTCCCGCATTTCTTTGCTTTTTTCTTTGTGAGACTTGATCCTGCTGACTATGCCAAGTGTTACAAGTGTACTTGTTTTCCACGCCACCCTACATGAAAATGTAGATCCTGGCTGTGTGTGCTCTTGTTGTTTCCTGGATGATATTCTTCTGCAGACTGCATGGTGCTGCTATATCGGGCAGGCCAGGACCAGATGTTAGGGAATGAATTGAGGGAGACCAAAGTCCAATATTAAACTTTTTTGTACTGCACATGAACTGGATAAGACCTATACACATCAAATAATATTAACTCAAACCAAGAAATTATGCACACAACGAGTATATAAAAAATAGAAAAATATTTATTGAACATAATGTTAAATAAATAAGGAGAGAGAATAACGGTGAATCCACAGATGGGAGTGGAACCACTATGAGAACTCAGGAGAAATTACAATGCATATATAATAACAATATGTTTGATGCACATAGTGACGATCATAATATAGCTGTCATAGCTCCATAATAGGGACTATGTATATAATCACAAACACCTCAGGAATAGACAGCTGAGACCGATGGCTATGGTAATAGCTAACAAGTCATATTAAAGTATATAAGCATAAGTAGATGATCGAACACATACCTGAGACCCAGTGGTGCCACTCTCCCCAACGCGCGTTTCGGCGCTCTGCTTCTTCCGGGGGAGTGGCATCATAAGTAACCAAAGGGTATTTATGTGTCAAAGGACCAATAGAAAAGCTTGAATCAGAATCGTAAACATCCTGCTGCAATTACATGGCGCATGACACACTGAGCGAGCTGGATGCGGTCATCGCCCGAAGCGTCATCAGCCCCGCCCACCGCGTCACGAAGCCCGCCCACACAGGATCATGTGATCGAGCGTCAGACGCAGAGCAGGACAGGACCGAGGAGAGACGCGATGGCGATGAACAACACCCAGCCCCAGTGCGCATGCGCGCCAGCAGGCACTGATTCACACATGAACCATTATTGGATCACGTAAATATACTTAAGCAAAATCCATGTATTAAAAATAAGAATCGACTAAACCATTATAAATCACCAACCATAGTGAACAAACAATATGAATAATCAAATATACATGGATGCAATATCAGAAACCCAAATGTATGAATAATTAATGTATGTGTAAGATAAGTGATACAGTGCCAGAGTGTCAAACACAGATATTACAATATAATGTGCATACATGTACTAAACACGTAATATATAGTGATAAGACAATATAAATGATAAATGAAAAATTATATAATGTGGTATCATAAAGTGAATACTAGAGCTGTATGAACAATAATGAAAATATACACAAAATAATAAGAACAAATAATACAGAAAAATAAAAAATAAAAAACATAACGCAGATAATTCTTGAAGAACTTGATGATCAGACATACGCCAATTGGTACCAAACTTCTCATGGAATAATAGATATGATAACTAATCTTACATAACAATGCATCTCTAAAAACTAGAAAGCAGCCTAAAGAAGATGTGGTGATCAGTAATGGCGCAAGTAACGATTCTTTAGACTTTAGGGTAAGAACAGTCTCCTATACAAAAGCTCTTTCTGCGTATATACTTCCACAGTTCCCCGTAGGTTCGGAACCACTAGGCACATCGCCATAAATTCAACAGATGGTCACAGCCTGAATTGCCTTGAAATCGTGACGGGAGTCAGCTAAAAATATCATTATTGCTACTATTCCGGATGTGTTGTATAGGATTAACCATGTTAAACCCTACATGTCTATTGCAACATAGACTTATCCATGTTTTGAGCGGAGTGTCTGGTTATGCAATGTCTTCTGTATTTTTTTTTGTAGACATTGATGCCGCAACCATCCACATGGTTTACAACCCACTGTGATTTTGACCTACATATCAAATTAGATGGTTGGTTGTGACATCTTTTAATGTCTCTCAAATTCGCATCTTCTCGCAGTCTGCTGGTCTAGCTTAGATATTGTTCAACAATTTTGGTCTGACTATAGTATAGGTCAATATATTTGGCAAGATACCGATATTTCCAACATTTATGTGAACCAATCCACTTCAGCATCTTACCTGAGAAGGAGTACAGTAAATCGTATCTAGTACCGCCTGTTGTAGCCTTGATACATCTTTTGCATAGTTATATAAAAGTTCAGAGAGGTCCTTAGCTTGAACCCAATCATTTGACAAACAAATCCTTGATGTAGAATTGACCAGTAGCACAAATGATCACATGGGTGTGTGAGGATGGATGCACAAGCATTGACTAAGTATCCTTCGAAAACATATAGGATGCCATATCTCCTCACAGTAGACATCAGAAATCATTTGAAAATCATATTTATAAGTTAATGAACATTAAATCATATGTTCAAATCAAAAGAAAGTTCTAACTCATTTGGGACCACGCCATCGGAAATGCATCATGTACGGGTATAAAACACCCGTCCATTGATGAATTACCGATCTGTTGTAAATCAGGTCCCTCTACAGCCCAGGAACAATTGGCATCGAAGGCGCAGTGCCGCCCCATCCTGTGCCCTGGAGCTGTGTAGAAGGACCCAGAACAGTTGAGTTCATTGTAACATGGAGCAAATCAATGTCACTTGAGGAGAAGTCGATGTGACAACAAGTGATACCGCTCTCAGGCCATCCTGGTGGCGAAATGTATGCATTCCACATGCATGGACCAAAAGCATTCTCATCAATGTGAATATCAATTTTAGAAAATCGATGTACCTTCAAAAAGATGAATTCTTCCACCAGGCTTAGGAACAATCAATATATTGCAATATCATACCGTATCACCAACCCAGAATTATTGCTACTGCGTTTGTTGTACCTTGTCCTCGTAGAGATACAGAGAAGCATGGCTCTACCAACAAGTATGTATTCAATATAATTTCGCATCAACTGTCCTTGTAAACTAGATAGTCTCAATTTATAAGAAATAAAGATAAATGAAAGTCTAGATAGAGGATCCTCAATATAGTGAGCTTGTCACATACATTTAGATGGCCATATCACAATGTTCCCACCCTTGTCAGCTGGTTTCAATACGATATCCTTAAGTTGTTTAAGTCTTTTAAGACCCATATTTCAGCCCGGGTCAAGTTTCCACATTGTGACCAGGATGGAATCTGGTCGAACTCATGGAAACTAATTTTACAAAAAATTTCCACATTCGGGCATAAAGACAAGGGTGGGAACTTGCTAGACCTTGGACGTAAAGAAGTTGGTAACCTACCCAAAGTAGAATTGGTATGTTCATAAGCCAATTCTTCTAAATCATGTAGAGCCGCCTGTTCAACAGGTAATGGAAAAGCGCGTTGTATTTCCTCATTATGGTGCCATTTCTTAAAGATGAGGGATCTAGCAAATATATGTAGATCCTTGAGGGCCAAAAAAGGATCAAATCGCATACTAGGGAGAAAGTCAGACCTTTAGACAGAAGGGATATTTCATCAGAATTAAACGTGTGTTCTGATAGATTAATTACCTTTGTGTATCGCCTTTATAAGGCGGACCATGTTTCTTATAGGGGCTTTCCTTTCCCACTTTCTTTTGTTACTATTACCAAACGTGTTCTCATTGAATGCTGCGATGTGTCAGACATTTCACCAGTAGATGATAGTGAGGACACTGAAGGTGACCTTTGGGCCCCATTGGGAATCTTGGGACGTCTCCATCTATATACAAAGTTACGTTGAAAATCGGTGCTGTCTCTAAGCAATTTTTAGCTTGTGTGTTTTTAATTTGAGATTTCCACTCAATGGAATTTTTCTCCAGCGTATTGTTGAATGCTGTAATAATCTCAGGAGAAGCATTCTTTTTAAATTTAACAAAAAGTTCGTCAATCTCATTTTCCAATGTACTAACTGATTTCTTATTCAATTCTATCAATAGTTCCATAAATTGGAATGAGGCTCTAGTACAGATGTCCTCCCATTTAGATATAAAGGTTTCATCAGAAACCGGGAAAGATGGAAATACCTGGATCCGTAAACCACGTGGAATCAATTTTTTCTTGATATAGTTGTCTAAAAAGGCCCTATTCCACCACATTTTAGTCCGTTTATGAAGAGCGTCTGACGCTCCGATCACATGATCCTGTGTGGGGGGGCTTCGTTACGCGGGTGGGCGGGGCTGATGACGCTTCGGGCGATGACCGCATCCAGCTCGCTCAGTGTGTCATGCGCCATGTAATTGCAGCAGGATGTTTACGATTCTGATTCAAGCTTTTCTATTGGTCCTTTGACACATAAATACCCTTTGGTTACTTATGATGCCACTCCCCCGGAAGAAGGCAGAGCCCCGAAACGCGCGTTGGGGAGAGTGGCACCACTGGGTCTCAGGTATGTGTTCGATCATCTACTTATGCTTATATACTTTAATATGACTTGTTAGCTATTACCATAGCCATCGGTCTCAGCTGTCTATTCCTGAGGTGTTTGTGATTATATACATAGTCCCCTATTATGGAGCTATGACAGCTATAGTATGATCGTCACTATGTGCATCAAACATATTGTTATTATATATGCATTGTAATTTCTCCAGAGTTCTCATAGTGGTTCCACTCCCATCTGTGGATTCACCGTTATTCTCTCTCCTTATTTTTTTAACATTATGTTCAATAAAATATTTTTCTTATTTTTTATATACTCGTTGTGTGCATAATTTCTTGGTTTGAGTTAATATATCTCATTGTGCATTGAGGCCTTACACTTTTTGGCACCCTGGTATTATACAATAGATTTTGCTTAGTGGTGCCATCCATATATAGGTTTCACATATTGTTTCTGTGTATTTTTCACAGGTGTTCATAGGCTGCTATGGATTACAAAGCGAGGGATGTAGCCTGGCAAACACAAGTTGCTCAGGTGTTTGACGGTGGTCCCACTAATGCAGGTGTGGGTGATCATAGTGATTATGTGGCGCTCCAAAATCATATCAAAAGGGCTCTTCATAAACGGACTAAAATGTGGTGGAATAGGGCCTTTTTAGACAACTATATCAAGAAAAAATTGATTCCACGTGGTTTACGGATCCAGGTATTTCCATCTTTCCCGGTTTCTGATGAAACCTTTATATCTAAATGGGAGGACATCTGTACTAGAGCCTCATTCCAATTTATGGAACTATTGATAGAATTGAATAAGAAATCAGTTAGTACATTGGAAAATAAGATTGACGAACTTTTTGTTAAATTTAAAAAGAATGCTTCTCCTGAGATTATTACAGCATTCAACAATACGCTGGAGAAAAATTCCCTTGAGTGGGAATCTCAAATTAAAAACACACAAGCTAAAAAATTGCTTAGAGACAGCACCGATTTTCAACGTAACTTTGTATATAGATGGAGACGTCCCAAGATTCCCAATGGGGCCCAAAGGTCACCTTCAGTGTCCTCACTATCATCTACTGGTGAAATGTCTGACACATCGCAGCATTCAATGAGAACACGTTTTGGTAATAGTAACAAAAGAAAGTGGGAAAGGAAAGCCCCCTATAAGAAACATGGTCCGCCTTATAAAGGCGATACACCAAAGGTAATTAATCTATCAGAACACACGTTTAATTCTGATGAAATATCCCTTCTGTCTAAAGGTCTGACTTTCTCCCCTAGTATGCGATTTGATCCTTTTTTGGCCCTCAAGGATCTACATATATTTGCTAGATCCCTCATCTTTAAGAAATGGCACCATAATGAGGAAATACAACGCGCTTTTCCATTACCTGTTGAACAGGCGGCTCTACATGATTTAGAAGAATTGGCTTATGAACATACCAATTCTACTTTGGGTAGGTTACCAACTTCTTTACGTCCAAGGTCTAGCAAGTTCCCACCCTTGTCTTTATGCCCGAATGTGGAAATTTTTGTAAAATTAGTTTCCCATGAGTTCGACCAGATTCCATCCTGGTCACAATGTGGAAACTTGACCGGGCTGAAAATATGGGTCTTAAAAGACTTAAACAACTTAAGGATATCGTATTGAAACCAGCTGACAAGGGTGGGAACATTGTGATATGGCCATCTAAAATGTATGTGACAGAGGCTCAGCGTATATTGAGGGATCCTCTATGCTATAAGAAACTTACATTTAATCCTTTGATTTCTTATAAAGCAGAGCTATCTAGGATTCTACAAAGGGCAGTTGATGTGGAAATTATACCTTCCCAAATACGCGATACCTTGTTGGTCAAAGAGCCATGCGTTTCTACTTTGTATCTCCTACCGAAGGTGCACAAGAGTACAACAAACCCGCCAGGTAGGCCAATAATCTCTGGGTTGGGTGGATTAACGGAGGGCATTGGCAAATATATTGATGTGTTCCTTAAGCCCCTGGTGGAGACTATTCCATCCTTTTTGAAGGATACATCCGATTTTCTCAAAAAAATTGATGCGATTCACATTGATGAGGACATGCTTTTGGTCACATGCGATGTGGAATCGCTCTATACAAATATTCGCCACCAGGATGGCCTGAGAGCGGTATCCTACTTTTTGTCCATGACGAGCTTCTCCTCAAGTGACATTGAGTTTTTGCTCCAATTGTTACAATTTTTGTTAACTCATAATTTTTTTCTGTTCAATGGGTCCTTCTACCTACAGCTCCAGGGCACAGCGATGGGCGCGGCCTGTGCGCCTTCGTATGCCAATCTGTTCCTGGGGCTGTGGGAGAGGGACCTTTTTTACAACAGATCGGAATCCATCAATGGAGCGGGTTGTTTTATGGACCCGCTACATTGATGATATTTTCCTGATCTGGCGTGGTACCCAAATGAGTTAGAATCATTTTTTCTTGATTTGAACAGTAATGATTTAAATATTCATTTAACTTATAAATATGATTTTTTCAAAATTGATTTTCTTGATGTCACTGTGAGGAGAGGCTCGGATGGGGCTCTCTTGACTGATGTTTTCCGTAAGGATACTTCAGTCAATGCTGTGTTGCATGCCAGGTCCTCACACCCACCCCATGTGATCAATTCTGTGCCTACTGGTCAATTCTTACGGATCAGAAGGATTTGTTCGTCAAATGTTGATTTTGAGGTTCAAGCTAAGGACCTCTCTGAACGTTTTATTAATAGAGGCTATATCAAAAGATGTATCAAGAGGGCCTACAACAGGGCGAGAAATACGAGAAGGAACGATTTACTGTACTCCTCTCCAAGGGTGAAAGATAGCTCGCAAGTGAGATTGGTTTCACAATACAATGTACAATGGGAAAATATGCGGGTGATTCTAGCCAAATATTGGCCTATACTATTAGCAGACCCCATTTTGAAACAATATCTGACAGATAGACCGAGCATGACTGCGAGAAGATCGCGAAATTTGAGAGACCATTTGGTTAAAAGTTATTTTGTCCCACAACCTCAACCATCTATATTTGCCACTAATGCTAGGTCAAAATCACAGTGGGGTTGTAAACCATGTGATGGTTGCGTGGCATGTCCTAATGTTCTACAAACAAAAGAATTTTTTCATCTGATGGTAAGACATTTGCCATAACTCAGACCATCTCCTGCTCAACAACATTTGTGGTATACCACGCCTCATGTCCCTGCAATAAGATCTATGTGGGTTTAACGACACGGGCTTTTAAAGTCCGTATACGGGAACACATCCGTGATATAGTAGCAGCAGTGAATGAGGATAATTTTGATGTTCTAAAGACAATCCCTCGACATTTCAAGAAATATCACGGCTGTGATCCATTGGTGTTGAAATTTAGAGGGATTGACCGAGTGGTTCCAAACCTACGGGGTGGTAAACTTGGGAAGTTACTAGCCCAGAAAGAGGCTTTTTGGATATGGAAACTTCGTTCTCTCCACCCTAAAGGTCTAAATGAATCCCTTAGTTTTGCGCCATTCCTATGATCACCCACATCTTCATTTTTTAGGCATCTTTTTATGTTTTTGTGTTGTTGACATTTGTTTTTTATGTATTTTAGATTCTGAGTTATCATATCTATTAATTCCATGAGAAGTCTTGTCACCAATTTGGCGTATTGTGTCTGGATCATCAAGTTCTTAAGAATTATCTGCGTTATGTTTTTTATTTTTTATTTTTCTGTATTATTTGTTCTTATTCTTTTGTGTATATTTTCATTATTGTTCATACAGCTCTAGTATTCACTTTATGATACCACATTATATAATTTTTCATTTATCATTTATTATTGTCTTATCACTATTTACTTATCGTGTTTAGTATGTATGCACTTATATGTAATCTGTGTTGACACTTGTATCACTTATATAGAATTTATCTCTACCGTGTTAGTATAGTTAGACTATCTCTGGTATACCTTTATGCTATGGTAATCACTTTATACTTACACAATACATTAATTATTCATACATTTGGGTTTCTGATATTGCATCCATGTATATTTGATTATTCATATTGTTTGTTCACTATGGTTGGTGATTTATAATGGTTTAGTCGATTCTTATTTTTAATACATGGATTTTGCTTAAGTATATTTACGTGATCCAATAATGGTTCATGTGTGAATCAGTGCCTGCTGGCGCGCATGCGCACTGGGGGCCTGGGTGTTGTTCATCGCCCATCGCGTCTCTCCTCGGTCCTGTCCTGCTCTGCGTCTGACGCTCCGATCACATGATCCTGTGTGGGCGGGGCTTTGTGACGCGGGTGGGCGGGGCTGATGACGCTTCGGGCGATGACCGCATCCAGCTCGCTCAGTGTGTCATGCGCCATGTAATTGCAGCAGGATGTTTACGATTCTGATTCAAGCTTTTCTATTGGTCCTTTGACACATAAATACCCTTTGGTTACTTATGATGCCACTCCCCCGGAAGAAGGCAGAGCGCGAAACGCGCGTTGGGGAGAGTGGCACCACTGGGTCTCAGGTATGTGTTCGATCATCTACTTATGCTTATATACTTTAATATGACTTGTTAGCTATTACCATAGCCATCGGTCTCAGCTGTCTATTCCTGAGGTGTTTGTGATTATATACATAGTCCCCTATTATGGAGCTATGACAGCTATATTATGATCGTCACTATGTGCATCAAACATATTGTTATTATATATGCATTGTAATTTCTCCTGAGTTCTCATAGTGGTTCCACTCCCATCTGTGGATTCACCGTTATTCTCTCTCCTTATTTTTTTAACATTATGTTCAATAAAATATTTTTCTTATTTTTTATATACTCGTTGTGTGCATAATTTCTTGGTTTGAGTTAATATATCTCATTGTGCATTGAGGCCTTACACTTTTTGGCACCCTGGTATTATACAATAGATTTTGCTTAGTGGTGCCATCCATATATAGGTTTCACATCAAATAATATGCACGTTTATTAATAAAGGTTTCTCTTGCAGACATGGCCGCCTCTCAGTTACATTGAATGATCTTTAATTTCTCTTGGACTTCACATTCTTGCATCTTATGACAATCCAACAAATGATTATAGGAGACTTCATCTTCTCCTGATAAGGCCGCATGGGCTGAGGTGTAATGTTATGGCCTCTTCCAGCTGCTACATCACGTCTTATCCTCCAATCACATTTAGAGCAGCAGTCAACATTTTGCTGTTACTTGATGTTATGGCTACCCTTTGTTCCCAACTGATTAACGAAGATCCACTGCTTGAGGTATGTCAGTCCAACTTATGACTAGTATAGATGGGCGAACCCATTAAGTTCGAGGTCTGTACCAAACACCTACTGTTCGAGCACGGACCCTGAACAAAGGCTTCTCTAGGAAGTTTATGTTACTGTTTGGGTTTGGCACCCCAAGCATCAGGTGTTCCCCACACTGTCATCTGCATGACATCGCTAGAAACACCGGCAGCTCTGATCAGCGGTAAGATTATTACCAACGGTTAGAGCACTGCAGTTTCCATGCTGTCAGATAACAATGTGAGCCAGCACCTGTGACTAGCAGTAAAAAGTTTACCTCTAGTCATAGGCTGCAGTTGATGGGGTACTACTCCCATCAGCCTACGCCTGCTGTCACTGATAAAAGTAAGAGCAGACGGCGGCTGATGGGTGTGCTCATCAGCCTGCACGATAAATAAATACATTTTTTTAAATGGCATCTTTTTCCCTGTATTTTTGATAAGCAGCCAGGAAAACTGCCTGCTCCGGGCTGCAACTCTCAGCTGTCAGCTTTATCATGGCTGTGTTATGATTTGGTAGCCGAGGAGGACAGTAGCCAAAATAGCCTAGGCAACCAGACACCCAGAGAGGTTGCAGACCCCTAAACTGACAGCACAACTAGAAGCAGCCGTGGGACGTGCCTACGGTGTCCTACACGCCTCGACACAGCCAGAGAGTTAAATAAGCCTAAAGAGAGAAAGGGGAAAGCTAACTGCCCCGAAGTAGAGCCCCCAAAGGAATAGGTAGCCCCCAAACATATATTGGCGGTGAGACAAGATGAAATACAAACACAGGCAGAAAATAGAGTAAGCAAATGCTGGGGCCCAAACTGTTTAGATAGAACAGGACAGGAAAGAATACTGTCTGCAATCCAGCAAAAACTCTAAGAAAAACTCCAACATGTGATATACAAAACTACTGAGACCACACGTTCTCTCCCCCGCTAGATCAGAACTCTGGTGTGAACTGCTAGCAAATCAGGAACTACTGAAATAACAGGAAACTGAAAATACATAAACAGTGGCAAATGAGAAACAGAGTCCAGCACAGGCCTCCACAGGGGAATCTGGCTGTACAAACTCCAGAAGGGCAGAAAACTAAGATAGAAATAACAAATTACACAGAAATAAATAGCAAAACTTATCTGAAAGTTGCAGCACAGAGCAGGAAGCTAGCTGACTTCCAAAAGGGACCAGGAAGCAACAAATCACCGGCAAGGAACATGGGAAGGTTGCTCACTTATATCTCCCCAGTCATCAACACCTGATTGCCAATCATCCCCCAGCTGATAGACCTCTGCTAGCCAAAGCAGCTTCATTACTATCAGCAGCCACCAGGGGGAGCCCAAACTCAGAAGTCAGATACAGAGCGTTCACAACAGGCTGGCTATAAAGAAAAGAAGGGTCCCAACGCCATTATTTAAAATTATTTAAATAAATAGTTTAAAAAATGCATGTGGTCCCCCCATTTTTGACAACCAGCCAAGCTAAAACAAAAAGCTGGGACTGGTATTCTCAGGCTGGTAAGGGCCCATGGATATTGGCCCCCTCAGCCTAAATATAGAAGCCCGCAGCCGCACCAGAAAAGGAACATCTATTAGATGCACCAATTCTGGAACTTTGCGCGGATCTTCCCACTCGCCCTGTGGCAGTGGCAAGTGGGGTTAATAATTGTGGGGTTATTTCACCTTTGTATTGTCAGGTGACATCAAGCCCACAGGTTAGTAATGGAGAGGTGTCTATAAGACATCTATACATTAGTAATGCTATAGTTATATGGTAAATAAAGACACAGCCAGAATAAAATCCTTTATTTGAAAGAAAAATACAGACAGTTTTTCGTTTTTATTTAAAAATAAAAAACAAAATTATATTCACCTTACGCCCATTTCATTGAAGCCCTTGTCCCCTGTAAAAGAAAAGAAGAAACAACAATAATACTAACCTAATGCCCATTCCATTGAAGCCCTGGTTTGCTGTAAAAAAAAAACAAAACAAAAATAAGAAACTAATAAAATTGCTAAACAGTACTCGCGCTTTGAATCAAACACTCACAATACTGATCGCAACACGTACCTGTAGTTTCAAGAAGTTGTATACATGGATATTTGAATGATGAATCAGCGACTTATATTGTGTGATAGTAGGCGCTTTCATGCACTAAAACACTAGATGCAAGAAGAAAGAAATAAAATCAATAACCACATAAATTAGGGCTAATAGGTCTAAAAATCCGCTCCTAGGATTAGAAAGAACAAAAATTGCACATATGTCCCATAAAAATATATATGTGCCTTGAGTAATCCCTAAGGAGAAAAATACCGATGCTAAAGTACTTGAGGTGAATCTCTAGATGTGCAAATGTACAAATATAATGTGCATTTGAATTGAAAATAAGGTGCATTTAATATGGTATAAATATACCCAAAAAGTGCCAACTGTGCAATGTTGGAGTGCAAGATTCTTTAGAAAAACAGCTTTATACAATATACCATATACCCGTTTGCTTATTGAACATCGTGAAGTGGCAAACAGAAAGAAAGTCCTGGTAGTCCTATGTGCTTAAATGGGAGTGTAAACGGTGATAGCAAAAACAATCCACTAGCGGTACCTTATATATAGAGTATTAATGTGCCCAGTATCCTGACCGAAAGATTGATGATACTTATTGTGGCTCTATCTGCACACCGTAGTTTGAACAAGGACATCACGTGATCACACCACGTGTCAGCGTCCGGATACTGCAGACGCTCTCCGGAGCACTGTGAAGGAGGAGGGCCGTGCTGGAGCGGTATCAGCGCCTGTGGACTACCGACGCTTCCCGGAGTGCAGCCGTGTAGCAGCGCTAGTGAGGAGGAGAGCTTGCCACCGGCCGGGGCAGCTCTCCAGGACTCTTTCTTTTTCATCAATACCGGATTGCCCTGAATGTCATCTCAAGCTAAGTATCATCAATCTTTCGGTCAGGATATTTTCAATTCAAATGCACATTATATTTGTACATTTGCACATCTAGAGATTCACCTCAAGTACTTTAGCATCGGTATTTTTCTCCTTAGGGATTACTCAAGGCACATATATATTTTTATGGGACATATGTGCAATTTTTGTTCTTTCTAATCCTAGGAGCGGATTTTTAGACCTATTAGCCCTAATTTATGTGGTTATTGATTTTATTTCTTTCTTTTTGCATCTAGTGTTTTAGTGCATGAAAGCGCCTACTATCACACAATATTAGTCGCTGACTCATCATTCAAATATCCATGTATACAACTTCTTGAAACTACAGGTACGTGTTGCGATCAGTATTGTGAGTGTTTGATTCAAAGCGCGAGTACTGTTTAGCAATTTTATTACTCTCTTTTCTCCTTGTGGTAGGAGTTTTTGTACTTGCAGCGGATCTGGCACATATATACTTGCGCCGCTACATCTGTTTTTAAAAATAAGAAACAACCATAACCCTCACCTGTCCAACATATTGTCCCATGCCATAATCCATGTCGGTGATAAGTGATTTTCAACCTGGACGATGCCGAGATGCGACTATCCAGGCTGAAAACCACAGGAGAATGAGCTTCTGAGAGCACAGCATCAGTGACTAGCGGTGACGTCATCGAGGTTACCACAAGTTACTGGGGCTGCGTTCCCAGCTCACTTCACTGTGAGCTGGGCCCAGGAACTGTGGTGGTGACCTCAGTGAGATCACCACTAGCTCCATGAGAAAAAGTCTCATAGTGCAGCAATTAGCTCAGGGATTTCTCCGCAGTTCATAGTGAGATGCCCCTTTTCTTGGGCGGCTGCGGGCTGCTATTATTAGGCTGGGGTGCCAATATCCATGGCCCTTTTCCATCCTGAGAATACCAGTCACTAGCTGTTTGTTTTAGCTTTGCTGGTTGTCAAAAATGGGGGGAACCACATGCCTTTTTTAAATTATTAAATAATTTAAAAAATGGCATTGGGACCCCTCTAATTTTTAAAACCAGTCATGATAAAGCTGACAGCTGAAGGCTGCAGTCCACAGCTGTCAGATTTGCTTTGCTGGTTAACAAAAATAGAGGGGAACCCACAACATTTTTAAAAAAAAATATTTATTTATAGCGCAGGCACTGACTGATGAATACTCCCATCAGCCACCACTTGCTCTCACTGTTATCAGTGACAGCAGGCTAAGGGCTCATACTCACAAGCGAAGAAATCATCCGATGCTCGCATGTGAAATCCTAGCTCTGGCGCCGGCACTCAAGAGTGGAGTGCGCGGCTGCATGTATTTATATGATTTCACATGCGAGCATCGGACGATTTCCTCGCATGTGAGTATGAGCCCTTAGACTGATGGGAATAGCACTTCCATCAGCCGACGCCTGTGACCGGAGATCACAGCTGCTGGTTCAACTATCTCTCTGACCTGTGGTAATAATTTTACCGTCGATCAGTGCCTGTTTTTGAGGCGCTGTCATGCAGATGGCAGCGTGGCAAACAATGGATGTTCAGGCACCCCATTCATCTGAATGGGGTCCGAGTTCGGGTTCCAAACTTTTTTTAACTGTTCGGCCGATCCCGCCAGACCCAAACATCCAGAGGTTGGCCCATCACCCATCACTACTCTCTAGAACCTGGAAAGTGCACTGTTCTCTGTAGGAGAGTTTATATCCCAAAATGTTGACCATTGCTTCCTTTCACCGTAGATAACTGTTAATTTGCGACCTTCTGATACAATTCCTTCTCCACTTTTAATTAAAGGGGCCTTCTACTTCCCTTGGATTAAGTTCCGTACTATTTAGTTGGCCTCTCTGGTCACTATTCTGCTGGTACATCATGTCTTATCCTACATAGCTGCAATCACTGTTCTGCTGTTACATCATGTCCTTCAGTTAACTCAAGAGCTGCGGTCACTGTTTTGCTGTTACATCGTGTATTACCTTCCCCTCACCTCCAGAGCTGCAGTCACTATTCTGCTGTTACATCATATCTTATCCTCCAGTCACCTCCAGAGCTGCAGTCACTATTCTGCTGTTACATCATATCTTATCCTCCAGTCACCTCCAGAGCTGCAGTCACTATTCTGTTGTTACATCATGTCTTATCCTTCAGTCACCTCGAGAGCTGCAGTCACTATTCTGCTGTTACATCATGTCTTAGGCCTCTTTCACACTTCCGGCGGGCGCCTGACGGCGCCCCCGGCATTTTGCCGCAGCGCCGCATCAGAAAACCTGATGCACCGCCGGCGGCCGCATGTGGTTTTTTGCCGGATGGTTTCTGATGCTTGGAGACATCAGAAACCATCCGGCAAAAAAAAAAAACATTACATGCAGCGTTTTGTCCGGCCGCCGCAATGTACATTTGCCATCCGGCGCTAATGCATGTCAATGCGAAAAAAGCCGCATGCGCCGCATCAGGTTTTCTGATGCGGCGCTGCGGCAAAATGCAGGGGGCGCCGCAAGGCGCCCGCCGGATGTGTGAAAGAGGCCTTATCCTCCAGTCACCTCCAGAGCTGCAGTTACAATGTGCATACATAACTTCATAACACTATAAATTCTCTATCCGATCTATCCTTTTTTTTCATTCTTCAGCATTATGTTGAGCGCGTTGCATGGAACCATTGGATATTAAAGGAGCGTTATATATTAACCCCTTAACGACCGCCGATATGCCTCTTAACGGCAGCAGTTAATGGGCCTTATTTCTCAGCGCCGCTTTTTAACGGCGCTGAGAAATAAGTGTATAATTCCCCCAGCGTCATAAAATCTCTGTGGTCTTAGCTGCTGGGGGCATCTGAGACCCGGAGAACATGATCGGGTCGGTTTTTACCGTCCCCAGTCACATGATTGCCGTTATTCACCAAATAACGTTGATCACAAAAAAGTCCGATTTTCCATTCATTTCTCTCTCCTCTATGATCTAGCACAGGGGTGGGCATTCATTTTCTCGAGGGGCCACATGAGAGACCGTGACTGTTGTGTAGGACCGAACCAATAGGCCGAAATTAATTCTACTCATTACTAATATTGATGTATTATAATTATTATATCTTATATATATATAATTTAATGTGTGTATGTGTGTATCACCAACCAATCGCAAAGCATCACCAGAGCTGTTTAAAAGCAGCTGAGCTGCGATTGGTTGCTATGAGCAAAAGTTTTCCTTGCAACCAATGACTAAGCATCTTTCATTTCACCAGAGCTGTTTAAAAGAAGCTGAGCTGTGATTGGTTGCTATGAGCAACAGTTTTCTCACTCCACGACAGCACCTCAGCAGACAGTGACTGGATGGGAGAAATCTAGCCTCCCCGGAACATAAGCTCCAGCCATTGTCTGCCCCCCAGAAAGGAGCAGAGAGCAGATGACAGAAATGAATCCCCCCTCCTGTGCCCATATACCCATCACACATCCTCCATCCCCATAGGCACATCTTCCCTCTTAAAGGGATTCCGGTATGGAAGTTAGGACAAATCCGTCCTGTGTTTTGGTCTGACCCCAGGCCTCTCTTAAAGGGATCCCCAGTATGGAAGTTAAGACAGTTCCACTCAGCTCTGTGGTTCTGACCCAGGGCCGGCGTCAGCACCCGGCACACCCGGGCAAGTGCCGGGGCCCTGAGCAGGCGGGGGGGCCCACTCGCAGTCTGGCACCCCCGCGCCCGTTAGCGGAGGAGAGCGGTGTAAGCGCCGCCACTGGCCCCCCCCCCGCTTGCTCAGGGCCCCGGCATCAGCTGGCACAATACTTACCTCTCCCGTGCCTCCGCTGCCGCAGCTCCGGGCTCCAGGGGCGCCGGCGCTTCCTCTCACAGCAGCGCCGCTGAATGACGTCATCATTCAGCGGCCGGCTGTGGCAGAGAGCGCGGACGCTGAACAGGTAAGACGTCTCTGTGTGTGTCTCTGTGTGTGTCTGTGTGTATGTAGTGCGGTGCTTTGTGTGTGTGTATTTTTTATGTTGTAAGTGTGTGGTGTGTGTGTGTATGTGAGATGATGTGCAGTTGTGTAGTGGAGTGAGTGTTGCTGTGTGGTGATGATGCAGCATTGTGATAATGGGAGCTTGATGATAATGGCAGGCATTGATGATAATGGGGAGGCATTGATGATGGGAGAGATGATGATAATGGGCAGGCATTGATGATAATGGGGAGGCATTGATGATGGGAAAGATGATGATAATGGGCAGGCATTGATGATAATGGGAGGATGATGAATGGGCAGATGTGATGAATGGGCAGGCATTGATGAAATGGAGGCATGATGATAATGGGAGGCATTGATGATGGGGAGAGATGATGATATGGAGGCATGGGATGATGATAATGGGAGGATTGATGATGAAAGGGCAGGCATGATGAATGGGAGGCATTGATGATGGGAGGAATGATGATGATGGGCAGGCATTGATGATAATGGGAGGCAATGATGATGATAGGGCAGGCATTGATGATGATGGGGAGGAATGATGATGATAAGGAGGGCATGATGATAATGGGAGGGGCATTGATTATGATGATAATGGGGAGTCTTTCCACAGCGCCCTTTCCTGAGCCGTAACAGTGCAGAATGCAGTACAGCGCAGAGGAGAGCTCCATATTTTGTATGGAGCATTATATGGGGACCAGTATCCTGTATGGAGCATTATATGGGGACCAGTATCCTGTATGGAGCATTATATTGGGTCCAGTATTCTGTATGGAGCATTATATGGAGACCAGTATCCTGTATGGAGCATTATATGGGGACCAGTATCCTGTATGGAGCATTATATGGGGACCAGTATCCTGTATGGAGCATTATATTGGGTCCAGTATTTTGTATGGAGCATTATATGTGGTCCAGTATTTTGTATGGAGCATTATATGAGGTCCAGTATCCTGTATGGAGCATTATATGGGGACCAGTATCCTGTATGGAGCATTATATTGGGTCCAGTATTCTGTATGGAGCATTATATGGGGACCAGTATCCTGTATGAGCATTATATTGGGTCCAGTATTCTGTATGGAGCATTATATGGGGGGTGACATCCTGCATGGGGTATTATATGGGTGATAAGGGGGAGACTGTGGTGCCCATAATATTGTATGGAGGACTGTACTGTCCAGTCTGTACTGTGCGCTGTGAGGATTTGGCGGTTTTTGAGCTATTGTACAATTTAAAATAGATATCACTCATGTAATGGAAGAAGTAAAGTATTTGGCATTGTACTGTACCCATATTTCTCTGTAGTATCTGTGCATCATGAATCGTGGTCTGTGTTAAAGGGGCCCACTGAGGCTCTTTCGCCCGGGGCCCATAAAAACCTGGAGCCGGCCCTGTTCTGACCCCAGGGTCTCTTAAAGGGATCATTAATATGGAAGTTAGGGAAATTCCACTCAGTGCTCTGGTACTGACCCCAGGCCTCTCTTAAAGGGATCTCTGGTATGGAAGTCAGGGCAAAACCACTCTGCGCTTTGGTACTGACCCCAGGCCCCTCTTAAAGGGATCTCAAGTATGGAAGTCAGGGCAAATCCATCCAGCGCTGTGGTTCTGACGCCAGGCCTCTCTTAAAGGGATCCCCGGTATGGAAGTTAGGGCCATTCCACTCTCTGGTTCAGACCCCAGGCTGACGGGATGATGTGGGATATTAGGGGTAGTAGTCTGGCGGCTGTGACGGGATGATGTGGGATATTAGTGGTAGTTGTCTGGTGGCTATGGCTGACGGGGTGATGTGGGATATTAGGGGTAGTAGTCCGGTGGCTTTGACAGGATGATGTGGGATATTAGTAGTACGGGGGCTCTGGCTGACGGGACTATGTGGGATATTAGGGGTAGTAGTCCGGTGGCTCTGACTGATGGTATTGTGTGGGATATTATAGTGAATGTGGCTATGCAGAGTGGGCCGGCCTATACACTCAGCTTTATATATATAGTGTAGATATAATCATAATAATTTTTTATAACTAACCGTAGTTAGTTACTATGCCTGGGCAGCACCGGGCTCTTCAGCTAGTTATTGATAATTATATTAATATTAATTGTATCACTTAATATTGAGCAGAATTAAGTATGCTGACATCCCCTATATATCGTTTGACCCCGAGTACAGCCCCTTCTGTATGTCGTATGAGCCTCTCACAGCCCCTTATATACTGTAAGAGCCCACACCAGCCCCCCATATGGGCATAAGCTCCACACCAGCCTCCTCCATATGCGGCATGAGTCCACACCAGCCTACCCCTATGCGGCATGAGCCCACACCAGCCTCCCCATATGCGGCATGAGCCACACACCAGCCTCCCCCATATGCGGCGTGAGCCCCACACCAACCTCCCCCATATGCGGCATGAGCCCACACCAGCCTCCCCCATATGCGGCATGAGCTCCACACTAGCCTCCCCCATATGCGGCATGAGTCCCACACCAGCGTTCCCCAAAGGCAGCATCAGTCCCACACCAGCCTACCCCATATGCGGCATGAGCCCCACACCAGCCTCCCCATATGCGGCATGAGCTCCACACCAGCCTCACCCATATGCGGCATGAGTCCCACACCAGCCTACCCCATATGCGGCATGAGCCCCACACCAGCCTCCCCATATGCGGCATGAGCCACACACCAGCCTCCCCATATCCGGCATGAGCCCCACACTAGCCTCCCCCATATGCGGCATGAGCCCACACCAGCTTCCCCCCTATTTGGCATGAGCCCCACACCAGCCTCCCCCATATGGGACATGAGTTCCCCACCAGCCTCCCTCATATGGGCATGAGCCCCACACCAGCCTCCCCCATTTGCAGCATGAGACCCACCCAGCCTCCTTATATACACTGCATGAGCACCACAATAGCCTCCTTATATATATTGCATGAGGCCCACACAGACTCCCTATATGCACTGCATGAGGCCACACAAGCCTCCTTATATACACTGCATGAGGCCCACACAGCCTCCCTATATACACTGCATGAGGCCCACACAGCCTCCCTATATACACTGCATTAGGCCCACATAGCCTCCCTATATACACTGCATGAGGCCCACACAGCCTCCCTATATACACTGCATGAGGCCCACACAGCCTCCCTATATACACTGCATGAGACCCTCACAGCCTTCCTATATACACTGCATGAAGCCCTCACAGCCTCCCTATATACACTGCATGAGGCCCACACAGCCTCCCTATATACACTGCATATCATTTGACCCGAGTACAGCCCCTTCTGCATGTCGTATGAGCCCCCACAGCCCCTTATATACTGTAAGAACACCACACCACCTCCTCATATGTGCATGAGCCCCACACCAGCCTCCCCCATATGCGGCATGAGCCCCACACCAGCCTCCCCCATATGGGCATGAGCCCCACACCAGCCTACCCCATATGCGGCATGAGCCCCACACCAGCCTCCCCCATATGCGGCATGAGCCCCACACCAGCCTACCCCCATATGGGCATGAGCTCCACACCAGCCTCCCCCATATGCGGCATGAGCCCCACACCAGCCTACCCCATATGCGCATGAGCCCACACCAGCCTCCCCCATATGCGGCATGAGCTACACACCAGCCTCCCCATATGCGCATGAGCCCCACACCAGCCTCCCTATATACACTGCATGAGCCCCACACCAGCCTCCCCCATATGCGGCATGAGCCCCACACCAGCCTCCCTATATACATGCCTGAGCCCCACACAGCCTCCCTATATCACTGCAGGAGCCCACACCTGCCTCACTATATACACTGCATAAGCCCTATACAGCCTCCCTATTTACACTGCATGAGGCCCCATAGCGTCCCCATATACTGCATGAGGACCCCATAGCCTCCCTATGTGCATCATGATGCCCCATAGCCTCCCCATGTGCAGCATGACGCCTCCATAGCCTTCCCATGATGCAGCATGTCACCCCCATAACATCCCCATGTGCAGCATGTCACCCCTCATAGCCACCCCATGTGCAGCATGTCACCTCCATAGCCTCTCCATGTGCTGCATGTCACCCCTGTATGCAGCACCATGTGCAGCATGTCACCCCCATAGCCTCCCCATGTGCAGCATGTCACCCCCATAACATCCCCATGTGCAGCATGTCACCCCTCATAGCCACCCCATGTGCAGCATGTCACCTCCATAGCCTCTCCATGTGCTGCATGTCACCCCTGTATGCAGCACCATGTGCAGCATGTCACCCCCATAGCCTCCCCATGTGCAGCATGACGCCCCCATAGGCTCCCCATGTGCAGCATGATGCCCCCATAGCCTCCCCATGTGCAGCATGATGCCCACATAGCCTCCTAACTTGCAGCATGATGCCCCCATAGCCTCCCCATGTGCAGCATGTCACCCCCATAGCATCCCCATGCCCACTCAAACATCCCATACACATGAAAAAAAATCCATATACTCGCCTCTGTCCCGTTCTTTCCCCGGCGCTCTGCTTCTCTCCCTGCCCCTGGTGCACTGACTCTCCGCAGTACACTGCTGACATGATGAAAAGACATCATTGCGTTAGCTGTTTTAAATGCTGATTGGTGGAGGAAGTGGCCGGAAGCCCCTCCTCCACCAATGTAGTCAGCGCCTATGGAGACAGCGAGCGGTGTTGTGAATGTTTTAGAAATTAATTCTGAGCAGAAGCTCCCTCTGGTGGTTACAAACAGTACTGAAACATTCAATGAGGATTGGCAATCAGGAATTACAGACTGGCTGGATATAAGGGAGGTTCCCTCCCATCATGGTTGCCGGTGATCAATTGTTCTTGTCTCAACTTTGTTTCCTGGTTCACTTGGAAGCTTGCTGAGTCTTGCCTCTTCTCCTGCTCTCAGATAAGATATTTTCTGTTTTTATTTTTGTGCTTGCTTTTTGCATTGTTCCCTGCACTTCTGTGGAGGTCAGCCAGGTCCCCTCCGGGGGCTTGTGCTCCTCTCAGTTTATCTGAGCCACTGTTATTTGTTCATTTGCCTTTTCCAGTTTTTTCAGTGGCTGCGGCTTAGTTTTGTTACACCAGAGAACTAATTTAGGTGGTAGAGGTCGTGTGATCTCAGGTGTTTTTGCAATTAGTAGTGTTGGTATTTTTTAGGGTTTTTTTTTAATTGCAGTAAGTATCCTTCCTATCCTTTTCTGTCTAGGCAGATTGGGCCCCAACGTTTGCTCATACTATTTTCTGTCTGTGTCTGTATTTCCTCTTGTCTAACCGCCATTACATGTTTGGGGGCTTCCTATGTTCTTTGGGGATCTGCTCCGGGGCAGATAGCTTTCCTCTTTCTATCTTTAGGTGTAGTTAACCTCTCAGGCTGTGACGAGGCATCTAGGACCAACGTAGGAACGCTCCACGGCTGCCTTTAGTTGTGGTGGTTAGTCAGGGTACTGCAATCCAGTAGATTCAACCTCTCTGGTGTATTGCCGTTTTTGCCTGCTCTCCTCAGCTACAAAACATAACAGTATCACCGGTCCAACTGAAAATTATATGGTACTCACAGAAGGGAAAAATAGTGTGGAAAGAAAAAAGGTTGTCAGAGTTGTCAGAGATTTTTTTTTTCTGTTTGTTGCATTTTTCCCTCTTTTTCTCTGGGTGCTGAGGAGGATTTTTTTTTTCTCTCTCAATGGAGTTTGCACAGTTGTCTGGCCGTGTGGATCAGCTTGCCACTGAGGTTCGGAGTATTGCTACCTATCTTGCTAGGTTGCCAGTTGTGGAACCCAGGATCCCATGCCAGATTTGTTTTTGGGGGATCGAGCTAAATTTCTGAATTTCAAAAATAACTGTAAGTTGTTTTTTTGCCTTAAAACCTAAGTCCTCAGGGAACGCAGCACAGCAGGTTCAAATTGTCATCTCTATCCTGCGCGGCGATCCTCAGGATTGGGCTTTTTCCCTGACACCTGGGGACCCTGTTTTGAGTAATGTTGATGCATTTTTTCTGGCTCTGGGGTTATTGTACGATGAACCTAATGTCACTGATCAAGCTTAAAAAACCTTGTTGGCATTAAATCAGGGGCTTGAGGACGCTGAGTTGTACTGTCAGAAATTCCGAAAGTGGGCAGTCCTGACCAAATGGAATGATGATGCTTTGCAGCCTTTTTCGGAAGGGTCTGTCAGAGAATGTAAAGGATGTTATGGTGGGTTTCCCTGCTCCCTCTGGTCTGAATGATTCTATGTCATTAGCGATTCAAATTGACAGACGTTTGCGTGAGCGTAGAAGTATGCGTGGAATAGTGTTGCCTTGTGAACCAGCTTCTGAACCCATGCAGTGTGATAGAGTGGCTTCTGGGGCACAGCATCATGAGTTTCGAAAACGCAATGGGTTATGTTTCTACTGTGGTGATGCCTCTCATGCTATTTCAGTCTGCCCTAAGCGGGGAAGACGTTTTGCACGCTCAGTTGTCTTGGGTGGTGTTCAGACTAAATTTCTGTTGACTGTTACCCTGATTTGCTCCCTGTCCACATTTTCTGCTCAGGCTTTTGTTGATTCGGGAGCAGCTATTAACCTGATGGATTTTGATTTTGCTAAACGTTGTGGTTTCCCTTGATACCCCTATGGAAGTCTATTCCCCTACTGGGGATTGATTCTACCCCTTTGGCTGAGAATAAACCCCAGTTCTCTACTCAGGTGATAATGAGGGTTGAACCTGATCATCAGGAGAGTTGCAAATTTTTGGTGCTGTATAATCTGCATGACATTATTGTACTGGGTTTCCCTTGGTTACAGTCTCATAATCCTGTTTTGGATTGGAAATCTGTGTCTGTAACCAGTTGGGGCTGCCAATGTGTTAATGCCAACACTCCTGTTTTTTCTGCCTCTCCCAGGCTCAGGATGTTCCTGACTTTTTGACTGATTTTTCTGATGTGTTTAGCGAAAGTAAATCTGCATCCTTGCCCCCCCATAGGAGCTATGACTGCGCTATTGAATTAGTGCCTGGTAGTAAATTCCCTAAAGGTCGCCTTTTTAACTTGTCTGTATCTGAACATGACGCTATGCGGTCTTATATCAAGGAGTCATTGGAGAAGGGTCATATCAGACCATCCTCTTCACCCTTGGGTGCCGGTTTTTTCTTTGTGGCCAAAAAGGATGGTTCATTAAGGCCGTGTATTGATTATCGTCTCTTGAACAATATCACTGTGAAATATCAATATCCGTTACCCTTGAATTCTGACCTGTTTTCCAGGGTGAAAAGTGCTACTTGGTTTACCAAGCTTGACCTCAGGGGGGCGTATAACCTTACTCGCATTAAGCACGGGGATGAATGGAAGACAGCGTTTAATACCCCAGAGGGGCATTTTGAGTACCTAGTGATGCCCTTTGGGCTCACTAATGCTCCTTCCATCTTCCAGTCCTTCATGAATGACATTTTCAGGGATTTTGTGGATACATTTCTGATTGTTTATTTGGATGATATCTTGATTTTTTCCAATGACTGGGACTCTCATGTGAGGCATGTTCGGACTGTGTTCCAGATTTTGAGAGAGAATGCTCTGTATGTGAAGGGATCAAAGTGTCTTTTTGGCGTACAGAGGATCTCATTTCTGGGATTCATTTTGTCTCCATCTGTTATTGAAATGGACCCGGTCAAGGTTCAGACCATCTGTGATTGGGTCCAACCTACTTCATTAAAGGCTCTTCAGAGATTCTTGGGTTTTGCCAATTTTTATCGTAAATTTATTGGTAATTTCTCTGTTATTGTTAAACCATTGACTGATTTGACCAAAAAGGGTTCTGATGTGGTGAATTGGCCTCCTGAGGCAGTCTCTGCGTTTCAGGAACTTAAACAGAGATTCACTTCTGCTCCTGTTCTACGGCAGCCTGATGTTTCTCTGCCATTTCAGGTGGAGGTTGATGCCTCTGAAATTGGGGCAGGTGCCGTTTTGTCCCAAAGAGATCCTGAGACCTCTAAAAGTAACCCTTGTGCTTTTTTCTCTCGAAAATTTTCTCCAACTGAACGTAATTATGACGTGGGTAATCGGCAGAAATTGGCCATGAAGTGGGCTTTTGAAGAGTGGAGACATTGGCTGGAGGGAGCCAAACATCAGGTGGTGGTCCTCACGGACCATAAGAATCTGGTTTATCTGGAATCAGCCAAGCGACTTAATCCTAGACAGGCCAGGTGGGCCTTGTTTTTCACACGTTTTAATTTTGTGGTTTCCTTTCTTCCTGGCACTAAGAATGTTAAGGCGGATGCCCTCTCGAGGAGTTTTCTTGCGGACCCTCCTGAGTTATCTGATCCTGCTGTTATTTTGAAAGAGGGTGTAGTTCTTTCCGACATCTCGCCCAATTTGAGACTGGCTCTGGAAGGGTGTGAGGAGGATAAACCCGAGCGCTGCCCTGTTGGGAAATTGTTTGTCCCAGACCAGTGGAAGAAGAGTGTGATGTCTGAGATTCATTGTTCCGCGTTGGCCGGTCATCCCGGAATTTTTGGTACCAGAGACTTGGTGAGTCGGTCCTTTTGGTGGCCTACTTTGTCTCGTGACGTCAGGGAGTTTGTGCAGTCCTGTGGGACTTTTTCTCGCTCCAAGCCTTGCTCTCGCTCTAGTGGTTTGTTGATGACATTGCCTGTGCCCAAGAGACCATGGACCCATATCTCTATGGATTTTATTTCCGACCTCCTGTTTCTCAGAGTATGACCGTTATCTGGGTGATTTGTGATAGGTTTTCCAAGATGATACATCTTGTGCCATTACCTAAGTTGCCTTCCTCCTCCGAATTGGTGCCTTTGTTCCTTCAGCACGTGGTTCGGTTACACGGCATTCCTGAGAACATTGTGTCTGACAGAGGAGTCCAGTTTGTTTCCAGATTTTGGAGGACTTTTTGTTCTAAACTTGGTGTTCAATTGTCTTTCTCCTCTGCTTTTCATCCTCAGACCAATGGACAGACTGAGAGAACAAACCAGACATTGGAGACTTATCTGAGATGCTTTGTGTCTGCTGATCAAGATGACTGGGTCTCTTTTTTGCCTTTGGCTGAGTTTGCTCTTAATAATAGGGCAAGCTCTGCCACTTTGATGTCTCCATATTTCTGCAATTTTGGGTTTCACCCTCGATTTTCTTCGGTACAGACGGAGGCTTCTGTCTGTCCGGGTGTTGACTCTGTTGTGGAGCGTATGCAGCAGATTTGGGACCAGGTAGTGGAGAGGTTGTCCCTCTCTCAGGAGAAGGCCCAGCGGTTTGCCAACCGGCATAGGACTGATGGTCCTCGGTTTAAAGTGGGGGACTTGGTCTGGTTGTCCTCAAGAAATATCCCTATAAGAGTTGCATCTCCTAAGTTTAAGCCTAGGTTCATTGGACCTTATAAGATCATGGAGATTCTTAATCCTGTTTCCTTTCGTTTGCTTCTTCCAGGGACATTTAAGATCCATAACGTGTTCCACAAGTCCTTATTGAAGAGGTTTGTCGAGCCAGTGGTTCCTATGGCTGCGCCTCCTGACCCTGTTTTGGTTGAGGGCAATCTGGAGTATGTGGTTGAGAAAATATTGGATTCTCGTTTTTCTAGACGGAAACTCCAGTATTTGTTTAAGTGGAGAGGTTATGGTCAGGAGGACAATTCTTGGGTATTTGATTCGGACATCCATGCTAGGAGACTGATTCGTGCGTATCACAGAGCTCATCCTGACCGACCTGGTTGCACAAATGAGGGTTCGGTGACCCCTCCTCAAGGGGGGGGTACTGTTGTGAATGTTTTAGAAATGAATTCTGAGCAGAAGCTCCCTCTGGTGGTTACAAACAGTACTGAACCATTCAATGAGGATTGGCAATCAGGAATCACAGACTGGCTGCATATAAGGGAGGTTCCCTCCCATCATGGTTGCCGGTGATCAATTGTTCTTGTCTCAACGTTGTTTCCTGGTTCTCTTGGAAGCTTGCTGAGTCTTGCCTCTTCTCCTGCTCTCAGATAAGATATTTTCTGTTTTTTGTTTTTGTGCTTGCCATTTGCATATTTCTCTGCATTTCTTGAGGTTGGCCAGGTTCCCCTCCCGGGGGGCTTGGGCTCCTCTCGGTTCCTCTGGAGCCACTGTTGTTTGTTCATTTGCCTTTTCCAGTTTTTTCAGTGACTGCGGCTTAGTTTTGTTACACCAGAGAACTAATTTAGGTGGTAGAGGTCGTGTGATCTCAGGTGTTTTTGCAATTAGTAGCGTTGGCTTTTTTTTAGGTTTTTTTTGGATTGCAGTAAGTATCCTTCCTATCCTTTTCTGTCTAGGCAGATTGGGCCCCTGCGTTTGCTCATACTATTTTCGGTCTGTGTCTGTATTTCCTCTTGTCTAACCGCCATTACATGTTTGGGGGCTTCCTATGTTCTTTGGGGATCTGCTCCGGGGCAGATAGCTTTCCTCTTTCTATCTTTAGGTGTAGTTAACCTCTCAGGCTGTGACGAGGCGTCTAGGACCAACGTAGGAACGCTCCACGGACTGCCTTTAGTTGTGGTGGTTAGTCAGGGTACTGGAATCCAGTAGATTCCAACCTCTCTGATGTATTGCCGTTTTTGCCTGCTCTCCTCAGCTACCGAAACATAACAGTCACACCCCTGCTGTCGAGTGCAAAGGTTGGTCCAGGTCTCTAAGCTTTCCCCCGGACAACAAAGGTGACAGCCCTGACAGTTCCAGACCTGGCGCAAGACAGGTACCTCCGGTCCTTACACACCAGGAACGAATTCCATGTTATGTTCTGGATAACCTTACAGTTGCATAATCCGACTGGGAATCTCGTGATATTGTTAAATGGGGTCCTAATTATTCTAATGGTTGTCTTTCTGCTGTTCTAGTGTCTTCCGTTAATCTGGAGGATATTCCGGAGTACCTGAATGATTTTGAAGACGTGTTTTCTGAAAAAGAGGCTGAGGTCTTACCACCACATCGCCCCTATGATCATACTATTAATTTGATTCCGGGTGCTAAATTGCCCAAGGCCCGTTTGTACAATCTTTCTGTCCCGGAACGCACCGCTATGCAAGATTATATCTCAGAAAGTTTACGCAAAGGTCACATCCATCCCGCTGTCCCTCCTGTGACTGCTGGATTATTTTTTGTTAAAAAGAAAGATGGTGGTTTAAGCCCTTGCCTCGATTTTGGGAACTAAATAAAATTAGGGTGAGAAATACGTACCCCCTCTCATTCCAGATCTTTACAACCAATTATCTGGGGCTTAGTGGTTTTCTAAGTTGGATCTCAGGGGAGCGTATAATGTTATCCGCATTCAGGAAGGGAACGAATGGAAAACGGCATTTCTCATCTCTGAGAGTTTGTTTGAAAATTTAGTCAAGCCCTTTGGTCTCATGAACGCGCATGCGGTGTTTCCAAACTTCATTAATGGTGTATTTTCTGATTTCACTGGGTACTTTATGGTTGTATATCTGGATGACATTCTAATTTTTTCACCTGACAAAGAATCTCACGTAGGTCATTTACGTGCAGTTCTTCATAAGTTACGGGAGAACTCCTTGTTCGCTAAACCTGAGAAGTGTTCATTTTGTGTCCAAGAGGTTTCCTTTCTAGGGTTCATCCTCTCAGCCAATGAGTTTCGTATGGACCCCGGAAAGGTATAGGCCATTGTTAATTGGGTGCAACCCAGAGGCCTCAAGGGTCTTCAGCGTTTTTTGGGTTTTGCCAACTATTATTGCAAATTTATCAAGGAGTTTTCTCAGGTGGTCAAGCCACTCACCAATCTCACTCGTAAGGGGGCTGAACTTAAAGTCTGGTAGTCTCTGGCAGTTGAAGCATTTACAGCATTGAAGAAGTGTTTTATGTCTGCTCCTGTGTTGGTTCAGCCCCATTCATCGGAACCGTTCATTGTGGAGGTGAATGCATCAAAGTTGGGAGTGGGCGTGGTGCTATCTTAGGGACCTGTCACTTTGACTAATTTAAGACCATGTGCCTTTTTCTCCAAGAAATTTTCTCCTGCGGAGAGAAATTACGATGTTGGTAATCGGGAATTTTATGGCCTTTGAAGAATGAAGGCATTTTTTGGAGGGGGCTGTTCATTGGATCACGGTGATTACGGACCACAACAACCTGTCTTACATTGAGTCTGACAAAATTTAACTCTAGACAGGCTAGATGATCGCTTTTTTTCACTTTTTCATTTTTCTATCACCTTTCGACCCGGTTCCAAGAATGTCAAGGCCGATGCCTTATCTCACAGCTTGGAACCGATATCACCTCCCGAACCTCCTTCCTTCATTCTTAAGCACAGGGTGGTCATTGCTGGGGTGTCCTCCGAATTGGAACTTGAAATTCGTGAGGCTCAGTCTCTTCGTCCCAGTTCAGTATCGGTTGAGTTCCACAACTCTGCTCTCGGTGGGCACCCTGAAGTCTCGGCCACTTGGAGAGCTATTGCTAGACTGTTTTGGTGGTCCTCCATGTCTTCTGATATTGCCGTATTTGTGTCTGCTTGTCAGATGTGTGCTCGTGCTAAAGTCTCCCACAACCAGGCCGGGTAATTGGTGCCATTGCCAATTTCGGATAGACCCTGGACTCTTTTGTCCATGGATTTTATCACTGATCGCCCTCTTTCTAATGGCAAGACAGTTGTTTGGGTAGTGGTTAACAGGTTTAGCAAACTGGCACTTTTTGTTCCCTTGGCAGGACTACCTAATGCTGAAACACTATCTAAATTGTTTATTGAGCACGTTGTACGGTTGCATGGTGTGCCTCTGATCTTTGTGTCTGACAGAGGGGTGCAATTCATGTCTAAATTTTGGAGGGCATTTTGCAAGAGATTGCGTATTAGCTTTCTTTTTCCTCTACCTACCATCCCAAGACCAATGGTCAGACGGAGAGGACCAATCGGTCTCTAGAACAGATTTTGCGGTGTCTGGCTATGTCTCAGCAGGATGATTCGTGTTACTCATTGCCTGTGGCTGAGTTCGCATTCAATAATCGGGTTAATCAGTACTCTGGCACCTCTCCGTTTTTCTGTAATTACGGTTTTCACCCACATTTTGATGAATTTTCCAGGCTGGATTCGGGGTGTCAAGGGGCTGATTCGGCAGTTCAACGGTTGGGGGACGTTTGGAGGGAGGTTCAGAAGAACATTGGGGTGGCTCAGGGCAGACAGAAACATTTTACTGTTAAGCGACGATCAGTCCTACCCTTTCCTGTTCCTTTTCGCCCTGTGTTTTTGGATTTTCCGGTATTTGACTCTGGCTTGTTCCTGACCTGTTCCTGTCTCTCCTTTCTGTCATCTTTGCTACAGACCGGTACTGACATTTTGCTCTCTTCTGACTCTGTAATTAGGATTTCCCCTTTGTACTGCGTTATCCTCTGTATTCGACCTGGCTTTCTGACTATTCAGCTGCCACCTAGTGGTTGTTTCGCTGTATTACTGCTGATCGGCTTCATTGCTGGGTTTCAGCTCACTCTCCACTTTGCTGCCATCTAGTGGAGTCTGTGTTGCTCTGCATTAACCCTCAGTATTTCAGCGTGACAACCGCTATCGTGCCAAAGTAGTAACAAAAGCATTAGTGGAAACGCGATGATTTACCGAACTATGACCAAATTTTGCCGACTTTGAGTAAAAATGCTTGTGAAAGCAAACATAAATCTGAATGTGCTTTGATTTGTGCTGAATTTGAGATTGTTGAATGTTTTCCGAACAAGTTCACTCATCTCTAGTAATAAGAAACCACTGGAACTTCACCAAAACCTGATAACACAGCCCATTTAGCATCATAGGATTGTCATTCACTGCAGTCGTGGTTGTCAGTTGACATTGTTATCCACTGCAGTCGAGGTTGTCAGTTGACATCATCATCCACTGTAGTCATGGTTGTCAGTTTACATCATCATCCACTGCAGTCATGGTTGTCAGTTTACATCTTCATCCACTGCAGTCGTGGTTGTCAGTGGTGGAATGAATTGTACTTGAGACAATCTATTATTACTCAACTTTCATTGTTACCTTCTGGGACTTATGGATATCATCAGTTTCTTCTTGCAACTTTTGAGAATCACTTGAATTTAGAAATATCAAAAGTCATAATTAAACAGAACTCCAGTATTTTTATTGAAGACTTCATCCTAATCTAATACCAAATCAGTAATATCCATATAATATCAGAATATTAATATGATTGGTGTATAGTATAAAAAAAAACAATATAAAATACATTATTAACCATGTTCTGCATATGATATAACATTGTTATATCATAAGTATAATTACTTTTTCAATCTAAAAGTCCCTATTAGTGATGAGCGAGCACTAAAATTCTCGGGTCGAGCAAATCGTAATGCTTGGGTGCTCGACCCAAGTAACGAGTATAATGGAAGTCAATGGAAAACTCAAGAATTTTTCAGGCGCCTCCCACCCGGAGTTCTGGAGGGGTCTAAAAATTGCTGAAAAGAATGGAAACAGTGCTGAAATGGCATGGGAACAGAATGGGGAAGACCCCTGGAGGCATATCTGAATCCCAAGTCGCTGTTGGAAACAATGTTGTCAGAGTATTACTCCACTTTTACGGACTGACAATAAAATATAAAAAACCAAAGATAAATGGATTTTACTGGAAAAAATGCTTAGAAATATGCTTTCCAGGATAATGACTTGTATATAAGGCAAAATAAATAAGAGGAAAAAAAATGCTCCTCCACACCTTGGGCTATGTTTACACGCAGTCGTTTTGCTCGGTTTTTGCATGTTTGCATTGCTTTCAATGGTGAAAAAAGCATTCAACAGGAAATGTAATTTTATCATTTTATTACCTTATCTGGCTATGTGGTGTGTGAGACATGATCAGACACCTCTTGTTTAATTTTTGAAAGAAAGACTCTGAAAGTCACAATTTTTTTTCAGGGCCAGTAGACAGCCCTCATTATTGTTAGTGGGCCATCAGGCAGCCCTTACTATTGTTAGAGGGCCAGCAGGTGACACTCACTATTGTCCGAGGCCACACTCTAATCTTAGAGGGCCAGCAGCCAGCCCTCAAGTAGGCATTTTTGGAGGGCTAGCAGCTGGCCATGCTTTGCATAGCAGTATATTGCTATTGAAATATAATTTATCCATCTGAGATGGGCAAATTTTGCATTAATAGTGTAAAGTTTGAAACTTGGAGAGCCAGCAGGTGGCCCTCACAATTTGCAGAGTGACAGCAGGCGGCCCCACACTATTTTTAGAGGCTCAGCAGGCATTTTGTGGACAGATGAGACCAAGATAGAGTTTTTTTGATAAAACACATTATTCTACTGTTTACTGTAAATGGAATGAGGTCTACAAATAAAAGAACACAGTACCTACAGTCAAATATAGTGGAGGTTCAAAGATATTTTTGGGTAGTTTTACTGCCTCTGGCACTGGGTGCCTTAACTGTGTGGAAGTAAAAGAAAACTGACTGGCACATCCAAACCAGTGTGAATTAGGTGCAAACCAGGAGCAGCTACCTCCATAGACAATATACAAAAAAAGAAGGTTGCACTCTATCGTGCCAAAGCAAGTCAATGTGAAATATGAAAACATGAATAGCAATATGGCTTTTGAATATTAGAAAAAAATGAATGAGACGCTTTGCACAAAATTTGGCCAAATAATGCCTGCCCATACACCAACGTCAAGGTGGTCTCAGAACGTATGGGTCCCTGTCTATGTGAACATACCTCTATTAGGCTGATATCTGAATTCCTGGGTGAATGTGGACACCTCTGTCAGTAAAGCTTGCCTTTTCTGGGTGAGCAGGAACCTGCTATGATTAAAATCACCACATGGTGATGGGCGGAGTGCTCGATCAGTAAGCTAACATAGAAGTAAAAGAAAACTGACTGGCACATCCAAACCAGTGTGAATTAGGTGCAAACCAGGAGCAGCTACCTCCATAGACAATATACAAAAAAAGAAGGTTGCACTCTATCGTGCCAAAGCAAGTCAATGTGAAATATGAAACATGAATAGCAATATGGCTTTTGAATATTAGAAAAAAATGAATGAGACGCTTTGCACAAAATTTGGCCAAATAATGCCTGCCCATACACCAACGTCAAGGTGGTCTCAGAACGTATGGGTCCCTGTCTATGTGAACATACCTCTATTAGGCTGATATCTGAATTCCTGGGTGAATGTGGACACCTCTGTCAGTAAAGCTTGCCTTTTCTGGGTGAGCAGGAACCTGCTATGATTAAAATCACCACATGGTGATGGGCGGAGTGCTCGGTCAGTAAGCTAACATAGAAGTAAAAGAAAACTGACTGGCACATCCAAACCAGTGTGAATTAGGTGCAAACCAGGAGCAGCTACCTCCATAGACAATATACAAAAAAAGGTTGCACTCTATCGTGCCAAAGCAAGTCAATGTGAAATATGAAACATGAATAGCAATATGGCTTTTGAATATTAGAAAAAAATGAATGAGATGCTTTGCACAAAATTTGGCCAAATAATGCCTGCCCATACACCAACGTCAAGGTGGTCTCAGAACGTATGGGTCCCTGTCTATGTGAACATACCTCTATTAGGCTTGCACCTAATTCACACTGGTTTGGATGTGCCAGTCAGTTTTCTTTTACTTCTATGTTAGCTTACTGACCGAGCACTCCGCCCATCACCATGTGGTGATTTTAATCATAGCAGGTTCCTGCTCACCCAGAAAAGGCAAGCTTTACTGACAGAGGTGTCCACATTCACCCAGGAATTCAGATATCAGCCTAATAGAGGTATGTTCACATAGACAGGGACCCATACGTTCTGAGACCACCTTGACGTTGGTGTATGGGCAGGCATTATTTGGCCAAATTTTGTGCAAAGCGTCTCATTCATTTTTTTCTAATATTCAAAAGCCATATTGCTATTCATGTTTCATATTTCACATTGACTTGCTTTGGCACGATAGAGTGCAACCTTTTTTTGTATATTAACTGTGTGGAAGGCATCATGAAATGTGAAGACTCCCTCATTTTGGGTTGCAATGTAGTGCTCGGGGTCAGAAAGGTTTGTTTGCATCGTAGTAGGTCTTGGGTCTTCCAGCAGGACAATGTCCCCAAACATACTTCAAGAAGCACCCAGAAATAGATGGAAACAAAGTACTCGAGAGTTCAGAAGTGGTAATTCCAGCTCAACTAACACAACTAAGTCTCCCACCACTACATCTTACATACAGATGCTACAGAGATACTGTGAATGGATATATAAATCAGTTAATTTTACCTGCTTTGATGAATTTCTAAGTACAGATCACCTTAAAAATGAATCTATCAATGAATCTATGGAAAAAAACAGCAGCAAGGCTTAGAATTTATAAGGCAATAATAATCCCTGAATAGATGCCTGAAATATGCTATCCATACTGCCACACCGCGCCGTAGATGAATTGCAGATAAGAGCGGTATTATTATTACAGAATAGAATCTATTTGAATTAGCCCTGAAAAAAAGTGATTAGTTTAATGTAGTTGCATCAAGGACTGTTATTTCATCAACTCTGCTGGGAATGCTGTGGAGCGTTTCGCATCTACTCAGCCTGATATGGAGGAGACCAGGATCTTTTGTACTTACTGTACAAACTCTCCTGTCCCGACTGTGAAATCCTGTATACAGTGTGAGAACTCCAGACATGATGACCACCTGATAGTCCACAACAAAGCACTGTATCATATACTAATAGAACCAACCAGCTCTTTGGTTTCCAAAAATGTTCCCTCAACCACAAGGTGGAGCCTCAGAAAAGCATTTTTTCTCATTATTAAAGAATGGGTCTCCTAGACTGGTAAAGCATATGCACTAAGTGGGATGCAAAAAATTGGAAGAAGGCACTCCAATACCCCCCTTTGAAGAGACATAGTGTAGGGCCTCAGAAAACATTTTTTTCTCATTATTAAGGAGTGGGTAACCTAGACTGGTCATGCCCATGTGTGGCGCCCTGAGGGTATAGTCGCCACAGAGATACTGCACCTCAGCCAGAGGTGGCACTCCGCTCTTGGGTAAGAAGGGGACACTGCCAGGTACCCACACACTGGCACTCAACACCAGACCTCTCCAGGCCAGGGAGGGACTAGGTAGAAGGTGTGGGTGGAGAAAGTAGATAAGGGGCGGGGCTTAAGGGAGTGATGGTTGTAGGAGGAGAAGTCAGTTGGTGCTGGGGACTGGAGAAGTGAGGAGCTTGTCCCTAGACCGGAGGACAGTAGAGAGAAATAATAAAGACAGAGAGAAGGAAGCCTCAGTGAGAGAGAGGAAGAAGGGGTCCTAGGGGCAAGGGAAGTGAGGATTGCACCCGTGGCACCCGAATCCAAGCCGACTGTAGTTGGGCTGAGGGACCAGGTCGCAGTAGGGGACCGGCCCCTGCCTAGTGGAGAAACTAAGGACTCAACTAGCAAACCGAAGCCTGTGGTAACTGCATGTACTACAGCCACATCCGCGCACATTCACTGAAAAGGCAGCCAGATAGGACCGAGGGGACCTAGAGCATATCTCTCGACAAGATCCGAGGCTGCTGGCTTGGGACACTGTGTGTGAGGCGCAGGGCAGGAAAGGCATGATCCAACGCAGGGAGGCGGCCCGGGAAAGGAACACAAGAAGGGGGTCCTGGAAAAGTGAACCCCAAACTACCAGAGAGCTGTCTGGACAACCTACCCGGAGGACACAGTACCCCGACTGGGGATTGTAACCTGCAACACCGTTCATAAAACTGAAAAGACTGCACCCTGCTGTGTCCTCAGAATTATTTACTGCGTCATCTGCCCTGTACCATAACCACCATCACCATCTTTAACTGCCCTGGGGCTTAGCTCTACCCGTGGAGAGTCATAACAACTTTGCTGCGTCACCAACTGCCTCAGTGGAACTGAACTGCAGCGTCGGCCATCTTATATAGCATCACAAACTAATCCCTAAAAACTATCCCCTTTTTCTTTTATTTTCATTTTTATTGGACGCCCAGAGACACGGACCGGGTCACTGCTGCCGTGACACTTCTCCTTTAAGAACCGTCCGACCCGGGTCCGAGTACCTCACGGCACAAGGGGCACTCCACATGCACCAAGTGCATTGGCTGAAAAATATTTACCCCTGAGGGGTATATCTACTGTATATATCAAAAAATGTTCAAGGTAGGCCTCTAAAATTGTCAATGCCGACATCATAGACACCCTTAAACATTTTTTGCGAGGGTAGCATGATCACCCTATTAATGTGGTGGTGGAAGAGAACAACACAAAAAAGACAAAATCCTGAAGTGTATACCAAATTGTGGGTGGGAAGGGGGTGCATGCAGACAGACCATAAAAAAGGAAGAAAAATACAGCATTTATGTTCCGCTGTGGTCATCCGGTGGTGTACAGAAGTCTGTCCCAATCCAGCCCTTGTTCATTTTGATAAGAGTCAGCCTGTCAGCATTTTGATTTGACAGGCGGATGCACCTATTGGTTATTATACCTCACTAAAAATCCCCTCTAATAATAATAATAATAATCTTTATTTATATAGCGCCAACATATTCCGCAGCGCTTTACAGTTTAACAGTTTCAAAACATAAGTCATAAGTAACAACGTTAACCATACAATAATTAAAGCAAAATAAGCCGACCCTGCTCGTGAGAGCTTACAATCTACAATGAGGTGGGGGAGATACAAAGTACAGGTGTGTATATACAATGGTGCATTTACAATGATGGTCCAGCCATCTTGAGGGACTGAGGGATGGGTGGAGATAGTGAATGGGCTACACATACACACTTAAACATAGAATGACTTTGATTAGTGAATGTGATAGGCCACTCTGAACAAATGTGTTTTGAGGGAGCGCCTGAAACCATGCAAATTGTGGATAGTCCTAATTTCTTGGGGTAGAGCATTCCAGAGGATTGGCGCAGCGCGGGAGAAGTCTTGGAGTCGGGAGTGGGAGGTACGGATTACTGCAGAGGTTAGTCGAAAGTCATTTGCAGAGAGCAGCAGTCGGTTAGGCCCAGTGGCGTTCCGTGAATAGAGCAGACTAAGCAGCAGCTATGGGGCCCAGACAGGTGAGGGGGCCCACGACGGCCGCTGTCGTTTGGCAGCTCTGCTGTGCTGACACAGTACTATCTCCTTTAATTAAATATAAGCGACGGCCGGACACTGTAAACCCCTTGAAGGTCCCCTTTCCTTGTTGTTTTCTGGTCAGCAGTTGGCTTAAGTCTCTGGCTGCATTTGCATAAGAAAGCCAGCCTGCAGCCAGAGACACGTGCATTACAGGAAGCAGAAAACATTCATAAGTTTCACTCAGGGAAGAGATACACAAGAAGGTGAGTCCTGCTGGCTGGGGTATGGGGTGGATTTTTTTGTTGAATGTGTCCCCTCACTGTGCTGGCACTTTATATTTACAATGGCTAGCCTCTGGCTGCACTTTGCACCTTAGGGAGTGAGGGGGTCCTGATTGCAGGCACTGTGGAGGGTGGAGGAGGGGGGCCCTGCATGCACTGCAGCCACTCTTCTGTACTCCTCACAATGCTTCTCCATTAGAGCTGGTTTCATGTGATTTAACCCCTGTACCACCACCAGGCAGGATGATGCTTCCTAGCTGTAGGTAAGACCTCCAGTCTATGTCCCACCACCAATTTCACTGTCAAGGTGTGCAACAATGCATGTCATGCAATACTAAAAATGTGCAATGCCCTGGAAATCATGGTGCAGCCAATAAATGTTACTAATTTATTCTGCTCCTTCACCCCAGAGGCATGCACCTGGGAGACAGCAATTACATGGGGCGTGCTGAGCTCATGAGGTGCCTGAGAGTGGAAGTTCTGCAGATGTTATGGAAGATATTGTGTGCAGCATTTCTGTGTCAGCTTACCTGTGATAAAATGTGTCTTGTAGTTTGTACACATGTTGGAACTTTGCATAGCTTACATAGTCCAATCATTTCATATACAAAGATATGACATCCGTCTACCTGTCTTATATGATGCCATGAATGATGGGCATTGCTTGTACCTGCTGTCAGATTAGGCACCACACTTCTTACATCGGAGCTGTTGTGAATGGGCTTGAGATGAGTTCTGAGCAGAGGCTCCCTCTGGTGGTTACAAGCGGTGCTGGTCTGTCCAGTGAAGATTGTGAGGATTGGGAATCAGGTGTTACTGACTGGTCTTATATAAGGGAGTCACCTTCCCATCAGGGTTGCCGGTGATCAATTGTTCTGGTCTCAATCCTTGAATCCTGTTTCCCTTGTAGCCTGCTGTGTCGTGTCTGCATCTCCTGCTATCAGATAAGACATTTTCTTCTTTTTGTTTTTGTGCTAGATTTTTGCATTTTGTCCTGCACTTCTGTGGGGGCCTTCAGGGTCCCCTCCGGGGGCTTTTGCCCTCTCAGTTAGTTCAGCCACTGATGTTTGTACTTTTGCTTTTTGCAGTTTTTTCAGTGGCTGCTGTTTTGATTTTGTTACACCAGAGAACTAATTTAGGTGGTAGAGGTCGTGTGATCTCAGGTGTTTTTGAAATTAGTAGAGTTGGTGCTTTTCAGGGTTTTCTGGGATTGCAGTAAGTACCCTTCCTATCCTTTTCTATTTAGTTAGTTTGGGCCCCAGCGTTTGCTCATGCTATTTTCTTTCTGTGTCAGTGTTTCTTCTTGTCTAACCGCCATTACATGTTTGGGGGCTTTCTATTATCTTTGGGGTTCTGCTCCGGGGCAGATAGTTTTCCTATTTCTATCTTTAGGTGTAATTAGTTTCTCAGGCTGTGACGAGGCGTCTAGGACCAACGTAGGAACGCTCCACGGCTGCCTCTAGTTGTGGTGGTTAGTCAGGGTACTGCAATCTCATAGATTCCAACTGCTCTGGTGTATTGCCTTTTTACCTGCACTCCTCAGCTACCAAATCAAAACAGTATCACCGGCCTAAAATTTAATATTGTATTGTACTCACAGAAGGGAAAAATATTGTGAAAGAAAAAAAAAAAAAAAAAAAAAAGGTTGTCAGAGTTGTCAGAGATATTTTTTGTTTGTTGCATTTCTTTTTTTTTTTTCCCTCTGTATCTCTGGGTGCTGGGGAGGATCTTTTCTCTCAATGGAGTTTGCACAGTTGTCTGGCCGTGTGGATCAGCTTGCCACTGAGGTTCAGAGTATTGCTGCATATCTTGCTAGGTTGCCTGTTGTGGAACCTAGGATCCCCATGCCAGATTTGTTTTTAGGGGATCGAGCTAAGTTTCAGAATTTCAAAAATAATTGTAAATTGTTTTTTGCCTTAAAATCTAAGTCCTCGGGGCGGAGTCTGGCCGCGCTCCTGTGAAGACGCATGCAGGACTAGCTCTGCCTTGGAGCTGGTTTTGAGAGCCCTCTAGCAGTCTATTCAGCGACCTAATGGTTCGTACCGGGAGAGAAAGAGGAGGGGAGCTTACAGGGACTCACAAAAAGCTGAAAGGCCAAGGAAATATTCAGCGTTTTGTACAGAAAGGAAACTGTGCATCCCCGGGCACAGTGCGCAAGATGGCGCCGACAGTCCCAACACGCTCAGCTTCCCCGCTCTCAGAGGAGTCTGACACCTCAGATATGGAAGGTGGGGATGAAATAACAACCGCTGTTCCGAGCAAAAGTCTTGTGACCAAATCGTATCTAGATGCAGCTCTGCAAAAGGTATTTACCCACTCATGAAGGAACTTTCTGACTTTAGGGCTGTAATAACAGCGCAGGTGGAGAAGGTGGAGGAGGATTGCAGTATGCTGTTAAGAACTACGGAGGATCTGACAGAGGTGGCAGGATCTCATGCACAACATCTCAATCATGTTTACACAATGCTGGAGGATCAGGAGAATCGGTCCCGGCGTAATAACATTAGAATGAAAGGCCTGCCGGAAAGCTGGGCCTCTGAAGCCCTTCCCAAAGTAGCCATGGAAATGTTCAGTGATTTGTTGGGGCAGGAAAGAGCAGCAGCACTTACCATTGAACGAATTCACAGAGCCCTGAGGCCGCAAGGCGCTCCTTCTGATCCACCGAGAGATGTGATTTGCAGGTTATTTTCTTATGTGGACACAAGAGACATTCTGAATGCAACCCGTACTAAAGGCACTTTAAAGTATGGGGAAGCTACCATTCACTTCTATCAAGACTTGGCACCTACTACACTGACTAAACGCCGTATGCTGCGTCCTTTGCTCCAGGTACTTGCTCAACATAATTGCAGGTACGCTTGGCTTTTCCCTTTGGCTTGCGTGCCACTATAAGGCTAAGTGCACACGATCAGGAATTGTTGCTGAATTTTCCTGAGCAAAACCTGAATTTTTCAGCGGTAAAAACGCGCGTTTTTTTGCGCGGTTTTGACGCGTTTTTGACGCGGTTTTATAGCGTTTTTTATGCGGTTTTTAAAAGCGTTTTTTTTAGCGTTTTTTTAGCGTTTTGGAGAACACATAAAGTTGGGATAAAAAAAAATAAAATGAAGGTCATTTCCTACTCCAACCCTCCTGTTCTCCATTTTTTTTTCTTGTTGGAATCAAGATGCCACAACTGCAGCCACAGCGGCGTCTCAGCCGAGCAAACATGAACATTTTGCTGCTGACATCACTTATTTTGCTGCACTACCACATCGAGCAGGTAATATTAAACTAAATTTTTTTCGTATACTTTATTTTGCCTTTTTTATCTGTTTCTTTTGCACATAAATGTATAATAAAACCATGTGCAATGGTTTGTGCTGCAAATGTTTGTTTCATCAGCGTGCGCATTTTCAAGCGGTTTCGCTGTTTTTTTTTTTGGCACACATGTCTTTTCTACGTGTAAAATTTCTATCATCTCTGTCTCTATCATATTTGTCTCTATCATCTGTGTCTCTATCATTTATGTGTCTATTATATCTGTCTCTATCATTTATGTGTCTATTATATCTGTCTCTATCATAGGAATGCATTGAACCGCTTTTTTTCCGCATGTGGCTATGCCCACCATGCGCCAAGTGAGGTTCATGTGTGGATGGTACCCAGGGTCTGGAGGAGAGGAGACTCTGACCTGACCTGGGTGCCATATCCCTGGGAAAATAATGCAAAAAAAATTTTGTGATATTGTCACCTAGCGGCGGACCCCGCAGCCTTCCTGCTCGTCAGCGATGGTAACGGCAACTCCTGTTCCAGTGAAAAATTTGGTCACACTTGTCAAACACTATGTTTGACTTGTGTGACCAACCTGTCAATGATTTTTCCAAGCGATGCTACAGATCGCATGGAAAACTGAATCATTCTGCACGCAAATGATGCTTTTAACTATTGTTTGTCGGGAATACGAATACCAATCTAATGCGTATTTTACGCTGCAAGCCCCAATGTGTGCAAATTTTTTTTTTTATTAATTTGTAATAAACACTATATTCTCCCATAGGAGCGCTCTCAGAGGAAGAGGAGGATGAGGCGAAGAAGAATGTGGGTGCACCCCATTGTTCAGGAGCGGACAGAAAAGGGTCACTTCTGGCTTCTTTATCAAGATTTAAGGAGGTAAGATAAATTCGGGCATAAAGGTATATGGTCATCCGTGTGCACATAAATTATTTTTTCCATTGATGTTTTCTTGGTTGTTATGTAGAATTGTAATACATGTCCATTTTTTTTGGTTTTTTACAGTTATCCCGAAAAAATTTGTCCAGTTTTGCAGGCTCACAATAGAAGCATTTGATCGACTACTCGCCCTTCTGTCTCAAGATTTAACGCATACGGACACAGTCATGCGAAGAGCCATCTCTGCTGAGGAAAGGCTGCTCATCACCTTGCGGTGAGTGTCCTTTGTTTTTATTTGCCAAAAAAACATTTTGCACACATACTGCCATCAACAGTGCCCCCATAATACTTGCAGCAACAGTGCACCCATAATACTGCCAGCGTGCCCCCTAAATATAATGCCACAGTGGCCCATAATACTGACAGACACAGTGAAAAAAAACAAATGGATTTCTTTAATTGTATTCATTGAAAACACCATACATGTTTCCATATAAATGTATAATGTTCAATTGAAAGTTAGCCTTTTGTTTTTTGTTATTTTCTAATAATATTTTTTTTTCTCTTTTCAGGTTTTTAGCCACAGGAGAGAGCTACACATCACTGCATCTCCAATTTAGGGTTGGTAAATCCACCATCTCTAAAATTGTGAGGTGCACATGTACCGTCATCTGGCATAAGTTGCAGCCCATCGTGATGCCTACACCAACCGAGGAGACTTGGCTACAGGTCGCAGCAGGCTTTCAAACTGTGGCCAATTTCCCCAACTGCATAGGTGCTGTCGATGGCAAACATGTGAGAGTGCTGAAGCCACCACATTCAGGATCACGCTTCTTTAATTATAAGAAGTATTTTTCTGTGGTCCTGATGGCGGTGGCTGATGCACGTTACAAATTTGTTGCCATCGACGTTGGTGCTTATGGCAGTACTGGGGATTCTCGGGTGTTGCAATCATCACAGATTGGACTGCAACTTCTTGAAGATGGCCGAACGCTCCCAGCCCCAAGACCTTTGCCAGGTTCCACACATCCAGTGCCCTTTGTGATGGTATCGGATGAGGCTTTTCCCTTAAAGAGCAACCTGATGCGCCCATACCCAAAAAGGGCACTGGATGACCGGCGGAGGATTTTTAATTATCGGCTGACCCGTGCACGAAGATATGTGGAATGCACGTTCGGGATTATGTGTAGTCAGTGGAGGATATTTCACACTGCCATACAGTTAGATACGGAGACAGTTGACACTGTAATAAAGGCATGCTGCGTACTCCACAACTACGCTCGTGATTACACCACGGACGTAGATGTGGAGTCCGAGATGTCAGAATTAATTGGAATTGACTACTTGGGTCAAGGAAGGCAGTCCAACTCGGGTAAGCGTGTGCGAGAAATCTTCACTGACTACTTCATGAGTCCTGAAGGTGCCGTGCACTGGCAATACTCCAGTGCCGGTGTTGAGCAGCCTGAACAGCAGAGAAGATGTGATGCCTAACGGAAAGCAAGACCCGTTTTACTGGACCAGATATTTACAATAAAGAGAGACTTGGTTGCGTCATCGAGATGGTACAGTTGTATGGTCTGCTGAGTTCACCCGGGCATTGCCCTTCCCTCCCTCAACCGCTTTACTCCTGTCCATGTTTTATTTTATCTCTGGAGTACCGTGAGTCCAAGGGAAGTATCTGCGTCCACCGTTAACGGTATCACTGAGAATCATGTGACCCTGACATGCCATAGCCGGCAGTAACCCACCTATGATCAGACCACCATAACATAAACATCCAATGAAGGGGAGGTTAGAAAGTAAAAAAATTTTAATAAATAATTACTTTTATGTATAATACTGTCTCCATTACTTTTTTAATGTTTCTCTGTTGTGTATCTTATGCACTATATAGTAAGCACGGACACAGTTGTGAAAACAAAACTTTTATTATAATAAACATTATAAACATATATCAAACATTATAAACATATATCAAACATTATAAACATATATCAAACATTATAAACATATTCGGACAAACATTGTCCAATAAAACACAAGTAAAGTGAATTTTTTAACAAACTGTCAACAGGACAGGGGAGGGTGGTTGTTTGGGGAGGGCCAGCCTGGTGGAACTGTTTATAAATTTTGGTACTCAGGATCGTACCCAAACCGGTGAAAATATTCCTGGGACACCATGGTAGTAGAGGTGGAAGCAGCATGCTGGCCAGTATTTTCAGGTGCTGCTGTGCGGCCATAATTATAGCCTTCACCTGTGTTGGGCCTATAGGATGGGGTCGCCTGCCCAAAACGCTGCGATGCAGGTGCTGGTGCTGGTGAATGGCCACTTGGTCCATTGAAAACTTGAAGAATCGCCGTCATTATAGCTGATGACGGGGGTATATTGTATGGGACGTCAATAGACATTAGCAACAAATTAAATGCTGACATTATAATGTGCTGCCTCTCCTGTGTCATGGATCTTAGACGGTCGGCTAGAAAAGAGCCGTATTTGTCAAGATCATCCTGGTTTGAAGAATTGTCAATCATACGAGGGTTCGACTAGTGAGTGCTTGAATCACAGTAGTCGAAGTCTCGGGTTGTGTTGCCTTCTTGGGTGCCGCCCTTCTCAATGGCACGGGACGGGCAGAAACAGGCCCCATACCAGTGGGCCTTCGCACAGCACCAGCACTGCTTGACGCAGCGCCAGAGGCAGGAACAGCATCACTACTCATGGATGCTACCTCCACCGCCGAGAATGATGTCCCAGGGTCACAGACCAAAGCTGAGACCGCGGAGGAAGGCCGGTCACCCTGAGGATCTGGGGAGTTGCATAAAGGAAGTTCCTCCACCTCTTCTTCCAGACCCTGCTCCTGGCTGTGGCCTTCTTCTACTGTTGGCGTTTCTGGCCTGATATTGCCGCCACTTCTGTGGAAGGAATAAAAAAGGCGTGTTATTCAAAGACAATGTGAAATGTGGAATTAAACACAAAATTATCTATCATTTACCTCCGTAAAGTCCTACTAGTTAATATAAACTGGAGCTGGTCTGAAAAAGGCACCCTCCTAGCTGGTGAGCTCCCACTCACTGTCCTCTGTGACTTTATGAATCGGTCCGTCACAGATCGCCACCTTTTTTTTACATCTTCCACTGAAATATGAAACAAAAAAAATTATGTATTTTCAAAATGAACAGTTAAAAAAAGGACACAACTTATTACTAAATACTTACAAATCATTTTTTGAGCATCTTTTGATAGCTTTGGCCACACTGAATATAGTTCAGTGACAATTGATGTCCATGCATCCCTTTTGGAAAGCGAGCCTTTGTACTCCTCACAGGCACGGTCCCAAATAACTGGATATTTTTCAATCTACAATGTAAATATTTAAATTTCAGAAACATTATCACAAGCATTGAGGAATAATTATCCAAAAAATAAAAAATATATATATATACACACACATACACACATGCAAAACAGTTCATCCATGTAGACGTGTGCGCACTAAAACACACAACCCTCCCTACATGCCTCTTTCAAATTCATGCTGATATTGTATACACATTCTGTTGAAATTAATAAACATATGCAAACATGACGGGCGGACACAACACAGAAAGAAAAGATTTATATGGCAGTTGATCCTTATTTTTTTTAACAATTTCATAATTTCACATGAAATGCCCCATGAACCCCATATGATGCTCCTGTGTATAATGGGCGACATATATGATTCTCCAGTGTATGATGAGCCCCATATATTGCTACAAAAAAATTAACTAACTCTCCTCGCTGGGCACTGCTCTACTCTGGACTCCTCAGCGTCGACATCTTCCAGCTCTCTGCACTGTGACTGTTCAGGCAGAGTGCGCAGAGACGTGACGTCATTACGCCCTATGACATGAATGTCACTGTCAGGAAACGCGTAAGACCTCACAGCGATGGAGCAGGGAGAGGTAAGTATTGCAAGTGCTGGGGCCCTGAGCAAGCAGGGTGGGCCCACTTGTGGTCAACGGCACTGGCAGAAGAAAAGGCAAACCAGCTGACCAACTACCACGGCAGGTGCACGGAACGACGTTTGACGAACGTCCAGAGAACTCCAAAAGAAAAGAGATGTTCCAGCTCCTTAAAATTCCAAAGTTTATTCGTCCATTCGATATAAAATACAAAGTGGTATATGCTCCATAGAGGAAGCCGCATACAGCAACGCGTTTCGATCAGTCGATCTTCATCAAGGCAGCCTTGATGAAGATCGACTGATCGAAACGCGTTGCTGTATGCGGCTTCCTCTATGGAGCATATACCACTTTGTATTTTATTGAATGGACGAATAAAACTTTGCAATTTTAAGGAGCTGGAACATCTCTTTTCTTTTGAACGGCACTGGCACAGGGCCCCTCATAGCACGCCAGTGTGTCTGATGTCAATGGGGCCCCCCCACCTGCTCATGGCCCCTGCACTTGCCCGGTGCTGATCCTAAGCATAAACCTAACCATTAACGGTTAAATATTTTAAGTGTATGATTTGTGTAAATAATTAAAGAAAAAATTTGCGTGGGCTCCCGCGCAATTTTCTCCGCTAGAGTGGGAAAGCCAGTGAGTGAAGGCAGATAATAATAGCCTACAGAGGGTCCATGGCTTTTTTGGCCCCCCAAGGCTAAAAACTATCTGCCAGCACCCACCCCAGAAAAAGGCGCATCTTATAGATGTGCCCTTTCTGGCACTTAGCCTCTCTCTTCCCACTCCGAGTAGCGGTGGGATATGGGGTAATAAGGGGTTAATGTAACCTTGCTATCGAAAGGTTACATTAAGCCGCTTTAATAATGGAGAGCTGTCAGTAAGACAACTATCCATTATTAATGCTACAATTTTAAAGTGTGAAAAAAAAAACATACACATTTTTTAAAAATATTTTTAATTAAATAAAGACAAAAAGTTTTTGACAAGATTTTATTTTTCTGGAAATCCAAAAAAAAAACCATTGAAAAATAAAATAAAAAAAAAAAAAATATACATACATATCCGCTGTTCAGTCAGGTCCCACGTTGTAATCCATCACAAGGGGTTAACAAGTTTACAACAGGGACCAGTGCTAATGCTACTAGCCCCATTGTAAACTGAGTCCTGTCATTTCACCTCCCCTGCTCACTGGAGATGAAATGATCACGTGGGAAACTTTCCCACGCTGTCATATCACCTCCAGTCAGAAGGGGACTCTGCGCAGGCGCAGTGAGTCCCGCTGGAGTCTTCGGCTGATAACGAGTTCACCCGACCTGCATTCGGGTGAACTCGTTATACAATGATCGGTGCGGCTTTACGGCCCCGTTCATTGTATCGGCGGCGGTGGTTTAGAGCAGCCACATGTTGTGTGGCTGCTCTAAACTTTAGATCATCGTGGGACACTCGTTTTTTTATGGGATTCTGCGGAGGGTAGGTATATTTTGTGGTTTGTTATTTTATATTGAACAAGGGAATCGTGGAATTAGGTGTCTAGGTGAGTATATGGTTTTTTTTTTTACTTTTATTTTAGGTGGAGATCGGCGGGGACAGGTAAGTATAATTTATTTCACAGGTTACCACTGGCCACCAATGAAAATAAATATTGGGAATAAAAAATTGTAAAAAAAAATAAAAATAAAGGGGCAAACACTGACCACCACTGAAAATAAGTGATGGGGGGGGGATAATAAAATTGTAAAAAAATATAAACCACTGGTCACCAATGAAAAAAAGTGTTGGGGGATAATAAAAATGTTACACTGGTCACCAATGATAATTTTGGGCAATTTTACAAAAAATAATTAAGTTGGGGGTATGACATAAACAAAAATAAAGGGCCATGGCTATTAAAAAAAAAAGGAGCAACTTTATGGGGGGAAGGGGGGCGAGGGTCACAGATTTTTTTAAAAAGAATGGTTTTTTTTTGGACACATTTGTTTCACAGCAGGAACAGTTCGATTGGAGCTACAGCTCCCATCGAGCTGAGCCTGCTGCAGCCACTGAGGGGGAGCAGACATAGGCCGATGACAGTAGTAGTCTCATCGGCCTATGTCTGACGACTCACATACAGCCCATATACAACGCATATACACCACACACATAGACACACACACGGACACAGACACGGACACACACACAGACACACACAGACATACTTACCACACTAATCATCTGCGCGACATCCAGGTCCATCCTGTCATACCACTCCATGTTGGCAGCCATCATCCAGGGAGACGAGATTATTGTCTTCCTGGATTATGGGATGCTCATGGGATGGCATGATGGGATGGACATGATGTCACTTCCCATTTCACCGCAGCTACACCGCAGCTAAAGCGCTTGAAATCCGGAAACATTTTGAATATTTCCGGATTTCATGCGTTCCAATACAAGTCTATGGCGGCGAAATCGCTGTCATTACGCGAAATTAATGAACATGTTGCTATTTTTTCCGCGAAGCGTTTTTTTCGCGGAAAAAAACGCAACATGTGTACAAAACATGCGGAATCAATTAAAACGTATAGGATGCTTAATGCTTGCGTTTTTATCGCGTTTTTACCGCGGAAAACCGCGGAAAAACCGCGAAAAAAACGCAATTATTCCTGATCGTGTGCACTTAGCCTAAGGGGCATACGTCTGGAGTTACATACACCTGCTGACTTGACCAGTTTCTGGAAAGCTTTGGGAGTTGAACCGATAGACATACCATCTTGGCTTACAGTGGATGCTAAACCGAAGATCCGCAAGATGAATCCTGGTTCTCCATGGAAAGTTGTGAAGAAAAAGAAAGTGGTGGCTACGGAGAAAAATCTTACTTCAGACAAAACCTGAACTTTTAAGAAATGACCTCTTTAAATCTTCATTTAAAAGAATTTACAATCTTCGGCCACTAGATGGCATTGGTTGTCTGTTACCACAGTTAACGGTTTGGTTATGCAGTTAAATTTAGTTGTATGATGGTGGGAGTAAAACAAGAGGAGGAGTTCAGTTAATAAATTTAATGATTCAATTCTGTCCATGCGAGCAATTTGCCAGCTTGGAGAAATGTTATCTGATTAATGATCTCCTCTTGCACTCCCTCCTCCTACTAATACAATTATTGTTACAAGCTTTATTGAGTTGATATGAAACAATGTGTAGGGTATAGACTGATTGTTACTTAGATGGAAGAGACTGACTACTCATTCAACAGTTACTTAATCATCCTTGCTGTTTTCTTTTCTCCCCATACCTCGGTCTATCTTCCTGTTACTTTAGTTTATTATTAGTTTATTAATAGCTTAGTTTATCAATAGATATGGCTGTCTTATTCCTTGATCTGGCTAAAGATAGAACCATTTAGTCCACATTTTTATAGTAACTGGGGGCTCCCAGGACCACTGCGTGTAGTCATGTGGGAATGAGTCTGACTAAGTTTCACTATAGTGAACCCCCCCCCAATGAGTGGGGTCTGGCTTTTGGGGGTGATTATTCTCGGGGGGGACCTTGTGTTCCTGCTTGGGGGTGGATCTCCCCTGGAGGCTACACCTCACCCCAGTTTGCTTACTCTTAAAAGTTTAGATTGTTATGTGTATTGTTGTAGTGTGTGTGTATGTGTGTCGTCCTGTCTTCCTCAACCCCAGTATAGCTGCATTCCAATTCCTTCTCTTCTAATACCCCATATTTTCCCTCAGAAAAAGCTGTTCTTTAATTCCCGTCCCTCCTTTCTCAGAGAATTATGTAGTAGTGAGTTAAAATACTGGTTTTCTGTCTACTCGCTGAGTCATTTGCGATTTGTATTGCCTCCATTGCTCCGTTACCTATCGTACCTTTTTACTGATCCTCATGACGGGTTATTCATGTAAATTAACATCGTACAATGTTAAGGGTTTTAATTCTCCAGTGAAACGTAGTAAAGTCTTTTCCATTCTTCGTACTAACCCAGTTGACTTCCTTCTGTTACAAGAAACCCATTTCCGTACTGGGAAAATCCCGCATCTGCCGTCAAGGGTGTACAGCCAGTGGGTTCATGCAACTGCATCTGATTCCTCAACTAGGGGGGTAAGTGTTGGAATTCATAAGAATTGTCCTTTTAAAATCCTCACCACTTTTTTGGATGATGAGGGTAGGTTCATTTTTGTTAAGGGGAAGCTGGGGGGAATAACTCTTACAGTTTGCAATATATACGCTCCCAATCAAGGCACGGTTGCATGGCTGTTAAAAATATTGGCAAAACTTAAGATATTTGCTGAGGGATATGTGCTGGTGGGTGGTGACCTAAATATAGTATTGAATCCCTTGTTAGATACCTCTACACCCAAGGTCCATGTTGCCTATAGAGCACTGAGGAAATTACATTTACTCTTGCAAGATTTGAAACTTAAGGATAGCTGGAGATTACTTCACCCATCCAAACGAGACTATTCCTTCTATTCACATCCCCACAAATCCTATTGCAGAATAGACTATTTGTTAATACCTGAGCCTTTGGTCCCCTTTGTGTCATCGGCGCAGATAGGAACTATAGGCATTTCCGACCATGCACCTGTTTCAGTTGCATTCGGCTTGCGGGATCTCCCTGCCCGCCAGGGTTCTTGGAGGCTGAATGTCACACTACTGGACAATGAGACTACTGTGAAGAATATCACTTCTCAGATTTCGGATTACTTTGTAGCTAATGACACGGAGGGGATGAATGCGACAACGATTTGGGAGGCCCATACAGCCGTGATTAGAGGATATTTTATCAAACTGGGGTCCATTATTAAACGACAACGCATGCATAAGATTACATCCCTACTCTCAAAGATTAATACTTTGGAGATAGCACACAAACATACTTTAGCGACACAAACGTTTGAGGAGTTGCAGTTGTATAGATCTCAACTTGCAGATATTCTTAACACTATAGCTACAAATAATTTTGCAAAAATCAAGTTTACCTCTTACCTACATGGCAATAGAGGGGGGAAACACATGACTGCAGCTCTCAAAAAACAGAAAGCTTCCTCCACTATTACAGCAGTGACGGGTCCTAATGGCATACTGACGGAGGACCCAAAGGGAATTGCTGACGCTTTTTCATCTTATTTAGGCTCACTATATAATCTACAATCTGCCACAAATTGTTCTATTGATGCAGATAGATTAGAAGCAGTGCACTCCTTTTTAGACAAATTGTCACTCCCGTCCCTAGACAAGACCACTGCAGAATCTCTGCTGGCACCGGTGACTGAAGACGAAATAAAACAGACATTAAGCTCGATACCATCTGGAAAGAGCCCTGGGCCTGATGGGTTCCCCATTATATATTATAAAAAGTTCTTCTCAACATTATCCCCTTACTTAGTCAAATACTTCAACTCACTTTTATTGGGCTCCCCGCCCCTCCCCCAATCTCAAGAAGCGTTTATCACTCTCATTCCGAAGCCAAACAAAGACCACTCAATCTGTAGTAACTACCGACCAATCTCTTTACTCAACACGGATTATAAGTTATGGACCAAACTTTTGGCCCGTAGAATAGCGGGCCTGCTGGGATTCCTAGTTCACCCGGATCAGGCAGGTTTTGTATTGGGGAGGGAGGGGAGAGATAATGTTCAGAGAGCAATTTACTCTTTGGCGATTGCCAAGCGTTGCTCTATGCCCCTCTCTCTATTAAGTCTAGACGTGGAAAAGGCTTTTGACCGGGTGGACTGGGGATTTTTAGAGCAGGCTCTCTTGAAATTTGGATTCCCTCCCCGCTTCATTGCCATTATATTGAATCTATATTCGTCACCCACAGCGAGGGTACGGGCCAATGGGCAATTGTCAACACCCTTTCGCATTAATAATGGTACGCGACAGGGATGCCCACTTTCGCCGTCCCTATTTGTCTTAACCATTGAACCCCTGCTTCAAGCAATTAGACAAAGCCCTGATATTATGGGTTTTAGAGTTGGCTCCGAAGAATACAAAGTCAGTGCCTTCGCCGATGATATACTATTAAGTTTATCAGACCCTATCAAGTCCTCAAGGATGTAATGACGCTTCTCCAGCAATATGGAGAGATATCCAATTTTAAAATCAATGTTTCTAAATGCGAAATGATTGGTTTGAACCTCCCAAATTCCACAATTACTTTACTAAAGACTATATACCCCTTCTTCTGGCCACCATCTTGCATAACATACCTTGGAATTAAAATTCCTGGGGATTTGTCTAGATTGTATGAATTTAACTATGATGTCAGCCTAGTGGAAGTTAAAGCTATGCTTCAAAAAATAGATATTCCTTTCCTCTCTTGGCTGGGCAGGAAAAATCTCCTGAAAACTTATGTTGTTCCCAAAATATTATATCTTCTACAGACTCTTACCATTCCAGTGCGACCTGCTTACTTTACATCCATTAGACGTATTTTCTCTTCATTTTTATGGAAAGGAAATAGACCTCGTCACGCACATGCTTGCTTACGACGTCCAAAACAATTAGGGGGAATCGGGCTTCCTGATATGGGTTTGTATTATCGGGCGACTCACCTTAGATTATTGGCAGAATTGCTCTCACCTTCTTATTCAAAACCCAGTAAAACATTGGCTTTTTGGTTGATGGAGGAGAAAGGAGTGAGATTACTGTGGACTGCTCCTTTTCTTGATAAATCAAAAAACTCTCTACATATCTTGAAAGACATGCACTGGTTATTCAAGGGACTTCCTTTAATGGGAGCAGGGGAACATGAGGGAAAACAACTCTTATCCTGCCCACTATATTCGACTCCGTTGGCGGTACTCCCTTGGTTTGTAGATCCCATGTTTAGGGATACCATGGGTATATGGGCGAAATTAAAAAATTTGACTTTAGGCCGATTGTTGGGGGGCGGAGAATCAGAGACTAGAACTTTGATACTGGACACTTTACGTGCTTTAGGAGGTGGGGAATTTCATTGCTCGCATGTTTTGTTTTTCTGGTCTAGATTTCTAACTTTGGAAGCACATAGTAATTTTCCCTCATGGTTTGTCAATCTGGTCTCTGGACCTGCTCTTCCCGGTAGGCTGACTTCTTTTTTCTATAACAAATTGGTATTGGAACATAACCCAGCTAAACCTCTTGCTGTTCTGCAGTGGGAATCAGATCTATCCTGTACGTTTTCAGAGGAAGAGACAAAACAAATTCTCACTCGCTCACATGGTTTTTCTCGATGCATACTTTCTCAAGAAAATGCCTTGAAACTTACCTTGAGATGGTATAGGTCGCCAGTTAGAATCTCACAGATGTTTCCATCGGTTCCAGACACATGCTGGAGATGTAATGCCAATAGAGGTACACTTAGTCATGTTTGGTGGTCTTGTCCTAGTATCCAACCTTTTTGGTCAAAAGTACACAGTTCTATTCAAGATATTTTAGGCAAACCATTTGTTTTACACCAAACTATGGTACTTTTGAATATGGATTCTTCAGAAATTTCTCTAAGGAAAAACTCGCTGGTAGTGCATCTCTTGACGGCAGCTAAACTTTTAATTCCTGTGTATTGGAAGTCGACTGAGGTTCCTGATTATGTTCATTGGGTAGACAAAGTGGAACAAATAAGGAGAATGGAGGAGATGTTTCATTGGTTGAATGGCTCACGAGAACAATTTTTGCAGATATGGGACCCTTGGTTTAATTGGAGAAATCTCATGACTGGTAATTAAAACCATATTGTCACAAAGATAGTGAAGGCTCTTGAAAAGACCGGATTTGGATGTTAGTCTGAGATCCATCTGAGTTTTGGAGAGACTTTATTGTTGGCTTACCAATCTATTCACTATAATCTATTGCATTATTCCCATTGAATATCTTTAGAGACATATGTCCTCAATCTTACGCTCTTCCCTTCTTCCCCCCCCTCCTCCCTCCCCCTATTCCTTACCTCTGCTTTACCTTATTTTCACCTAGTTAGTGATTATTTGTTGTGTCTGTACATGTTGTCTTTTGTGGTATCTGTACTCTATGTTCTTCAAACTTGCGTGCATTAACTAATTTTAATATTAATGGCGATGAACATTGCTTGACACTTTGTTGACTGTTATTGATGTTTAATAATGACATGTTTATTTTGTTACTTCATTGTTTTCTCAAATTTTAATAAAAGAATTTAAATATAAAAAAAAAAAAAATCTAAGTCCTCAGGGAACGCAGCGCAGCAGGTTCAAATTGTCATCTCTCTCCTGCGCTGCGATCCTCAGGATTGGGCTTTTTCCCTGATACCTGGGGATCCTGTTTTGAGTGATGTTGATGCATTTTTTCAGGCTTTGGGGTTATTGTACGATGAGCCTAATGTCACTGATCAAGCTGAAAAAGCCTTGTTGGCATTAAATCAGGGGCTTGATGACGCTGAGTTATACTGTCAGAGATTCCGTAGGTGGGCAGTCCTGACCAAGTGGAATGACGACGCTTTGGCGGCCCTTTTCCGGAAGGGTCTGTCAGATAATGTAAAGGATGTTATGGTGGGATTCCCTGTCCCCTCTGGTCTCAATGATTCTATGTCATTAGCGATTCAAATTGACAGACGTTTGCGTGAGCGGAGAAGTATGCGTGGAATAGTGTTGCCTTGTGAACCTGCTTCTGAATCCATGCAGTGTGATAGAGTGGTGTCTGGGGCACAGCGTCATGAGTTTCGAAAGCGCAATGGGTTATGTTTCTACTGTGGTGATGCCTCTCATGCTATTTCAGTCTGCCCTAAGCGGGGAAGACGTTTTGCACGCTCAGTTGTCTTGGGTAATGTTCAGACTAAGTTTTTATTAACTGTCACTCTGATATGCTCTCTGTCCTCATTTTCTGCTCAGGCTTTCGTTGATTCTGGAGCAGCTATTAACCTGATGGATTATGATTTTGCTAAACGTTGTGGGTTTCCCTTGATACCCCTACAGAAGTCTATTCCCCTACTGGGGATCGATTCTACCCTTTGGCTGAGAATAAACCTCAGTTCTCTACTCAGGTGATAATGAGGGTTGAACCTGATCACCAGGAGTGCTGCAAATTTTTGGTTCTCTATAATCTGCATGATATTATCGTACTGGGTTTCCCTTGGTTACAGTCTCATAATCCTGTTTTGGATTGGAAATCTGTGTCTGTAACCAGTTGGGGCTGCCAATGTGTTAATACCAACACTCCTGTTTTTTCTGCCTCCCCCCAGGCTCAGGATGTTCCTGACTTTTTGATTGATTTTTCTGATGTGTTTAGCGAAAGTAAATCTGCATCCTTGCCTCCCCATAGGAGCTATGACTGCGCTATTGAATTAGTGCCTGGTAGTAAATTCCCTAAAGGTCGCCTTTTTAACTTGTCTGTACCTGAACATGACGCTATGCGGTCTTATATCAAGGAATCATTGGAGAAGGGTCATATCAGACCATCCTCTTCACCCTTAGGTGCCGGTTTTTTCTTTGTGGCCAAAAAGGATGGTTCATTAAGGCCGTGTATTGATAATCGTCTTTTGAACAATATTACTGTGAAATATCAATATCCGTTACCCTTGATTTCTGACCTGTTTTCCAGGGTGAAAAACGCTACTTGGTTTACCAAGCTTGACCTCAGGGGGGCGTATAACCTTATTCGCATTAAGCACGGGGATGAATGGAAGACGGCATTCAATACCCCTGAAGGGCATTTCGAGTACCTAGTGATGCCCTTTGGGCTCACTAATGCTCCTTCCGTCTTCCAGTCCTTCATGAATGACATTTTCAGGGATTTTGTGGACAAATTTCTGATTGTTTATTTGGATGATATCTTGATTTTTTCTAATGACTGGGACTCTCATGTGAAACATGTTCGAACTGTATTCCAGATTTTGAGAGAGAATGCTCTGTATGTGAAGGGATCAAAGTGTCTTTTTGGCGTACAGAGGATCTCATTTCTGGGATTCATTTTGTCCCCATCTGTTATTGAAATGGACCCGGTCAAGGTTCAGGCCATCTGTGATTGGGTCCAACCTACTTCATTAAAGGCTCTTCAAAGATTTTTGGGTTTTGCCAATTTTTATCGTAAATTTATTGGTAATTTCTCGGTTATTGTTAAACCATTAACTGATTTGACCAAAAAGGGTTCTGATGTGGTGAATTGGCCTCCTGAGGCAGTCTCTGCATTTCAGGAACTTAAGCAAAGATTCACTTCTTCTCCTGTTCTACGGCAGCCTGATGATTCTCTGCAATTTCAGGTGGAGGTTGATGCCTCTGAAATTGGGGCAGGTGCCGTTTTGTCCCAAAAAGATCCAGAGACCTCTAAAAGTAACCCTTGTGCCTTTTTCTCTCGAAAATTTTCTCCTACTGAACGTAATTATGACGTGGGTAATCGGGAGTTATTGGCCATGAAGTGGGCTTTTGAAGAGTGGAGACATTGGCTGGAGGGAGCCAAACATCAGGTGGTGGTCCTTACGGACCATAAGAATCTGGTCTATCTTGAATCTGCCAAGCGACTCAATCCTAGACAGGCCAGGTGGGCCTTGTTTTTCACACGTTTTAATTTTGTGGTTTCCTTTCTTCCTGGCACTAAGAATGTTAAGGCGGATGCCCTCTCGAGGAGTTTCCTGGCGGACTCTCCTGAGTTATCTGATCCTTCTGTTATTTTGAAAGAGGGTGTAGTTCTTTCCGCCATCTCGCCCAATTTGAGACTTGCTCTGGAGGGGTGTCAGGAGGATAGGCCCGAGTGCTGCCCTGTTGGAAAATTGTTTGTCCCGGACCAGTGGAAAAAGAGTGTGATGTCTGAGATTCATTGCTCCGCATTGGCTGGGCATCCCGGAATTTTTGGTACCAGAGACTTGGTTAGTCGGTCCTTTTGGTGGCCTACCTTGTCTCGTGATGTCAGGGAATTTGTGCAGTCCTGCGGGACTTGCTCTCGCTCCAAGCCTTGCTCTCGCTCTAGTGGTTTGTTGATGCTATTGCCTGTGCCCAAGAGACCATGGACCCATATCTCTATGGATTTCATTTCTGACCTTCCTGTTTCTCAGAGAATGACCGCCATCTGGGTAATTTGTGATAGGTTTTCCAAAATGATACATTTTGTGCCATTATCTAAGTTGCCTTCCTCCTCTGAATTGGTGCCGTTGTTCCTTCAGCACGTGGTTCGTTTACACGGCATTCCTGAGAACATTGTGTCTGACAGAGGAGTCCAGTTTGTTTCCAGATTTTGGAGGACTTTTTGTTCTAAACTGGGTGTTCAATTGTCTTTCTCCTCGGCATTTCATCCTCAGACCAATGGTCAAACTGAGAGAACAAACCAGACATTGGAGACTTCACTAAGATGCTTTGTGTCTGCTGATCAGGATGACTGGGTCTCTTTTTTGCCTTGGCTGAGTTTGCTCTTAATAATAGGGCTAGCTCTGCCACTTTGATGTCTCCGTTTTTCTGTAATTCTGGGTTTCATCCTCGATTTTCTTCAGGACAGACGGAGGCTTCTGTCTGTCCAGGTGTTGACTCTGTTGTGGAGCGTATGCAACAGATTTGGGACCAGGTAGTGGAGAGGTTGTCCCTCTCTCAGGAGAGGGCCCAGCGGTTTGCTAACCGGCATAGGACTGATGGTCCTCGGTTTAAAGTAGGGGACTTGGTCTGGTTGTCCTCAAAAAATATTCCTATGAGAGTAGCATCTCCTAAATTTAAGCCTAGGTTCATTGGACCTTATAAGATCATGGAGATTATTAATCCTGTTTCTTTTCGTTTGCTTCTTCCAGGGACATTTAAGATCCATAACGTGTTCCACAAGTCCTTGTTGAAGAGGTTTGTTGAGCCAGTGGTTCCTGCTGCTGTTTTGGTTGAGGGCAATCTGGAGTATGTGGTTGAGAAAATATTAGATTCTCGTTTTTCTAGACGGAAACTCCAGTATTTGGTTAAATGGAGAGGTTATGGTCAGGAAGACAATTCTTGGGTGTTTGCTTCGGACATCCATGCTAGGAGACTTATCCGTGCGTATCATAGAACTCATCCTGACCGACCTGGTTGCTCAAATGAGGGTTCGGTGACCCCTCCTCAAGGGGGGGGGTACTGTTGTGAATGGGCTTGAGATGAGTTCTGAGCAGAGGCTCCCTCTGGTGGTTACAAGCGGTGCTGGTCTGTCCAGTGAAGATTGTGAGGATTGGGAATCAGGTGTTACTGACTGGTCTTATGTAAGGGAGTCACCTTCCCATCAGGGTTGCCGGTGATCAATTGTTCTGGTCTCAATCCTTGAATCCTGTTTCCCTTGTAGCCTGCTGTGTCGTGTCTGCATCTCCTGCTATCAGATAAGACATTTTCTTCTTTTTGTTTTTGTGCTAGATTTTTGCATTTTGTCCTGCACTTCTGTGGGGGCCTTCAGGGTCCCCTCCGGGGGCTTTTGCCCTCTCAGTTAGTTCAGCCACTGATGTTTGTACTTTTGCTTTTTGCAGTTTTTTCAGTGGCTGCTGTTTTGATTTTGTTACACCAGAGAACTAATTTAGGTGGTAGAGGTCGTGTGATCTCAGGTGTTTTTGAAATTAGTAGAGTTGGTGCTTTTCAGGGTTTTCTGGGATTGCAGTAAGTACCCTTCCTATCCTTTTCTATTTAGTTAGTTTGGGCCCCAGCGTTTGCTCATGCTATTTTCTTTCTGTGTCAGTGTTTCTTCTTGTCTAACCGCCATTACATGTTTGGGGGCTTTCTATTATCTTTGGGGTTCTGCTCCGGGGCAGATAGCTTTCCTATTTCTATCTTTAGGTGTAATTAGTTTCTCAGGCTGTGACGAGGCGTCTAGGACCAACGTAGGAACGCTCCACGGCTGCCTCTAGTTGTGGTGGTTAGTCAGGGTACTGCAATCTCATAGATTCCAACTGCTCTGGTGTATTGCCTTTTTACCTGCACTCCTCAGCTACCAAATCAAAACAGGAGCACACTATGCAGCATGTTCCGTCAGGCTAGGTTCACATTTATACGCCTGCAGACTTAATGCGTTGGACGTATACATTAAAACGTATGCCATGCATCAACCTACGAATTTAAACAAGTACATTTGATACATATCGTACTTCCATCTTTGTCTCTATATGTTTTTTTACTTAAAAAGAATCATTTTTTTTCCATCCAGTTTTACTGGTGTCAACAGTCCCATCCCACTCCATTTTGGCATCAGTTCTGTGAGGAGGTGTCCAGAGGAATAAACTTTTTTTCACCCCACATTAAAAACGCGTACCTTTGGTCAATTATGTTTTTTTCCCACAATACAACGTGATCAGGGCAAAACATAGTCAGAAGAACATTTTTTTTACACGTGTTGCCCATTATGGTTTGTGTATGCCTCCATATACGTCTGAATACCATTTTTTTTTGCAATTCAGACATATTTGTCCAGCAGACTGCACTGTATAAATGTGAGCCAAGCCTAAAGAAGTCCTTTTTGTCCAAGGAGGATAAAGCACATCATAAACACAAGTCCATACTGTGTGTTGCTGCTTTGCAGTGTGTATTTTTGCCATGCTGATTTTACAGGTGAAAGGTATTTACTTTGAGCCTTTTTTTGGTTGTAATGGTGAATGCTTCAGGATTATCAATGACCAAAGGGGCGGCAAATTTTTCAGCCGCCCCGGGCCCCACAAACAGTTGCTACGCCACTGCACACACAAGATGGTGAGCCTGGCTGGGGGTCGATTTTTTTTGTTAAATGTGTCCCCTCACTGTGCTGGCACTTTACATTTACAATGGCTCTGACTGCACTTTGCACCTTAGGGAGGGGGGCCCGGCTGCACGCACTGTGGAGGGTGTAGGGGGCCCTGCATGCACTGCAGGTGTGTGTGTGTGGAGTTAAGAGCACCTGTTTTTTTTTTGGGGGGGGCCCCATTCAGACTTTTGCTATGGGGCCCCATGATTTCTATGTACGCCCCTGGTTAGGCCGATAGATAGAAATGAGGGAGGAGATGTAGGGGGGTGCTGCACTGTGGAGAGCTTTGTGGGTGAGAACAAGTACTTTGAATTGGATCCTATAATGAATGGGCAGCCAGTGTAACGACTGGCGAAGAGCGGACGCGTCCGAGTACCGATTAGCCAGATGGATGACCCTGGCTGCTGCATTAAGGATGGACTGGAGAGGGGATAGTCGAGTAATGGGGAGGCCAAGTAATAGAGCGTTGCAGTAGTCCAGGCGGGAGTGGATCAATGCTACAGTGAGGGTTTTTGTTAGTTCCATGGTGAGAAAAGGGCGAATTCTAGAGATGTTCTTTAGGTGTAGACGGCAAGGGCGGGCAAGAGATTGTATATGGGAGGTGAAGGAGCGATTGGTGTCAAACATAACACCCAGACAGCAAGCCTGCTGCCGGGGTGTTATTATGGTGCTGCCCACAGAAAGGAAAATGTCAGATTTAGGGAGGTTAGTAGACGGCGGGAGCAGAAGGAGTTCAGTTTTGGAGAGGTTAAGTTTCAGATAGAGAGCGGACATGATGTTGGAGACTGCGGACAGACAGTCGGTGGCGTTCTGTAGAACAGCAGGGGTAAGGTCGGGGGATGACGTGTATAGTTGTGTGTCATCAGCATAAAGATGGTACTGAAAGCCAAATCTGCTGATGGTCTGTCCAATTGGGGCCGTGTAGAGAGAGAAGAGAAGGGGGCCAAGGACTGAGCCCTAGGGTACACCGACAGTGAGAGGAAGAGGAGATGACGTGGAGCCAGAGAACGAAACACTGAAGGAGCAGTCAGAAAGATAGGAGGAGAACCAGGAGAGAACAGTGTCCTTAATACCTAGTGACTGGAGCCTAGACAGTAGGAGACAGTGGTCAACAGTGTCGAAAGCTGCAGAAAGGTCGAGAAGAATGAGGAGAGAGTGGTCGCCGTTACGTTTTGCTGTCAGTAGGTCATTGGTTACTTTGATGAGTGCAGTTTCAGTCGAATGTAGGGGGCGGAAGCCGGACTGTGAAGGGTCTAGGAGGGAGTGAGTGGAGAGGTAGACTAGGCGCTCCAAAAGTTTAGAGATGAAGGGGAGATTGGAGACCGGTCTGTAGTTGTTTGTGCAGGAAGGGTTGAGAGCGGGTTTCTTTAGTAGCGGAGTAATGATGGAGTGCTTGAAGGAGGATGGGAAAATGCCAGAGGAGAGAGAGAGATTAAAGATTGTAGTTAGGTGAGTTGTGACAACTGGAGAGAGAGACTGGAGGAGATGTGAGGGGATGGGGTCGGTAGTGCATGTAGTCGGACGAGAGGAAGAGGGGAATCTGGAGACTTCTTCTTCTGTGATGGGATCAAATGTGGAAAGTGAGCCAGGGGAAATGCAGGGAGGGATGGGAGTCACAGCACTTGGTGGTTGAGAGCAGATTTCCTGACGGATAGTATCTATTTTTTCTATAAAGTGGGAGGCCAGGTCATCAGCACAAATGTCTGTGATAGGGGCTTGTGCTTTTGGTCTGAGGAGGGAGTGAAAAGTGTCAAAAAGTTTCTTGGGATTGTTGGCTAGTGAGGAGATCAGGGTGGTGAAGTAGGTCTGTTTGGTGAGGTGAAGGGCAGCATTATAAGTTCTTAACATGAATTTAAAGTGGATGAAGTCTTCTAGTGTGCGGGTTTTTCTCCAGAGGCGTTCAGCACTCCTAGAGCATCGCTGAAGAAGTCGAGTTTGCAATGTGAGCCAGGGCTGTTTTACTGTGTGTTTGGAGGTTCTGAGGGTGAGCGGTGCTACTTGGTCAAGGGTGCTTCTAAGACTGTCATTGTAGTGATGAACAGTCAGATCAGGACAGGAAAAAGAGGAGATTGGGGACAGCGATGAGTGTAGGGAGTCTGAAAGTGTCTGAGGGTTAATGGCTTGTAGATTTCTGAATGTGTGGTAGGTAGGAGTGCGCTGGGGTGGTGGAGGATTTGTGAGCGTGAAGGAGAGAATGTTGTGGTCAGAGAGTGGAAGCGATGAGTTATTTAGGTGGGAGATTGAACAGAGGCGGACAAAGACCAGGTCAAGGGTGTTACCATCCTTGTGTGTCTCGGAGGTTGAAAGCTGTGAGAGGCCTAGAGAAGTGGTTAGTGATAGAAGCTGAGATGCAGATGTGGAAGTATGGCTGTTAATGGGGATGTTGAAGTCTCCAAGGATAAGGGTTGGTAGTTCTGAGGACATGAAGTGCGGCAGCCAGGCTGAGAAGTGGTCAAGGAACTGGGTGGGCGAGCCTGGGGGCCGATATATGACTGCTACTCTGAGGGAGAGGGGATGCAAGAGCCTGATGGTGTGGACCTCAAAAGAAGGGAATGAGAGTGATGGAATTGGGGGGATGACCTGGAAAGTGCATTGTGGGGACAGGAGTATGCCAACTCCACCACCATGTCTGTTTGTGGGTCTCGGGGAATGGGAGAACTGTAAACCACCATAAGAAATGGCCACAGGGGAGACCGTGTCAGAATCCTGAATCCAGGTTTCAGTGAGGGCCAACAGATTAAGAGAGTGGTTCAGAAAGTAGTTGTGCAGGAAGGATAGCTTGTTGCATGCAGATCGTGGATTCCAGAGGGCACAATTGAAAGAAGGAGATGAGGGAGTGCAAGTAATATTAATAAGATTATTATGGTTTCGATATGAGGTAGGGTAGGGATTGAGGTTGGGGGATGGTGGACCAGGGTTGGGGGAGATGTCCCCTGAAATCAGTAGGAGTAGGAAGATAATGCTAGCGGCAGCGCAGGCCAGGACCTCCAAGGCGTAGAGACAGCTCATGCCACGTGTCTAGCTTGGATACCTAATAGTTGTAAGGCACAGAGGAATCATGGAGGACGCAAGTACGGTCAGCAAGGTACTCCTTCAGCATCTTTTCTCTCCTTATCAGAGTACCCCGGGCATCAGAGCCTGGGCACTGGGACGGTCTGAGAAAACTGACCTTTGATAGTGTGTGTCTCCATAGTCTCCACTCCTTGGTTGTCCAAAGAACTATGACTGATATACAAGGGTTAATGCTTTTCCTTCTTTGGCTAGAATTTGTTATTATATTGTTGTGGCCTTATAGTCTCCGATTCAAGGATTTTTATACTTCTTATCTCATATGCAGTGTTTTCAAGAGTCTGTAAAAACATGTTTTGGGTATATGATAAATAAAGTCATCATGACCTGGGTAACGGTGGGCTACATGAGTTACATTGAGTTACATTGCTGTAAATGGTATAAAATACTGCATTCTTGGGTGAATAAACAGAAAAGTGACTTGCTCACAAACAATGTGTACTTTTCTCGAGCGTTCGTTATTTGAGGGCCTAATCTCTTAATTCAGGATGAAGCTGTTTGGGTAATACTCATGTTCCTCCTCCTCATTATCAGCCAATCCGCATTGAGAAGACAAGATAAGGCTGGGCTGTGTAGCATCACCCAGTATAATTTCTTGCTCCATCTCAACTTGCTCTGCCTGTAAAGCCTCCTTTTTTATTGTGAGCAGTGAGCGTTTCAGTAGACAGAGAAGCAGGATGGTGGCGCTTATCACGGCGTCATCGCTGCTCACCATCTCAGTCAAGTCCTCAACGTTTTGGAGAACTGCACAGATGTCAGACATCCATCCTATTCGTCAGCTCTTATGTGCGGAGGCTAACCAGAATACCAATGGGCATGACGTAGCTGGTATTCAAGTGCAGCCCTCTGCCGCTCACTAAGCCTTGCCAACATAGGTAACATTGAGTTCAAAAGCTTGGTGACATCACACATCATTTTGTGAGCTTGAGAGCTCGAAGTTGCAAGCGCTGCTCCAGCACTGCCAGGGTGAGGTGGCAGCTGTAGGCGACTTGCGGAAATGGGCACACACGCAGTGTAATTTCACACTGTTCAGGCAGATCTGGGTAGGCTTTGAGAACCACTAAGTTGAGCACGTGGGCCAGGCATGGTACATGTGCGAGGTTGCTAAGGTTCAGAGGAGCCACCAGGTTACCGCCATTATCACACACAACCATGCCTGGTTGTAGATTCAAGGACGAAAGCCACAGATCAGTCTGGTCTGCTGAACTTTCAACAACTCAGCGGCGGTTTGCGATTTGTCACCCAAGCAGATTAGCTTCAGCAGAGCTTGTAGCCATTTGGCCAATGCCGTGCTGCAGTGCTTCCAGCTTACGACTGAGGTTGACATTTGTGAAATGGAAGATGAGGAGGAGGAAGTGCAGGAATTTCTGTAGAAGGTGGAGGCAACCCTGATTGAACCAGGGCCCACAATCCTTGGTGTCAGTAGCAAGTGTTCCATCCCAGGGTCTGGTTGGGTCCCAGCTTTCACAATGTTCACCCAGTGTGCTGTCAGGGAAATGCAGTGTACCTGGCCACAAGCATTTCTCCAGTTGTCCGTAGTTAAGCGGACCTTCCCAGTCACAGCGTTAGTCAGGGCACGGCTGATGTTAAGGGACACGTGCTTGTGAAAGGCGGTTATACCACACCGGGAGAAATAGTGGAGGCTGGAGACCAAGTACCGAGGGACGATCATGGGGTTGCGGAAAGGTTCCATCTCCACAAGCCTAAATGGTAACATTTCCAGGGCAATCAGTCTGGTGGCTGTATGGAATTGTAGTCTGTGAGTGGCTGGTTGCATATTTACAATTGTGTTCCAAGGACTGGGGTAGGAACAGCTGAACGCTGCACTGGAACAAGGACGTGGAAGTGGTTGCTGAAGGTGGCTGCAAGTGTGCTATGATAGGCGAGGGCAGGAGTCATCTTCACCTACATCATGGATAGGGGATTGGTGTGCACGTAGAACAGGAGAAGAGGCAGTGATGTCACCCGCAGACACTGTTTCTGAACTCTGGTGTTTTGCCCAAGTAGTCGAGAAAGGCCGTACTGGGCCCCTGGCCCTCAAGGGAGGCCGCCATGACAGGGCAACGTGGGACGGAGTGATCCGGCAAAGGCTATCTGGTGGTGGCCAGTGGGTTAAAAAAGGTGGGGGGCATGAGTGGCCAGCAGTGACTTATGAGGTGTGCACTAGGTAATGGAAAAGGAAGGAAAGGGTTAAGAGGGGGGAATGGTGTGAGCACGTGGGGGATGAGACAGTGCTCTATAAAAGGGGGGCGGCCATTTTAGGGGGCACCCATTTTGGGAGACCCGACATCACAGCAAGAAGCTGCTCACCTGGACAGCGATGAATGTCGATAATCTCCTTCAGTGCTTGCGGGATGTGGCCGGAGAGCAGCGTGCCGGCTGGTTACAGGCCTCAGTGGAGGGCCTGCTGCAAGGGGTCTCTCGCGCTTTGGTGGAGGGGCGACGGGCGAGGAGGTCTAGGCCTCCTGAGCGCCTCAGCCCAGACATCACACCCCGGGCCCGACGCCACGTGAGGAGCCCCTCCAGGGACCCTCCGGTTCCCAGCGGTGACTGCAGGCCAGCGGCATCACGCAGGGGGGCCGGGAGGAATCCTCAAAGGCGGCAGGGCCGGCAGCAGAGGGATGGATCCTCCTCCCTCTCATCGACGAGCGAGCATCCGAGGGAACCGGGACCAGGAGCGGCGGGCACCTTTGATGTAAGGGCGCCTGCTCAGCGCGGCAGAACAAGGAAAGCGATGAGGCGGGGGTCGCATGTGTCGGCCCTTCAGCGTGGGGAGAAATGCGGGCAGCAGTCGGCTGGCCCCGGCAGCAATGCGCCACTGGCAGTGGCACAGTTCCATGCGGGACACAATGTGCTCAGCTCTGGGTCGGGGCCTGCAGCGCTGGGGGAAGATGGGAGCAGGCAGCAGTCGGCTGCCTCAGCCGCAACACGAGCCGAAGACATGCAGTCGGTGTCTAGAGGGACCGGAGGCTTGCAGCTGGACGACGCCGCGAGCAGGGAGGCGTCATCGGTTCCATGGGTCACTGTTCAGGCGGCCAGCGCAGTCCACGCCGGAGGCTGGCGGCCTGCAACACAGGGAGACCCGGGAGCCATGACGCAGACAGATGAACATCCAGGCATCGGATCGAGGACGTCCCAGCTGGATTACGGATCTTCGGCTGCTGGGTTCACAGCGCCCAGGCAGCCAGGTGAGAGTGTATCCAATTTTCCTGTTGACCCCGTGTATCTTCCCCACAGTATAGGGATAGAGAGTTAGTACCGGGGGGGTTACCTGGGGGTGTCGGGATGATTTTACATGCTATTAACGACCTAGTCAGGGTGTGGGGACTTCAGAGAGGGGCATCACCGTCGGCCGCTTGGTTAGGTAGTGGCGTTGGGTCAATGTCGAATCAATCAATTCTGGGGTGTGGCGTCGGGGCGGTTTCGAATTTTAGTCAAGGGACGGGTGCGACGTCGGCTTCTGGGGGTAGCGGGGCAGTGGTTGAGGGGATTACGGCAGCGGCCGGGTCAGAGCAGGCAGCCCAAGCTACAGGGGGCGGAGCGGAGACGGAGAAAGATGAGGCAATTCGATTAGATGATACTGCCAGGGGCGAAGTATATGTTTGTTTCGAGGGGCCGTTGGGGGCCCATCTGAAACAAGAGGTGAGGGATAAGATTTGGAAGGGAGAATATGTGGATATATTTTCGCTATTGCCGTTAGAGCGTTTCAATCTTGACAGGCTTAAAAAAGATGATTCTCTGAAAAAGGACGAGGAGAGGCGTAGGTACCGTTTGATCCCGAGAACCTTCTCTAATTGGCTTCAGGCATTTGCTATTCTCGCAAGCGTGATCGGGGAAAAGGCGCCCGAAAACTGCTCCGGTCTCTTTTGTTATATGGACGCAGTTAGTAAAGCATATCGTGTTTATGGCGGCATTGGCTGGCTCAGGTATGTTGAGCAGTTCAGGCAGCGCAAGGCGGTCAGGCCTAGTATTCGGTGGGAACACAAAGACATTGCCCTCTGGATGAGGGTAATGGTTCTGCAGCGTAGCGGATTGGCGGGCCAATCTTTTCACGGTGGCACCAGGAGTTCAGGACAGTCGGGACACTCGGTGTCATTTCAGAAGGGACTGTGCTTCGCCTTCAACGAGGGTAACTGCAAATTTGGGAGCAAGTGCAAATTTAAGCATGAATGCTCATCATGTGGAGGCTCTCACGGGGCTTCAAGGTGCTTCAAAGGAGGTCGGCAAAAGGGTGGAGACGCAGTTGAGAAAAGGGGAGACGCCAGTGCGTCTGGTAGAGATGAAGGACTTTCTAAATAGGTACCCTGATAAGTCCGCCGCAAAATTGTTGAAAGAAGGTTTCCAGGACGGTTTTAAAATCCCATGTGTTGTTAAAGATGCAAGGTGTTCAAAAAAGAATTTAAAATCAGCTCTTCAGTTCCCGGAGGCTGTGGCAGATAAGTTGAGGAAGGAAGTTGAATTGGGTAGGATGTCGGGCCCCTTTTCGGAAATCCCATTTGGGTCATTGAGGGTCTCGCCGTTAGGGGTGGTCCCCAAAAAAGAACCCAACAAATATAGGTTGATCCATCATTTATCCTTCCCTAAGGGGTCGTTGGTTAATGACGGAATTTGTTATGTTTCGGTAACTGAGGAGTGCAGGTAAAAAAGGCAATACACCAGAGCAGTTGGAATCTATGAGATTGCAGTACCCTGACTAACCACCACAACTAGAGGCAGCCGTGGAGCGTTCCTACGTTGGTCCTAGACGCCTCGTCACAGCCTGAGAAACTAACTACACCTAAAGATAGAAATAGGAAAGCTATCTGCCCGGAGCAGATCCCCAAAGAACATAGAAAGCCCCCAAACATGTAATGGCTGTTAGACAAGAAGAAATACTGACACAGACAGAAAATAGTATGAGCAAACGTTGGGGCCCAAACTAACTAAATAGAAAAGGATAGGAAGGGTACTTACTGCAATCCCAAAAAACCCTGCAAAGCACCAACTCTACTAATTTCAAAAACACCTGAGATCACACGACCTCTACCACCTAAATTAGTTCTCTGGTGTAACAAAATCAAAACAGCAGCCACTGAAGAAACTGGAAAAAGCAAAAGTACAAACATCAGTGGCTGAACTAAACTGAGAGGGCAAAAGCCCCCGGAGGGGACCCTGAAGGCCCCCACAGAAGTGCAGACAAAATGCAAAAATAAAGCACAAAAAACAAAAGGAAGAAAATGTCTTATCTGTTAGCAGGAGATGCAGACACGACACAGCAGGCTACAAGGGAAACAGGAATCATGGAGTGAGACCAGAACAATTGATCACCGGCAACCCTGATGGGAAGGCGACTCCCTTATATAAGACCAGTCAGTAACACCTGATTCCCACTCATCACAATCTTCACTGGACAGTCCAGTACCGCTTGTAACCACCAGAGGGAGCCTCTGCTCAGAACTCATTTCAAGTCCATTCACAACAGTACCCCCCCTTGAGGAGGGGTCACCGAACCCTCACTTGAGCAACCAGGTCGGTCAGGATGAGTTCTATGATACGCACGGATGAGTCTCCTAGCATGGATGTCCGAAGCAAACACCCAAGAATTGTCTTCCTGACCATAACCTCTCCACTTAACCAAATACTGGAGTTTCCGTCTAGAAAAACTAGAATTCAATATTTTCTCAACCACATACTCCAGATTGCCCTCAACCAAAACAGGGTCAGGAGGCACAGTAGTAGGAACTACTGGCTCAACAAACCTCTTCAACAAGGACTTGTGGAACACGTTATGGATCTTAAATGTCCCTGGAAGAAGCAAACGAAAAGAAACAGGATTAAGAATCTCCATGATCTTATAAGGTCCAATGGACCTAGGCTTAAATTTAGGAGATGCCACTCTCATAGGAATATTTTTTGAGGACAACCAGACCAAGTCCCCTACTTTAAACCGAGGACCATCAGTCCTATGCCGGTTAGCAAACCGCTGGGCCCTCTCCTGAGAGAGGGACAACCTCTCCACTACCTGGTCCCAAATCTGTTGCATACGCTCCACAACAGAGTCAACACCTGGACAGACAGAAGCCTCCGTCTGTCCTGAAGAAAATCGAGGGTGAAACCCCGAATTACAGAAAAATGGAGACATCAAAGTGGCAGAGCTAGCCCTATTATTAAGAGCAAACTCAGCCAAAGGCAAAAAAAGAGACCCAGTCATCCTGATCAGCAGACACAAAGCATCTTAGATAAGTCTCCAATGTCTGGTTTGTTCTCTCAGTTTGACCATTGGTCTGAGGATGAAACGCCGAGGAGAAAGACAATTGAACACCAAGTTTAGAACAAAAGGTCCTCCAAAATCTTGAAACAAACTGGACTCCTCTGTCAGACACAATGTTCTCAGGAATGCCGTGTAAACGAACCACGTGCTGAAGGAACAAAGGCACCAATTCAGAGGAGGAAGGCAACTTAGGTAATGGCACAAGATGTATCATCTTGGAAAACCTATCACAAATCACCCAGATGACGGTCATTCTCTGAGAAACAGGGAGGTCAGAAATGAAATCCATAGAGATATGGGTCCATGGTCTCTTGGGCACAGGCAATGACATCAACAAACCACTAGAGCGAGAGCAAGGCTTGGAGCGAGAGCAAGTCCCGCAGGACTGCACAAATTCCCTGACATCACGAGACAAGGTAGGCCACCAAAAGGACCGACTAACCAAGTCTCTGGTACCAAAAATTCCGGGATGACCGGCCAGCGCGGAACAATGAATCTCAGACATCACACTCTTTTTCCACTGGTCCGGGACAAACAATTTCCCAACAGGGCAGCGCTCGGGCTTATCCTCTTGACACCCCTCCAGAGCCAGTCTCAAATTGGGCGAGATGGCGGAAAGAACTATACCCTCTTTGAAAATAACAGAAGGATCAGATAACTCAGGAGAGTCCGCCAGGAAACTCCTCGAGAGGGCATCCGCCTTAACATTCTTAGTGCCAGGAAGAAATGAAACCACAAAATTAAAACGTGTGAAAAACAAGGCCCACCTGGCCTGTCTAGGATTAAGTCGCTTGGCAGATTCCAGATAAACCAGATTCTTATGGTCCGTAAGGACCACCACCTGATGTTTGGCTCTCTCCAGCCAATGTCTCCACTCTTCAAAAGCCCACTTCATGGCCAATAACTCCCGATTACCACGTCATAATTACGTTCAGTAGGAGAAAATTTTCGAGAGAAAAAGGCACAAGGGTTACTTTTAGAGGTCTCTGGATCTCTTTGGGACAAAACGGCACCTGCCCAATTTCAGAGGCATCAACCTCCACCTGAAATGGTAGAGAAACATCAGGCTGCCGTAGAACAGGAGCAGAAGTGAATCTCTGCTTAAGTTCCTGAAATGCAGAGACTGCCTCAGGAGGCCAATTCACCACATCGGAACCCTTTTTGGTCAAATCAGTTAAAGGTTTAACAATAACCGAGAAATTACCAATAAATTTACGATAAAAATTGGCAAAACCCAAAAATCTTTGAAGAGCCTTTAATGAAGTAGGTTGGACCCAATCACAGATGGCCTGAACCTTGACCGGGTCCATTTCAATAACAGATGGGGACAAAATGAATCCCAAAAATGAGATCCTCTGTACGCCAAAAAGACACTTTGATCCCTTCACATACAGAGCATTCTCTCTCAAAATCTGGAATACAGTTCGAACATGCTTCACATGAGAGTCCCAGTCATTGGAAAAAATCAAGATATCATCCAAATAAACAATTAGAAATTTATCCACAAAATCCCTGAAAATGTCATTCATGAAGGACTGGAAGACAGAAGGAGCATTAGTGAGCCCAAAGGGCATCACAAGGTACTCAAAATGCCCCTCAGGGGTATTAAATGCCGTCTTCCATTCATCCCCGTGCTTAATGCGAATAAGGTTACATGCCCCCCTGAGGTCAAGCTTGGTAAACCAAGTAGCATTTTTCACCCTGGAAAACAGGTCAGAAATCAAGGGTAACGGATATTGATATTTCACAGTAATATTGTTCAAAAGACGATAATCAATACACGGCCTTAATGAACCATCCTTTTTGGCCACAAAGAAAAAACCGGCACCTAAGGGTGAAGAGGATGGTCTGATATGACCCTTCTCCAATGACTCCTTGATATAAGACCGCATAGCGTCATGTTCAGGTACAGACAAGTTAAAAAGGCGACCTTTAGGGAATTTACTACCAGGCACTAATTCAATAGCGCAGTCATAGCTCCTATGGGGAGGCAAGGATGCAGATTTACTTTCGCTAAACACATCAGAAAAATCAATCAAAAAGTCAGGAACATCCTGAGCCTGGGGGGAGGCAGAAAAAACAGGAGTGTTGGTATTAACACATTGGCAGCCCCAACTGGTTACAGACACAGTTTTCCAATCCAAAACAGGATTATGAGACTGCAACCAAGGGAAACCCAGTACGATAATATCATGCAGATTATACAGAACCAAAAATTTGCAGCACTCCTGATGATCAGGTTCAACCCTCATTATCACCTGAGTAGAGAACTGAGGTTTATTCTCAGCCAAAGGGGTAGAATCGATCCCCAGTAGGGGAATAGACTTCTGTAGGGGTATCAAGGGAAACCCACAACGTTTAGCAAAATCATAATCCATCAGGTTAATAGCTGCTCCAGAATCAACGAAAGCCTGAGCAGAAAATGAGGACAGAGAACATATCAGAGTGACAGTTAATAAAAACTTAGTCTGAACACTACCCAAGACAACTGAGCGTGCAAAACGTCTTCCCCGCTTAGGGCAGACTGAAATAGCATGAGAGGCATTACCACAGTAGAAACATAACCCATTGCGCTTTCGAAACTCATGACTAGTGTTGAGCGATACGATAATGTAAATATCGGCTATCGGCCGATATTAGCTCTATCGGCCTTTCGATAATTCGTTTCGATATTTTCGTCTTATCGAATACCGGAATCGGATTTGTCACTGTCACTGTGAGTGTCCGTCGGTCGGGTCTGTCAGGAGTCAGCGGCACTTACCTGGCAGAAGATCTCCGGCGGTCACGGCCTGGACTGCTTCATGGCCGCCATCATCTTTCCCGGCGGTCACATGCAGTTTCTCGCGATAACTGCAGTGACTGCTGGGTAATCCCGGCCGTAAAGCAGTCAGTCCGATGACGTCACCGCCGGGGAAGCAGGTAATCAGCTGTGCTGCGCCGGGATGACAGGCTCTGCCTGTCATTCTGATGTAGCAGAGCTGGATCGTCGTGGGACACTCGTTACTATGGACTGCGTCGGTCAGGTGGTATACTTTTTTTTTTTTTTTTCATTTTTTTACAGGAGATCGATGGCGTCGCAGGATGAGACTGTAATAAAAGTAATGAAAACTGTGTTTTGTTTTTTTTTATTAAATTAAAAAACTTTTTTATGAACATTCACCCGTCCGGGTACATAAACAATTTAACTATTTACATACAGTGACCCTGTCCGGGTTATTTATAATTCTTTGGCAGGGGTGTTCCAGGTACCACCTGGTACTCTTCTGATGCTTGCCAAACATCCGAGGCACCAAGGACCACCAGGACCTGATGACGTCGTGTGGCCTGTACAGTCAAGTCGTGACCCGCTATCTGGGTCTGTGTGGCCACCTCTTTCATCTCCCTCCAGGTCTGGAACCCTATGTCCCGGACTGAACGAACCCCAGGGGGCCTAACAGGCGCCGGGTACGGGCCAGCTATAGTTATCATGTCCATAGCTGGGGCTGCTGAGGA
>JARQOD010000003.1:418546409-418679424 GCA_033576555.1 Oophaga sylvatica | reverse complement strand
GAGAAACTAATAACCTAAAGATAGAATTTGGAAAGCTATCTGCCCCGGAGCAGAAACCCCAAGATAATAGAAAGCCCCAAACATGTATTGGCGGTTAGACAAGAGGAAATACTGACACAGAATAGAATAATAGTATGAGCAACGCTGGGGCCCAAACTTTTAATAGGAAAAAGGTCAGGAAGTGGTACCTTACTGCAATCCCAAGAAAACCCTGAAAAACACCAACCTCTACTTAATTTCAAAATAACCTGAGATCCAGACGACCTCTACCACCTGAAAACAAATCTGGCATGGGGATCCTAGGTTCCACAACAGGCAACCTAGCAAGATATGCAGCAATACTCCGAACCTCAGTGGCAAGCTGATCCACACGGCCAGACAACTGTGCAAACTCCATTGGGAGAAAAGATCCTCCCCAGCACCCAGAGATACAGAGGGAAAAAAAAAAAAAAAATGCAACAAACAGAAAAATATCTCTGACAACTTTTCTTCCTTCAAAATATTTTTTCCCTTCTGTGAGTACCATACAATTTTTATGGCCGGTGATACTGTTATGTTACGGTAGCTGAGGAGTGCAGGTAAAAAAGGAAATACACCAGAGCAGTTGGAATCTATGAGATTGCAGTACCCTGACTAACCACCACAACTAGAGGCAGCCGTGGAGCGTTCCTACGATGGTCCTAGACGCCTCGTCACAGCCTGAGAAACTAACTACACCTAAAGATAGAAATAGGAAAGCTATCTGCCCCGGAGCAGAACCCCAAAGATAATAGAAAGCCCCCAAACATGTAATGGCGGTTAGACAAGAGGAAATACTGACACAGAAAGAAAATAGTATGAGCAAACGCTGGGGCCCAAACTATCTAAATAGAAAAGGACAGGAAGGGTACTTACTGCAATCCCAGAAAACCCTGAAAAACACCAACTCTACTAATTTCAAAATCACCTGAGATCACACGACCTCTACCACCTAAATTAGTTCTCTGGTGTAACAAAAACAGCAGCCACTGAAAAAACTGCAAAAAGCAAAAGTACAAAACACAGTGGCTGGACTAAACTGAGAGGGCAAAAGCCCCGGAGGGGACCCAGAAGGCCCCCACAGAAGGGCAGGACAAAATGCAAAAATATAGCAAAAAACACAAAATAAGAAATTGTCTTATCTGATAGCAGGAGATGCAGACACGACACAGCAGGCTACAAGGGAAACTGGAAAGAAGGATTCAGACCAGAACAATTGATCACCGGCAACCCTGATGGGAAAATGATTCCCTTAAATAAGACCAATCAGTAACACCTGATTCCCAATCCTCACTAGTACCGCTTGTAACCACCAGAGGGAGCCTCTGCTCAGAACTCATCTCAAACCCATTCACAACATCGCCCCTATAGTGTAGTTTAATGTAGGTGGCAAACAGATCATCGCTGGTGTTTGGAAAATACCATATCTCATAGATGGTGGTGATCCTCTGAATCATTTTTAAACATTTCACGCCACTCATGCACCCACAGCACTCTTATGGTGTACCAGCACCGCTGCAGCTAGCGCTTTTTTGTGACCTTATCTGTATCATTTTTATTATAGCACGAGGGACAGCCATGGAAAAAACAACCCTGAAATTCATAAACTATGTGCTGGCCGTTAACACGCGCACAGTCATCTAGAAAATATTGAGCGAGTTGCTTCACAAACCACACAAGGCGTGGTGATTGCCAATGTTCTCGGTATGCGCTACATACATGAACCTCTGTATAGCCTGGGATGAGCAGTGTTCTTGCAGCTTAGGCCTATTTTTAAAGACGCTAAGCCCCATCAGATATAAAAGACAGGCATGTTGAGACGTGTCCCGGCCTATTTTGGCACAGAACCACACCTATGCAACGATTTTGAGCAGCATTCAACAAAAAATTGCGTGCAAACTTTTTAGCATACCTGTACAAACTTTTTAACATATCTGTGTTTCGGACTCACATGGCGTACCAGAAGCACCCAGTGCCATGTACTCTAGCTCATAATATTTCACATCGGGTATGGGACCTACATAGCTTTGTTTTCTCAGGTATTAAAAAGCGTGGAAAACTGAAAATCCCGAGGCCTGAGGTAATTTACTGAGCTTCATGGGGATAAAATTTATCGAGTCTATGAACCTTATAGACAAAACGGGTAGCGTCACACACAAGACGACGACACCTCGGGCTATCACATTTACCGGTAGTTTTCAAAAACCACTGACTTAACAATAAAGTAAGAATCGTGGCGACCTGCATTGTGGGCTATAAATGTATACCCTGAAAATTTACCGCTGGTAAAGAACAGTAAAAAGTCGTGCGTACAACTATCATCCTCAAACTCCCAGAGCTATCACAAACACTATTGCCTACAGAGGCGGCCCCGCGAGAATTTCTGGATGTATGTATCAAGAGGCTCTTTGCTTTGACCGATTGTTTGCGCGTGAATGCTGACATTTCCAGGATCATCATAGTTGTGTAAATGCGCTGGGAGCTCGTGTATCGGCCCCTAGGGTGTGATGCGTGAGCATTTTAATTATTTTTCAATTCATAACCATACGTTCTCAGGCAGACAGGTTTATTTCACAGAAGTTGATTGTACAGTTGCATAATTTTTGTTTAAAATCATACATTTGCATAATTTTGTTTAAAATCACACAGTTCTGCGATAATGTCGGGTGTTGGACACGCACTTATCAGTCTTTCATACGTGTCGCAGAAAGATTTTAGTCTGTTCTGCGAGAGTTTATTATGCACGTACTGTGCAGACATGTCAAGAAACATTTTGGTGTGTTCACCAGTCCATACGGGTGTTGGTGTGTAAGGCGATCGACCATCATCCTTCTGCTTCTTACTTACACGACGGCGCGATACCGCTCGTTTCTTTGACGGTAATGCATCGGCTGAATTGGCAGCTGCTGCTTCCGCGTTGCTATTTGCAGATTCTGTAGCTTGACACAGACGTATATTCTTAAGCCGACTACTCTCAGTATTCCCGGGGTGCTCGGTTGGCGCGTCGTTTTCTTCACGATCTGCGACACACCCGTGTGAAAGAGGCTCCGTTCTCACTTCCGTTCTGTTCTCAAATCCATAATTGCGCTGCTGCAAAACTCGCGAATGACGATCCTCCGTAACTAAAGAAAAGATACGTGATGTAGTTAACCGCTAAGTGGGGGAGATATAGGAAGAGCTACATGAGCCACTTTACTCTGATTCAACGCGATATTTGTAAAGCTACTAGCACCGATTATCTGTGAAACAGATGCATGATTGTTTGTATAAGTACACTATAGAGCGGCCTAGACATATATACTTACAAGTATGCCCCGGGTGCTGATCTACAGAGAATGCTGAATTAACAGACATCTCGCTGCTCGGGCGCCGCCGTATGGGGCTGTTTTCTCCCTCAAACTGCAACCTCACGGGCGATACTTTAGCAGCTGTAAATAAAATATAGCATACATGAATGCGCACAACACATTCACAAAGCTAACTTGACACACGTAAATAAAATATATCGACTAGTTACCGCAGAAATTTTTATCTGCGTGTATAAGTACACTATAGAACTGCGTAGACATATATGCTTACAACTATGAGACGTGTAGTGTAGTTCAGAGATTGGTGAATTAAACGGTGTGGAGGTGCTCGGGCGTTTTCGTATGGGTGTGTTTTCTTTTTCAAGCTGCTGCCTCCTTCTCGTTAGTTTAACATCTGTAAATAAAATATAACTATTACTCGCCACAGAAATGATATCTACGCGGGCCACACGCACAAAGCTAAATTCGCAAAGCTATCGTAACGCGCGTAAATAAAATATATCCACTAGTTATCGGTGGCGTCACAGGGTACAGAGGGTACAAACACATATCACCCTGGTTTCAAGGACCCGCTACCTTTTCTATTCCAGAGCCGTGTGCTTGGCGAATCACCCCATCTTTTAGGAGCGTTGGGAGGATTATAGTCCGGTTCTACGAACTCGACATCTGAATCCTGGGGATCCTCAACGATCTCAACATCGGAATCGCGATGCTCGAGCGGCTCAGTCGCCACAGGGTTTCCAACCGCCCAGTCCGCTACAGCTGTATCTGTATGAGAAAATGTTTATATTATTAAAACATGTCTAGCTAACGACCCAGTCAGCTAAAATAAAATTAACTGTATGGATTTTAGCGGCAGTCTATATTAATTATTAATATTAATAGTAGGCGTTTTAAATTTACAGCTACCACGTTTACCCGTCTAGATACATAGGTTTAAAACATATGATATAGCTATAGGTTTCTTGCCTGTGACAGACTGGTGAGAGCTTGAGGCTCGTCGCCCGCTAGCAGAGTTGCCTTCCTCTAACAGGTTCTGCGTAATGAACCGGTTCTCGTAGGAGTAGTCTGAATGGACTCCCGCTTCTTAAATAAGAAAGAATGAAATATATCACTTATATATACAAAGCGCAGACTCAGACATCCCGAGACATTGCGGAGTACCCTATATACTGTGTAAAACTTACCCGATTGTTCTGGTGAAAGCATAGCAGAATATTGACCGCGAGAATATCTGGCCTCCATCTTGAATAAAAAAGGGTCCGCTATTGAATTAAAGCAAATAAAGATCAAGTATGAAAACATGGCTAACCTGTTCATACAAATACTACACAAACTTAAATATAATTGAAACGAAATCCGTAAAAATACTCACTCTAGTCCTGCTCAGATCGGAGTTGTGGTCTGTGAGTTGTGAACAAGTGCGAACTGTATTGCTTGTGAGCTACACGTATTTATTAGGGCTAGCAGAGAGAACACGCCCTCTGTCACTGCCCCCACGCTAGGGGCAGAAAAAACATCCCATTCATGTTTTACAGAGGGATCATGGCGGCTAACCGCGTTGATGCAATATTGTAGAAGTAATATTTCACGACAGAACCCCCACCATCATTACCCTGTAGCTGTAAATTTATAACGCCTACTATTAATATTAATAATTAATATAGACTGCCGCTAAAATCCATACAGTTAATTTTATTTTAGCTGACTGGGTCGTTAGCTAGACATGTTTTAATAATATAAACATTTTCTCATACAGATACAGCTGTAGCGGACTGGGCGGTTGGAAACCCTGTGGCGACTGAGCCGCTCGAGCATCGCGATTCCGATGTTGAGATCGTTGAGGATCCCCAGGATTCAGATGTCGAGTTTGTAGAACCGGACTATAATCCTCCCAACGCTCCTAAAAGATGGGGTGATTCGCTAAGCACACGGCTCTGGAATAGAAAAGGTAGCGGGTCCTTGAAACCAGGGTGATATGTGTTTGTACCCTCTGTACCCTGTGACGCCACCGATAACTAGTGGATATATTTTATTTACGCGCGTTACGATAGCTTTGCGAATTTAGCTTTGTGCGTGTGGCCCGCGTAGATATCATTTCTGTGGCGAGTAATAGTTATATTTTATTTACAGATGTTAAACTAACGAGCAGGAGGCTGCAGCTTGAAAAAGAAAACACACCCATACGAAAACGCCCGAGCACCTCCACACCGTTTAATTCACCAATCTCTGAACTACACTACACGTCTCATAGTTGTAAGCATATATGTCTACGCAGTTCTATAGTGTACTTATACACGCAGATAAAAATTTCTGCGGTAACTAGTCGATATATTTTATTTACGTGTGTCAAGTTAGCTTTGTGAATGTGTTGTGCGCATTCATGTATGCTATATTTTATTTACAGCTGCTAAAGTATCGCCCGTGAGGTTGCAGTTTGAGGGAGAAAACAGCCCCATACGGCGGCGCCCGAGCAGCGAGATGTCTGTTAATTCAGCATTCTCTGTAGATCAGCACCCGGGGCATACTTGTAAGTATATATGTCTAGGCCGCTCTATAGTGTACTTATACAAACAATCATGCATCGGTTTCACAGATAATCGGTGCTAGTAGCTTTACAAATGTCGCGTTGAATCAGAGTAAAGTGGCTCATGTAGCTCTTCCTATATCTCCCCCACTTAGCGGTTAACTACACCACGTATCTTTTCTTTAGTTACGGAGGATCGTCATTCGCGAGTTTTGCAGCAGCGCAATTATGGATTTGAGACCAGAACGGATGTGAGAACGGAGCCTCTTTCACACGGGTGTGTCGCAGATCGTGAAGAAAACGACGCGCCAACCGAGCACCCCGGGAATACTGAGAGTAGTCGGCTTAAGAATATACGTCTGTGTCAAGCTACAGAATCTGCAAATAGCAACGCGGAAGCAGCAGCTGCCAATTCAGCCGATGCATTACCGTCAAAGAAACGCGCGGTATCGCGCCGTCGTGTAAGTAAGAAGCAGAAGGATGATGGTCGATCGCCTTACACACCAACACCCGTATGGACTGGTGAACACACCAAAATGTTTCTTGACATGTCTGCACAGTACGTGCATAATAAACTCTCGCAGAACAGACTAAAATCTTTCTGCGACACGTATGAAAGACTGATAAGTGCGTGTCCAACACCCGACATTATCGCAGAACTGTGTGATTTTAAACAAAATTATGCAAATGTATGATTTTAAACAAAAATTATGCAACTGTACAGTCAACTTCTGTGAAATAAACCTGTCTGCCTGAGAACGTATGGTTATGAATTGAAAAATAATTAAAATGCTCACGCATCACACCCTAGGGGCCGATACACGAGCTCCCAGCGCATTTACACAACTATGATGATCCTGGAAATGTCAGCATTCACGAGCAAACAATCGGTCAAAGCAAAGAGCCTCTTGATACACACATCCAGAAATTCTCGCGGGGCCGCCTCTGTAGGCAATAGTGTTTGTGATAGCTCTGGGAGTTTGAGGATGATAGTTGTACGCACGACTTTTTACTGTTCTTTACCAACGGTAAATTTTCAGGGTATACATTTATAGCCCACAATGCAGGTCGCCACGATTCTTACTTTATTGTTAAGTCAGTGGTTTTTGAAAACTACCGGTAAATGTGATAGCCCGAGGTGTCGTCGTCTTGTGTGTGACGCTACCCGTTTTGTCTATAAGGTTCATAGACTCGATAAATTTTATCCCCATGAAGCTCAGTAAATTACCTCAGGCCTCGGGATTTTCAGTTTTCCACGCTTTTTAATACCTGAGAAAACAAAGCTATGTAGGTCCCATACCCGATGTGAAATATTATGAGCTAGAGTACATGGCACTGGGTGCTTCTGGTATGCCATGTGAGTCCGAAACACAGGTATGTTAAAAAGTTTGTACAGGTATGCTAAAAAGTTTGCACGCAATTTTTTGTTGAATGCTGCTCAAAATCGTTGCATAGGTGTGGTTCTGTGCCAAAATAGGCTGGGACACGTCTCAACATGCCTGTCTTTTATATCTGATGGGGCTTAGCGTCTTTAAAAATAGGCCTAAGCTGCAAGAACACTGCTCATCCCAGGCTATACAGAGGTTCATGTATGTAGCGCATACCGAGAACATTGGCAATCTCCACGCCTTGTGTGGTTTGTGAAGCAACTCGCTCAATATTTTCTAGATGACTGTGCGCGTTTTAACGGTCAGCACATAGTTTATGAATTTCAGGGTTGTTTTTTCCATGGCTGTCCCTCGTGCTATAATAAAAATGATACAGATAAGGTCACAAAAAAGCGCTAGCTGCAGCGGTGCTGGTACACCATAAGAGTGCTGTGGGTGCATGAGTGGCGTGAAATGTTTAAAAATGATTCAGAGGATCACCACCATCTATGAGATATGGTATTTTCCAAACACCAGCGATGATCTGTTTGCCACCTACATTAAACTACACTATAGGGGCGAGGTGTAGAGGCCCGGGACTTGTCCGGGCATGCCCGGACATGCGGGACTTGTCCGGGCATGCCCGGACATGCGGGACTTGTCCGGGCATGCCCGGACATGCCAGTTCCGAAATAACGAATTTGCTCTGAATTTGTCATCAAGTTGCTGAAATCGTGTTAGTAATCAAATTAACACATCTTGGTTCCCTACAGTATTCGTATGGTAACTATTAAAATAGCAGCTGAGAGCCAGAAACACAGCTATGCTAAAAAGTTTGTAACCAATTTTTGTTGAGTAGTGGTCAAAACCGTTGCATAGGTGTAGGCCTGTGCCAAAATAGGTCTTTCTGGTACGACATGGGAGTCAGAAACAGAGGTATGCTAAAAAGTTTGCAGCCAATTTTTTGTTGAATACTGATCAAAATCGATTATTATGGGCTATGGTACATGGCACAGAGTGCTTCTGGTATGTCATGAGGGCCCGAAACACAGGTCTGTTAAAAAGTTTGTACCTGATTTTTGTTGAACGGTACTCAATATCGCTGCATAGGCGTGGGCATGTACCAGTCGTACTATAATGAAAATGATGCAAATAAGGGCCTTTTTAGCTAAAAAGCTCTAGCTGCAGCGGTGCGAGTACACCATAAGTGTACTGTGGGTGCATGAGTGGCGTGAAATGTTTAAAAACGATTCAGCGGATCACAACCATCTATGAAGTGTGGTATTTTCCAAGCAACAGCGATAATCTGTTTGCCCCCTACATTAAACTACACTATAGGGATGCGCTGTAAGTAAACTACACCATACCTTTTTAGCTAAAAAGCGCTAGCTGCAGCCGTGCGGGTACACCATAAGTGTGCTGTGGTTGCATGAGTGGCGTGAAATGTTTAAAAATGATTCAACGGATCACCAGCATCTATGAAATATGGTATTTTCCAAACAAAAGCGATGATAGTATACACTAGGTAATGGTCCCATCTTATGTCTGTATTCTCACATGAAACAGTTAAAAATAGCCCCAAAATAACAAATTCTAAGTAATGACTCCCATCCTATGCCTGTATTCTCACATGAAACAGTTAAAAATAGCCCCAAAATAACAAATTCTAAGTAATGGACCCCATCCTATGTCTGTATTCTCACATGAAACAGTTAAAAAATAGTCCCAAAATAACAAATTCTAAGTAATGGCCCCATCCTATGCAGGGATTTAATGGCCAGCTAGAAAAAAGACTATATTTTACATACATTTACTTTTATACAGATCCTGCTAGATGTGAGTAAAACTTCTTATATATTTACTGATGTAGTTAAAAGTTTCTCCCCTCTTTAATACACTAAAAATTCTGGTACGTCATAATGGTCCGAAACACAGGTATGTTAAAAAGTTTGTGAAATAGTTTTATTTTAATTACAGACTAGCATTACACAGATATGACTTGCACACACCCATACATTAAACTACACTATAGGGATGAACTGTCGGGACAGTTTTCTTGAAAAAAGTGACCATCCTATGCCTGTATTCTCGCATGAAACAATCACTATGTTTACTCCTGGCTTAATAAGTGATCTATCTGTGAAAAACACTGTTAGAAATGAGGGCTATACACAAGGGGTGCCAAGCAGCATTCAGGTATGATCTCACATCTATGTCGTTGCTTTTTTAATATAGCTCCTCATATGGATGTGCTAATTGACTTCATATGCCCGCACAGTATGTATTGTGAGCTCTGCACTTGCACGGTAACATCATTATATTAGCAACTGTGATGGAGAAGTTACTTTATTGATATACCTGATTCATTGAGATACTTATAATCCTATATATAGTGTATATATGTCTGCCTATTGGGAGGGGTATTGTGAGTTACATAGATTGCATATACAGTGCCTACAAGTAGTATTCAACCCCCTGCAGATTTAGCTGGTTGACACATGCGGAATTAACTTGGCATTGTGACATTTGTACTGTAGATCAGCCTGGAAGTGGGAAATGCACTGCAGCCAAAATTTTTGTTTTAATTTTTTTTTTTTTTTAAAAAAAACGTTAAAAGTAAATTCAGAGTGTCATTTATTATTCAACCCCTCAAACCACAAGAATTCTGTTTGGTCCCCCTAAAGTATTAAGAAGTAGTTCAGGCACCAAGAATAATGAGCTTCACATGTGTGGATTAATGATCTCTTTTGCCAGCCTTTTCTGACTATTTAAGACCCTCCCCAAACTTGTGAACAGCACTCATACATGGTCAACATGGGAAAGACAAAGGAGCATTCCAAGGCTATCAGAGACAAGATCATGGAGGGTCACAAGGCTGGCAAGGGGTACAAAACCCTTTCCAAGGAGTTGGCCCTACCTGTCTCCACTGTTGGGAGCATCATCCGTAAGTGGAAGGCTTATGGAACTACTGTTAGCCTTCCACGGCCTGGACAGCCTTTGAAAGTTTCCTCCCGTGCCGAGGCCAGGCTTGTCCGAAGAGTCAAGGCTAACCCAAGGACAACAAGGAAGGAGCTCCGGGAAGATCTCATGGCAGTGGGGACATTGGTTTCAGTCAATACCATAAGTAACGTACTCCACCGCAATGGTCTCCGTTCCAGACGAGCCCGTAAGGTACCTTTACTTTCAAAGCGTCATGTCAAGGCTCATCTACAGTTTGCTCATGATCACTTGGAGGACTCTGAGACAGACTGGTTCAAGGTTTCATGGTCTGATGGTGCCAACCACACACGTGACGTTTGGAGACTGGATGGCACTGCATACGACCCCAAGAATACCATCCCTACAGTCAAGCATGGTGGTGGCAGCATCATGCTGTGGGGCTGTTTCTCAGCCAAGGGGCCTGGCCATCTGGTCCGCATCCTTGGGAGGATGGATAGCACGGCCTACCTGGAGATTTTGGCCAAGAACCTCCGCTCCTCCATCAAGGATCTTAAGATGGGTCGTAATTTCATCTTCCAACAAGACAACGACCCAAAGCACACAGCCAAGAAAACCAAGGCCTGGTTCAAGAGGGAAAAAGTCAAGGTGTTGGAGTGGCCTAGTCAGTCTCCTGACCTTAACCCAATTGAAAACTTGTGGAAGGAGCTCAAGATTAAAGTCCACATGAGACACCCAAAGAACCTAGATAACTTGGAGAAGATCTGCATGGAGGAGTGGGCCAAGATAACTCCACAGACCTGTGCCGGCCTGATCAAGTCTTATAAAAGACGATTATTAGCTGTAATTGCAAACAAGGGTTATTCCACGAAATATTAAACATAGGGGTTGTATAATAATTGACCCACACTTTTATGTTTAAAATTTATTAAAATTCAACTGAGCAACATAACTTTTTGTTTTGTAAGATTTATGCTTCTGTTAATAAATCCTACTCTCGTTTGCAGTTTGAAGGCTCTAACTTATTTGCATCTTATCAAACCAGCTAAATCTGCAGGGGGTTGAATACTACTTGTAGGCACTGTATATGGACATGAGCTCTGCACATGCATGGTAACAGCATTATATTAGCATCTGTGATGGGGCAGTTACTTTATTGATATACCTGATTCATTGAGATACTTATAATCCTATATATAGTGCATATATGTCTGCCTATTGGGAGGGGTATTGTGAGTTACATAGATTGCATATAGACGGACAAACCGATACTGCCAGCCATGTGGCTCACGATGTAGCCTATGTACTTGTTAATTATCTATTTTATCGTGTGTGTGCTGCTATTTGTTAATTGTGCATGTGACACTTTTTATATCATTCTGTATGTACTTTTAAATGCTTGAAATGTCTTTGAGCTGTATTTATTACAATAAAATCTTGTAACCTTGTTTTTACAATACCGTGTCATTGCTTTTTTAAAATACGAATAAAACATTCTGTAATATTGTAACACGGCCATATACATAATATGCCCGTACAATGAGACGGGGTTATAAGTCTCGTCAGTTTTAAACATGCCCCAACATGCCTGGGGCTATACACAACACAACACAAGCCTTAGATACACTGCCCCTATAAGTTGAGCGTCATAATTCCAAATGTGTTATAAGGTGATACTTCAAATTAAACTGCCTTTGCAGCTGTAGTTTAAAACTTATATCCTGGATAATACTAAAAATAAACACATTTTAGCAGCTTGATACATCTATCCACCACAGTAGTGCTTTACATGCATTTCATCTCATAATGTTACCTCGCCTTGACTTTCCCCACACAATAGAGTGGTCATAGGATACATTTACTGGTTGACTTAAAAGAGCTCAGTATCAGACACACAGATAAAACAACTTTACACACATTGACAGGTAAATAGAGACAAATGAATTCATGAATGCATGCGACCTTCTCTCATTGTACTTACAGGTCATGACACAATACAGGGCTATTTAGTATATGTGATTTCTAGCAATTGAATTACCGTAGCATCGACCTTCACTCATTCTGACAATTCATGTCAACACTGTTGTACTACATTTCTATGTGCCAGTAAAGATGTATATCTATGTACCATGTTAGTTAGTAAATAGAAAAATATGCTCCTCTCAACACAACACAAGCCTTAGATACACAGCTTGGTAATAGCTTACCGATCTGTAACAAAAGTCTGTATTTCACTAAAACTCCTTATACATTTACAGGGTCCTTAAAAGTTTCTCACCACAAAAAAGATCAAGATTCACTCTTTAATTCACTAAAACTCCACAGACTAATCTAATCCAGTGGATAAAATATCAATAGAGACGAATAAATCACTTTGATTGAAATTCACAAATCCAGCAGACCAGATTTCCCAGCCTGAGCAAAGTCCAGACAGATCAAGTCCCAGGGAGACGGATTAAATGATAGGGGGGTGTCGACCTGTCAGATTTGAGTTTGACGAGAGGGGGTGCCCCTATACTACTATTACATCACTGAATGTAAGACACACCTCCTGCGATGACATCACTGAATGTAACATACCTCTTGCGATGACATCATTGAATGTAAGACACACGTCCTACGATTACAACACTGAATGTAAGGCACACCTCCAGCGATTACATCATTGAATGTAAGACACACCTCCTACGATTACATCACTGAATGTAAGACACACCTCCTACGATTACATAACTGAATGTAAGACACACCTCCTACAATTACATCACTGAATGTAAGACACACCTCCTATGATTACATCACTGAATGTAAGACACACCTCCTGCGATTACATCACTGAATGTAAGACACACCTCCTGCGATGACATCACTGAATGTAACATACCTCATGCGATGACATCATTGAATGTAAGACACACGTCCTACGATTACAACACTAAATGTAAGGCACACCTCCTGCGATTACATCATTGAATGTAAGACACACCTCCTACGATTACATCACTGAATGTAAGACACACCTCCTACGATTACATCACTGAATGTAAGACACACCTCCTACGATTACATCACTGAATGTAAGACACACCTCCTATGATTACATCACTGAATGTAAGACACACCTCCTGCGATGACATCACTGAATGTAAGACACACCTCCTACGATTACATCACTGAATGTAAGACACACCTCCTGCGATTACATCACTGAATGTAAGACACACCTCCTGCGATTATGTCACTGAATGTAAGACAGACCTCCTGCGATTACATCACTGAATGTAAGACACACCTCCCACCGATGACATCACTGAATGTAAGACACACCTCCTACGATGACATCACTGAATGTAAGACACACCTCCTACGATTACATCACTGAATGTAAGATACACCTCCCACCGATGACATCACTGAATGTAAGACACACCTCCCACCGATGACATCACTAAATGTAAGACACACCTCCTACGATGACATCACTGAATGTAAGACAGACCTCCCACCGATGACATCAGTGAATGTAAGACAGACCTCCCACCGATGTCATCACTGAATGTAAGACACACCTCCTACGATTACATCACTGAATGTAAGACACACCTCATACGATTACATCACTGAATGTAAGACACACCTCCTGCGATATGACTGAATGTAAGACACACCTCCTACGATTAGATCACTGAATGTAAGACACACCTCCTACGATTACATCACTGAATTTAAGACACACCTCCCACCGATGACATCACTGAATGTAAGACACACCTCCCACCGATGACATCACTGTATGTAAGACACACCTCCTACGATGACATCACTGAATGTAAGACACACCTCCTACGACTAAATCACTGAATGTAAGACAGACCTCCCACCGATGAAATCACTGAATATAAGACACACCTCCTGCGATTACATCACTGAATGTAAGACACACCTCCTGCGATTACATCACTGAATGTAAGACACACCTCTTGCGATGACATCACTGAATATAAGACACACCTCCTACAATGATCTCACTGAATGTAAGACACACCTCCTGCGATGACATCACTGAATGTAAGACACACCTCCTGTGATGACATCACTGAATGCAAGACACACCTCCTGCCATTATATGACTGAATGTAAGACACACCTCCTACGATGACATCACTGAATGTAAGACACACCTCCTACGATTACATCACTGAATGTAAGACAGACCTCCCACCGATGACATCACTGAATGTAAGACACACCTCCTGTGATTACATAACTGAATGTAAGACACACCTCCTGCAATGATATGACTGAATGTAAGACACACCTCCTACGATTACATCACTGAATGTAAGACACACCTCCTAGGATTACATCAGTGAATGTAAGACACACCTCCTACGATTACATCACTGAATGTAAGACAGACCTCCCACCGATGACATCACTGAATGTAAGACACACCTCCTGTGATTACATCACTGAATGTAAGACACACCTCCTGCGATGATATGACTGAATGTAAGACACACCTCCTACGATTACATCACTGAATGTAAGACACACCTCCTGCGATGACATCACTGAATGTAAGACACACCTCCTGCGATTACATCACTAAATGTAAGACACACCTCTTACGATTACATCACTGAATATAAGACACACCTCCCACCGATGACATCACTGAATGTAAGACACACCTGCCACCGATGACATCACTAAATGTAAGACACACCTCCTACGATGACATCACTGAATGTAAGACAGACCTCCCACAGATGACATCACTGAATGTAAGATAGACCTCCCACCGATGACATCACTGAATGTAAGACAGACCTCCCACCGATGACATCACTGAATGTAAGACACACCTCCCACAGATGACATCACTGAATGAAAGACACACCTCCTACGATTACATCACTGAATGTAAGACACACCTCCTACGATTACATCACTGAATGTAAGACACACCTCCTACGATGACATCACTGAATGTAAGACACACCTCCTACGATTAAATCACTGAATGTAAGATAGACCTCCCACCGATGAAATCACTGAATGTAAGACACACCTCCTGCGACTACATCACTGAATGTAAGACACACCTCCTGCGATTACATCACTGTATGTAAGACACACCTCCTTCGATGACATCACTGAATATAAGACACACCTCCTAAGATGATCTCACTGAATGTAAGACACACCTCCTGTGATGACATCACTGAATGTAAGACACACCTCCTGCGATGACATCACTGAATGTAAGACACACCTCCTGTGATGACATCACTGAATGTCTACGATTACATCACTGAAAGTAAGGCACACCTCCTGCGATGACATCACTGAATGTAATGTAGTAGAATGGTGTGCACTCAGGGTATATAGAAATTAGGTGCTGGTGAATTGGCCCAAAGCGGTACCATTTATTTTTCTAACCTATTTACCATTTTTTTTGCAGACACGCTGACTTCTATCTCTGGTAAGTCACGTTACCATTCCCCTCATTATATTTTTTTCATTTTTTTCATTTTATTCCTCCTTTTTTCTTTTTCTTTTTTAAATAAATTTTTTTAATTTTTCTTCATTTTTTCTGCATTTTTCCTTTTCCTTTTTCCTTTTTTCTTTTTTCTTTATTTTTATTTTTAATTTTATTTTCAACCCCTTCTTTTGTATTTCAATACCCCCCCCCTTTTTTATCTCTATTCTATTTTATTTTTATTTTTTTCATTTTTTATTCTCAATATTTGTTCAAAAGAATTAAACTATTTTTTACCCTTATTTTCATTTTCTTTTCTTTTTATTTTTATTTATTTTTATTTTTATTTTCTATTTGTTTATTTTATTTCTGTATATTTTTTCATATTTTTTCATATATTTTTTCATTTTTTTCATCATTCATTTTTTATTTTATCTTATTTTATTTTTATTTTATTTCTTGAAACATTCACAGCAACTCAGTTCCACCTCTGGTTCTTCATTAGTTTATTTTTATTTTTATTTTTATTTTATTTTTATTCTTATTTTTATTTTTATTTTTATTTCTCTTTAAATAGCATTCTTCCTTATTTTGATATCATCTCCCACATTGACACATCAGTATATCTCTATCTGCTGGTCTCGAGTTACCCCCTCTTATCTGAGTTTTGATAATATACATACATATGTGTGCCGTTTCTCCTTTCCCTGTTTCCCCTAGGCCCCGCTCTCGCCCGCTCTCTCCCCTACCTTTTATTTCTCCCCTACCTTTTAATCCTATTACATATAAGTAATCACCCTGACCACGCTATTATCAACAAGATGGCCACTACAGGTGCCATTGCGCATGTCCTATCTAACATTTGCACACACTGGGTCAGTATGCTTCCACCAACAAAATGGTGACTGCCATCTTCATTGCGCATGACCGAGAACAGGCGCCGCATCACTTCCGGTCCGGATGACGCACATCCGGCCCGGCGATGTACGGCGCCACCTATAAAATCTCTCACATCCCTCCATTATGCTCTGGTCACTCAGCTTAAGGCAGGGCGCGGATGCGCCGCCTGTAATCAAGCAGTAGAATCTTCCCAGGTATGTTACATGGTTTCCCGGTCATCTACATGTCAGCGCAATTTCATACTGAAGTCTGACCCTTAACAAAGCTTCCTGTATTCACTTGAACAGGCCACATGTGTCAGCCTTCCTACTAAGCGTAACGCCAGCTGCTTTCAGAACTGATTTAGCACCAAGGTAGGATGCACCTCTCCCCTCCTTTAATCCCCTTTCTAGATATTCATTATTTCAATCATTTATATCTTACATATAGGCTATTGGCACCGCATCCGGAACTATTCCTATGTATACCTGTTCCTTTCCCCCTTTTCTGCCACATACAGGTAACAATTGAACTCATGCCATGATATTTATTAGCATTTTTCTTTATATCATGTTTAAACATATGGTTTCAATATTGTTCACAATCTGTAGTGTGCCACAAGGAAAGCTACCAGGAATCCTAGTTCATCTTCTCTGTGCCATTCCTTCTTTGTACATATACTATTCAGGTAAATTGATATGTAGCCCTTTGTTCATTATAAGTTTGTGCCCTCCAGAATTTGATACCTATATTAATTGCTCTCATACCTATATATTACATTTGTAGCTACACGTCTACCTAGTTCCATTTATCTGGATTAATTTCATATGTATCAGTTAATAGCGAACGTCTATATATTATTCAATCCGTTCTACTAATTGTACATATTGTATATATTACTGTACCTATGTCACTGTATATTTGTTTCACAATGTAATCTTAATTTTTGTTTGTTTCTTTTAGTTACCCATGAGTAAGGCCCGGGGAAAGGGCCGAAACGTTGGGTATTTGTATACTGTACATTCTGTTTTACATGGCACTTATATTTGTTTTTCCTTGGATTGGATATTCTTTGAATAAACCCCCCCTTTTTTTGCATGACCAACAGTCTTTGTGTGCAGTGAATCTTACCCTACTTATGTTTATTGGTACCGCTTTGGGCCAATTCACCAGCACCTAATTTCTATATACCCTGAGTGCACACCATTCTACTACACTACGAATTTATTCTTGGTGTTGCACCGGGTGACCAGATGTCGATAGACACTTTCGCATATGATGCTACCACTAGCTCTGGCATTTTGTCACAGGTTTCTAACCAAAATGAGTTTCTATTAATACCCGCACATGAACTTAGAACAAGGGACTATGAGAAGGAGAGACGCAAACTACTCTCATATGACCTCCATTGCATCACACTGGCTGAGTATCATAAACAAGGGAGGATTCCTAGGGGCCTAAGATGCAATTTACATCCCACCTTATTTAAAGAGAACGAAGAATTTTGTGATAAATATAAGAAAATACTTAACAAATGCTCGCTTGATATTATAATCCTTACTGTTGAATATTTGCAGAAGGCTATAGCTGAGACCAAAGAAAACATTAAAGCAGTGGAAACACAACTTTCCTCCACACTCTCGTCCTCCGATTGGTCAAAACTTAAAGAGAAAACCGAGAAGATTATATCCGATCAACAAGCATTTTTGCAAGAAAGGAAAAGGCAAAAGTTTCAAAGGGACGCTGACGATTATATGAACAACAGAGTGTATAGATGGAACGACTACTCTGGATCAAGCACATGGCGTCGCCAACCAAACCGGAGACAGGGGTCCTTCAGTGCGGAAAGCGACTCTTCCACTGGTTCTACAAGGTCTCATTTTTTAGGACAAGGCCGCAGGGGAGGATATTACCGCAACGACAGACGCGAAGATCGAGGCGAAAGAATGGCGACAAGGTCTCAGGTAAGACCACATCGAACTTGGTGATCAATATATCTAACCACACACTCTCCCCGCGGAACTGAGTGTATTACAGAAAGGACTGTCCTTCTGCCCCACCCCTAACTGGAACGCCTTTCAACTAGAGAAGGATCTCCAACGTTTTTTTCGCACCATCAGACTCAAGACATACTTTGGAATTGAGATGCATACCTCTGATGTCGGGGCGGCCCCCAGTGGGGTCGTCCCTATATCGGAGTGTTCCATTGACAATTTGGGTCTTAGAAACCCGAGCTCCTTCAACCCACCCCAGACCGCACACGCCACTGAAACATTTATTTCATTTGTCGATCGCGATGTTAAATCTTTATTGCATGAACAACGTCTGGGTTTCTTCCCCCATCGCAAGAATCTAACATCTTCTGAAAGTCAGGCACTAGTGTCATTACACAATAACAGGAACATTGTCATTAAACCCGCCGATAAGGGGGGAGCTACCGTCATCATGGAACGCTCCCTCTATATAGGTGAGGTAAGACGTCAACTATTAGACTCGAACACTTATCAGGTACTTCCTAGAGATCCTACAATAGAGATCAACCATAAAATCCAATCTCTTCTCAATACATACTTAGACAACAATATCATTGATAAAAAGACGGTGACATTCTTAACGAACCTACATCCCAGCATCCCGGTCTTCTATATTTTACCCAAGATACACAAGTCTCTCACTAATCCCCCAGGTAGACCCATCGTGGCGTCAACGGACTCGATATTTTCACCACTTTCAGTCTTTCTTGAAAAGATCTTAACGCCATTGGTTAAGACAACTCCATCCTTCCTACTAGATACGGGACATTTTCTCAGGGTCATTAGAACTTTCAAAACCGCTTCACCAGACAGTATATTGGTAACTATGGACATTAATAGTCTATATACGTCCATTTCACATACTAAGGGTCTACAGGCTACCAAAACATTACTCGAAACTTCGACCATGTCTCAAGGTTCAATTCAATTTTGTTTGGATCTTCTCACGATGGTACTACATGAGAATTACTTTTTATTTGAGGACACCTACTACTTACAACTACGCGGGACTGCCATGGGCAGTAACGTAGCGCCAGCTTACGCAAATGCATACATGCATGCATTTGAATCCAATTTTATATATCCAACTATACCCTACAAAGAATCAATACAATGTTACCACAGATATATCGACGATATTTTTTTCATATGGTCGGGTACCCTCGAGTCTTTGAAATCCTTTCATCAATATCTAAACTCCGTAGATACGGACCTCCAATTCACTATGCAGTATGACGTCAATAATATCCCTTTTCTCGACACTCTCGTGCAGAAAGATTCGGTGGGCAACTTAACAACTGATCTGTATAGCAAACCGACTGACTGCAATAGCCTTCTCCACTATTCTAGTAGTCATCCCAGATCGACTAAGGATAGTTTACCTCGATCTCAGTTTACTCGTATCTCGAGAATTGTCACAAATTCAGATTTACTTCCGGTACGCTTAGACGAAACACTCCAGAAATTCAGTGAGAGAGACTACCCCACTAGACTTTTAGAACTTGAGAAAGCCCGTACCTTGAATCCACCACCAGGTAATCCTTCCCTAACTAAGACTGAGAGGGTACCCTTCGTCCACACGTACCATCCGCTCATGTCTAAAGTACATTCGATTATACGTAAGCATTGGGCATTACTATCTAGGGCGTATCCCTCCATTGAGGCATTCAAGGCACCTACACTAATGTGTAACAGACGAGCCCCCAACATAAGGGATAAATTGGTACGTGCCGACGTTGGGAGTTCTCGACAAATTTTAACACAGAGCCATCTTGCCACACGCCGTCAAGGCACTTTCCCATGTCTAAATTGTGCCAGTTGCTCTAACATCATCAAATCGGATTCAGTCACTCACCCACGTACTGGCAAATCTTTCCCGATTCATGGATACCATACCTGCAATTCCAATTTTGTTATATATGTGATCAAATGCCCCTGTGGTCTTCTATACGTGGGCGAGACAACTCAGCATGTGAAAGATAGAATTGCAAGTCACAAATCGACCATTCGATGTGGTAAGACCTGGCTACCATTACCGGATCATTTCTCAAAATTTAAACACACCGTGGCACAACTAAAGTTTCAAATTATTGAACATGTTCCCAAATCCAGAAGGGGAGGTAACCGTGTGAGACGTTTAAAATTACGGGAGAGCTATTGGATCCATAAGTTAGATACACTCTCACCACGAGGCCTTAATAGGGAGATGGACTGGTTGTTATAATTCTTACAATTTACTATTTATTTTTCTAACCTATTTACCATTTTTTTGCAGACACGCTGACTTCTATCTCTGGTAAGTCACGTTACCATTCCCCTCATTATATTTTTTTCATTTTTTTCATTTTATTCCTCCTTTTTTCTTTTTCTTTTTTAAATAAATTTTTTTAATTTTTCTTCATTTTTTCTGCATTTTTCCTTTTCCTTTTTCCTTTTTTCTTTTTTCTTTATTTTTATTTTTAATTTTATTTTCAACCCCTTCTTTTGTATTTCCATACCCCCCCCCTTTTTTATCTCTATTCTATTTTATTTTTATTTTTTTCATTTTTTATTCTCAATATTTGTTCAAAAGAATTATACTATTTTTTACCCTTATTTTCATTTTCTTTTCTTTTTATTTTTATTTATTTTTATTTTTATTTTCTATTTGTTTATTTTATTTCTGTATATTTTTTCATATTTTTTCATATATTTTTTCATTTTTTTCATCATTCATTTTTTATTTTATCTTATTTTATTTTTATTTTATTTCTTGAAACATTCACAGCAACTCAGTTCCACCTCTGGTTCTTCATTAGTTTATTTTTATTTTTATTTTTATTTTTATTTTATTTTTATTCTTATTTTTATTTTTATTTTTATTTCTCTTTAAATAGCATTCTTCCTTATTTTGATATCATCTCCCACATTGACACATCAGTATATCTCTATCTGCTGGTCTCGAGTTACCCCCTCTTATCTGAGTTTTGATAATATACATACATATGTGTGCCGTTTCTCCTTTCCCTGTTTCCCCTAGGCCCCGCTCTCGCCCGCTCTCTCCCCTACCTTTTATTTCTCCCCTACCTTTTAATCTTATTACATATAAGTAATCACCCTGACCACGCTATTATCAACAAGATGGCCACTACAGGTGCCATTGCGCATGTCCTATCTAACATTTGCACACACTGGGTCAGTATGCTTCCACCAACAAAATGGTGACTGCCATCTTCATTGCGCATGACCGAGAACAGGCGCCGCATCACTTCCGGTCCGGATGACGCACATCCGGCCCGGCGATGTACGGCGCCACCTATAAAATCTCTCACATCCCTCCATTATGCTCTGGTCACTCAGCTTAAGGCAGGGCGCGGATGCGCCGCCTGTAATCAAGCAGTAGAATCTTCCCAGGTATGTTACATGGTTTCCCGGTCATCTACATGTCAGCGCAATTTCATACTGAAGTCTGACCCTTAACAAAGCTTCCTGTATTCACTTGAACAGGCCACATGTGTCAGCCTTCCTACTAAGCGTAACGCCAGCTGCTTTCAGAACTGATTTAGCACCAAGGTAGGATGCACCTCTCCCCTCCTTTAATCCCCTTTCTAGATATTCATTATTTCAATCATTTATATCTTACATATAGGCTATTGGCACCGCATCCGGAACTATTCCTATGTATACCTGTTCCTTTCCCCCTTTTCTGCCACATACAGGTAACAATTGAACTCATGCCATGATATTTATTAGCATTTTTCTTTATATCATGTTTAAACATATGGTTTCAATATTGTTCACAATCTGTAGTGTGCCACAAGGAAAGCTACCAGGAATCCTAGTTCATCTTCTCTGTGCCATTCCTTCTTTGTACATATACTATTCAGGTAAATTGATATGTAGCCCTTTGTTCATTATAAGTTTGTGCCCTCCAGAATTTGATACCTATATTAATTGCTCTCATACCTATATATTACATTTGTAGCTACACGTCTACCTAGTTCCATTTATCTGGATTAATTTCATATGTATCAGTTAATAGCGAACGTCTATATATTATTCAATCCGTTCTACTAATTGTACATATTGTATATATTACTGTACCTATGTCACTGTATATTTGTTTCACAATGTAATCTTAATTTTTGTTTGTTTCTTTTAGTTACCCATGGGTAAGGCCCGGGAAGGGCCGAAACGTTGGGTATTTGTATACTGTACATTCTGTTTTACATGGCACTTATATTTGTTTTTCCTTGGATTGGATATTCTTTGAATAAACCCCCCCTTTTTTTGCATGACCAACAGTCTTTGTGTGCGGTGAATCTTACCCTACTTATGATCACTGAATGTAAGACACACCTCCTACGATTACATCACTGAATGTAAGACACACCTCCTACGATTACATCATTGAATGTAAGACACACCTCCTACTATTACATCACCGAATGTAAGACACACCTCCTACGATTACATCACTGAATGTAAGACAGACCTCCTGCGATTACATCACTGAATGTAAGACACACCTCCTGCGATTACATCGCTGAATGTAAGACAGACCTCCTGCGATGACATCAATGAATGTAAGACACACCTCCTACGATGACATCACTGAATGTAAGACACACCTCCTGCGATGATATGACTGAATGTAAGACACACCTCCTACGATTACATCACTGAATCTAAGACACACCTCCTGCGATTACATCACTGAATGTAAGACACACCTCCTACGATTTCATTACTGAATGTAAGACACACCTCCTACGATTACATCACTGAATGTAAGACACACCTCCTACGATTACATCACTGAATGTAAGACACACCTCCTACAATTACATCACTGAATGTAAGACACACCTTCTACAATTACATCACTGAATGTAAGACACACCGCCTACAATTACATCACTGAATGTAAGACACACCTCCTGCGATTACATCACTGAATGTAAGACACACCTCCTACGAATACATCACTGAATGTAAGACACACCTCCCACCGATGACATCACTGAATGTAAGACACACCTCCCACCGATGACATCACTGAATGTAAGACACACCTCCTACGATGACATCACTGAATGTAAGACAGACCTCCCACCGATGACATCATTGAATGTAAGAAATAGTGAATACACCGCACTCTATAAGGAAGGTATGATATCAAATCAAATCAATATTTATTGGTTGTTTGACAGCGGCAACAAGTTAGGAGAAAAAGAAAAGAGCGAATTATCGTTTCGGCTACACTTTAGCCTTTGTCAAAATGTCGCTGTGAAAAACAAAAATTATAACGTAAGTATCTCCAAAAAACAAGGTGATAGTATTTACATGATGTGTGAAATAATAAACAATAGTCCCCTATATACCATTAAGGACACACTGGATATACATAATATACATAATATACAAGGTATAAATACAGTTTGCAACTTAGGCATACCTGAACTGATGTAAGAGATAAGTAAACATAAATCACAGGTTATTAGAACACAATGAGTTTATCTTATGCATATATAATTACCTCAAGAACAGTCCAGTGCCAGAAAGTGTGAGTAAAGAAAAAGAAGGCCAAGGTGAAGTCCTTATCTGGCTATAATGAATGTATCATTGAATGTAAGACAGACCTCCCACCGATAACATCACTGAATGTAAGACACACCTCCTACGATGACATCACTGAATGTAAGACACAACTCATACGATTACATCACTGAATGTAAGACACACCTCCTGGGATGATATGACTGAATGTAAGACACACCTCCTACGATTACATCACTGAATGTAAGACACACCTCCTACGATTACATCACTGAATGTAAGACACACCTCCCACAGATGACATCACTGAATGTAAGACACACCTCCACCGATGACATCACTGAATGTAAGACACACCTCCTACGATGACATCACTGAATGTAAGACACTCCTCCTACGATTACATCACTGAATGTAAGACAGACCTCCCACCGATGACATCACTAAATGTAAGACACACCTCCTGCGATTACATCACTGAATGTAAGACACACCTCCTGTGATTACATCACTGAATGTAAGACACACTTCCTGCGTTGACATCAGTGAATATAAGACACACCTCCTACGATGATCTCACTGAATGTAAGACACACCTCCTGCGATGACATCACTGAATGCTAGACACACCTCCTGTGATGACATCACTGAATGTAAGACACACCTCCTTCGATTATATGACTGAATGTAAGACACACCTCCTACGATGACATCACTGAATGTAAGACACACCTCCTGCGATGACATCACTGAATGTAAGACACACCTCCTACGATTACATCACTGAATGTAAGACAGACCTCCCACCGATGACATCACTGAATGTAAGACACACCTCCTGTGATGACATCACTGAATGTAAGACACACCTCCTACGATTACATCACTGAATGTAAGACACACCTCCTGCGATGACATCACTGAATGTAAGACACACCTCCTGCGATGACATCACTGAATGTAAGACACACCTCCTGCGATGATATCACTGAATGTAAGACACACCTCCTGCGATGACATCACTGAATATAAGACACACCCCCTACGATGATCTCACTGAATGTAAGACACACCTCCTGTGATGACATCACTGAATGTAAGACACACCTCCTGCGATGACATCACTGAATGTAAGACACACCTCCTGCGATGACATCACTGAATGTAAGACACACCTCCTACGATTACATCACTGAATGTAAGACAGACCTCCCACCGATGACATCACTGAATGTAAGACACACCTCCTGCGATTACATCACTGAATGTAAGACACACCTCCTACGATGACATCACTGAATGTAAGACACACCTCCTGCGATGACATCACTGAATGTAAGACACACCTCCTACGATTACATCACTGAATGTAAGACAGACCTCCCACCGATGACATCACTGAATGTAAGACACACCTCCTGTGATGACATTACTGAATGTAAGACACACCTCCTACGATTACATCATTGAATGTAAGACACACCTCCTGCGATGACATCACTGAATGTAAAACACACCTCTTGTGATTACATCACTGAATGTAAGACACACCTCCTACGATTACATCATTGAATGTAAGACACACCTCCTGCGATGACATCACTGAATGTAAAACACACCTCTTGTGATTCCATCACTGAATGTAAGACACACCTCCTGCGATGACATCACTGAATGTAAAACACACCTCCTGTGATGACATCACTGAATGTAAGACACACCTCCTACGATTACATGATTGAATGTAAGACACACCTCCTGCGATGACATCACTGAATGTAAAACACACCTCTTGTGATTACATCACTGAATGTAAGACACACCTCCTGCGATGACATCACTGAATGTAAGACACACCTCCTACAATTACATCACTGAATGTAAGACAGACCTCCCACCGATGACATCACTGAATGTAAAACACACCTCTTGTGATTACATGACTGAATGTAAGACACACCTCCTGCGATGACATCACTGAATGTAAGACACACCTCCTGCGATGACATCACTGAATGTAAGACACACCTCCTGCGATGACATCACTGAATGTAAGACACACCTCCTGCGATGATATGACTGAATGTAAGACACACCTCCTGCGATTACATCACTGAATGTAAGACACACCTCCTGCGATGACATCACTGAATGTAAGACACACCTCCTGCGATGACATCACTGAATGTAAGACACACCTCCTGCGATATATGACTGAATGTAAGACACACCTCCTGCGATATATGACTGAATGTAAGACACACCTCCTGCGATTACAACACTGAATGTAAGACACACCTCCTGCGATGACATCACTGAATGTAAGACACACCTCCTGCGATGATATGACTGAATGTAAGACACACCTCCTATGATGACATCACTGAATGTAAGACACACCTCCTGCGATGACATCACTGAATGTAAATGTCACGGTGTCTAATGATATGACTACAATGTCAGTAAACTATTTATACAGGAACCACACTCTATACAACATATAGTTTAGCAACATAAGAATGTAAGTATAAAATAGATTTACCTGACACAATATCAGCAGAACTTAGGGTTAATCTTGAGGACTAGATGTGCAGAGACGATATCAGTTGAACTCAGGGTTAATCTTGAGGACTTGATGAGCTGTAACAGGAAAGAGGAGGACCGGGTCTAACCTGACCCTACACTGGGGTCCTAACTAATCCCTTACCTTGGAGGTACTGATAATGGTTCAGAGGTCCAAGTCTCCAGCCTAACCCTGTCTCCTATCAGACCCTGAACCCTGTAATCAGTCCTAAGAAGGATCCTGATTACCACCAAAGGGATATGGGCTGATCTCAGCTAAATACACAGATTAGACATATAAGACAGACAGGATAGCACTCTCTTGCATACACACTCAAACACCGAAGGAACATAAATGGTCTGGGAAATAAAGCAAGTTAAGCTTAAAACAACTAAGGAGCTCTCAACTAGAGTCTATACAGATTCATTCCTATCTGTGGTCTGCATGAAGTGTTTCACTGGCAACTCCCAAAGCAGACAACCAGAAACTTAAAGGAAACCAATCAACAAATAATCAATTGCAGCCGGGAGAAACTGCACCCAGTCCCAGCACCGAGCACAGACAGAATTAACTCCCTAGCTGCCAAACACAAAGAAACAGCAACTCAGCTGTGAGAAGTCAAAATGTGCAACCGCGACGATCTTCGTGGCAATGCACACATGACAGTACCCCCCCTTCTACGAGGGGCCTCCGGACCCTCAGGGCCAGGCCTGCCCGGGTGAGTTCTGTGGAAGGTCCGAACCAAACGATCTGCGTTAACATCAGACGCAGGGACCCACGTCCTCTCCTCCGGACCATACCCCTTCCAATGCACCAAGTACTGAAGGGACCGGCGATTCAGGCGAGAGTCAATGATTTTTGATACTTGAAATTCCAAGTTACCATTGACCAACTCTGGAGGAGGAGGTAGAGGTGACGGTATGACTGGTGCCACATACCTTTTAAGTAATGACTTGTGGAACACATTATGAATTTTAAAAGTAGAAGGGAGTTCCAGACGAAATGCCACAGGATTAATTATGGAACTGATCCTGTACGGCCCGATGAATCTGGGACCCAGTTTCCAGGAGGGCACTGTAAGTTTTATATTCCTGGTAGACAACCATACCAGATCGTTCACATTCAGATCTGGACCAGAAACTCTCCTCCTATCAGCCATACGTTTGTAACGGTTCCCCATCGTACTCAAATTATTCAATACACCTCGCCACACAGAAGCAAGTGACGACGAGAAACGCTCCTCCTCAGGAACCCCAGAAGGACCCCCCCCATTGAAAGTACAAAACTGGGGATGAAAACCATATGCCCCAAAAAACGGGGACTTACCAGTGGACTCGCTCCGCCTGTTGTTAAGAGCGAACTCTGCCAGAGGCAAGAAAGATGACCAGTCCTCCTGGTTCTCCGAGACAAAACACCGGAGATATGTCTCTAAACTCTGATTCAGACGCTCTGTCTGACCATTGGTCTGTGGATGAAAAGCCGAGGAAAACGACAATTGCATCCCCCGACGTAAACAAAATGCCCTCCAAAATTTGGACACAAACTGAGACCCCCTATCTGACACCACATCAGAAGGCAACCCATGAAGTCTCACGATCTCCCTAATGAACACCTGCGCCAGAGTTTTAGCATTAGGGAGTGCAGGAAGAGCAACGAAATGTGCCATCTTACTGAACCTGTCAACAACCACCAGTATGACAGTATTCCCTGACGACGGAGGAAGATCCGTAATGAAGTCCATAGATAAATGAGTCCATGGACGCTCCGGAAGTTTCAAGGGTAAAAGGGTCCCAGATGGACGGGTATGAGGAGTTTTAGAGCGAGCACAAACCCCACAGGACGTGACAAAAGTTATAACATCTTTATTAGCGTTAGGCCACCAAAATCGGCGAGAAAGGTGATCTAAAGTAGCCTTACTCCCTGGATGTCCTGCTAAAGCAGAATTATGATGTGCCTCAATAACCTTTTGTCTCAACTGATTCGGGACAAACAGTCTCCCTGGAGGTCCTGCAGGGGCGTCCCCCTGAGCCTCTAACACCTCCTCCTCAAGCTCAGAACATACAGCCGACACTACCACCCCCTCCTGAAGGATAGGAATCGGGTCATCCGTTTTCCCGGCCCCTGGGAAACTGCGAGACAAAGCATCAGCCTTTACATTCTTAGACCCCGGACGATAAGTGACGACAAAATTAAACCTGGTAAAAAACAACGACCATCGAGCTTGTCTGGAATTCAGACGCTTAGCGGATTCTTGTGATCAGTAATAACGGTGACCGGGTGGACTGCCCCCTCCAAAAAGTGACGCCATTCTTCAAAAGCCAATTTAATGGCCAAAAGTTCCCTATTGCCGATATCATAATTCCTTTCGGCGGACGACAATTTCTTAGAAAAGAAAGCGCACGGATGCCATTTACCAGGGGACGGACCCTGGGACAATATAGCACCCACCCCTACGTCAGACGCGTCCACCTCCACAATGAACGGCTGAGATACATCTGGTTGGATGAGAACGGGTGCCGAAGCAAAACATCTCTTTAAAGAGGAAAAGGCTTGGCAAGCTTTGTCCGACCACGTAGAAAAATCCGTCCCTTTTCTCGTCATGTCCGTGAGAGGTTTGACGACAGACGAGAAATTACAAATAAATTTCCGGTAGTAATTAGCAAACCCCAAAAAACGCTGCAGAGCCTTAAGATCCCCTGGCTGATCCCATTCAAGCACTGCTCTCACCTTTTCAGGGTCCATACGGAAACCGGAGGCTGACACCAAAAAACCCAAAAACTGAAGTTCCTGTACGGCAAAAACACACTTCTCCAGTTTGGCGTATAGTTTATTGTCTCGCAAGATCTGCAACACCTGTCTCACATGCTCCTGGTGAGACACAAGATCTGGCGAGTAAATTAAAATGTCATCCAAATATACGACCACAAACACCCCCACCAGGTGACGAAAAATGTCATTAACAAAATGTTGGAATACTGCTGGTGCAGTAGTCAGACCAAAAGGCATAACCAGGTTTTCATAATGTCCCTCCGGCGTGTTAAACGCCGTTTTCCACTCATCCCCCTCTTTTATTCTAATCAGATTATACGCCCCCCTGAGATCCAATTTAGAGAACCATTTGGCGCCAACAATTTGATTGAAGAGATCAGGAATAAGAGGGAGTGGATACGGATCTCGAACAGTAATCCGATTAAGTTCGCGGAAATCCAAGCAAGGGCGTAGGCCTCCATCTTTTTTCTTCACAAAGAAGAACCCCGCGGCTACAGGGGAAGATGAAGGTCTAATATGCCCTTTGGCCAGACTTTCGGAAATATAATCTTTCATAGCCTGTCTTTCAGGACCAGAAAGATTATACAACCTAGCTTTAGGTAACTTAGCATCAGGAAGAAGATTAATAGAGCAGTCATACACACGATGAGGAGGCAACTCCCGACACCCCTCCTCAGAAAAAACATCCCCAAAATCCTCCAAAAAAGGAGGCAATGTACTAGGTACGACCGCACTGATGACTGTGTTCATGCAGTTGCTTTTGCAAAACTCACCCCATTGGCTTATCTCTCTGGACTGCCAATTAATTACAGGGTTATGTTTAACCAGCCAAGGAAGTCCCAACACAATGGGAGTAGGTAGACCCTCCAACACATAACAAGATAATTGTTCCCTATGTATTGCCCCTACCCGAAGGTCAATGTTGTGAACCTCATGAACAAAGCTACCTTGGCCGAGAGGCCTGGCGTCAATGGAAAAAATAGGGATCGGTTTGACCAATACACTCAGATGCATACCTTGAGCCTGAGCAAACTGAGCGTCAACCAGATTGGCGCCGGAACCACTATCCAGAAGAACAGACAATCTCTTCACTCTAGTACCAACCACCACCTCCACTGGTACAAGGAACTGAGAAGAACCGGCGGATGAAAAACATACTCCCAGGTTGTCATCCACCACACAACCTGGGATTAGCAGTTTTCCGGCGACTTTTTACTTAACAAGACACGGGATGGACATTCTCCAACAAAATGTCCCTCTTTCCCGCAGAAAAAACACCTTCTAGTCCTGCGGCGTGCCGCCAATCCCCTACTACGAAAAGATGTCCCTCCCAACTGCATAGGCTCATCCGAACAGACAAGGGGAACCTCAACATAAGGGACTTTAGTAGTAGGTGGAGTAACAACAGGGAGTGGAGTTACCTCACCCCTCTCCCGAAGCCGTCTATCAGTACGGATAGCTAGGGCCATAGCAGCCTCCAGAGAAGGAGGAGACTCATACTGAGCCAAAACGTCTTTTAATTTGTCAGAAAGCCCATGACAAAACTGGCTCCTAAGAGCTGGGTCATTCCACTGAGTATCCGTGGCCCATCTACGAAACTCAGAAGCAAATTCCTCCGCAGGACGATCTCCCTGCTGTATCTTACGTAATTTAGTCTCAGCAAGAGAGACCCGATCTGGGTCATCATATACCAATCCCAGAGCAGTAAAAAATTGATCTACAGACTGTAGAGCCGGGGATCCCGGAGGAAGGGAAAATGCCCAGGATTGAGGGTCCCCTTGAAGAAGTGAGATAACAATTCCCACTCTCTGCTCATCACTCCCTGATGATCGCGGCCGAAGCCGAAAATATAATTTACATGCCTCCCGGAAGGTAAAAAATTTGTCTCGCCCACCAGTGAACCTATCTGGAAGAGCCACCTTAGGTTCAACTCTGGTTAGCTCCAGGGGAGACAAAACTTTGGACTTAATGTCCGTCAGCTCCATGGATAATCCCTGCAACTGCAGAGCCAGCTGGGCTACTGGATCCATGGTAACTAGAGATAATTTTTTATGGCCAGTGAAAATGTCACGCTGTCTAATGATATGACTACAATGTCAGTAAACTATTTATACAGGAACCACACTCTATACAACATATAGTTTAGCAACATAAGAATGTAAGTATAAAATAGATTTACCTGACACAATATCAGCAGAACTTAGGGTTAATCTTGAGGACTAGATGTGCAGAGACGATATCAGTTGAACTCAGGGTTAATCTTGAGGACTTGATGAGCTGTAACAGGAAAGAGGAGGACCGGGGTCTAACCTGACCCTACACTGGGGTCCTAACTAATCCCTTACCTTGGAGGTACTGATAATAGTTCAGAGGTCCAAGTCTCCAGCCTAACCCTGTCTCCTATCAGACCCTGAACCCTGTAATCAGTCCTAAGAAGGATCCTGATTACCACCAAAGGGATATGGGCTGATCTCAGCTAAATACACAGATTAGACATATAAGACAGACAGGATAGCACTCTCTTGCATACACACTCAAACACCGAAGGAACATAAATGGTCTGGGAAATAAAGCAAGTTAAGCTTAAAACAACTAAGGAGCTCTCAACTAGAGTCTATACAGATTCATTCCTATCTGTGGTCTGCATGAAGTGTTTCACTGGCAACTCCCAAAGCAGACAACCAGAAACTTAAAGGAAACCAATCAACAAATAATCAATTGCAGCCGGGAGAAACTGCACCCAGTCCCAGCACCGAGCACAGACAGAATTAACTCCCTAGCTGCCAAACACAAAGAAACAGCAACTCAGCTGTGAGAAGTCAAAATGTGCAACCGCGACGATCTTCGTGGCAATGCACACATGACAGTAAGACACACCTCCTACGATGATATGACTGAATGTAAGACACACCTCCTACGATGAAATCACTGAATGTAAGACACACCTCCTACGATATATGACTGAATGTAACACACACCTCCTGCGATTACATCACTGAATGTAAGACACACCTCCTGCGATGACATCACTGAATGTAAGACACACCTCCTACGATGACATCACTGAATGTAAGACACACCTCCTGCGATGACATCACTGAATGTAAGACACACCTCCTATGGTGACATCACTGAATATAGGATCCAGCTCTATAAAGCAGAGAGTGACTGGTTCAATCCAGATGCGTCATTGACAATGAAGGGTGATAGAATTGGTCTCCAGCACGATCACAGTGCCGATGATAATGGCCACTGCCTGGCAGGGTGAATGCTGTAATTTAACCAGAAACCTCTTCTGATTGAGTAATGATATTCAGGTTCCTCCTTGTTCAGCTTCGGTCTCTGCACCCCCCACACCTCCCACAACGCTTACGTGTCAGGATTTTTTACTATATTGAGCCCTGCGGGGAATATTACTCACCGTCCTATTAATGCGCTTTCCATTAGGAGCTGGGATTGAATTATTTGCAGCTCTTCACCTGGAGCCCAGTAGCCGCCTGACATTAAATGCTTTGGTCTGAGGGGTTATCACAATTAGGTGGTGACCTACAAGACTTGGCATAGATGAACGGCCTCAATACACTCACAGTGGGCAGAGCCGTTCTTCTGCCGCAGTCACTACTAATACCAGAAAACCCTGGCAGAAATGACATGCAATCCAGAAGCAGCAGAAGGATGAAAAGGAATGATTCAATGATTGCAAGATAATTATCAGACATTAGCAGGGGCTAGCTGCTAAATCTTAGCCTAAAGGGGCAAATGTACAATGCAGGTTAATGATGGCCCCTGAGCAGTTTAACTTCGGCTTCTGCATACCTGCAACAAAACTACAACTGGTGTTGGGATTGTTTGCACATAGGGATAACACATGTACAGTATATGCCCGGTGTAATTGCTAGTAAAGCCTACTAACTACATAAGGTTACAGAACAAAGTATACTACATAGATATGGTACTGAAACCAAAATAACTACAAACATACGGTAACTATTACATATCTATATTAGAACCAAGCTTACTACATAGATGTAATACAAGAAACAAGCTTACTATATCAATATGGTACCAGAACTGCTTAGATAAGGCAACAGAACAGAACAAAGCATACTACATGTGTACTGTACCACAACAAAGCTTACTAAATAGATTCAGCACTAAAACAAAGCTGTCAACAGAAATATAACACATCAGAGATTACCATTATACATACATATATATATATATATATATATATATATATATATATATATATATATATATTTATGTGAGACAGTGAGAGTATGTGTGTTGAATGGGGTGTACATTTCACCTAGATACTTTGCTGACTGGTATAAGGGAAATGTATGGCTTTGTAAACCTAGTGGTAGAGAAAGGTCACTACACCTTACATTCAGTACACACTTGCAGCTCAGGCCTGAAACCACTCAGCTGTTAATTAGGAGACCAGAAGTAGGTGTCTGCGAACACAGACAGAGAGCTCGCTTAGTCTGGACAAGGAGTCCAGGCACAAGAAGGAGTCTCCAGGAGTATGAGCTGTCTCAGTCTGGGTGCTCGATGTACCCCGGACACAGGAGTAGTCTCTGTGAGAATCCATGCGGATAGCTGCTGAATAGGAGGGGAGCTCTCTCAAGTCTGGACGTTGGATATGCCTTCAGACACAAGGAGGAGACTCTGTGAAACTCCATGCTGGTAACTACTGAACATATGTGTTGTTTTGGGGACAGGCTGTTAAGGGTATGCCACACTGAACAATATCGCTAACGGGATCGCTAAAAAACGTCACTATTTAGCGATCCCGTTAGCGATGTTGTTCAGTGCGGCATCTGCCAGCGACGAGCTTCCTGCTGTGATCTCGCTCGTCGCTGGAATCGTTCCGGACCCTATTTTCTCGTCGGCGCTCCCGCTGGGTAAGTATATATCGCTAAGTGTGGCACCTTTTCTTAGCGATTTAGCGGTACTTTTGTACCGCTAAAGTCGTTAAGAAGATCGCTAACGGCGATAGCGTCGTTAACTATATCGCTAAATGTGGCCGCACTTAGCGATATAGAAACAATCCCGCTAGCGATCACATTAGTATGCGTCGTTATCGTGATCGCTAGCGGGATTGTTTAGTGTGGCAGTACCTTTAGAGTCTGGACCCGGATAGAGAGGGAAATCTATCTAAGTGTAGTAAGTGGCTGGACAAGCCCAGGGCTTATGTTTATGATTTGGTTTTGATTATGTTCTGTTTGCTGTGGACTTTAATAAAACTGGTTGCGGCCAGTTTTTACCAGAACTGCTGTCTGTGAATGAACTGTTTCCGTGCCACTCCGTCTACCCGGACGGCGATCCCAGAGCTATATCCCCTGAAAAGTTTACAATTGGTGCTGGAATGTGCGTGCAACACAGTGGCGAGAGACAGCAATAAAAGGTGAAGTCTGTTGAAGCAGCAGCAGAGAAAGAAAAAAAAAAAAGTGTGTCTGTTGGAGCAGTCTTAAAGAGACAGTGGCCCTAATAGAGTTTGCAGAGAAAAAAAAAAAGTGTCTGCACAGCAAGGCTGAATTTTCTGTGGAAAAGACTGTGGAGTGTGTATGTCTTGAGTGAAGACTGCCGTTGTTGAGACAGAGAAGTCTGACAGCATGGATGACAGCATGGAGGCGCTGTCTGAACAAATGGCGCAAGTTAATGTGCAACATAAGACTGCCGTGGTTGAGACAGATAAGTCCGGCAGTATGGAGGAGCTCGTTGAGTACCTGGTCCAGGCCCAGCGGAGCATGCAGCAGAGCATGGAGCGGCAGCGCCTGCAGCACCAGCAGCGCATGCAGCAGGCCCAGCAGCAATTCCTGCAGCAGCAGCAGGAGAATAACCGGTTGTTTTTTGAGCAGGTTGCAGCACTACAAAAGACTTGCAGCGCATCGTCCCAAAGTAATGTTGCAAAGTCACCTGCATTGTCCGCTGTAAAGAAGGCGGTAAGACGGTCCCTGAAAAAGATGACACCTCGTGACGAAGTGGAGGTATATCTCACTAGGTTTGAGGGACTGGCAGAGAAGGAGAATCTGCCCTATCTGAATGGGCCATGATGGTCGCACCCTATCTGATTGGAGAACCCCAAAGGGCCTATGCTGACCTGAGCGAGCAGGACAGCCAAGACTATGCCAAGCTGAAAGCGGAGATTCTTACCCGGCTGGGTGTTACGGTGACAGCCCGTGCCAGGGGAGTTCATGACTGGAGATGCAGTTGGGAGTCTGCAGTCAGCAAACCTGATTATGGAGTTGAAAAGGTGATAGTGGACCGCTACACCCAAGCACGTCCTCCTGAGGTACAGCCAGAGGTCGGACAAGGAGACCACCAGGACGCCAATCGTCTGGTCAGCCTGATGGAGAGGGCCTTCGCCACCAAAGACTGCCTCCGTGACCAGCCGTCTGAGAGGTCGTCACTTCAGAGTTCCTGGACGCCGAACTCTCCCGGTAAGCGTTCCAGCTGTTGGGGTCGTGTGGGTGGGAGAGTGTGATGGACAGTGTTGGAGATGTCGTGAAATTGCAGCCAACTGTCCAATAGAGGGGGAGCCTATGTGTTGTGATGTTGGCGGATCCCTCTCTCCCTGCGCAGAGCCTGTGTGTGTCCACCTCAGCCGAAGAGACTGGACCACAGGGGTCCCCGGTGGTTGTAAATGACTGCCCAGCACAGGCCCTCTTGGACTCAGAGAGTCCAGTGACTTCCGTATGGGACAGCCTGATTGATAGGGACTTTATCCCTGATAAACACCTGAGTGTGGTGTGCGTCCATGGAGACACCAAAGTTTACCCAGAGACTGTCGTGGACTTGATCCCCAAACGCGGGGAGGTTTCATGTGAAGTGGGGGTAGTGAAGAACCTGGTGCCCCCCGTCATATTGGGTAATGACTTTCCCCGGTCTAAGGATCTCTGGGGGAAAAATGTTTCTGATGGACAGTGTGATGAAGCTCCTATTGAGGGTGCGCAGTCCCGAGGGGCGGAACACAATGCTAGTGGGCCGGTAAACTTATGTGATAATGATGATGATGATGATGATAATGATGATGATGATCATGATAATGATGATGACCATGATAATAATGCTGATGCTGATAATGATAATGATGATGATCATGATAGTGATGATGATACTGATCATAATCATGATAATGATATTGATAATAATGATGACTGTGATAGTGATGAAATTCCTTTGCAGGTGATGTTGGGAGACGAGGATGGTGGTTCTCGGGAACCGAGTGTCCCTGACTTACCTGTGTCCTGTGACAATTTTGAGAGTGAGCAGTGGCGAGACCCCTCTCTTAAAACGGCCCAGGAAAATATAAATGTTCTAAATGAGGTTTCCCAAGAGCCTGGCTCTGAGGAGAGGTTTCCTCATGTTGCCATAAACACTCACTTGTTGTATAGGGACACTGAAGTCCAGGGAGAGGTCGTGAGCCAGCTCCTGGTACCTGAGCTATATGGAAGTATAGTGCTGGGGTTGTCACATAGTCACATACTTGAGGGACCACCTGAGGGAAACCAGGGACCAGATGGTGAAGTTAATGTTGTGGATGACATGTTAACTAAGGTTCCAGATCAAGATGTGAATGAGAATGAATTGTATAACCCTGACAGTGAGCAGGATGTGAATGAAAATGAAGTGTATAACCCTGAAAGTGAGCAGGATGTGAATGAAAATGAATTGTATAACCCTGACAGTGAGCAGGATGTGAATGAAAATGAAGTGTATAACCCTGAAAGTGAGCCAGATGTGGCTGAGAAAAAGGGGTCAGACAGGGATAGTGGTAGTGATAGTGAATCATCTGATGACAATCAAGCAACCAGTGCAAATGAGGAAGGCATGGTAGCAGAGGAGGTTGAGAGTCCTGAGAGGAAGGCTGATGCTGACCTTGCAGTCGGACAGAAGATGGCATCTGAAGATGTTTTACAGTTGGCCGGTTCCCTGGCGAAGACTTAGGTGAAAGGAGGAGAGCTGAGCTTTAAAGGCAGGACTCTGAAACTGAACACAGCCCAAGTAGATGCTGTTGGAAATGTGAAGTTACCAAGGTATGGTGTGGATCTGTATCGTGCCAAGGACTCTGAGGGAGATGCTGCAGAGGTGGAAAAAGCCATAGAAGTGGTAGTCACCAAGCCATATGCCTCATCAGAAGCTGAGGTCTCAAGTGAAGATGTGAGGAACAAGACTGAAGATATGGGGACTGACTCTGTCCAGGAATCTGTTTCTGCCGAAGACAGCGGCGTGGACGGGTTGCGGTTCGGATCAGTAGCTGCAACTCGTGAAGCTCAGGCTGGAAGTTCGGCGCCCGGAGCCCCAGCGGTGTTCCCGAGTGACACCAAGGATCTGGATAAGTCACAAGATGAGATTTTGAGACATCAGGCTGGCGTTGGTGAGCTCAAGCGCACTTTCATGGAGTCTACATCGGAGCCACGTCCCAACAAATGGGAAAAGCGATGTGTCACTCCGTTGCCGCTGCAGACACACGGGAGCTCAGATGGGATGCAGAACGTGGTGGAAGAGAAGAATCCGGCGGGTTCTGAGTATACAGATGCAGCTATCAAGGAGAACTTGAAAGCCGGAATAAATGGAAATATTGCAGACATAATGATGTGACTGAAGAGGTAGAATGTAAGACTGACGGTAGGGCTTCTAAGTGTGTTCTACCAGAAGAGCCTGAAGAAGGGGCCGAAGACATAAAAGACGTCCAACAGGTACCAGATGAATTGATGACTTCTCAGAAAAAACTCCAAACTGTGATGAAGGAGTGTGATGAAAGCCATGAGCATCTTCGTGAGAAGGTCAATGAAGTAAAAGGAAGGATACAGGGAATCTCTTTGTTGCAAGAGCAAATGCTGCTCAATAAGTCTAAGGCTCTATATAAGAATGCTGTTGTTACGGTAGAACATTACAATTCAGCTGGAGACTTAGCGGATGAATTATGTGTACTGCAAAAGAAAAACTATCAGCTCCTTCTACAGTCCCAATCATTTGAACAGTGTAGCTTAAAATGGTCAGAGATCATGGCAGAGGAGCTTAAGGTCTGTGAAATAGACTTTATGAGGCAACCGATATTCAAGAAAATAGATGTGCTAAAGAGGGTTCAAGGGGAACTAGAGAAAAGTGAAAAACCCCCTATACCTTCTGTGATAGTTGGTGACACATGGTCAGTGCACCAGGGACAGGAGGTACGTGAGTTTCTGAGGAAGAGTCAGCAGAAGTGTTCTGATGTGCCGGGTCATACTTCTCTGGCCAGGCACTATATCGAAACTGAGCCCGGCCCTAAGGTCAAGATGAAACCGTGCAGGATACCCGAGGCCCGCAGAGAGGATAGGCCTGGGAGGGTACAGGGTAGTGCGGATGCTTCAGATGAAGAGAAAGCTGATGTTGGCTATGGCTCAGGTGAAGATACAGATGACAGTAGTGAAGATGAAGCTGATGAGGGCCATGACTGGTCCAGAGTTCACTGTCTCTTTTGGATTGTTGACCAGCCCTCCGGTCTGGATGACCAGCCCTCCGGTCTGGAGAAGAGGGGGGGATATGTGAGACAGTGAGAGTATGTGTGTTGAATGGGGTGTACATTTCACCTAGATACTTTGCTGACTGGTATAAGGGAAATGTATGGCTTTGTAAACCTAGTGGTAGAGAAAGGTCACTACACCTTACATTCAGTACACACTTGCAGCTCAGGCCTGAAACCACTCAGCTGTTAATTAGGAGACCAGAAGTAGGTGTCTGCGAACACAGACAGAGAGCTCGCTTAGTCTGGACAAGGAGTCCAGGCACAAGAAGGAGTCTCCAGGAGTATGAGCTGTCTCAGTCTGGGTGCTCGATGTACCCCGGACACAGGAGTAGTCTCTGTGAGAATCCATGCGGATAGCTGCTGAATAGGAGGGGAGCTCTCTCAAGTCTGGACGTTGGATATGCCTTCAGACACAAGGAGGAGACTCTGTGAAACTCCATGCTGGTAACTACTGAACAAATGTGTTGTTTTGGGGACAGGCTGTTAGAGTCTGGACCCGGATAGAGAGGGAAATCTATCTAAGTGTAGTAAGTGGCTGGACAAGCCCAGGGCTTATGTTTATGATTTGGTTTTGATTATGTTCTGTTTGCTGTGGACTTTAATAAAACTGGTTGCGGCCAGTTTTTACCAGAACTGCTGTCTGTGAATGAACTGTTTCCGTGCCACTCCGTCTACCCGGACGGCGATCCCAGAGCTATATCCCCTGAAAAGCTTACAATATATTGTAAGCTTTTCAGGGATATAGCTCTGGGATCGCCGTCCGGGTAGACGGAGTGGCACGGAAACAGTTCATTCACAGACAGCAGTTCTGGTAAAAACTGGCCGCAACCAGTTTTATTAAAGTCCACAGCAAACAGATATAAAACAAATCATAAACAGAAGACCTAGGCTTGTCTAGCCACTTACTACACTTAGATAGATTTCCCTATCTATCCGGGTCCCGGCTCTAACAGCCAGGGCCAAAACAACACATATGTTCAGTATTTACCCTGCATGGAGGTTCACAGAGTCTCCTCCTTGTGTCTGAAGGCACATCCAACATCCAGACTTGAGAGAGCTCCCCTCCTATTCAGCAGCTACCAGCATGGATTTTCACAGAGACTACTCCTGTGTCCGGGGTACATCGAGCACCCAGACTGAGACAGCTCAAACCCCTGGAGACACCTTCTGTGCCTGGACTCCTTCCTGTGTCCAGACTAAGCGTGCTCTCTGACTGTTCGCAGACACCTACTTCTGGTCTCCTAATTAACAGCTGAATGGTTTCAGGCCTGAGCTGCAAGTGTGTGCTGAATGTAAGGTGTAGTGACCTTTCTCTACCACTAGGTTTACAAAGCCACACATTTCCCTTATACCATACAGCACAGTACCTAGGTGAAATGTACACCCCATTCGACACATATTCCTTCACTGTCTCACATATCCCCTCCCTCTTCTCCAGACCGGAGGCTGGTCATCCAGACCGGAGGGCTGGTCAACAATCCAAAAGAGACAGCGAACTCTGGACCAATCATGGCCTTCCTCAGCTTCATCTTCACTACTGTCATCTGTATCTTCACCTGAGCCATAGCCAACATCAGCTTTCTCTTCATCTGAAGCATCCGCACTACCCTGTACCCTCCCAGGCCTATGCTCTCTGCGGGCCTTGGGTATCCTGCACGGTTTCATCTTGACCTTAGGGCCGGGCTCAGTTTCGATATAGTGCCTGGCCAGAGAAGTACGACCCGGCACATCAGAACACTTCTGCTGACTCTTTCTCAGAAACTCACGTACCTCCTGTCCCTGGTGCACTGACCATGTGTCACCAACTATCACAGAAGGTATAGGGGGTTTTTCACTTTTCTCCAGTTCCCCTTGAACCTTCTTTACTTCATTGAACTTCTCCAGAAGATGCTCATGGCTCTCATCACGCTCCTTCATCACAGTTTGGAGTTTTTTCTGAGAAGTAATCAATTCATCTTGTACCTGTTGGCCGTCCTTTATGACTTCAGCCCCTTCTTCAGGCTCTTCTGGTAGGACATGCTCAGAAGCCCTACCGTCAGTCTTACATTCTACTTCTTCATTCACATCATTATGGTCTCCAATATCTCCATTTATTCCAGCTTTCAAGTTCTCCTTGATAGCTGCATCTGTATACTCAGAACCCGCCGGATTCTTCTCTTCCACCACGTTCTGCATCCCATCTGAGCTCCCGTGTGTCTGCAGCGGCAACGGAGTGACACACCGCTTTTCCCATTTATTGGGACGTGGCTCCGATGTAGACTCCATGAAAGTGCACTTGAGCTCACCAACGCCAGCCTGATGTCTCAAAATCTCATCTTGTGACTTATCCAGATACTTGGTATCACTCGGGAACACCGCTGGGGCTCCGGGCGCCGAACTTCCAGCCTGAGCTTCACGAGTTGCGGCTACTGATCCGGACCGTAACCCGTCCACGCCGCTGTCTTCGGCAGAAACAGATTCCTGGACAGAGTCAGTCCCCATATCTTCAGTCTTGTTCCTCACAGCTTCACTTGAGACCTCAGCTTCTGATGAGGCATATGGCTTGGTGACCACCACTTCCATGGCTTTTTCCACCTCTGAAGCATTACCTTCAGAGTCCTGGGCAGGATGCAGCTCCATACCATACATTGATAACTTCTCCTCTTCAACAGCATCCACTTGTGCTGTTTTCAGTTTCAGAGTCCTGCCTTTAAAGCTCAGCTCTCCTCCTTTCACCTCAGTCTTCGCCAGGGAACCGGCCAACTGTAAAACATCTTCAGATGCCATCTTCTGTCCGGCTGTAAGGTCAGCATCAGCTTTCTTCTCAGGACTCTCAACCTCCTCTGCCACCATGCCTTCCTCATTTGCACTGGTTGCTTTATGGTCCTCAGATGATTCACTATCACTACCACTATCCCTGTCTGACCCCTTTTTCTCAGCCACATCTGGCTCACTGTCAGGGCTATACACTTCATTTTCATTCACATCCTGCTCACTGTCAGGGTTATACAATTCATTTTCATTCACATCCTGCTCACTGTCAGGGTTATACAATTCATTTTCATTCACATCCTGCTCACTGTCAGGGTTATACAATTCATTCTCATTTACATCTTGATCTGGAACCTTAGTTAACATGTCATCCACAACATTAACTTCACCATCTGGTCCCTCAAGTATGTGACTATGTGACAACCCCAGCACTATACTTCCATATAGCTCAGGTACTAGGAGCTGACTCACGACCTCTCCCTGGACTTCAGTGTCCCTATACAATAGGCTATTGTCCATGGCAGCATGAGGAAACCTCTCCTCAGAGCCAGGCTCCTGGCAAACCTCATTTAGAACACAATCATATTTTCCTGTGCCGTCCTAAGAGTGGGGTCTCGCCACTGCTCACTCTCAAAATTGTCACAGGACACAGGCAAGTCAGGGACACTCGGTTCCCGAGAACCACCATCCTCGTCTCCCAACATCACCTGCAAAGGAATTTCATCACTATCACAGTCATCATTATTATCAATATCATTATCATGATTATGATCAGTATCATCATCACTATCATGATCATCATCATTATCATTATCAGCATCAGCATCATTATCATGGTCATCATCATTATCATGATCATCATCATCATCATCATCATTATCACATAAGTTTAACGGCCCACTAGCATTGTGTTCCGCCCCTCGGGACTGCGCACCCTCAATAGGAGCTTCATCACACTGTCCATCAGAAACATTTTTTTTCCAGAGACCCTTAGATCGGGGAAAGTCATTACCCAATATGACGGGGTGCACCAGGTTCTTCACTACCCCCACTTCATATGAAACCTCCCCGAGTTTGGGGACCAAGTCCACGGCAGTCTCTGGGTAGACTTTGGTGTCTCCATGGATGCACACCATACTCAGGTGCTTATCAGGGATGAAGTCCCGTATGTGACAGCCTGATTGATAGGAAGTCACTGGACTCTCTGAGTCCAAGAGGGCCTGTGCTGGGCAGTCATTTACAACCACCGGGGACCCCTGTGGTCCAGTCTCTTCGGCTGAGGTGGACACACACACAGGCTCTGCGCAGGGAGAGAGGGATCCGCCAACATCACAACACATAGGCTCCCCCTCTATTGGACAGTTGGCTGCAATTTCACGACATCTCCAACACTGTCCATCACACTCTCCCACCCATATGTCCCCTCGGGCCCGAACCCGCTTATCAGCATACCCCATGTCCCCAACAGCTGGAACGCTCTTACTGCGAGAGTTCAGCGTCCGGGAACTCTGAAGTGACGACCTCTCAGACGGCTGGTCACGGAGACAGTCTTTGCTGGCGAAGGCCTTCTCCATCAGGCTGACCAGACGATTGGCGTCCTGGTGGTCTCCTTGTCCGACCTCTGGCTGTACCTCAGGAGGACATGCTCGGGTGTAGCGGTTCACTATCACCTTTTCAACTCCATAATCAGGTTTGCTGACTGCAGACTCCCAACTGTATCTCCAGTCATGAACTCCCCTGGCACGGGCTGTCACCGTAACACCCAGCCGGGTAAGAATCTCCGCTTTCAGCTTGGCATAGTCTTGGCTGTCCTGCTCACTCAGGTCAGCATAGGCCATTTGGGGTTCTCCAATCAGATAGGGTGCGACCATCATGGCCCACTCAGATAGGGGCAGATTCTCCTTCTCTGCCAGTCCCTCAAACCTAGTGAGATATACCTCCACATCATCACGAGGTGTCATCTTTTTCAGGGACCGTCTTACCGCCTTCTTTACAGCGGACAATGCAGGTGACTTTGCCACATTACTTCGGGACGCGGCACCGAAATCCTTTTTTGTGCTGCCATCCGCTCAACAAATAACCGGTTATTCTCCTGCTGCTGCTGCAGGAATTGCTGCTGGGCCTGCTGCATGCGCTGCTGGTGCTGCAGGCGCTGCCGCTCCATGCTCTGCTGCATGCTCCGCTGGGCCTGGACCAGGTACTCAACGAGCTCCTCCATACTGCCGGACTTATCTGTCTCAACCACGGCAGTCTTATGTTGCACATTAACTTGCGCCATTTGTTCAAACAGCGCCTCCATGCTGTCATCCATGCTGTCAGACTTCTCTGTCTCAACAACGGCAGTCTTCACTCAAGACATACACACTCCACAGTCTTTTCCACAGAAAATTCAGCTCTGCTGTGCAGACACTTTTTTTTTTCTCTGCAAACTCTATTAGGGCCACTGTCTCTTCAAGACTGCTCCAATAGACGTTTCTCTTTTGCTGCTGCACACTCCACAGTCTTCTCCACAACAAGTTCAGATTTGCTGTGCAGACACACTTTTTTTTTTTTTTTTTCTTTTGCAAACTCTATTAGGGCTACTGTCTCTTTAAGACTGCTCCAATCAGACGTTTTTCTTGACACACTTTTTTTTTTTTTTCTCTGCTGCTGCTTAACAGACTTCACCTTTATTGCTGTCTCTCGCCACTGTGCTGCACACACATTCCAGCACCAATTGTATCAGCCACTGTGCTGCCCCAGCATTCTCCGCCAATTGTAAGCTTTTCAGGGGATATAGCTCTGGGATCGCCGTCTGGGTAGACAGAGTGGCACGGAAACAGTTCATTCAGACAGCAGTTCTGGTGAAAACTGGCCGCAACCAGCTTTATTAAAGTCCACAGCAAACAGATATAAAACAAATCATAAACAGAAGACCTAGGCTTGTCTAGCCACTTACTACACTTAGATAGATTTCCCTATCTATCCGGGTCCCGGCTCTAACACCCAGGGCCAAAACAACACATATGTTCAGTATTTACCCTGCATGGAGGTTCACAGAGTCTCCTCCTTGTGTCTGAAGGCACATCCAACATCCAGACTTGAGAGAGCTCCCCTCCTATTCAGCAGCTACCAGCATGGATTTTCACAGAGACTACTCCTGTGTCCGGGGTACATCGAGCACCCAGACTGAGACAGCTCAAACCCCTGGAGACACCTTCTGTGCCTGGACTCCTTCCTGTGTCCAGACTAAGCGTGCTCTCTGACTGTGTTCGCAGACACCTACTTCTGGTCTCCTAATTAACAGCTGAATGGTTTCAGGCCTGAGCTGCAAGTGTGTGCTGAATGTAAGGTGTAGTGACCTTTCTCTACCACTAGGTTTACAAAGCCACACATTTCCCTTATACCAAAGAGCACAGTACCTAGGTGAAATGTACACCCCATTCGACACATATTCCTTCACTGTCTCACAATATATATATATTTATTTATATATATATATATATATATATTTATATACACAGACACACACATACTAGAGTCAATCTTATACAAAATCAAAACCAGACATACTACATAGATATGGTACCAAACCCACACTTTTTACATAAAAAACAAGCCTACTGCATAGAAATAATATCAACACCAAATGTACTACATATATGCAGTACAAGAATTAATCTTACTACATAAATGTGGTATCATAATAACCAAGCATATTACATAGATACAGAACCAGAACTGTGTTTACCACATAAATATAATACCAGGGCCAAGCTTACTACATGAATATGGTATCGCAACCAAGCTTATAACATAGGTATGGAATTAGAATCAACCTTAAATAGATAATGTAACTAAACTATATAGGTGCTGTTAAAGACCACAGCTTTCTACATATAAGCGTACCAGAACCAAAGAATATTACCTAGATAAAGTAACAGAAAAAAAGCTTACTTTATAGGTGATACCAAGACTGAGCTTACTAAACAGATAGGGTAACTGAACTAAGCTTACTGTACAGATATGGTTGTAAAATCCAAGATTACTACATAGATAAGAAAACAGAATCAAGCTTAGTACATAGACATGGTACCAGAACCAAGCTTACTATAAAGATTCAGTACCAAGCTCAAGCCTTACTACATAGATATGGTATCAGAACCAAGCTCATGGATACAGTACCAAAACCAAGATTATATCAGAGATACAATACTAGGACCATGCTTACTACATAGATAATGAAACAAAGTTTACTACATGAATAAGGCACAATAACAAAGACTTCTATGTAGATATGGTACCATAACAAGGCTTACTGCATAGAGTACTAGAACCAAGCTTACTACACAATACAGTACCAAAACCAAGCTTGCTACATATATGCAGCACCAATACCATGCTTACTACACAAATACAGTACCAACACCAACTTACTACATAGATACAGTAGTAAAACCAAGACTATTGCATAGAATAGTACCAGATGCAAGCTGCTAGATAAGGTCTTATCCAGTGACAAAGGGATGTCAGGAAAATGGGAGAATACATTCACCTTGCTAAGTTGCTGAATGGCAACACATAACAAGCATATAACAGCTGTTACACAGATACCGGTCAAGAAGACGACCACAGATACAGGGGAGAAAAATGGAGGTATCACTTATGCACTGATGGTGAGACTGTATGGTGTATAAGTGATACAGTCTTACCGGCAGCGTATAAGTGATACCTTCGTTTTTCTCCTCAGTCACGCTTACTACACAGATACAGAACTAATACCATGTTTGCTAACAAAGAACAACTAAGAGAACAAAGGTTAATATATAGTTATAATCCCAGAGCCAATCTTATTACATAGCTATGGTACTGGAGTCAAGTTTAATTTATAGATAGGGCAACAGAACCGAGCTTATTACATACATGCAGTAATAACGCAAAGCTTACAAAAATGTTGAACCAGAGTCAAGTTTACTATATCTATATGATATTTTTAAGCAAGCTTAATACATAAATACCAGAACCAAGCTTAATACATAGATTCTGTAGTAGAACAAAGCTTTCTACATAAATACAGTAATATAGCCAATCTTACTACATAGATATAGCACTAGAAGAAAGATTACATTTAGGTAGATGAATCAACCTTATTTCATAGATAAGGTTACAGAATCAAGGTTACTACATAAATACAGTATCAAAACCAAGGTTACTACATAGGTACAGTAACCAATTCAATAGATACGGTACCAGAACTAAACTTTCTACATATATACCAGAACCAATCCTAGCACATAAATATGGCATGAGAATCAATATTACTAGACAGACATGGTATTAGAAGCAAGCTTACTACACAGATATGGTAACAGAACCAAGATTACTAAATAGTACCAGAACCAAGCTTAATACATACAGTAGACAATATGAGAACCAAAGTTACTACATAGACACGATATCAGAAACAAACGTGCCACATTAATATTGTACTAAAAAAAGCTTTCTACAAAGAAACAGTAATAGAACCAAGCTTACTATTTCTATGCCAGAAACAAGCTTATTTCAAAGATACAGTACCAATACCGAGCTTTCTGGATAGATGATCAACTAGAAAAAAAAGGTTTTGAAATAGATAAGGTAACAAAAAAAAAGCTTACTACATAGATACAGTATCAAAACAAAGCTTAATATTTAGATACAATAACAGAACCAAACTAACTAAGTAGTTATGGTATCTTATTTAATAAATACAGCACCAAAACATAGCCTAAATTCCTAAATAAGGTAACAAAACAAAGCATGTTACATAGATACAGCATCAGAACCAAGCTTTTGAGATAAATATGACAGCAGAAGAAAACTTACTAACTAGATACGGCACTAAGACCAAGCTTACTATATAGATAAGGTACCGAAACCAAGCTTATTTCACAAATATATTAGGACCAAGATAATTATGGGAACAATACCAAATTTATTACATAAACATAAATCTTCACAGTTATGTTACCACAACTAAGTGCAGCACATACTGTATATATGGTAACAGAAGAAAGCTTAGCATATAGATACAGGAACAGAATCAAGCTTACAACACAGATATGGCACAAAAACCAACATTACTGTGCAGAAAGAGTAATAAAACCAAGCGGAATGATCATTGTAAAGTGTTGGATATAACAAGTGTCTAGCATAAAAACTGCAGCCTGTCCTCATAGATCCACTGTGTACATCAAAGAGCAATTTTATTGACAAAAAGTATCAACGCCTCATGAAAGTTACATAATGTACGGTCCCTTGCACACCAACACTTTCTGAATACATCTGAAAACTTTGTTAATAACTAAATATTGGTATATCAATGACATAGATATGTACAGACACAGATCAAGCAGTGAGTGTTGGGAGATTTCAGCTCTGAAGGTTGTGGATTATCATGTAAAATGAAATTAAATAAACGCAAACCAATTCAGCTGAGAGACTAATAGAATTCTTGATTCACTTGACTGTAGTGTGGTCTATGAAGCTGAGATATAAGGAGCTGTTTACACACAAAGGAACAAGACTTAGCTCCTTAGATCCACCCTCTTACAGAAGTCATTGAGTCCTAACCCCGACAATGACATCATATGCAATCTTTCCCGTCCCTTTAAGACAGCTGCTGACTTTAAAATAGACCTAAATTGGTTTAATCTGTTCCTAACATGATTTGCATCTCCATGCATCCTTACTCCCGAGGATGACAAGGGAAGACTGCTGTGTGTTATCTGTACAACAGAAAGGAAGAGGAAAAATGAAAAACGCCCAATGACACAAAAATCAAAGCCAGCGATTGGGGGGCTCTGTACTTCATATATAAATGATTATCTGCTTGATAAATCTCTAACTTGAATTTTTTTGTAAAAAAAACATTTCTAATCCAGTACTAATCATGATTTACAGTCATGGCCAAAAGTTTTGAGAATGACACAAATATTATATTTTCACATGCTCTGCTGCCCTCTGGTTTTTATGTGTGTTTGACAGATGTTTTTATCACAGACAGAAATATAATTGCAAACATATGAGTAACAAAAGCTTATATTGACAGTTAGAATGAGTTAATGCATCAAGTCAATATTTGCAGTGTTGACCCTTCTTCTTCAGGACCTCTGCAATTCTCCCTGGCATGCTCTCAATCAACTTCTGGACCAAATCCTGACTGATAGCAGTCCATTCTTGCACAATCAATGCTTTCATTTTGTCAGAATTTTTAGGTTTTTGTTTGTCCACCCATCTCTTGATGATTGACCACAAGTTCTCAATGGGATTAAGATCTGGGGAGTTTCCAGGCCATGGACCCAAAATCTCTATGTTTTGTTCCCTGAGCCATTTAGTTATCACCTTTGCTTTATGGCAAGGTGCTCCATCAAGCTGGAAAAGGCATTGTTGATCGCCAAACTGCTCTTGGAGGGTTGGGAGAAGTTGCTCTTGGAGGACATTCTGGTACCATTCTTTATTCATTGCTGTGTTTTTAGGCAAGACTGTGAGAGAGCCGATTCCCTTGGCTGAGAAGCAACCCCACACATGAATGGTTTCAGGATGCTTAACAGTTGGCATGAGACAAGACTGGTGGTAGCGCTCACCTTGTCTTCTCCGAATGAGGCGTTTTCCTGATGTCCCAAACAATCGAAAAGGGGATTCATCAGAGAAAATAACTTTACCCCAGTCCACAGCAGTCCACTTCCTGTACCTTTTGCAGAATATCAGTCTGTCCATGATGTTTTTTCTGGAGAGAAGTGGCTTCTTTGCTGCCCTCCTTGAGACCAGGCCTTGCTCCAAGAGTCTCCACCTCACAGTGCGTGCAGATGCACTCACACCTGCCTGCTGCCATTACTGAGCAAGCTCTGCACTGCTGGTAGCCCGATCCCGCAGCTGAAACACTTTAAAGAGACGGTCCTGGCGCTTGCTGGTCTTTCTTGGGCGCCCTGGAGCCTTTTTGGCAACAATGGAACCTCTCTCCTTGAAGTTCTTGATGATGCGATAGATTGTTGACTGAGGTGCAATCTTTCTAGCTGTGATGCTCTTCCCTGTTAGGCCATTTTTGTGCATTGAAATGATGACTGCACGTGTTTCTTAAGAGATAACCATGGTTAACAGAAGAGAAACAATGATGCCAAGCACCAGCCTCCTTTTAAAGCGTCCAGTGGTGTGATTCTTACTTAATCATGACAGATTGATCTTCAGCCATGTCCTCATCAACACCCACACCTGTGTTAATGGAGCAATCACTGAAAAGAGGTTTGTTATGACTTGGTAGCTAAGGAGAGCAGGCAAAAAAGGAAATACACCAGAGAGGTTGGAATCTATGGGATTGCAGTACCCTGACTAACCACCACAACTAAAGGCAGCCGTGGAGCGTACCTACGTTGGTCCTAAACGCCTCGTCACAGCCTGAGAAGCTAACTACACCTAAAGACAGAAAGAGGAAAACTATCTGCCCCGGAGCAGATCCCCAAAGAACATAGAAAGCCCCCAAACATGTAATGGCGGTTAGACAAGAGGAAATACAGACACAGACAGAAAATAGTATGAGCAAACGTTGGGGCCCAAACTTCCTAAATAGAAAAGGATAGGAAGGACAATTACTGCAATCCCAAAAAACCCTGAAAAGTACCAACTCTACTAATTACAAAAACACCTGAGATCACACGACCTCTACCACCTAAATTAGTTCTCTGGTGTAACAAAAACTAAACAGCAGCCACTGAAAAAACTGGAAAAGGCAAATGAACAAACAACAGTGGCCGAACTAAACTGAGAGGAGCACAAGCCCCCGGAGGGGACCCGGCAGACCCCCACAGAAGTGCAGGACAAAATGCAAAAAGCAAGCACAAAAAATTAAAAGAAGAAAATGTCTTATCTGTTAGCAGAAGATGCAGGCACGAAACAGCAAGCTACAAAGTGAACAGGAATCAAAGATGAGACCAGAACAATTGATCACCGGCAACCCTGATGGGAGGGAACCTCCCTTATATAAGACCAGTCAGTAACACCTGATCGCCAATCTTTACAATCTTCATTGGATAGTTCAGTACTGTTTGTAACCACCAGAGGGAGCTTCTGCTCAGAATTCATTTCTAGCACATTCACAACAGTACCCCCCCCCTTGAGGAGGGGTCACCGAACCCTCATTTGAGCAACCAGGTCGGTCAGGATGAGCTCTGTGATACGCACGGATGAGTCTCCTAGCATGGATGTCCGAAGCAAACTCCATTGAGCGAAAAAAAAAATCCTCCTCAGCACCCAGACATACAGAGGGAAAAAAAATGCAACAAACAGAAAGAAAAAAAAAAAATCTCTGACAACTTTTTTCTTTCCACAATATTTTTCCCTTCTGTGAGTACCATATAATTTTCAGTTTGGGCCGGTGATACTGTTATGATTTGGTAGCTGAGGAGAGCAGGCAAAAAAGGAAATACACCAGAGAGGTTGGAATCCATGGGATTGCAGTACCTTGACTAACCACCACAACTAAAGGCAGCCGTGGAGCGTACCTACGTTGGTCCTAGACGCCTCGTCACAGCCTGAGAAGCTAACTACACCTAAAGACAGAAAGAGGAAAACTATCTGCCCCGGAGCAGATCCCCAAAGAACATAGAAAGCCCCCAAACATGTAATGGCGGTTAGACAAGAGGAAATACAGACACAGACAGAAAATAGTATGAGCAAACGTTGGGGCCCAAACTTCCTAAATAGAAAAGGATAGGAAGGACACTTACTGCAATCCCAAAAAACCCTGAAAAGTACCAACTCTACTAATTACAAAAACACCTGAGATCACACGACCTCTACTACCTAAATTAGTTCTCTGGTGTAACAAAAACTAAACAGCAGCCACTGAAAAAACTGGAAAAGGCAAATGAACAAACAACAGTGGCCTGTTGTGAATGGGTTTGAGATGAGTTCTGAGCAGAGGCTCCCTCTGGTGGTTACAAGCGGTACTAGTGAAGATTGTGAGGACTGGGAATCAGGTGTTACTGACTGGTCTTATATAAGGGAGTCATTTTCCCATCAGGGTTGCCGGTGATCAATTGTTCTGGTCTGAATCCTTCATTCCAGTTTCCCTTGTAGCCTGCTGTGTCGTGTCTGCATCTCCTGCTACCAGATAAGAATTTTTCTTCTTTTGTGTTGTTGCTATATTTTTGCATTTTGTCCTGCACTTCTTTGGGGCCTTCTGGGTCCCCTCCGGGGGCTTCTGCCTTCTCAGTTTAGTTCAGCCACTGAGTTTTGTTCTTTTGCTTTTTCCAGTTTTTTCAGTGGCTGCTGTTTTGATTTTGTTACACCAGAGAGCTAATTTAGGTGGTAGAGGTCGTGTGATCTCAGGTGATTTTGAAATTAGTAGAGTTGGTGTTTTTCAGGGTTTTCTGGGATTGCAGTAAGTACCCTTCCTATCCTTTTCTATTTAGATAGTTTGGGCCCCAGCGTTTGCTCATTCTATTTTCTTTCTGTGTCAGTATTTCCTCTTGTCTAACCGCCATTACATGTTTGGGGGCTTTCTATTATCTTTGGGGTTCTGCTCCGGGGGAGATAGCTTTCCTATTTCTATCTTTAGGTGTAGTTAGTTTCTCAGGCTGTGACGAGGCGTCTAGGACCAACGTAGGAACGCTCCACGGCTGCCTCTAGTTGTGGTGGTTAGTCAGGGTACTGCAATCCCATAGATTCCAACTGCTCTGGTGTATTGCCTTTTTTACCTGCACTCCTCAGCTATCGAAACATAACAGTATCACCGGCCTAAAAATTAAAACTGTATGGTACTCACAGAAGGGAAAAAATATTGTGATAGAAAAAAGGTTGTCAGAGTTGTCAGAGATATTTTTCTGTTTGTTGCATTTTTTTTTTTTCCCTCTGTATCTCTGGGTGCTGGGGAGGATCTTTTCTCCCAATGGAGTTTGCACAGTTGTCTGGCCGTGTGGATCAGCTTGCCACTGAGGTTCGGAGTATTGCTATCTATCTTGCTGGGTTGCCTGTTGTGGAACCTAGGATCCCCATGCCAGATTTGTTTTTAGGGGATCGAGCTAAGTTTCAGAATTTCAAAAATAATTGTAAATTGTTTTTTGCCTTAAAATCTAAGTCCTCAGGAAACGCAGCGCAGCAGGTTCAAATTATCATCTCTCTCCTGCGCGGCGATCCTCAGGATTGGGCTTTTTCCCTGACACCTGGGGATCCTGTTTTGAGTGATGTTGATGCGTTTTTTCAGGCTTTGGGGTTATTGTACGATGAGCCTAATGTCACTGATCAAGCTGAAAAAACTTTGTTGGCATTAAGTCAGGGGCTTGAGGACGCTGAGTTATACTGTCAGAGATTCCGTAGGTGGGCAGTCCTGACCAAATGGAATGACGACGCTTTGGCGGCCCTTTTCCGGAAGGGTCTGTCGGATAATGTAAAGGATGTTATGGTGGGATTCCCTGTCCCCTTTGGTCTCAATGATTCTATGTCATTAGCGATTCAAATTGACAGACGTTTGCGTGAGCGGAGAAGTATGCGTGGAGTGGTGTTGCCTTGTGAGCCAGCTTCAGAGCCCATGCAGTGTGATGGAGTGGTGTCTGGGGCACAGCGTCATGAGTTTCGAAAGCGCAATGGGTTATGTTTCTACTGTGGTGATGCCTCTCATGCTATTTCAGTCTGCCCTAAGCGGGGAAGACGTTTTGCACGCTCAGTTGTCTTGGGTAGTGTTCAGACTAAGTTTTTATTAACTGTCACTCTGATATGCTCTCTGTCCTCATTTTCTGCTCAGGCTTTCGTTGATTCTGGAGCAGCTATTAACCTGATGGATTATGATTTTGCTAAACGTTGTGGGTTTCCCTTGATACCCCTACAGAAGTCTATTCCCCTACTGGGGATCGATTCTACCCCTTTGGCTGAGAATAAACCCCAGTTTTCTACTCAGGTGATAATGAGGGTTGAACCTGATCACCAGGAGTGCTGCAAATTTTTGGTTCTATATAATCTGCATGACATTATCGTGCTGGGTTTCCCTTGGTTACAGTCTCATAATCCTGTTTTGGATTGGAAATCTGTGTCTGTAACCAGTTGGGGCTGCCAATGTGTTAATACCAACACTCCTGTTTTTTCTGCCTCCCCCCAAGCTCAGGATGTTCCTGACTTTTTGTTTGATTTTTCTGATGTGTTTAGCGAAAGTAAATCTGCATCCTTACCTCCCCATAGGAGTTATGACTGCGCTATTGAATTAGTGCCGGGTAGTAAATTCCCTAAAGGTCGCCTTTTTAACTTGTCTGTACCTGAACATGACGCTATGCGGTCTTATATCAAGGAATCATTGGAGAAGGGTCATATCAGACCATCCTCTTCACCCTTAGGTGCCGGTTTTTTCTTTGTGGCCAAAAAAGATGGTTCATTAAGGCCGTGTATTGATTATCGTCTCTTGAACAATATTACTGTGAAATATCAATACCCGTTACCCTTGATTTCTGACCTGTTTTCCAGGGTGAAAAACGCTACTTGGTTTACCAAGCTTGACCTCAGGGGGGCGTATAACCTTATTCGCATTAAGCACGGGGATGAATGGAAGACGGCATTCAATACCCCTGAAGGGCATTTTGAGTACCTAGTGATGCCCTTTGGGCTCACTAATGCCCCTTCCGTCTTCCAGTCCTTCATGAATGACATTTTCAGGGATTTTGTGGACAAATTTCTGATTGTTTATTTGGATGATATCTTGATTTTTTCTAATGACTGGGACTCTCATGTGAAACATGTTCGGACTGTGTTCCAGATTTTGAGGGATAATGCTCTGTATGTGAAGGGATCAAAGTTTCTTTTTGGCGTACAGAAGATCTCATTTCTGGGATTCATTTTGTCCCCATCTGTTATTGAAATGGACCCGGTCAAGGTTCAGGCCATCTGTGATTGGGTCCAACCTACTTCATTAAAGGCTCTTCAGAGATTTTTGGGTTTTGCCAATTTTTATCGTAAATTTATTGGTAATTTCTCGGTTATTGTTAAACCATTAACTGATTTGACCAGAAAGGGTTCTGATGTGGTGAATTGGCCTCCTGAGGCAGTCTCTGCATTTCAGGAACTTAAGCAGAGATTCACTTCTGCTCCTGTTCTACGGCAGCCTGATGTTTCTCTGCCATTTCAGGTGGAGGTTGATGCCTCTGAAATTGGGGCAGGTGCCGTTTTGTCCCAAAAAGATCCAGAGACCTCTAAAAGTAACCCTTGTGCCTTTTTCTCTCGAAAATTTTCTCCTACTGAACGTAATTATGACGTGGGTAATCGGGAGTTATTGGCCATGAAGTGGGCTTTTGAAGAGTGGAGACATTGGCTGGAGGGAGCCAAACATCAGGTGGTGGTCCTTACGGACCATAAGAATCTGGTCTATCTGGAATCTGCCAAGCGACTCAATCCTAGACAGGCCAGGTGGGCCTTGTTTTTCACACGTTTTAATTTTGTGGTTTCCTTTCTTCCTGGCACTAAGAATGTTAAGGCGGATGCCCTCTCGAGGAGTTTCCTTGCGGACTCTCCTGAGTTATCTGATCCTTCTGTTATTTTGAAAGAGGGTGTAGTTCTTTCCGCCATCTCGCCCAATTTGAGACTTGCTCTGGAGGGGTGTCAGGAGGATAGGCCCGAGCGCTGCCCTGTTGGAAAATTGTTTGTCCCGGACCAATGGAAAAAGAGTGTGATGTCTGAGATTCATTGTTCCGCATTGGCTGGGCATCCCGGAATTTTTGGTACCAGAGACTTGGTTAGTCGGTCCTTTTGGTGGCCTACCTTGTCTCGCGATGTCAGGGAATTTGTGCAGTCCTGCGGGACTTGCTCTCGCTCCAAGCCTTGCTCTCGCTCTAGTGGTTTGTTGATGCCATTGCCTGTGCCCAAGAGACCATGGACCCATATCTCTATGGATTTCATTTCCGATCTTCCTGTTTCTCAGAGAATGACCACCATCTGGGTAATTTGTGATAGGTTTTCCAAAATGATACATCTTGTGCCATTACCTAAGTTGCCTTCCTCCTCTGAATTGGTGCCGTTGTTTCTTCAGCACGTGGTTCGTTTACACGGCATTCCTGAGAACATTGTGTCTGACAGAGGAGTCCAGTTTGTTTCCAGATTTTGGAGGACTTTTTGTTCTAAACTGAGTGTTCAATTGTCTTTCTCCTCGGCATTTCATCCTCAGACCAATGGTCAAACTGAGAGAACAAACCAGACATTAGAGACTTATCTAAGATGCTTTGTGTCTGCTGATCAGGATGACTGGGTCTCTTTTTTGCCTTTGGCTGAGTTTGCTCTTAATAGTAGGGCTAGCTCTGCCACTTTGATGTCTCCGTTTTTCTGTAATTCTGTTTTTCACCCTCGATTTTCTTCAGGACAGACGGAAGCTTCTGTCTGTCCAGGTGTTGACTCTGTTGTTGAGCGTATGCAACAGATTTGGGACCAGGTAGTGGAGAGGTTGTCCCTCTCTCAGGAGAAGGCCCAGCGGTTTGCTAACCGGCATAGGACTGATGGTCCTCGGTTTAAAGTGGGGGACTTGGTCTGGTTGTCCTCAAAGAATATTCCTATGAGAGTAGCATCTCCTAAATTTAAGCCTAGGTTCATTGGACCTTATAAGATCATGGAGATTATTAATCCTGTTTCTTTTCGTTTGCTTCTTCCAGGGACATTTAAGATCCATAACGTGTTCCACAAGTCCTTGTTGAAGTGGTTTGTTGAGCCAGTGGTTCCTGCTACTGTGCCTCCTGACCCTGGTTTGGTTGAGGGCAATCTGGAGTATGTGGTTGAGAAAATATTGGATTCTCGTTTTTCTAGACGAAGACTCCAGTATTTGGTTAAATGGAGAGGTTATGGTCAGGAAGACAATTCTTGGGTGTTTGCTTTGGACATCCATGCTAGGAGACTTATCCGTGCGTATCATAGAACTCATCCTGACCGACCTGGTTGCTCAAATGAGGGTTCGGTGACCCCTCCTCAAGGGGGGGGTACTGTTGTGAATGGGTTTGAGATGAGTTCTGAGCAGAGGCTCCCTCTGGTGGTTACAAGCGGTACTAGTGAAGATTGTGAGGACTGGGAATCAGGTGTTACTGACTGGTCTTATATAAGGGAGTCATTTTCCCATCAGGGTTGCCGGTGATCAATTGTTCTGGTCTGAATCCTTCATTCCAGTTTCCCTTGTAGCCTGCTGTGTCGTGTCTGCATCTCCTGCTACCAGATAAGAATTTTTCTTCTTTTGTGTTGTTGCTATATTTTTGCATTTTGTCCTGCACTTATTTGGGGCCTTCTGGGTCCCCTCCGGGGGCTTCTGCCTTCTCAGTTTAGTTCAGCCACTGAGTTTTGTTCTTTTGCTTTTTCCAGTTTTTTCAGTGGCTGCTGTTTTGATTTTGTTACACCAGAGAGCTAATTTAGGTGGTAGAGGTCGTGTGATCTCAGGTGATTTTGAAATTAGTAGAGTTGGTGTTTTTCAGGGTTTTCTGGGATTGCAGTAAGTACCCTTCCTATCCTTTTCTATTTAGATAGTTTGGGCCCCAGCGTTTGCTCATTCTATTTTCTTTCTGTGTCAGTATTTCCTCTTGTCTAACCGCCATTACATGTTTGGGGGCTTTCTATTATCTTTGGGGTTCTGCTCCGGGGCAGATAGCTTTCCTATTTCTATCTTTAGGTGTAGTTAGTTTCTCAGGCTGTGACGAGGCGTCTAGGACCAACGTAGGAACGCTCCACGGCTGCCTCTAGTTGTGATGGTTAGTCAGGGTACTGCAATCCCATAGATTCCAACTGCTCTGGTGTATTGCCTTTTTTACCTGCACTCCTCTGCTACCGAAACATAACAGTGGCCGAACTAAACTGAGAGGAGCACAAGCCCCCGGAGGGGACCCGGCAGACCCCCACAGAAGTGCAGGACAAAATGCAAAAAGCAAGCACAAAAAACTAAAAGAAGAAAATGTCTTATCTGTTAGCAGAAGATGCAGGCACGAAACAGCAAGCTACAAAGTGAACAGGAATCAAAGATGAGACCAGAACAATTGATCACCGGCAACCCTGATGGGAGGGAACCTCCCTTATATAAGACCAGTCAGTAACACCTGATCGCCAATCTTCACAATCTTCATTGGATAGTTCAGTACTGTTTGTAACCACCATAGGGAGCTTCTGCTCAGAATTCATTTGTAGCACATTCACAACAGAGGTTAGCTGGTCCTTTTAAGGCAGGGCTGCAATGATGTTGAAATGTGTTTTGGGGGATAAAGTTCATTTTCTAGCCAAATATTGACTTTGCAAGTAATTGCTGTTAAGCTGATCACTCTTTATAACATTCTGGAGTATATGCAAATTGCCATTAGAAAAAGTGAAGCAGTAGACTTTGTAAAAATTAATATTTGTGTCATTCTCAAAACTTTTGGCCATGACTGTACAATCTGTATTATACTCCAGAGCTGCACTCATTCAGCTGGTGAAGTCACTGTGTACATACATTACATTACTGATCCTGTACTAATCCTGAGTTACATCCTGTATTATACCCCAGAGCTGCACTCACTATTCTGCTGGTGCAGTCAGTGTGTACATACATTACATTACTAATACTGTACTGATCCTAAGTTACATCCTGTTTTATACTCCAGAGCTGCACTCACTATTCTGCTGGTGCAGTCACTGTGTACATATATTACATTACTGATCCTGAGTTACATCCTGTATTATACTCCAGAGCTGCACTCACTATTCTGCTGGTGCAGTCACTGTGTACATACATTACATTACTGATCCTGAGTTACACCCTGTATAAGGCGGGATCACACATGAGACGAAGTTGTCCGACACTCGCATGTGAAATCCCAGCTCTGGCGCCGGCACTCGGGAGTGGAGCGAGCGGCTGCATAGATCTACATGCAGCCGCGCACTCCACTCCCGAGTGCCGGCGCCAGAGCTGGGATTTCTCATGCGAGTGTCGGACGACTTTGTCACATATGTGATCCCAGCCTTATTCTCCAGAGCTGCACTCACTATTCTGCTGGTGCAGTCACTGTGTACATACATTACATTACTGATCCGGAGTTACATCCTGTAGATCTTTTATTATAAAAATGAAAAACATAACAATAATAATAACAGAAACAAAAAAAAAATATAAGCCAGAAAATAATCAGTATACTGAACACTGGTCCAGCCGCTCATTCTCTCCTCATACACATATTATATAAACAAAATAATAACTACTTTCACCTTCTGGTCCGGTCACCAAACAAAATAATAATAAACAAGTAAAAATAAACAATAGCAAACTAAAACTGTATACATAAACTTTTTTTTTTACTAATATATAGATACACACATGCAAACACAAACTATACAATTATATACAAGACTAAACTAAACACCCCACACTCAAGCCCACCATTCCCAACCCCCGCACTGACCTGAGAGCTGGTCCTGCGTCTCATGCCTCAGTTCATGTACAACATTCATATGCCAGATCAGGCAGTGCCAGAGTTTTCCCCAAACACCCCAGTGTCTCATAGTCCCACAAGATAAACCCACCTCCCCTTTTTTTCCCACCACCCAACCTAACACGTACACCCCAATCTATATCCCTATATACAATATATACAGAAACAAACACTACAATAACTACAAATCACAAAGCCCAACTTCGGCACCTGCAGCCCTACATCACTGTATAATGATCAAACAAAACAAAAATCTAGTGTCAGCAGCAGCCCACCACCAGGAAAGGAGACAACCAGACTAGGGCACACTAAAAGAAAAGCCCCTCCAGAGGAGAGCTGCCCTATGTGTGCCCAGTCTCATACTCAAGAGATTGCACCTTCACCAGGTCACCGAGTATGGTCCTAAACATATCGTTCACTGGGAGGATTTTCCGTTGCGTCGAGACTAAGCACCGTGCATTCCACGTGTGATACCTAACCACTGCGCTAATTAGAAATAAGGTGCAGCGGTCCCGACTACCAAGGTCTCCGAATGCTCCATAGGCCCATTCCGCATAGGAGAGACTGGCCAGCCGAGACCAGCCAATGGAGGCCCCCACCCTGTTGTACACCTCTGTGTTGAACTGTAAAGCGCTGCGGAATATGTTGGCGCTATATAAATAAAGATTATTATTATTATTATGAAGGGACAATGAAGCAGTAAATGGTCCATGCTCTCCAGCATGGTACCACAATGCTCCCAAGGACAGTTCCTGTCCTCAGAGCTCCTACACTTCAGATTGTCCCTCACACACAGTTTCCCATGGAAGCAGCGCCAAGCCAAGTCCCAAAACTTCGAGCGCATCCTGATAGAATTCAAAAGATGCAAACCCACCACAAGATCCCGACTTGGGCAATCCATGCGCCAGAGGCCTCTGGAAATGGGTCAACAGAACCCTATTGTCAAGGAGTTTACTTGGCAGAGTCCTGATCTTACACAATCCCTGACCCCACTGGCGAATTACCTTCAGAACCAAGGTAGCGTAAGCCAGAAGATGTCCATGCCGTGTACGAAGATCCTTCACTTGCCCTCCTGTCTTCCATTCCTGGAAGAAAAGCTGAAACCATACGCTACAGGAGAATACCCACAGAGGAACCCTCTCTTTCCACAGGTTTACAATATTGATCCTAATGAAGGAATCCACAAGGAATACCACAGGGTTGACCATACCCAACCCTCCTAATCTCCTCGTACGGTAAGTAACCTCCCTCTTGTCCAGGTTCAGTCTATCGTACCGAGTCCTCATAAATAAAGATTTCACTCTGGAGATGTCCTCGCGGCTACCTCCAGTTGAGACAAGATGCTCAAGTTTCCTCAGACCCTGATACAGGCACTACCTGCTCAGACTCCTGAAGCTCGAGAGCTGGCGCAAGAATCTCGCCACCCTTTTCTTGAACATATCTCACCACTCTGACTTACTACAACAAAGATCCAGTAAGGGTACCTGGCTCTGAAGAAAATCCTCAAAGGACTGTCTTATCTCTGCTTCTTCTAAGAGAGATAAATTGAGCCTCCAAAAGCCTCTTCCCATCTGGAGGGTCTCTGTAACATTCAGAGAAAACAAAATTAAACAGTGGTCGGAGAACTCTACCTCAACAAAAGACACTGCTGAAGAGACAGCTTCCTCCTTTAAATAAAACCTATCTAATCTGGACCTACAGTTACCTCTATGATAGGTGAACCCCTCTTTGCCTGGTGTGTGCTGAATGTGGACATTCACCAGGCGAGCATCACTAGTAGTGTTGAGCGATACTGCTCGATATCTAAAAATATCGGATCGGAATGGTATCTCCGATATCACTAAATATCGGCGATATCCGATTCCGATACCGGAAGTCCCATGTAAGTCTATGGGAACAAAATATCGCAACTAAAAAAACCCTTTCTTTCGTTGTAAACACAAAATATACACACATAGAATACATATATATATATATACATGTCATTGTGACATATATATATACATATATGTATAGTTTATACACTTCTACATAGAAAAAATAGCCTCTGATTCAATTGCCGGGTAAAGCCGGCTTCTGTGAAAAGACAGAAGCACCCGACATGAAATGACACTTGGTGTACATAGGGTTAACCATGTCTTTTCATGTCCTTTGCTATCTGATTTGCACAAACAATTACATCAGTCTATGTGTGCAAAATTTCACACCTGTAGGGGTTAATTAAAGGTGTAAATTTGTTGTAAAAAAAAAACGGACTTTTTTGCTACGAATTTACACCTTTAATTAACCCCTACAGGTGTGAAATTTTGCACACATAGACTGATGTAATTGTTTGTGCAAATCAGATAGCAAAGGACATGAAAAGACATGGTTAACCCTATGTACACCAAGTGTCATTTCATGTCGGGTTCTGCATTTTCACAAAAGCCGGCAATTGAATTAGCGGCTATTATACTATGTAGAAGTGTATGAACTATAAATATATATATATGTGTCACAAATTCAATGACATGTATATATATATATATATATATATATATATATATATATATATATATATATGAGGTGTAAAATTGTTTAAAAAAAATGCGTGGGCTCCCGCCCTATTTTCGCAACCAGACAGACAAAGCCAGCGAATGGGGGCAGATAATAATAGCCCAGAGAGGGACCATTATTTTTGGCCCCCCCAGCTACTAACATCTGCCCCCAGACACCCCAGAAAAGACAAATCTATAATTAGATTCGCCCTTTCTGGCACTTTGCCCGTCTATTCCCATTGCCCTGTAGCGGTGGCGAATGGGTTAATATGGGGTTAAAGCCACCTTGCAATTGAAAGGTGACCTTAAGCCAGGTTAATAATTGAGAGCTGTCAATTAGACAACTATCAATTATTAATCCTATTGCATGAAATAAAAATAAAACACACACACTTTAATTAAAAATCATTTTAATGAAATAAAGACACATGTTTTTGACCATCTTTTATTTGACTGCAAAAACCATTTCCTGTAATAAAAATAAAATAAAAAAGCAAAATTATTCTTACCTATCCCATGCACAGTCAGGTCCCACGGTGTAATCCTTCAGAAAGGGTTAATGTTTACTGCAGGGACCGCAGCTAATGCTGCAGCCTCACAGTAAACCCCCAAATGAATGAGTTCCTCTCCTGGCTGACAGGAGAGGAAGTGGAAAGCTTAATTGATTGCTTTCCACTTTCACTTCAGGTCAGCCAGGGACACAATCAGTGACGTCAGAGGGAACTGATTAACAAAAATAGGGGTTCCCTTCGAATAAAAAATGGCGTCGGGTCCCCCCTATTTTTGTTAACCAGCCTGATGAAGCAGACTGCTGAGCAGTGGCGTACCGTGAATGAAGCAGACCAAGCAGCTGCTATGGGGCCCGGACAGGTGAGGGGGCCCTCGACGGTCGGGTAGCTGTGCTGACACAGTACTACCAGGGGGTCGGCGGGGGAGGGGGAGCGCAGCTCTTCTATATACTCATCCCTCCTGGTGCGGTCTCTGCAGCCCCTGCTCTTCTCCCACGGTCTCCGACGCCTGTGTTCAGCGGTCAGGTGGTACCGCTCATTACAGTCATGAATACGCACATATTCATGACTTTAATGAGCTGTCCCGCGTGACCGCTGAACACTGGTGGCGGAGACCGTGGGAGAAGAGCAGGGGCTGCACAGACCGCGCCGGCGGAAGGGTGAGTATAAGGGATATTTACCTGTCCCGTTCCACCGTTGCTCGCATCCTCTTGCTGCAATGTTCAGGTCAGAGGGCGCGATGACGTCGTTAGTGCGCGCCGCGCCCTCTGCCTCATCATTCACTGCTGGAGGACCCCGAAGACAGCGGCACTCAGCAGTGGAGAGAGGACAGGTAAATATCTCAGGTGCCGGGGCCCTGAGCGAGCGGTGACATCGGCACCTGGTGTCACCCCCTGCTCAGGACACCGACACCTGGCCCCCAGCGACGAAAGGTGAGTATGTCTTTTTTTTTTTTTTTTGGTTGCAGCAGCTGCGGCAGCACAAGGGCCTATACTATGGAGCATCTATGGGGGCACTATCTATGGGGGCATAATACATTTTTTTGTTTAATGTGTCCCCTCACTGTGCTGGCACTTTACATTTACAATGGCTCTGGGTTTTTTTTTTTGGGGGGGCCCATTCAGACTTTTGCTATGGGGCCCCATGATTTCTATGTACGCCCCTGCTGCTGAGGCATGGTATTTAAGGCTGTTAAGGAGCCAATATCCATGGACCTTGCCAGCCTGATAATACCAGGCCACAGCAGTCTGCATATCTTGGCTGATTAACAAAAATAGGGGATCCCCTCGAAAAAAATTGGCGTGGGGTCCCCCCTATTTTTGTTAACCAGCCAGATGAAGCAGACCGCTGAGGCCTGGATTTCCAGGCTGTTAAGGAGCCAAGATCCATGGACCTTGCCAGCCTGATAATACCAGGCCACAGCAGTCTGCATATCTTGGCTGATTAACAAAAATAGGGGATCCCCTCGAAAAAAATTGGCGTGGGGTCCCCCCTATTTTTGTTAACCAGCCAGATGAAGCAGACTGCTGAGGCCTGGTTTTTCAGGCTGGTAAGGATCCAATATCCATGGACCTTGTGTGTGGCCCCGCTGCGCAAGGCACACATGTCTCCTGGAAAATGCACAGGAAGGTAACTGTAAAGCCTGATATTCATTCACGCACACTTCTCAGCATTGCCACTAGAGGCATATCAGACTATTTAGTAGTGTGAGGTAGCATTGTTAGTCAGTCAAGCTCTGGGTGGCTCAGGAGTGAGTCATCCCGTGCAGTCAGTCTGTGCAGGAGGAGAGGAGTGAGCACATTCTGTTCAGTGCAGTTTAGTTTCTGTTTCAGTCAGAGACAGACGGAAGGAGAGGAGAGTTCAGTCTTGGAGGGAGAGGAGAAAGACTGATGTCTGAAGGAGCTCAGATAGTTCATTATACAGACGTGGAGGCTAGTACGAGTAGACGGACTTACTCTAGCCTAGTCAGAACTATATCTGAATCTGATACTCAGAACAAGCTGCCTGTGTTCCTAAGAAAGTGGAAAGTGACTCTCAGAGCTACAGCGTAAATACAGTCTGACGAAGCGTCCTGTGAGCTGCTCTGGACAGAGATCTGTGAAGGAAAGAAGGAAAGGGATTACAGCAGTTATAGCGTTGAGCCAACTGAGAACAGGTCAGTGAGCACTGAAGGAAAGCTGACCTTGACACCATTGCTACACGTGCTTATGTTAAGGGCGAGAGCAGGGCGAAGGGCGAGTGGAGAAGGAAGAGTGACTAAGGTGACCGATCACCTTCACTCAGTAAACCGGACACCGGGGTCCGAAGCATTGCTAGTACTTCACGTCTAGTAATAAGAAAACCGGAGGCCTTTCTGGACTTCAAGTCGCAGAAGGTAGCCCTAAGCGCTGATACGTAACCGGAGTCAGGAGAAACAGGGACTTTGAGCAGGACCCTGCAAAAGTAAGGACTTAGTTCTCTCAACATCTGATAATCAGAGACATAGAAGACTCCACCACAATGTTGGCCGGGCGTAGTTGCTATTGAAAGAGTTGCACTTGACTTTATGCAAGTTGTACTCACACACATTAAAAGGATAAAGGAGGCCTCTAACCTGCTCAACAGTTTCCTGAATGTGCATTCTCCAACCTGACCAGCTTCCCGGGACATACCTGCAACATCTACAAGTAAAGGTATGGAAAGAAACTGCATTGTGTGTGACTGAATTCTTGTCTGCACCCTGCATCACCACCATAGACTTTGAGGGACCAGTCCCACCTGTGGGGGACTTAACACCTAGCTGCCATAACATCCCCTCAGAGATCTACCCTGCAGCGCTGGTCAATCAGATCAGAAACCACAGGTGGCGTCACAAACTATAACTACAATCCCCTGTAAATATTCCCCCATTGCATGACCGCCAGGGCCACGGACCGAGCTCTGCTGCCAGTGACAACTCCCATAGACTTCCATGGGCTTGGTGCCGAGTACCCCATAGCCCTGGTACCACCAATGTGGTGCGCGTCACTTGCAAGCCTGATAATACCAGGCCACAGCAGTCTGCTTAGCTTGGCTGGTTAACAAAAATAGGGGATCCCCTCGAAAAAAAAACGGAGTAGGGGTCCCCCTATTTTTGTTAACCAGCCAAGTAAAATGCAGACTGCTGCGGCCTGGTATTAAAAGACTGTCAAGGCCCATGGATTTTGGCCCTCAACAGCCTGATAATACCAGGCTACAGCAGCCCCACATTTGGCGCATCAAAAGATGTGCCAATTGTGGCACTTTACCCGGCTCTTCCCACTGCCCTGTAGGGGTGGCAAGTGGGGTAATAAGGGGTTAATGTCACCGTTGATTGCACGGTGACAATAAGCCCGGTTAATAATGGAGAGGTGTCAATAAGACACCGATCCATTATTAATCCCAAAGTTTTTAAATGTATAAAAAAAAAGACACAGCAAGAAAAAAGTATTTTAATGAAATAAAAGAGACAACACAGTTTTCATTAATTTTATTATACACTCATTCCTGCGACGCCATCGATCTCCTGTAAAAAAGAAAAAAAAACAAACCAACAGTATACCACCTGTCCGACGCAGTCCATAGTAACGACTGTCCCACGGCGATCCAGCTCTGCTACATCGCAATGACAGGCAGAGCCTGTCATCGCGACGCAGCACAGCTGATTACCTGCTTCCCCGGCGGTGACGTCATCGGACTGACTGCTTTACGGCCGGGATTACCCAGCAGTCACTGCAGTTATCGCGAGAAACTGCATGTGACCGCCGGGGAAAGATGATGGCGGCCATCAAGCAGTCCAGCCCGTGACCGCCGGAGATCTTCTGCCAGGTAAGTGCCGCTGACTCCTGACAGACCCAACCGACGGACACTGACAGTGACAGTGACAAATCCGATTCCGGTATCCGATAAGACGAAAATATCGGAACTAAGTATCGAAAGTCCGATAGAGCTAATATCGGCCGATACCCGATACTTGCGGTATCGTATCGCTCAACACTAATCACTAGCTATACTATTAAGAGCGATGCTATCATAAGTCTGCTTGTCTCTGGAACCTCCTCTATCTCAGGGCCTCGTGACAGTATTGAAGTCCCCTCCAAAGACAACCTGCCGACTTTTAAAAAGGTAGTGCTTGATCCTCATAAAGAGACACTTCCGGTCCCACTTAGATTGGGGACTATAGAGAGCCTGAGCTCTTGTCCCTTCATGAGGACATTCAAGATCAGGCACCTCCCCATTTCTAACTCAATAACCTGGTGCGGTAAAAAGGACTGCCACTCCGCTATATGGCTCGACCGCAAGAGACCAATAGGACGGCCCGAGTCTCCACTCCCTCTTAGCTTTAAACACATCTGCCATGTTTGGCAACCTGGTCTCTTGCAAAAAGAAAATGTCAGCTTCAACCCGGCTGAGAAAATCAAAGGCCGTAAATCTGGCTGTATTTGACTTTATGCTGGCGACATTAATGGACGCCAGTGTCAACGTACTGGGTACCGCCATCATTGGTGATTGAGTTAAATGGCTTTCTTCTTCCCACTCCCCTTATCCTCTGCCTCAGAGGAGGAATCCTTCCCCCTCTTTAACGACACAGATGTGTCTATTCCCACATGTCTTTTCTTTTTATCGTCCTCATCTCCAGACTACGGGCCAGTCCCTCTCTCCAAGGACCTGACATTCCCAGAAGGAGACTTGGCACCCCCTGTAAGCCCTGCCGAAGCCGGAACCTCACCCTCAGCATCCTCCTCAGAGGAAGAGATGTTCTCAATGGCTTGGAACCGGTTAGAAAGACCAACCAGAGGGGAGTCAGTTTTTCCTTCCTTAGGCGCATTGATCAGAGTGGGAGAAGATATTTTATCTCCCTTCTTTCTCTTCTTTTTAGTGCCGAGTTTACACTTGTTCTCTAGCCACTTCCTGTGGATCCTCCTGACCTCCTCATCCAACTCATCATCCCTCGGGGACTCAGCAGCAAGACTGGCGTCCAGGACAGGGGCCACCTCAGTAGCCCAGGGCTCGCCCAGCTCCCTCTCCTGTCTGCCCTTGTCTAGACGCCTCAGCTGGGCAGGCGTCTTTTTATTGCTTTTCTTACTTACTCAGCTCCTTCACCCCTGCTAGTCCCTTCCCCAGCAGAATCAGCCTCATGGCTTTCTCCCACCGGGGTCATGACTGCATTAGCATAGGAGCGAGGATAACGGCTGAATGGGTGACCTAAGTCACCACACAGGTGGTACCTAATCTCCACACAAGATGCAGCAAGATGGCCTATATCCCCACACAATCCCCACACTTTTGCACAGTGCAGTTTACACTGAAGTGTGTGGGGTCGACATACCTGTGTCAGAGCTTCGGTTGCCCCTGGTAGAAGACCTGGATTTGATCCCTACCCAGGAAGGCAGATAATGGAATGTGGGCAACCGTACCACCTGAATGCCTGAGTTTTACCATAAACGTCCAGGCCCCTGACCAGATACCAAACTCGTCACGGTTTTTCTTTGGTATCTCTACCACCTCTCCATATCGGGCAAGCCACGACATGATGTCATAACAAGAAAGCGACTCATTACAAGTCATCACGGTCACTTTCTTGACTTGGTTTTGGCGAGACACCACCTGAATGGCAAAGTCTCGCCAGCCAGGCTCATTTTTTGCCAACTCATAATTAAATCAGAAGAGCTCAAGCCCCTCCAGCCGAACAAATCTGACATGTGTGGAATAGGGATGTATCAAGGCATAGATGTCAATTGCCTTGAAGCCCATCTTCAGCAGGAGCTCCACAACCTTAGACCTTGGAGGACATGCATCACTGCCCCTCCACCGAAGATGGACCACATTCCTACGCACACTACCTGGCCTGGCTGTTGGGAAGGACCACACTGCATCCCCCTTTTTGCTCTTGGAAGACCCCGAGGCCATGCCTCTCTATCCAGAAGGATAGATCAACCTCTTGACCCTCTACCATTAGTGATATCTCCCCCTTCTTTAGAACCTCCAGGAGACGCCACTGCAAAATGCTGTCCCCAGAGCCCGGAGACGAGGAGGACACCCTATTTCCCCCGGAGGTGACAGCGACATAACTAATAATGGACAACCGGACCAGTGACCACATCAACACCAACAGTATCACTATTACCCACCTCCATAACCCCCTCACCCTCCACCAAACCAGCAACCACACCACCAGAGAAAGAATTTTCCTCATTCATACCCCCCACCACATTCACTCCTGCTGGACCAGTGACAACAGGGGGTGACATTTTGACCTCTGCATCATCATGCCCAAGTGGCTCAGTCTCCTCCACAGAACTGGAGGCGACCTTACCCCTGGACTTACGTGTGCCCTCCGCATCATCAGTTAATATTTTCCGTTGCTTTACTGTTGATATCAGGTGCCGCTGATCTTTCACCACTGTGAGGTGCCGCTGATCATTTATATCAGGATCTTGCTGACCAGTGGCGCCAACACAGAATAGGACTTTGGGAGGACCAGAATGCCCAGCCCCGGTAACCCCCTCACACTGCTGCCGCTTCTCAACTAAGTGACCAGCGGCAACAATATTCAGGGGCACCGCGGCTACCGGAGCTGCACCCAACACTGGCCTGCTCCCCTCCCACTGAGAAGTGCACCACAGCATCGTGGCCTGACCGTACGCCCGCCGCCGGGCCGCCCCCACTATCCAGCTTCTCGGCTGATGCACCTCCTGCTATATCCTTGCTACTACAAGCAGAGACGTAGCTCCGCGCCTCACTTCCATGCTCTGTACTCTCCCCGCGCCTTTGCACTGGATCCACAGCAGAACCCGGGCTGGGCAACGGGGCTTTTACGCTGACTCTGCAGTCGACTCAGAGGGTATAGGGAGGGGGCATATACATAGCTTACTGCTTCCTGGAGCTTTGGCTGGGTCTTCTTTGCCTTTTTCTTCTGGCCCCCAGGTGCCTCCTCTGGTAAATTGTCACCAAGATAGAAATTCTGAAGGCACACTGGGGACTCCAGGAGCTTGATCTCCGCCATTAGCGCCCCTCCCTGGCCTCTGTTATCACTGTCCTCACCAGAGCCAGCAGAACTGTGACCAGATGTTAATGTCGCCTGTCCTGCAGGGAGCTCACTGCACGTGGCCTGTGGATGACTTTGCAGGCTGCCAGGTGTGGCTTTCTGCTGGTCATTCTCCTTTTCATCATCCACTTGGCTCTCAGGCTGCAGCCCTATCTGCCTTTGCTCTCTGTTATCAGCCATTTCTCTAAATCTGTCCTCATTCATTAGTTTTTCCTTGAATGGACCACTCCTCTCTGATTAATGCCTTCCTCACTTCAAGCTCATTAAGTTCATATTTCAGTCTCCTTACCTCTGCTTGGAGTTGCGTCTTCCTGGGTTTGGAGGAACTTGCAGCTTTGGCGCTTGTGCAGCGCAGCTCCTCCTGGAGCCTCCTGATAGTCTTTCTTGCTTCTTCATACTCACGGAGGTGGCTTATGACCCGGGGTCTCTGCAGCACCCAACCCTCCTCTGTGAGGTCGGCCTCACCTCCGTGAGCACTCAGCTTTCTTCTAGAAGGACCGCCATCTTGCACGCTTGCAGGCTTCTCCTTTGTGTTGGAAGCCTTGCGGCTTCTCTGGGTCTCTGCAGAGCCGGGGGAGTAGGAGCCACATTATCGCAACTCCTTTTGGAGCATCTCATCCCCGAGTCCTCTGATGTGCAGGCTGGTTGAGAGTTTCTTCTGCTCCCCGCCAGCCTGGTCCGGGAAACAGAAGCCTGGGACTTGGCTCCATTGCTCATCCCAGGAAACCCACTCCTCCCTGGGTAAGTGAGAGAGCAGTTCCCTGGGTGGAGAGGTGTTGAATCTCAGAGGTCAGGAGCACACAGCAGGATCAGTTTCGACCACACCCACAATTACCAGAACGATCAACAGCTGAACAGAGCTGCACTCACTATTCTGCTGGTGGAATCACTGTGTACATACATTAGTGGCCCTCTACTGTTCCTGAGTGACCTCCTGTATTATACCCCAGAGCTCCACTCACTATTCTGCTGGTGCAGTCACTGTGTACATACAGTTGTGCTCAAAATTTTGTAGGCGAGATATTTTGTGGCATTTGAGCAGTAATGGCTTTCTTCTGTCGACTTGACCATGCAGCCCATTTTTCTTCAAGTGCCTCCTTATTGTGGATCTTGAAACAGCCACACCAAGAGTCTTCAGAGAGTCCAATATTTCAGCTGATGTTATTTGTGGGTTTTTCTTTGCATCCCGACCAATTTTCCTGGCATTTGTCACAGGTCACAGGTGAGGATGTTACCTTTAGTAGCCATTCTACTGGAATATGTTTGGTGCAACAACTTCATTCCTGTCCATGAGTGTTCAGTTGCTAGATTTGTATGCTGTTCATAAAGTTAGACCAAAAAATAAAACTCCCAGAGGCTCTCACAGGAAGAGCATGTGACTGTATTTCCTGTTTTCCTGTGTCTGTGTATGAGAGAAGCAGCCTGCTGTAGATGATGTACAGACAGAGATGTACAAATTATTTATTCCTGATCTATTAAGCTTTATTAAGCTTGTTTTTGTTTGTTCTTGAATAAAGAAGCTATGTTGTCACACGCTTGGAGAGTATCCTGAATAATCCGCTGCCAATAGGTTATGGGCCCAGAGTAGCACAGAACCCCAGAGTGACACAGCAACAGAAGTCCAAAGCAAAAGCAGCTCAGAGCAACAGAGAAGATGTCCACTAGCAGCAATCCTCTCAATTTATCAGTGCCAAGCCTCACTAACTAGAACTACCAGTCCTGGAAATTCAAGGTGAAGATACTGCTCATAAGAGAAGGTATGTGGAAATATACTCAGGAACAAGTGTCTCATCCATTACCAGATGATTGGCAAGAGAAGGATCAGAAAGCACAAAGCATGATCTTCCTCAGTGTAGATGATAATCAGATTGTGCATATATGCAAGTTTGCAACTGCAAAGGAGGTGTGGGATGAGTTACAAAAAGTGCATGAAAGATCAAATCTCAGCAATAAGCTTTATCTCATGAGAAAGCTGTATCAGTCCAAGCTAAGTGATGGACAGAATATGCAGGACTATATAAGAAACACCCAAGAGATTGTGGAGCGTCTCAGGGGTATTGGAGAAGAAATTAAAGACACAGGATTTCCCTAAATATAAGAGCAATCTAAGAGAAACTTGTGAATGTTTTGTCTGTAAAAAGCCTGGCCACCTTAAAGCAGACTGCAGAATTTGGAAAGCAAGAATGAGTCAGTTTAAAAAGCAGAACAGTCATCAAAGGGATAAAACAGCTGTAAAGGAAGATTCTGCATGTGCTGAAGCTGCATTTAATGCCAGTACAAGCCTATCTGCAAAGCATATATGGTGTATAGATTCTGGTGCAAGCAGTCATATGACAAATAAGGATTTCTTCACTGACATTAATGAAAGCAAGTCAGAAAAGGTAATCTTAGCTAATGGTCACTATATGACTTCAGAAGTAGTAGGGTAGGAGACCGCTACCTCCACTGTCCAGTTTCCTCAGCACAAGGCGGAAAGATCCCAATAAAGGATGTTCTCCAGAGGTCTCAAACTGCATTCCTCAAGGGCTGCAAACAGGTCATGTTTTCAGGATTTCCTTGTATTGCACAGGTGATAATTTAATCACCTGCACAGATAATGATTCCAGCACCTAGTGCAATGCTAAGGAAATCTTGAAAACACGCACGGTTTGCGGCCCTCGAGGAATGCAGTTTGAGACCTCTGATGTTATCTATGTTCCCAGCCTTGAAAGCAATCTTCTGTCAGTAAAGAAGCTCACGCAAAAGGGGAATGTAGTTACTTTTAGGGATGATAGCTGCATCATCTCAAGGAAGGGTCACACTCTTGCAGAAGGAAAAATCCAAGATGAACTTTATCAGCTAAAATGCAAAGAAAGAGTGTACAGAGCTAGACAAGATCAGCATAAGAACTGCATCCATGTATGGCACAGACGTCTTGGGCACAGAGACCCAGAAGCAATAAGGAAGCTAGCTCAACTTGCAAATGGTATTGAAATCAACCAATGTAGTCAAATGATGAAGTGCACTAGCTGCCTTAAAGGGAAAATGTCTATAAAATCCTTTCCTAAAATAAGCACCACTAGATCTGAACAGCATCTGGATCTGATACATACAAATGTGTGTGGTCCAATGAGTGTTTAAACTCCTAGCAATAAGAGATATTTTCTCGCATTTATGACTACTCCAGACATACATACAAGAAAAAAGGGTAGCACACTGCAGCACTATAGCTTGCAAACACGAAATATGAATTGCATCACTGCCTTAGAAATATGAAAAATTGAGAAGTCTTAGCGCATAAGATGGCCAAATTATGTGTGCCTGATAGCCACGTCAAGGCTCTTCTCGTATATCAGGTCCTAACTAATGCCAATCCTCGCTTAGAAAAGTCTGTCTGCATGGGAACATATGAATCCTCTCTTAAGACTAAAATCTACATCTCTGTGGAGGGGTAATGAACCTGGTGTAATTAAAAAGCCTGTGACCAACAGGTGGAGTGCTCAGGTAAAAGGTAAATGAATACATATCAAAAAACTGACCGGCACATCCAAACATAGATCCAGTGTGAACAGGTGCTAAACCCAGAGTCACCAACTCATGCACATACAAGAAAAAAGGGTAGCACACTGCAGCGCTATAGCTTGCAAACACGAAATATGAAAAATGAATTGCATCGCTGCCTTAGAAATATGAAAAATTGAGAAGTCTTAGCGCATAAGATGGCCAAATTATGTGTGCCTGATAGCCACGTCAAGGCTCTTCTCGTATATCAGGTCCTAACTAATGCCAATCCTCGCTTAGAAAAGTCTGTCTGCATGGGAACATATGAATCCTCTCTTAAGACTAAAATCTACATCTCTGTGGAGGGGTAATGAACCTGGTGTAATTAAAAAGCCTGTGACCAACAGGTGGAGTGCTCAGGTAGAAGGTAAATGAATACATATCAAAAAACTGACCGGCACATCCAAACATAGATCCAGTGTGAACAGGTGCTAAACCCAGAGTCACCAACTCATGCACATACAAGAAAAAAGGGTAGCACACTGCAGCGTTATAGCTTGCAAACACGAAATATGAAAAATGAATTGCATCACTGCCTTAGAAATATGAAAAATTGAGAAGTCTTAGCGCATAAGATGGCCAAATTATGTGTGCCTGATAGCCACGTCAAGGCTCTTCTCGTATATCAGGTCCTAACTAATGCCAATCCTTGCTTAGAAAAGTCTGTCTGCATGGGAACATATGAATCCTCTCTTAAGACTAAAATCTACATCTCTGTGGAGGGGTAATGAACCTGGTGTAATTAAAAAGCCTGTGACCAACAGGTGGAGTGCTCAGGTAGAAGGTAAATGAATACATATAAAAAAACTGACCGGCACATCCAAACATAGATCCAGTGTGAACAGGTGCCAAACCCAGAGTCACCAACTCATGCACATACAAGAAAAAAGGGTAGCACACTGCAGCGCTATAGCTTGCAAACACGAAATATGAAAAATGAATTGCATCACTGCCTTAGAAATATGAAAAATTGAGAAGACAGACTTTTCTAAGCGAGGATTGGCATTAGTTAGGACCTGATATACGAGAAGAGCCTTGACGTGGCTATCAGGCACACATAATTTGGCCATCTTATGCGCTAAGACTTCTCAATTTTTCATGTTTCTAAGACAGTGATGCAATTCATTTTTCATATTTCGTGTTTGCAAGCTATAGCGCTACAGTGTGCTACCCTTTTTTCTTGTATGTGCATGAGTTGGTAACTCTGGGTTTAGCACCTGTTCACACTGGATCTATGTTTGGATGTGCCGGTCAGTTTTTTGATATGTATTCATTTACCTTCTACCTGAGCACTCCACCTGTTAGTCACAGGCTTTTTAATTACACCAGGTTCATTACCCCTCCACAGAGATGTAGATTTTAGTCTTAAGAGAGGATTCATATGTTCCCATGCAGACAGACTTTTCTAAGCGAGGATTGGCATTAGTTAGGACCTGATATACGAGAAGAGCCTTGACGTGGCTATCAGGCACACATAATTTGGCCATCTTATGCGCTAAGACTTCTCAATTTTTCATATTTCTAAGGCAGTGATGCAATTCATTTTTCATATTTCGTGTTTGCAAGCTATAGCGCTGCAGTGTGCTACCCTTTTTTCTTGTATGTGCATAAGTTGGTGACTCTGGGTTTAGCACTTGTTCACACTGGATCTATGTTTGGATGTGCCGGTCAGTTTTTTGATATGTACTCCAGACATACAGTCGCCTACCTGCTTCACAGTAAGGATGAAGTTCCACAGAAACTTGAAAAAAACTTATTGTAGTGTTTAACAAATTTGGAAGAATGCCAAAAGCCCTGCGTTCAGATAATGGAACCAAATATACAAGTGTAAGGTGCAAACCATTTTGAAAAAGAATGAAATCTGTTGTGAATGTGTTGGAGATGAGTTCTGAGCAGAAGCTCCCTCTGGTGGTTGCAGACAGTGCTCAACCATTTAGTGAAGATTGGCAATCAGGAGTTACAGACTGGTCCTATATAAGGGAGGTTCCCTCCCATCAGGGTTGCCGGTGATCAATTGTTCTTGTCTAACTGCTATTGTTCCTGGTTCACTTGGAAGCCTGCTGAATCTTGCCTCTTCTCCTGCTCTCAGATAAGACATTTTCTGTTTTTATTTCTGTGCTTGCTTTTTGCATTGTTTCCTGCACTCTTGTGGAGGTCAGCCAGGTCCCCTCCGGGGGGCTTGTGCTCCTCTCAGTTTATCTGAGCCTCTGTTATTTGTTCATTTGCCTTTTCCAGTTTTTTCAGTGGCTGCGGCTTAGTTTTGTTACACCAGAGAACTAATTTAGGTGGTAGAGGTCGTGTGATCTCAGGTGTTTTTGTAATTAGTAGTGTTGGTACTTTTTAGGGTTTTTTGGGATTGCAGTAAGTTTTCCTTCCTATCCTTTTCTGTTTAGGAAGATTGGGCCCCAACGTTTGCTCATACTATTTTCTGTCTGTGTTTGTGTTTCCTCTTGTCTAACCGCCATTACATGTTTGGGGGCTTCCTATGTTCTTTGGGGATCTGCTCCGGGGCAGATAGTTTTCCTCTTTCTATCTTTAGGTGTAGTTAGCTTCTCAGGCTGTGACGAGGCGTCTAGGACCAACGTAGGTACGCTCCATGGCTGCCTTTAGTTGTGGTGGTTAGTCAGGGTACTGCAATCCAGTAGATTCCAACCTCTCTGGTGTATTGCCGTTTTTGCCTGCTCTCCTCAGCTACCAAAACATAACAGTATCACCGGCCAAACTGAAAATTATATGGTACTCACAGAAGGAAAAGAAAAGTGTAAAAAAAAAAAAAGTTGTCAGAGTTGTCAGAGATTTTTTTTTCTGTTTGTTGCATTTTTTTTTTCCTCTGTTTCTCTGAGTGCTGAGGAGGATTTTTTTTTTCTCTCAATGGAGCTTGCACAGTTGTCTGGCCGTGTGGATCAGCTTGCCACTGAAGTTCGGAGTATTGCTATCTATCTTGCTAGGTTGCCGGTTGTGGAACCTAGGATCCCCATGCCAGATTTATTTTTGGGGGATCGAGCTAAATTTCTGAATTTCAAAAATAACTGTAAGTTGTTTTTTGCCTTAAAACCTAAGTCCTCAGGGAACGCAGCACAGCAGGTTCAAATTGTCATCTCTCTCCTGCGCGGCGACCCTCAGGATTGGGCTTTTTCCCTGACACCTGGGGACCCTGTTTTGAGTAATGTCGATGCATTTTTTCTGGCTCTGGGGTTATTGTACGATGAACCTAATGTCACTGATCAAGCTGAAAAAACCTTGTTGGCATTAAATCAGGGGCTTGAGGACGCTGAGTTATACTGTCAGAAATTTCGTAAGTGGGCAGTCCTGACCAAATGGAATGATGATGCTTTGGCAGCCCTTTTTCGGAAGGGTCTGTCAGAGAATGTAAAAGATGTTATGGTGGGTTTCCCTGCTCCCTATGGTCTCAATGATTCTATGTCATTAGCGATTCAAATTGACAGACGTTTGCGTGAGCGTAGAGGTATGCGTGGAATAGTGTTGCCTTGTGAACCAGCTTCTGAACCCATGGAGTGTGATAGAGTGGATTCTGGGGCACAGCGTCATGAGTTTCGAAAACTCAATGGGTTATGTTTCTACTGTGGTGAAGCCTCTCATGCTATTTCAGTCTGCCCTAAGCGGGGAAGACGTTTTGCACGCTCAGTTGTCTTGGGTAGTGTTCAGACTAAATTTCTGTTGACTGTTACCCTGATTTGCTCCCTGTCCACATTTTCTGCTCAGGCTTTTGTTGATTCGGGAGCAGCTATTAACCTGATGGATTTTGATTTTGCTAAACGTTGTGGGTTTCCCTTGATACCCCTACGGAAGTCTATTCCCCTACTGGGGATTGATTCTACCCCTTTGGCTGAGAATAAACCCCAGTTCTCTACTCAGGTGATAATGAGGGTTGAACCTGATCATCAGGAGAGTTGCAAATTTTTGGTGCTGTATAATCTGCATGACATTATTGTACTAGGTTTCCCTTGGTTACAGTCTCATAATCCTGTTTTGGATTGGAAATCTGTGTCTGTGACCAGTTGGGGCTGCCAATGTGTTGGTGCCAACACTCCTGTTTTTTCTGCCTCTCCCCAGGCTCAGGATGTTCCTGACTTTTTGACTGATTTTTCTGATGTGTTTAGCGAAAGTAAATCTGCATCCTTGCCCCCCCATAGGAGCTATGACTGCGCTATTGAATTAGTGCCAGGTAGTAAATTCCCTAAAGGTCGCCTTTTTAACTCGTCTGTACCTGAACATGACGCTATGCGGTCTTATATCAAGGAGTCATTGGAGAAGGGTCATATCAGACCATCCTCTTCACCCTTGGGTGCCGGTTTTTTCTTTGTGGCCAAAAAGGATGGTTCATTAAGGCCGTGTATTGATTATTGTCTCTTGAACAATATCACTGTGAAATATCAATATCCGTTACCCTTGATTTCTGACCTGTTTTCCAGGGTGAAAAGTGCTACTTGGTTTACCAAGCTTGACCTCAGGGGGGCGTATAACCTTATTCGCATTAAGCACGGGGATGAATGGAAGACGGCATTCAATACCCCAGAGGGGCATTTTGAGTACATAGTGATGCCCTTTGGGCTCACTAATGCTCCTTCTGTCTTCCAGTCCTTCATGAATGACATTTTCAGGGATTTTGTGGATAAATTTCTGATTGTTTATTTGGATGATATCTTGATTTTTTCCATTGACTGGGGCTCTCATGTGAAACATGTTCGGACTGTGTTCCAGATTTTGAGAGAGAATGCTCTGTATGTGAAGGGATCAAAGTGTCTTTTTGGCGTACAGAGGATCTCATTTCTGGGATTCATTTTGTCCCCATCTGTTAATGAAATGGACCCGGTCAAGGTTCAGGCCATCTGTGATTGGGTCCAACCTACTTCATTAAAGGCTCTTCAGAGATTCTTGGGTTTTGCCAATTTTTATCGTAAATTTATTGGTAATTTCTCTGTTATTGTTAAACCATTGACTGATTTGACAAAAAAGGGTTCTGATGTGGTGAATTGGCCTCCTGAGGCAGTCTCTGCGTTTCAGGAACTTAAGCAGAGATTCACTTCTGCTCCTGTTCTACGGCAGCCTGATGTTTCTCTGCCATTTCAGGTGGAGGTTGATGCCTCTGAAATTGGGGCAGGTGCCGTTTTGTCCCAAAGAGATCCAGAGACCTCTAAAAGTAACCCTTGTGCCTTTTTCTCTCGAAAATTTTCTCCAACTGAACGTAATTATGACGTGGGTAATCAGGAGTTATTGGCCATGAAGTGGGCTTTTGAAGAGTGGAGACATTGGCTGGAGGGAGCCAAACATCAGGTGGTGGTCCTCACGGACCATAAGAATCTGGTTTATCTGGAATCAGCCAAGCGACTTAATCCTAGACAGGCCAGGTGGGCCTTGTTTTTCACACGTTTTAATTTTGTGGTTTCCTTTCTTCCTGGCACTAAGAATGTTAAGGCGGATGCCCTATCGAGGAGTTTCCTTGCGGACTCTCCTGAGTTATCTGATCCTTCTGTTATTTTGAAAGAGGGTGTAGTTCTTTCCGCCATCTCGCCCAATTTGAGACTGGCTCTGGAAGGGTGTCAGGAGGATAAACCTGAGCGCTGCCCTATTGGGAAATTGTTTGTCCCAGACCGGTGGAAAAAGAGTGTGATGTCTGAGATTCATTGTTCCGCGTTGGCCGGTCATCCCGGAATTTTTGGTACCAGAGACTTGGTTAGTCGGTCCTTTTGGTGGCCTACTTTGTCTCGTGACGTCAGGGAATTTGTGCAGTCCTGCGGGACTTGCTCTCGCTCCAAGCCTTGCTCTCGCTCTAGTGGTTTGTTGATGCCATTGCCTGTGCCCAAGAGACCATGGACCCATATCTCTATGGATTTCATTTCCGACCTCCCTGTTTCTCAGAGAATGACCGTTATTTGGGTGATTTATGATAGGTTTTCCAAAATGATACATTTTGTGCCATTACCTAAGTTGCCTTCCTCCTCTGAATTGGTGCCTTTGTTCCTTCAGCACGTGGTTCGGTTACACGGCATTCCTGAGAACATTGTGTCTGACAGAGGAGTCCAGTTTGTTTCCAGATTTTGGAGGACTTTTTGTTCTAAACTTGGTGTTCAATTGTCTTTCTCCTCGGCTTTTCATCCTCAGACCAATGGACAAACTGAGAGAACAAACCAGACATTGGAGACTTATCTGAGATGCTTTGTGTCTGCTGATCAGGATGACTGGGTCTCTTTTTGCCTTTGGCTGAGTTTGCTCTTAATAATAGGGCTAGCTCTGCCACTTTGATGTCTCCATTTTTCTGCAATTTTGGGTTTCACCCTCGATTTTCTTCGGGACAGACGGAGGCTTCTGTCTGTCCGGGTGTTGACTCTGTTGTGGAGCGTATGCAGCAGATTTGGGACCAGGTAGTGGAGAGGTTGTCCCTCTCTCAGGAAAGGGCCCAGCGGTTTGCCAACCGGCATAGGACTGATGGTCCTCGGTTTGAAGTGGGGGACTTGGTCTGGTTGTCCTCAAGAAATATCCCTATGAGAGTTGCATCTCCTAAATTTAAGCCTAGATTCATTGGACCTTATAAGATCATGGAGATTCTTAATCCTGCTTCCTTTCGTTTACTTCTTCCAGGGACATTTAAGATCCATAACGTGTTCCACAAGTCCTTATTGAAGAGGTTTGTCGAGCCAGTGGTTCCTATGGCTGCGCCTCCTGACCCTGTTTTGGTTGAGGGCAATCTGGAGTATGTGGTTGAGAAAATATTGGATTCTCGTTTTTCTAGACGGAAACTCCAGTATTTGGTTAAGTGGAGAGGTTATGGTCAGGAGGACAATTCTTGGGTGTTTGCTTCGGACATCCATGCTAGGAGACTGATCCGTGTGTATCACAGAGCTCATCCTGACCGACCTGGTTGCCCAAGTGAGGGTTCGGTGACCCCTCCTCAAGGGGGGGGTACTGTTGTGAATGTGTTGGAGATGAGTTCTGAGCAGAAGCTCCCTCTGGTGGTTGCAGACCAGTGCTGAACCATTTAGTGAAGATTGGCAATCAGGAGTTACAGACTGGTCCTATATAAGGGAGGTTCCCTCCCATCATGGTTGCCGGTGATCAATTGTTCTTGTCTAACTGCTGTTGTTCCTGGTTCACTTGGAAGCCTGCTGAATCTTGCCTCTTCTCCTGCTCTCAGATAAGACATTTTCTGTTTTTATTTCTGTGCTTGCTTTTTGCATTGTTTCCTGCACTCTTGTGGAGGTCAGCCAGGTCCCCTCCGGGGGGCTTGTGCTCCTCTCAGTTTATCTGAGCCTCTGTTATTTGTTCATTTGCCTTTTCCAGTTTTTTCAGTGGCTGCGGCTTAGTTTTGTTACACCAGAGAACTAATTTAGGTGGTAGAGGTCGTGTGATCTCAGGTGTTTTTGTAATTAGTAGTGTTGGTACTTTTTAGGGTTTTTTGGGATTGCAGTAAGTTTTCCTTCCTATCCTTTTCTGTTTAGGAAGATTGGGCCCCAACGTTTGCTCATACTATTTTCTGTCTGTGTTTGTGTTTCCTCTTGTCTAACCGCCATTACATGTTTGGGGGCTTCCTATGTTCTTTGGGGATCTGCTCCGGGGCAGATAGTTTTCCTCTTTCTATCTTTAGGTGTAGTTAGCTTCTCAGGCTGTGATGAGGCGTCTAGGACCAACGTAGGTACGCTCCACGGCTGCCTTTAGTTGTGGTGGTTAGTCAGGGTACTGCAATCCAGTAGATTCCAACCTCTCTGGTGTATTGCCGTTTTTGCCTGCTCTCCTCAGCTACCAAAACATAACAGGAATCGTGTTCCAGACTACCATCCCATACAACCCAGAACAAAATGGCATTGCAGAGAGAAAGAACCGTATTCTCTGTTAAAATGGAAGAAGTATGTTGTTTGATGCGAATCTACCTACAACGTATTGGGGAGAAGTCATCATGACAGCTTGCTATCTTCAAAACAGAGTGCCAGGTGAAGACACAAATAAAACTCCATATGAGCTATGGAACTGCGAGCTTAACCTGAAGCACTTCAGGATATTTGGAAGCAAAATGTTTGTGTATGTGTAAGGGGGTATGGAGGCTAGTTCATGCCCCACACTCCCTGCGTATATCCCTGAGAAGCAGGTATATTCTATATGTTTTATAATATTGCCCTGTTGTGTAATGTATTGTATACTGTATATATTCTGGTGTTAAACAGATATAGGGAAAGTGTAGGATTTAGATTTAACCCACGGGGGGCACAATAGAATAAGATAGGAGTAGGCTAGACCAATAGGATTTAGTTAGTTAAGAGGGGCCAACTGAGGTAAATTAGCTTCCGGGGGTTCACTCATAAGGGGCTGGGAGCCAGGACGGGAGCAGTTGGGTACCTTAATGTTTAAGCTTGGGAGCCCAGTCGTCCAGGGCCCATGGTGGTGGAGGAATACAGGGCAGCATCAATATGGTAGCAGCTAACTTCGTGGGAACAATCCTAAACGTCCGAGGCGAGGCAGACAGGGAACTCCTGAAGCAGGTTAGTCTGACCAGTCAAGAAGCTGCGGCACCGAAGGCGATGGTACAACCCCAGGGGCGGACATATCGCCGGTTCAGCCGGTGCAACTGCACAGGGGCCCAGAGGTGGAAGGGAGCCCCTGCAGGCAAGGGCGTACTTCCCAAAGCGGCAGAGTATGCAGCCGCTATGGGGCCAGAGTCTAGATTGCGGGCGGGAGTGTAAGGGTCCCGCACCAGTATTATGCAGCATCGGGCCCCTCTCACTTCCTGCTGTAATCACACCCAGAGCAGGGCAGAGAGCGGCGCGCGGAGTGAGGCTAAGTTCACACGTTGCGGAATTGCCGCGGAAATTTCCGCGGCAATCCCGCACTTCTCCCGCAGGAAATACGCACGTTTTTTTATGCTGATTCCCGCCAGAATAATAGCGCTTTGCAAGCGTAATTAGCTTGCAGAATGCTAGCGTTTTCCTAGCGATCTGTAGCATCGCTTGGAAAACTGATTGACAGGTTGGTCACACGAAAAAATAGGAACAGCATCCAATCCAGGTGAAGTATATAGTTATACTTCACCTGGATTGGATGCTGTTCCTATTTTTTCGTTGGACTGTTGTTCATTTGGATCCTTGAACGCCTGAACGTGCATCCGTGCTAACTCCCGAGTGCTGTCAGCTGCTTGAATACTTGTAGGTTGGTCACACGAGTCACACATAGTGTTTGACAAGTGTGACCAACTTTTTACTATTGATGCCGCCTATGTCGCATCAATAGTAAAAAGATCTAATGTAAAAATAATAAAAAAAATAATAAATAATGATATTCTCACCTTCCGGCGGCCCCACAGCCTTCCCGCCTTCAGCGACGCTCCCGGCAACTCGCGGTCCCAGGAGTGCTTTGCGACAAATCACACCGATGACGTAGCATCTCGCGAGACCGCTACGCCATCTGGGTGATTCTCGCAAAGGACTCTTGGGACCGGAAGTTGCCGGGAGCGTCGCTGAAGGCGGGAAGGCTGCGGGGGCCGCGGGAAGGCTGCGGGGGCCGCGGGAAGGTGAGAATATCATTATTTTTTATTTTAATTATTGTTTTACCAGGGATATGGTACCCAGGGCCTGGAGGAGAGTCTCCTCTGCTCCAGACCCTGGGTACCATCCGCACATGAACCGCTTACATTGCGCATAGTGGGCATAGCCACATGCGGAAAGTAAGCGGTTCAATGCATTCCTATGGCGGCGGAATCACCGCGATTACGCTAAATTAATGAACATGTTGCTATTTTTTCCGCAAAGCGTTTTTTTTCGCGGAAAAAAACGCAACATGTGGCCAAAACATGCGGAATCAATTAACATGTATAGGATGCTTAATGCTTGCGTTTTTATCGCGTTTTTACCGCGGAAAACCGCGGAAAAACCGCGAAAAAAACGCAATTATTCCTGATCGTGTGCACTTAGCCTGAGGAGTTCAAAAAGGAGGTGTGTCATGCAGGCTGAGACGCTGACCAATGAACGCTTTCCTCGCCAGACTGAGGAGAGCGCTCACTGGCTGTCATCTCTGTGCTCCTGCATGGTGGGTCCCAATGGTGGTGAGTGCTCACCGGTTGTCAGGGGCCCGGGGCCACACTGCACACTGGGGACAGCAGTGGAGGAAGAGCAGGACTTACAGTGTGTACTGTATTCTGCTTCCTCCACTGTGCCATTCCCGGCAGGCTGCAGCATTTCTGAGAACAGGTCAGAGGAAGATGCTCACTGCAGGGGACATCTCCCAGAGAGGAGGTCAGGGGAGGGGGCTCACTGCAGGGGACATCTCCCAGAGTGGAGGTCAGGGAAGAGGCTCACTGCACGGGACATCTCCCAGAGAGGAGGTTGGGGGGGGAGGGGAGGCTCACTGCAGGGGACATCTCCCAGAGAGGAGGTCAGGGGAAGAGGCTCACTGCACGGGACATCTCCCAGAGAGGAGGTTGGGGGGGGAGGGAGGCTCACTGCAGGGGACATCTCCCAGAGAGGAGGTCAGGGGAAGAGGCTCACTGCACGGGACATCTCCCAGAGAGGAGGTTGGGGGGAGGGGAGGCTCACTGCAGGGGACATCTCCCAGAGAGGAGGTCAGGGAAGAGGCTCACTGCACAGGACATCTCCCAGAGAGGAGGTCGGGGGAGGGGAGGCTCACTGCACGGACATCTCCCAGAGAGGAGGTCAGGGGAGGGGGGCTCACTGCAGGGGACATCTCCCAGAGAGGAGGTCAGGGGAAGAGGCTCACTGCACGAGACATCTCCCAGAGAGGAGGTCAGGGGAAGAGGCTCACTGCATGGGACATCTCCCAGAGAGGAGGTCGGGTGAGGGGAGGCTCACTGCATGGGACATCTCCCAGAGAGGAGGTCAGGGGAGGGGGGCTCACTGCAGGGGACATCTCCCAGAGAGGAGGTCAGGGGAAGAGGCTCACTGCACAGGACATCTCCCAGAGAGGAGGTCAGGGGAAGAGGCTCACTGCACAGGACATCTCCCAGAGAGGAGGTCGGGGGAGGGGAGGCTCACTGCACGGGACATCTCCCAGAGAGGAGGTCAGGGGAAGAGGCTCACTGCACGGGACATCTCCCAGAGAGGAGGTCAGGGGAGGGGGGCTCACTGCAGGGGACATCTCCCAGAGAGGAGGTCAGGGGAAGAGGCTCACTGCACGAGACATCTCCCAGAGAGGAGGTCAGGGGAAGAGGCTCACTGCATGGGACATCTCCCAGAGAGGAGGTCGGGTGAGGGGAGGCTCACTGCATGGGACATCTCCCAGAGAGGAGGTCAGGGGAGGGGGGCTCACTGCAGGGGACATCTCCCAGAGAGGAGGTCAGGGGAAGAGGCTCACTGCACAGGACATCTCCCAGAGAGGAGGTCAGGGGAAGAGGCTCACTGCACAGGACATCTCCCAGAGAGGAGGTCGGGGGAGGGGAGGCTCACTGCACGGGACATCTCCCAGAGAGGAGGTCAGGGAAGAGGCTCACTGCATGGGACATCTCCCAGAGTGGAGATCGGGGGAGGGGAGCTCACTGCACTGGAGAGCTCTGCAGCAGCAGGGAGCTGATATCCTCTGTGCACTGTGTCCCCATCCCCCACAGTGGGCCCTGCACTATGTGGCCGACCTCCATGGCTCAACTGAACAAAACACCTGAGGTTGTAGATTAGTGTGTTTGTATATATCCATATGTGTGTGTACAGTACATGTATGTGTGTGTGAAAGTATATGTGTGTGTATGTATGTACAGTATATGTGTGTATGTATATATGGTGTATGGCTATGTGCATGTATGTAAGTGTGTGTTTGTACATGTACATATTTGTGCGTACAGTATATGTATGTGTGTGTATCTGTGTATGTATGTACAGTATATGTGTGTATCCATGTATGTACAGTATATGTGTGTGTATCTGTTTGTATGTACAGTATATGTGTGTATGGTGTATGTATGGTATACTGTATGTGTGTATGTATCTATGGTATGTGTGTATGTATGTACGCTATATCTGTGTATATGTATGTATGGTATATGTATGTATGTACTGTATATATGTGTTTATCTGTGTGTATGTATCCTGTATGTATGTTATGTGTGTGTATGCATATACGGTATATGTATGTGTATCTGTGTGTGTATGTATGGTATATGTGTGTATGTACAGTATATGTATGTGTATCTGTGTGTGTATGTACGGTGTATGTATGTATCTGTGGTATGTGTATGTGTGTGTATGTACGATATATCTGTGTGTATGGTGTATGTATGTACTGTATAAAAGTGTTTGTGTGTATGTATGGTGTATGTATGTTGTGTGTATGCATGTACGGTATATGCATGTGTATCTGTGTGTTTTATGTACGGTATATGTGTGTATGTATGGTGTGTGTATGCATGTACGGTATGTGTATCTGTGTGTGTGTATGTACAGTATATGTATGTGCAATGTATGTGTGATCCAGAAGATCATGGATAACTGGCTGATTACTGGGGATTCAACTACTGGGCCCTCCAGCTCTATTTATTATCTATAGAGCTGCTGAGTGCTGCGCTCGGCTATTTCCATCAGTTCCATAGACAATGAATAGAGCAGATTCCAGATGATACAGGCACCAGACATATAATGTAATATATACATGTTCGGGCTCTGCTGGTTCCAGCAGTTATCACGTAACCACGAGGAGGCGCTCTGCACACTTGCTGTCATGTGTCAGCCGCGTCTGTAGTGTTCTAGTCACTGACAGCCGACACTAGTTGTCACTTGGCTGCAAGTCTGACTGCGCTGGAGCCAGCAGAACCGAATGCTAACGGATATATATATATATATTTACACACACAGTATATATATCTCCATCTCAATGAAAAAATATAAATAACGTATATACTCGTGTATAAGCCGAGATTTTCAGCACTTTTTTTGGTGCTGAAAATGCCCCCTCGGCTTATACACGAGTCATTGGGGGTGCCGCGGCAGGAGCCGGTGGCTGGGACATCATACTCACCCTCCCCGTGCTATCGCTGAACGTCCCGGAAATCCTGCGTTGTACCCGGCTTCCTGCAGCTCTCCTGTGCTGAGCGGTGACGTAATACCGCTCATTAAGGTCATGTAACATGGACGCGACGCCACTCCCATAGGCGAGGCGTCCATATTCAGGAAGGGAGGAGCACAGCGGAGGATGGCGCAGGGGGGGGCACAGAGGAGAATGGGGGAGCACAGAGCTGGATGGGGGAGCAAGGAGCAGGACGGGGGCAGCACAGAGCAGGACGGCAGTTTATACACCCGGCTTATACGCGAGTCAATAAGTTTTCCCAGTTTTTTGTGGCAAAATTAGGGGGGTCGGCTTATACATGAGTATATACTGTAAATATATTTTTATTAGAGGTGTGGGGCCCAAATAGAACTTTTGCTATGGGGCCTTGTGATTTCTATGTACGCCCCTGCTTGCAGGGCAGTAATATTGAGGGCAATCTGCCTCGTTTCTCGGAGTCCGAGGCTCCAGGGGTCCCATTGCCAGATTGTACTCATCATAAGAAACGTAGCAGGGAGGGGGGCCCTGACATATTTCTTGCACAGGGGCCCGAAGCGGTCAGGGTCCGCCCCTGTACAACCCTGCTATATTCCTGGAGAAGTGAGAGACAGTACAGGGAACAGAATGGTGATATTTTGTGAAGAACCTTGTGCTGTTTCTTTGACTAAACTGGACGAGCTGAGTAAAGTTGTTTTGCTGAAACTGAAATTGGACTCTGAGTGTCATTGTGTAGTGCTGAAGGGAAAGAAGACCCAGCTGTCAAGGGAGGACCCCGCCTTACAAGTAAGTACACTACAGAAAGGACAGTGTGTTTATATGATGGAGGGCCAGTGTGCGACAGAGCAGCCACCATTAGCCACGACTACAGCCTTGGCCCCCCTTTCATATGTTTCTAAAGAAAAACGTTCCAAATGGGGATCACACGCAAAACATGGAGTCATGTTGGGCTATAGCGAAACTCAAAAGGGATACAGAATCCTGCACCCAGAGACCAACAAAGTAACATCAGAGATGTAGTGATTGCTGAAAAATATGTATCACTCAAATTCCATGAAGTTACACCATTTATTCAACGTAAGAAGGAAGAACAAGAATCTCAAACACCAAACCCAGACACCGTAAAGGAAAACACTGAAGTGTGGATAAGCTCTGAAGCCAGGGCCGGCTCCAGGTTTTTATGGGCCCCGGGCGAAACAGTCTCAGTGGGCCCCTTTAACACAGACCACGATTCATGATGCACAGATACTGCAGAGAAATATGGGTATAGTACCATGCCAAACACTTCTCTTCTTCCATTACATGACTGATATCTATTGTAAATTGTACAATAGCTCAAAAACCGCCAAATCCTCACAGCGCACAGTACAGACTGGACAGTACAGTCCTCCATACAATATTATGGGCACCACATAGTCTCCCCCTCATCACTCATATAATACCCCATGCAGGATGTCACCCCTTCATCCCCCATATAATGCTCCATACAGAATACTGGACCCAATATAATGCTCCATACAGAATACTGGACCACATAAATTGCTCCATACAGGATACTGGTCCCCATATAATGCTCCATACAAAATATGGAGCTCTCCTCTCCACTGTGCTGCTTTCTGCACTGTTACGGCTCAGGAAAGGGCGCTGTGGAAAGACTCCCCATTATCATCATCATTGCCTGCCCATTATCATCATCATTGACTCCCCATCATCATCATTGCCTGCCCATTATCATCATCATTGCCTCCCCATCATCATCATCATCATTATCTCTCCATCATCATCATCACTGCCTCCCCATCATCATCATCATCATTGTCTCTCCATCATCATCAATATCATCATTTTCTCCCCATCATCATCATCATTGCCTCCCCATCATCATAATTGTCTCCCCATCATCATCATCATTGCCTCCCTATCATCATCATCATCATTGCCTCCTCACCACCATCACTGCCTCCCCCGCCACCACCATCACACATACAGCACCACACATAGACAGCACCGCATCACTCTTTCACATACACACACAAAGCACGGCACTACATGATACACACACACTGATACACACAGACACACACACACATACACCTCACATCTCACCTGTCCGGCGTCCGCTCTCTCTCTGCCACAGCCGGCCGCTGAATGATGACGTCATTCAGCGGCGCTGCTGTGAGAGGAAGCGCAGGCGCCCCCTGGAGCCCGGAGCTACGGCAGCGGAGGCACGGGGAGAGGTTAGTATTGTGCCGGCTGCTGCCGGGGCCCTGAGCAAGCGGGGGGGCCCAGTGTCGGCACTGGCACCACTCTCATCCGCTAACGGGTGCCGGGGTGCCCGACGGCGAGTGGGCCCCCCGCATGCTCAGGGCCCCGGCACTTGCCCGGGTATGCCGGGTGCTGACGCCAGCCCTGTCTGAAGCCACCAAGGAAGACCCAGAAGAACCAAGTCAACCTCCAGTCAGGAGATCAGAAAGGCCAAAGATATCCCACCTACACTCCCTGACAGAAGTTATGTTGCTTATCCATGCTATGTAAATAAAAGCTTATAACCTGACGTTAAATTCATCCATTGGTTGTATAAATTATTCTTTTGAAAGCTGAAACCCTCCAAAATGTGGTTTAGGTTAAGAAAATAAATTGGCATCAATGCAGAAATATTGATCATTTAATGGACACAGAATGGTCAGATTTTGGCAAGACAAAAGTTTTGTCGCCCACAGAATGTGATGTGATATTCAAACAAATAATTAACTTAAAATACAAATATATGTTGCATAACATTGGTGAATGAAGTTGTGGTGCTATTAGAGTCATATTTAATATTTTGTGTGACTTCCATGAGCTTGAAGGACTACATCCATGCGGTTCAACAATGATTTATACAGTTTATTAATGAATAGCAAAGAATGCAGTCTTACATGCCTCCCAGAGTTCATCTAGATTCTTTGGTTTTGTCTTCCAAGCTTCTGCTTTCATGCTACCCCAAACATGCTCAATGATGTTCATAACTGGTGACTGAGCTGGCCAGTCCTTGAGCACCTTGATCTTTTTTGCCTGGAGGAACTTTGTTGTAGAGATGGATGTATGAGATAGAGCACCATCCTGCTGCAGAATTTGACCCCTTTTATGATTTGGACTATAAGAGGTAGCTAATACTTCTTGATATTTTTGGCTATTGATATTACCTTCCACCTTGCAAATGTTTCGCACACCCCCATACTGAATGTAACCACAGACCATGATCTTTCCACCACCAAATGTAACTGTTTTCTGGGTGTATTTTGGATCCATACGAGCTCCAGTAGGTCTCCTATAGTATTTGTGGTGACTGTGGTCTAAGTCTAATTGTACTGAAGATTCATCAGAGAAATTCACCATCTGCCACTTTTCCAGCGTACATCTGTTTAGCAGGCTGTGGGACTTTGCAAATGCCACACGGTTTTTTATTTGCCTTTTTTCAGTGCTGGCTTCTGGGCACTGATTTGACCATGGAGACCATTTCAAGACAGAATCCTACAAACTGTTCTAGTTGACACAGGGACTTGAGGTGACCTGGCCTGTTGGAGCTCTGCTGCAGTGGAAGAGGGGCTTGCTTTGGATTTTCTAAACAACAAACATTCCTCCTGAGCAAACATATCTCCAGTCTCTTCAAATCTTTTTTTAATTCTTTGTACTTGACACTGAGACACATTAAAGGTGCCAGCCACCTCTGCAGTGGATCTGGCCTTCAGCCTCTTGATAATCCAGGCTTTGGTCGCAGGGTGGATTTTTGGCATGTTGTCAGAGCTCAAGTTGCAGTTCAAGTGAAGGTCTGGGGTGCTGGGTTTCTTTTTATACACACCTACTAATTAACTGATCATTTGCTGAGCACAGGTGAGGATGTAAACTAGGATTGGGTGCATTATATGACCAGGTGACTAAACTTTTGTTGTGCCGAAATCTGACCATTCTGTGTCCATTAAATGATCAATATTTCTGCATTGATGCCAATTTATTTTCTTAACCTAAACCACATTTCGGAGGGTTTCAGCTTTCAAAATAATAATTTATATAACCAATGGATGAATTTAACGTCAGGTTATAAGCTTTTATTTACATACATGGATAAGCGACATAACTTCTGGCAGGGAGTGTAGATGTATTTCTTATATGGTCAAAACACTTCCTGAACCACAGCCGCAGTGATGGCAAGAGATGCAAAAACTGCCTGTCCGCGTGAAGCAGAAGTGGATAAATGCCGCTGATGTAGAGATGGAGTCCCTTCACCAACTCCAGATATGGGAGCTTACTGAGCTACCACAAGGAAAAAGAGTTATTGATGTAAGTGGGTCTTCAAGAACAAATATGACTCAGAAGGTAAAGTTCACCGGTTTAAGGCAAGATTGGTCGCAAAAGGGTACTCGCAAAAGTATGGTGAAGATAAGTGCAAGGACTAAGCACATTAATGTAAAACATCACCACTTACGTGACTTAGGCCTCTTTCACACATCCGTTTTTTGCCGTCAGGCTCGATCCGGCGCTTTTGTAAAAAAACAAATCTGTTTTTTTAATCCGCCGCATCCGTTTTTTTGTCATTGACTATCATTAGCGCCGGATCGCGCCAGACGTCATTGCGTTGCGTCCGTTTTTTGCCGTATCAGGCGGAAATGTACATTCCGGCAGCCGGACAAAACGGTCACTTTTTTTTTCTGCTGCACCCACCTGATAGCGCCTGAAGCGGCGAATCAGGCGGCCGGAATCAATAGAAGTCTATGGTGCCGGATCAGTCTTTTGTGCAATCCGCCCAAAAGACTGATCCGGATTCTGGAAACCATGGTCTCTCTGTCTCTCTCTCTCCATGTGTACCAAGCATTTCCAGATTCAAAAGGTCAGGACGGATCCGGCAGAAAACCTGATCCGTTGCATCAGTTTTTTCAAAATCAGCGCCGGATCCGTCCTTTCCGGTTTTGGATGGATTGTGCCTGACGGCACAAAACGGATGTGTGAAAGAGGCCTTAGGCTGCTTTCACACTTCAGGCTTTTTGAATCAGGTGCGATCCGGCGTGTTTCTAAAAAAACGGATCCGGTACCGGATGCGTTTTTTTTAGCATTGACTTACATTAGCTCCGGATCGCGCCTGATGTCACTGCGTTGCATCCGTTTCTGGCCGGATCCGTCGGAATTGTACATTCCGGCGGCCGGACAAGACGGTTGCTGTAACGGTTTTTTTTTTCCGGAGGCGCCTGACAGTGCCTGAATCGGCACTTCAGGCGGCCGGAAACAATGCAAACCTATGGAGCCGGACCAGATTTCTGTCAAATCCGTCAGAAAACTGATCCGGACTCCAAGGTCTATCTCTCTCTCTCTCTCTCTCTCTCTCTCTCTCTCCCTCTCTTTCAAAAAAACTGATGTGTGAAAGTAGCCTTAGTGGAACGTAGTGTACTCGAGTTTGTTTATTGCAAGTCTGACAACATGATAGCCGATGGTATGTCAAAGCCATTATCAAGAGCCAAGTTTGTGGACTTCAGAACCACAATGGGACTAACAGGATAAATAGTTGTTGAGTGGGGGTATTGGAATATGTTTGGTGCAACAACTAGATTCCGGTCTATGAGTGTTCAGCTGCTAGATTTGTATGCTGTTTATATAGTTAGAACAGAAAAAAAAAACTCCGATAGTCTCACACAAGAAGAGCATGTGACTGTATTTCCTGTGTATGAGAGAAGCAGCCTGCTGTAGATGCTGCACAGATAGAGATACACAAATGATTTATTACTGATCTATTAAGCTTATCATATATTGTTCCTGATTGTTCTTGAATAAAGAAGCTCTGTTGTCACACGCTTGGAGAGTATCCTGAATAATCTGCTGCCAACACATTCAAACCCATTTGTGTCAACTTCTGTGCATGTTATCAGGCCAAAATCACCAGGGTGTGTCAACTTTTGATCAGGGTTATTTGGATGTTTTGGGTTGTCATTATGATTTAAAAAGAGAAAACACAGTAGTTTGACAAAAAAATGGCTTCACTCAACCACTAACCGTGAGTGGAGAAACTGTTTTGGTGTTATCATTCATATTCTCTGAAAAAAGGCCAAGAAAGCAAAAATTCTGCCGGGGTATGTAAACTATTGACTACAATCCTGAGTTACATCCTGTATTATACCCCTGATCTGCACTCACTATTCTGCTGGTGCAGTCACTGTGTGCATACATAACATTACTGATCCTGCACTGATCCTGAGTTACATCCTGTATTATACTCCAGAGCTGCACTCACTATTCTGCTGGTGCAGTCACTGTGTACATACATTACTGTTCCTGAGTTACATTCTGTATTATACTCCAGAGCTGCACTCACTATTCTGCTGGTGCAGTCACTGTGTACATACATTACATTACTGCTCCTGAGTTTCATCCTGTATTATACTCCAGAGCTGCACTCACTATTCTGCTGGTGCAGTCACTGTGTACATACATTACATTACTGCTCCTGAGTTACATCCTGTATTATACTCCAGAGCTGCACTCACTATTCTGCTGGTGCAGTCACTGTGTACATACATTACTGTTCCTGAGTTACATTCTGTATTATACTCCAGAGCTGCACTCACTATTCTGCTGGTGCAGTCACTGTGTACATACATTACATTACTGATCCTGAGTTATATGCAAATAAGTGTAGATCTCAGATATATACACTGCTCAAAAAAATAAAGGGAACACTAAAATCCCACATCCCAGGTATCACTGAATTAAATATTCCAGTTGCAAATGTTTATTCATTACATAGTGGAATGCTGTGGGAACAATACAACATAAAAATTATCAATGCAAATAAAAATTAATATCCCATGTCGGTCTTGATTTGGAATGATACTCAAAATCAAAGTTGAAAATCAAATTACAGGCTGATCCAAGTTCAGTGGAAATGCCTCAAGACAAGGAAATGATGCTCAGCAGTGTGTGTGGCCTCCACGGACATGTATGACCTCCTTATAAAGCCTGGGCAATTCTGATGAGACGACGGATGTTCTTCTGAGGGATCTCTTACCATACCTGGATTAAAGCATCAGTCAACTCCTGGACAGTCTGTGGTGCAATTTTGCATTGGTGAATGGAACAAGACATGATGTCCCAGACGTGCACGATTGGATTCAGGTCTGGGGAATGGGCAAGCCAGTCCATAGCATCATTGCTTTCATCATGCAGGAACTGCTGACACACTTCAGCCACATGAGGCCTAGCACTGTCATGCATCAGAAGGAACCGACGTCCCACTCCACCAGCATATGGTCTCACTACAGGTTTGAGAATCTCATCTCGGTACCTAATGGCAGTCAGGCTACCTCTGGCTAGCACATGGAGGGCTGTGCGGCCTTTCAAATAAATGCTTCCCCACACCATTACTGACCCACTGCCAAACCCGTCATGCTTGAGGATGTTGCAGGCAGAACGTTGTCCACAGTATCTCCAGACTCTGTCACGTCTGTCACACATGCTCAGTGTGAACCTGCTTTCATCCGTGAAGAGTACAGGGTGCCAATGTCAAATCTGCCAATCCTGGTGTTCTCTGACAACTGCCAATTGCCCTGTACGGTGTTGGGCTGTGAGCACAATCCCCATCTGTCTATGTCGGGCCCTCAGACCATCCTCATGGAGTCGGTTTCTAACCGTTTGTGCAGACACATTCATATTTGTGGTTTGCTGAAGGTCATTTTGCAGGGTTCTGGCAGTGCTCCTTCTGTTCCTCCTTGCACAAAGGCAGAGGTAGCGGTCCTGCTGCTGGGTTGTTGACCTCCTACTGCCCCCTCCATGTCTCTTGGTGTACTGGCCTGTCTCCTGGTAGCGCCTCCAGCCTCTGGACACTACGCTGACAGACACAGCAGACCTTCTTGCCACAGCTTGCATTGATGTGCCATCCTGGATGAGCTGCACTACCTGAGCCACTTGTGTGGGTTGTAGAGTCCTTCTCATGCTACCACGAGTGTGAAGGCACAACCAACATTCAAAGTGACCAAAACATCAGCCAGAAAGCATTGGTACTGGGATGTGGTCTGTGGTCCCCACCTGCAGAACCACTCCTTTATAGGGGGTGTCTTGCTAATTGCCGATCATTTGTACCTGTTGTCTGTTCCATTTGCACAACAGCAGGAGAAATTGATTCATAATTGGTGTTGCTTTGTTACTGGAGAGGTAGATTTCACAGAAGTGTGATTGACTTGGAGTTACATTGTGTTGTGTTAGTGTTCCCTTTATTTTTTTGAGCAGTGTATAATGAACACAAGTGAAGCGTTGGGGCTTCAAAGAATTGTAACTTTTTAGTTTGTACACATCCAATCTCCAAATCCACTATATAGACACCAATTTAAAAAGCATGCAGTCGCCACTAGGGGGAGCTTAACAAATACAGATTTAGTATTAAGTTCAATTTACAAACTGTATGCAGTAGGCTCCTGAGCTCCCTCTAGTGGTGGACATTTGCAACTTTTGCATCTGTGTGCAGAATTTGAACTCTGTAGCAGAAAAAAATATATAAATATATTTATATCTCCAGGAACTTTCACAATATATCAAGAATATAATCTGCACTGAATTTTATGTAAAGATAAACAAAACAATCTTTCAATGGGTTTTTCTTGATAAACACAAATCTTCAGGAACAGTATAAATATATGACGACCAGAAGTGAAGCTGTTACATTTGTCACAGCCCCTAGATTCAGTTACGATCCATAACTATGCTCGCCCGAATTAAAGCTGCGGCCGTTCATTACACGCTGCACTGCACACGCACGCTGATGACATATGGATTCGGCACTGACTGCATTCATGGGGAGAGGATCACATTGCCGGCACCTGGGTTCTGACGCGCTGTGCGGTTTGCAACGTTGTAGCGACGGTCGCAGCGCTCCACGGTCAGGTGTTAATAATATGCATTAAATATATAGTAATCCATGCAGATAGCCCTCACTATGCGCTATAGGTAAAGGACAGAAGTGCAGTGAAGTCTGATACAGTGCGGATCACTGCACCTAGAGGCGTAAAGCTGACGTATTGCATTATATAGTGACGCTATACTACAACTCCCATGATCCGTGCAGCAGAGACGTTAATGCCCCTATGAGCCCTCGCTACCGGGACAAGTTTGCCCCATTTGGCCCCATTTCCCTGCAGATTTCTGGTTGCAGAATGAGTTAACCGAGCAGGGGATCAGCAGCACCATGGACAGCACCTGCCCAGCATACTAATGTGCACAGGATCCAACCCCAAGCCAGCCTCCAATGTGAGGTCTCCAGTCCTCTCTCTCAATCAGTCTCCCTCATCAATGCAGCAGTGAGAGTAAGAGGAAGAGGAGGGAGGGAAGAGGCTCAGCCAGAGAATGGGAGATATGACAGAGGCAGCAAGAAGAGAGAGAAAGTGACAGGCGGAGGAAAAAGGAGAAGACAGTGCAGGGTGGGAGAAAATGCAAGACTGGCAGATGGGGGATGGGAGGAAGAGGACAGGACAGCTAGGGGGGGATACATATAGGGAGGGAGACACATACTAGACTTGTCTCCCAGGGAAACAGCAAGGAATTACTCCGCATTGCGTTGCTTGGACAACATTACGGCAATTATAGGAAATCCCTTACTGGGAGACGGTTACCTGGCTGCAAACCGTCTGCACCTGGGACCAGCCGCCAGCGCTCCATCAGCAGCCCACAGAGGCCGGCCACAGAGCAGAGGAGCAGGCAAGTATCACATACAATGGCCATCCTGCAGCATGCACTGGGGATGGGCAGACACAGGCGAGGAGGCCACAATGGCCAGATGTGAGGACTGGGAAAGTCATGGCGGGGCGGAGGGGCAAGGCTCCTGATCGGCATGTTGGGAGGTCACAGGTCAGGGAGCGACAAGGTCATGAAATGGGGCTTTATGTGGGCAGGCGGCACCGGTGCACCGGGTCCCTGTCTCCTGGCTGCACTGCGGTGTGTACACAACTATCTGCAGTGTCTGCACCAAACCCAACTCCGATGAGGGACTGCAAGTGTATTGGGGGTCTCACCGCTGGCCACGTCAATGCAAGGAGGGGTCACACATACTGAGCTGTAAAGGGCTGCGGAATATGTTGGCGCTATAGAAATAAAATTATTATGTAGCATTGATTTGTAATCACAGATTGTGTTATCTATCATTACTGTACAGTATTTATTACTTTGTATCATTGCATAACGAGACATAATGTAACCACAGTGTATATAATAGTAATGATATAATACAGTGATACAAAGTAACAAATACTGTATAACGATACATAATGTAACCACAATGTCTAGCTGTCATAATATATAATACAATGACATACAGAGTAATAAAGACTGTATATTGCTACATAATAATAGTGATACACAGTACATAGTAGTAATAATCACACACTGTATAATAATATGTACAGAGTAATGATATAATCACATAATAATAATATTTATATACAGTATAATAAGTTACTTATTGCAAGAACATTCAGATAATAATAAAATAATAACAACAATATGATCACATATTCCCTACTAATAATGATAAGTAATATAATCACAGTTTATTAACAATGATAGATAAGTATATTTATAATGTGAAATAATAATAGCCACATATCATATACTAATGATCTGTAATATAATCACATACTGTACAATAATTATACATATTACAATGACATAATAATAAGCCGCACTAATAATGATACATAACATAACCACACATTATATATAATACAATGATACAAAGTGATACTGTATGACACATAATGCAAACACAATGTATAGCAGTCGTGATATATAATAGTGACATACAGAATAATAATATAATCACATAGTGTAATAGTAATAATACATAATTATATAGAGTATAATAAGTGTTACATATTACAGAATAATAATATAGTGGCATATTGTATACTAATGATACATAATGTAACCACACAGTGCATAAAAGTAATGATAAATAGCATAATTATATAAGGTATAATACTAATGCTACGTAAAATAATATCTGCATACTGATTACTAGTAATGATACACAGCATAATAGAGATGATACATAAGTAACACTTATAGAGGGATGGCGTTACTATACAGAATATTATGTACATGAGTATAGACAATGATACTTATTATCACAACAAGAGGCAATGATATTCCAAACAGCAGGAGAAAGTGGAAGGGTTTTCAGACTACGGCTCATGGGGGAAGTGTTTAGCTGCTGCACCAATGACTTCCTTTTGTTTAGTCCTTGGAAGATGCCTTTGGTTGCTCGGTAGATGGAAACATGATGTAACTTAAAGCTCATGGGCCCCAATGTAGAATCTGTACCATTATACTATATACAGGACTATGGATGCATTATACTGTGTGGAGTACTATGCCGAGTGCATTATACTATATGGTGGACTATAGCGAGTGTATTATACTATATGGAGGACTATGGGGTATGCATTTTACAATGTAGAGGACTATGGGGCATATTATATTATATGGAGGACTATGGGGTGTGTATTATACTATATGGAGGACTATGGGGAGTGTATTATACTATATGGAGGACTATGGGGAGTGCATTATACTATATGGAGGACTATGTGGAGTGCATTATACAATATGCAGGACTCTGGGGAGTGCATTATGCTATATGGAGGACTATGGACAGTGCATCAGCCTATATGGAGGGCTATGGAGAGTGCATTATACTATATACAGGACTATGGATGCATTATACTATATGGAGGACTATGTGGAGTGCATTATACAATATGCAGGACTTTGGAGAGTGCATTATATTATATGGAGGCCTATGGGGAGTCTATTATACTGCATGGAAGACTATTGGGAGTGCATTATATATGCAAATATGAAGGGCTATGGGGAGTGCATTATACTATATAGAGGACTATGGTTAGTCCATTATACTGCATGGAAGACTATTGGGAGTGTATTATACTATATGCAGGACTATGGGGAGTACATTATACTATATGGGGGACTAAGGGGAGTGCATGATACAATATGCAGGACTATAGGGAGTGCATTATACTATATAGAGGACTATGGAGGGTGCATTATACTATATGGAGGACTATGGGGAGTGTATTATACTATATGGAGAACTATGGGGAGTGTATTATACTGTATAGAGGACTATGGGGATGCAATATACTTTATAGAGGACTATGTGGAGTGCATTATACTATATGGAGGACTATGAGAAGTGCATTATACTGTATGGATGTCTATGGGCTTCATTATACTATATGGATATATGAGAACTATGTGGAGTGTATATAATATGATACACTCCCTATAGTTCTCCATATAGTATACACTGTATATAGTATATACTCCATACTGTATGGAGGACTATGGGGTGCATTATACTGTATGGAGGCCTATATTGAGAGCATTAGACTGTACGGAGGACTATGGATAGACCTTTAGGTCCTATTAGGGATCAGGGCTCAGTACAGCTGCCACCTCCTCACCCCTTACTGCTTTATCTCTAGAACTTTCTGGGGTTTAGTAAACAAGGCTTCTGAGATGGCTAATAACAGAAAACAATAGTTTGAACAGTGAGTAGATACACTTTAGTGATAAATTCCCTTTAAGGGCTTGTTTGTGGTGCTGTGCAGCACTGATTGTCCGTCAAACCCTACGGCTGATCTGTCTTTTTAGTTTTATCTATCGGTTCTGCCCTCAGACGTGACAGAGAACAATTATTAGATTTGCTTTGTGTTCAATATCTATTATTGCCCAGACTCAATCTGTAGAAAAACAACCCCGGGCTTGGCGCAGTAGAGCAGTGGTACAGCCAGGACAAGCGGCGCTCCATGGAGTCGCAGTATATTCCCCTAGTATGCTGATTTGGGTACATTTTCAGGGTTTGTAGCAATTCAGCTCCACTGGTCAAAGGGTAATAGAGATGATGGGAGTCCAGGAACTGTGCACCGTACATACGGCCTACAAGGGGTGCTGGGGAGTTTAGGACTTTGACGTCAATTAAACTATTAGAAAGGGGTGCGAACCGAGCTCAATCTACACCCCTAATTGGAGTGGGTGTCCTTTGTACTCCAGTATATCACATGTTTACCTCCAGTGGGCACTTGCCTCTACCAAGACTTGGACCAGTCATGGACGTAGATGTGCCCAAGTCCTGCAGTCCAAATAGGACACCAGTACTATCAATAGTACATAATAATTGGACTGTGGTTCAAAAGCTTCTTGTTAGGTTTCTCGTTTGAGACTGATGGATAAATAAATTGCACTGGGTGGAAAGTGGATCAGTGAGTAAGATTTACTTTTGATGCCAACTATGGCCGTCTGGGAGAAATTAGTTCTATCGTGAGCATTTCAGGGTGCAGAATTTGCATTGCGGTCCAAAAGCTTGCTCTCATGTCTATAGTCAGGAATCTATTGATACTATTACCTAAAATTGTCCGTCATCCACTTCTATCTGGATGTCCTCGAATGCCACAATCCACCGCGCTGCATCGGAAGTACGCCGACCATCATATTGGAATACCCAAATGATGGGTATTCCAATATGGCACCCACTGGTGGTACCAGGCCCTTGCGCAGTACCACCAGCAGGACACCGCCGGGACACCCACACCGGACCCCCCCACCGCCTCTGGACCCCAAAAAACAATCCGCCTCTGGGACCCTGCCAGGACCCGCCACAGGACCCCCGCCAGGACCCGCCGCCAGGACCCGCCGCCGGACCCCCGCTAGGACCCGCCTGACTACACGCGCCGGATCCCGCCGCTGCCTGGTCACCAACCTCCATGCAGTCACAGCCGGCAGGAAAGACCGCGGCTTGCGGCCTGTGCTGGAGATGGGGTGCGGGCGCCCTCTGGTGGCGCTGCACCCCATCTCCAGCAGAGGCCGCAAACCACCGTCTTTCCTGCCGGCTGTGACTGCACAGAGGTGGGTGGGCAGGCAGCGGCGGGACACACACCCCACACACACACACACTACAGACATGAAAGTACACACACACACACACAAATGTACACACACAAATACATACATGTACTCACATATATACACACGTCGATATGCATACATATACACATACATACACAAAGTATAATGTCCCCACATACACACAAAAGCACGCACATACACACACGTGCATACACACACGCATATATATACATGCAGATACGCACATACGCACACACACAAACACACATACACACACAGTGTAATTTCCCCACACACGCATTCACGTGCACGCACATACACACATGCAAGCACGCACATACAAACACACATACGCACATGCATACACACAGTATAATGAACCCACACACACGCCAGTGCATACACACACGCAGATATACACATGTAGATACACACACGCACATACAAACATGCATGCACACACATTATAATGTTCCCACACGCACATACACATGCAAGCACATACACACATGCAAGCACGCACATACACACAAACATGCACACACAGTATAATGTCCCCACATACTCATACACACACGCACATGCACGCATATATACACACGCAATCACGCACATACACACGCAAGCACAAACACGCACATACACACGCAAGCGCATACACGCCCGTGCATACCCACACGCAGATACGCTCATAAACACACAAGCACATACATACATGCACACACATGCATACGCAAACACACATTATAATATCCCCATACACACAAACACACATGCCGGTGCATACACACACACAGATACACACGCACTCATACACGCATACGCATGCGTATACACACAGTATAATGTCTGCATGTACATATGCACGCACATTCACACATGCAAGCACGAACATACAAACACATACACACAGTATAATGTCCCCACACACACATGCAGAAACACAGACGCACATAAACATGCAAGGATGCACATACACGCATACGCAAGGTGTCTCTGTCTATTTTGTATGTAATAAAACATTTTTCTGTGTGTGGTTTTTGTTCTCCTTTACTGAAAGTATTGCTAATGGCCGGCTTGCATACTGATGGCTGACATTAGCAATACGGCTTGATATCAGCGGCCCAAAATAAGCTGACATCAACCCCTTTATTACCCAGTCTGCCACCGCTACACGGCAGCTGGAAGAGCGGGGTAACAGCCAGTTTTGGCGTCTCTCATAGAGGCGCCAATTCTGGGGCGGCTGCTGGCTGCAATTTTCAGTGTGGGGGGCCCAGAACGCTTGGGCCTCACCACGCTGAGATTTCCAGGCCCCAGCTGTCTGGGTTACCTTGGCTGGCAATAGAAAATATGGCGGAGCCCACGCCAATTTTTTTTAAGTTATTTATTTAACTAAAACAAAATAAGGCTTCCCTGCATTTTTCATTGCCAGCAAAGGTAACACCAGGTAGCGGGGGGTGGCAGCCATTAGATGCTTGGTCTACCTGCACTGGGAAGACAAAATACAGCGAAGCCCTACACATTTTTTACCAAGAAATTAGATTTCCAGATTGACATTTTATTATTAAACCTCCCCACCCCCCCGCAGAAACAGGTTTTTAAATAAAAATACATTTACTTACATACATTGGGAGAGACAGCCGCCACCCCCAGCGCCACAGAGCTGCCCCCATCGTGATGTCACTGCCCTCCCAATGCGATAGCATCGGGCCCACATCTAGTTGATAAATAACTATATTGGTTGGAAAGCTGATCAGTGAGTAAGATCTACTTTTGATGAATGTCTGGGAGACACCAATGCTATCAATAGTACGTGAAAATTTCAGGCTGCAGAATTTGCATTCTGGTCCAAAAGGTTTCTGTCATGACTTTAGTCAGAAATTGATAGTTAAATTGTACTGGGTGGAAAGTGGATCAGTGAGTATGATGTACTTTTGATGCCAAAACCTTTGAGACATTAATTGATAGTGAGTCGCACGTACCAGGGCTTGTGGGGTACTCGGCACCGAGCCCATTCACTTCAATGGGGGATGTCACGGGTAGCACAGCTCGGTCCGTTGCCCTGGGCGCTCACTAAAAGGGGAATATTTATAGGGGATGATAGAAATGTTCGTGACGCCACCTGTGGTTCCTGGTCAGGGTGACCAGCGCTGCACGGTAGATCCTCTGAGGGGTTGCTACTGGGCAGCAAGGTGTTAAGTCTCCCACAGGCAAGACTGATCCCTCAGGGTAAATGGCGGTGCGAGGGTGCAGGAGCAATAATCCAGACACACACAAGACAGTCTCTTTCTGTACCTTTACTGGTGGTGAAGTTGCTGGCACGACCCGGGAAGCTGTCAGGGTGGAGGATGCATGTCCAGTAAACCACTGAGTAGGTGTAGGGCCTCCTTACTTCTTTATGAGTGTGAGTTTCTGACTTGCATAAAACTAAGTCTAACTCCGTCTTCTTTGCTACGCCCGGCTGACCTTGTGATGGAGCCTTCTTTTGGATAGAACTAGTCTCTATGTGCAGGGCCCTGCTAGACTCTTGTTCTTCCTGACCCCAGTTACGTATCAGCACTGTTGGGCCCCTGCGATTTGGAATCCAGCAGGGTCTCCGGTTTCTCTTACTAGTCTTGAAGAAGCTAGCAAGCTCGGACCCGGTGTCCGGTGGTGCAGAGTGGAGGTAAGCTATCAATGCTGTCGACCTCTGTCACTCTCTCTTTCCATTTTTCCACTTGCCTGTCGTCCTACTCACACCTTTAACATAAGCACAACCAGCAGTAGATGTCAGCTTTCTTTGTCTTCACCGCTCTCCAAGCGTCGGCACGCTTACTTAATGAAACTCTCACTGAAGGTATCTCAGTAGACTCAACTTTGACCAGACTAAGTGGCAATCTGTCCCACTATTACTGGACTCCACGATGTAAGCTGAGTGTATGCTGAAGTCTTCAGGCTTTCAAATAAGTCTTTCTCTAGCTAGTCTCTCCCTCTCAGCTCGTCTGAGGTAACTAGCTTGTCCGTCTCTCACCATCTGTCTGACGAGATAGTCTACTGCTCTGTCTCTCCAAACCCTTATATACCTGCGTACTCTACAAGGGCTCTCTTTGGTGGCACCAGGGAAATGTGAAGTGTGAATGAATATCAGGTGATTTGTGGTTTACCTTTCATGCATCCTCCAGGGTAACATGTGGCACCAAGCGCAGCTGGGCTACACAATAGTATGTGATGATTTCTGGGTGCAGAATTTGAATTGTGGTCCAAAAGCTTTCTCTCATGTCTATACTCAAGAATTGATAGAGAAACTATACTGGGTGGAAGGTGGATCAGTGAATAAGATGTACTCTAGTCACTAGCGATTGTTATCTGGGTGACATCAATCCTATTGGTAGCACATGAATGTTTTGAGGCCATTTTGGGTCCATAAGCTTCCTTCCATATCTGTAGTCAGAAACTGATGGATAAATTATACTGGAAAAAAGGTGAGTAAGATGCATTATAGTCACCAGCCACTGGAAGTTAGGGCTGCAGTCGTATCAAGTGTACATGAACATTTTCTGAGTTTTGGTGAAGATTGTGCATTGGTTTCCATAAGCTTCCTGTATAAATTGATAGCTAAACTATACTGGGTGGAAAGTGGATCAGTGAGTAAGATTTTATTGTATGTTGTATTTTTCTACTTTACTTTTGTAACATACGCATTAGTGTTTTGGGTTTGTTATGTAATTTTGAGAAGAGTAAGACTTAATTACGGTAGTACTATTAAATCTTTTCCTGGGACCTGGGGTGAATGTTGGGGCAGTATAATGAGGTCTACCGCCCATGGGTTAAGATTAGTGACATCACTCTGCCCAGAGTGGTGATGTCACTTTATATAAGATGCTGAGCCAATGAATTCTGTCAGTGTGTAAAATATAGATAAGGAAGCAGCTCATATTATAGAGGCTTGAAAGTTGGATCAGTGAGTTAATGTATAGAAATGTGGGTTAGTGAGTACTAAACAGTGATGTTCTGTATCCCGTTGATGGAAAATACAATTCCTATACATGCTGTGAATTGGACAACCGGAGAGTCACATATTGGAAACCACAGCCATATTAAACTGAAGGGTGGATCAGTGAGTAAAATACACTTTATCCATTGTGCACAATGTGAATTACTGGGCTGAAATACTTTCCAAACTGTATCCAAAAAATGTGTAAAGATGCTGTCATTGATAATCATCAATGAAAAGATGAAATTAAAGGGAAACAAAATAATTTACATTTGCTAAAACTTAGTCTCTAGTCACATCCAAAGCTGCACTAGGAATTCTCTTGATTTCCATAATTATATGTCCTCCGCTATCCTTGCACATTCAGTGTCTGTTGCAAATAGGGAAGCAATAAGCAGCAACATATTGAATGTAGCAAATGGAGCAGACAACATGATCTAGACAATCTATTTGAAAGAGCAACCTGAAGAGTTTTGAATGCAGCTCTGGATGTGATCGGAGTAAAAGACAAAACGTGACTCAAAAAAAAACAAACACTAAATAAAAGCAAATTACAGATGGCGAGGATCTCACTACAAATCCAGGGAAATGTCAGAAAAGAGTGACATAGAAAATGGCAATTAATTAATATTCAGCTTCATTATGGAAAAGATGATTAAGGATTGTGTTCATAATTACATGAACTGTCCCCCGGGAGGGAGTTAGAAAGAGAAAGACGAAGAAAGGAGATCAAAGGAAGCAGAAGGTGCCAGGAAGGGGAAGGTTAATCCAAGGGCTCTGATGATTAAAGGGGATCTCTATAGGGTCATAGCTATAGAGCGAGGAGGGGCGAAGGATGCAGGTACGAGCGGACCCTGGTGCCTGGTGGAGGTTATAACACCCCTGCCACATGGACGAACAGCCTTACTGGTAGTGCAGCCATGAAGGACATGTTACACAGGAACTCAAAAGCGTCAGCTCCACAGGTGCCTAAGAATGTCAACTCCACAAAAGCCATGGAGGACATGCTGCACAGGAGCCCAAGAGCATCAGATCCACTTGAGCCCAAGCGAGTCAGATCCACCGGAACCCAAGAGCGTCAGATCCACATTAGCCATGGAGGACATGCTGCACAGGAGCCCAAGAGCATAACATCCACATGAGCCCAAGAGCATCCGATCCACAGGAGCCATGAAGGACATGTTGCACAGGAACTGAAGTGCATCAGCTCCACAGGTGCCTAAGAACGTTAACTCCACAAAAGCCATAGAGGACATGCTGCACAGGAGCCCGAGAGCATCAGATCCACTTGAGCCCAAGAGAGTCAGATCCACCGGAGCCCAAGAGCGTCAGATCCACATTAACCATGGAGGACATGCTGCACAGGAGCCCAAGAGCATCTGATCCACAGGAGCCATGAAGGACATGCTGCATAGGAGCCTAAGAGCGTCGGTCCACAGGAGCCCAAGAGCGTCCGATCCACAGGAGCCCAAGAGTGTCCGATCCACAGGGGCCCAAGAGCGTCCGATCCACAGGAGCCCAAGAGCGTCCGATTCACAGGAGCCCAAGAGTGTTCAATCCACAGGAGCCCAAGAGCATCAGATCCACAGGAGCCCAAGAGCATCAGATCCACAGGAGCCATGAAGGATATGCTGCACAGGAGCCAAGAGCATAACATCCACATGAGCCCAAGAGCGTCCGATTCACAGGAGCCATGAAGGACATGCTGCATAGGAGCCTAAGAGCGTCCGGTCCAAACGAGCCCAAGAGCATCCGATCCACAGGAGCCAAGAGCGTCTGATCCACAGGAGCCCAAGAGTGTCCGATCCACAGGAGCCCAAGAGTCTCTGATACACAAAACAAGTCTTTTGCCCCTGAAGAAATCGTTCCCATTTTCAACTCCTGACCCAGCTGCTCCCTCCTCACCCTGCCATTCACTTTTGCAATGACCTTTGAGTCTTACAGAGAAAATTGACCTCATGTTTCTGCATGGAGCTTAGAAAGTTTCAGCTAGTCAGTTATCACTTGATGTCATTCATAGGTGATGTCACAGTTCACCTCCTGTACAATGACTGGTAACACCTCCATATGCAGGAAATAACACAGGATCCACCATTCACAATAGGTGATGTCACAGCTCACCTCCTCCTGTACAATGACTGATAACATCTCTATATACATTAGGTAACACAGGATCCACTATTCACAATAGGTGATGTCACAGCGCTCTCCTCCTCCTCCTCCTGTACAATGAATAACACCTCTATATACAGTACATATCACAGGATCCACCATTCACAATAGATGATGTCACAGCTCACCTCCTCCTGTACAATCACTGATAACATCTCTATATACAGTAGGTAACACAGGATCCACTATTCACAATAGGTGATGTCACAGCTCACCTCCTCCTGTATAATGACTGATAACTCCTCTATATACAGTAGATAACACAGGAGCCACCATTCACAATAGGTGAAGTCACAGCTCACCTCCTCCTCCTGTACAATGACTGATAACACATCTATATACAGTAGATGACACAGGATCCACCATTCACAATAGATGATGTCACAGCTCACCCCCTCCTCTTCTACAATGACTGATGACACCTCTATATACAGCAGATAATACAGGATCCACCACTCACAATAGGTGATGTTACAGCTCACCTCCTCCTCCTCCTGTACAATGAATAACACCTCTATATACAGTACATATCACAGTATCCACCATTCACAATAGATGATGTCACAGCTCACCTCCTCCTCCTGTACAATCACTGATAACATCTCTATATACAGTAGGTAACACAGGATCCACTATTCACAATAGGTGATGTCACAGCTCACTCCTCCTCCTGTATAATGACTGATAACTCCTCTATATACAGTAGATAACACAGGAGCCACCATTCGCAATAGATGAAGTCACAGCTCACCTCCTCCTCCTGTACAATGACTGATAACACATCTATATACAGTAGATGACACGATCCACCATTCACAATAGATGATGTCACAGCTCACCTCCTCCTCTTCTACAATGACTGATGACACCTCTATATACAGCAGATAATACAGGATCCACCACTCACAATAGGTGATGTCACAGCTCACCTCCTCCTCCTCCTGTACAATGACTCATAACACCTATATATACAGTAGATAACACCGGATCCACCATTCACAATAGGTGATGTCACAGCTCACCTACTTCTCCACTAAAATGACTGATGACACCTCTATGTATAGTAGATAACACAGGATAAAACATTCACAATAGGTGATGTCACAGCTCTCCTCCTCCTTCTCCTGTACAATGACTGATAACACCTCTATATACAGTAGATAACACAGGATCCACCATTCACAATAGGTGATGTCACAGCTCACCTCCTCCTCCCGTACAATGACTGATAACACGTCTACATACATTAGATAACACAGGATCCACCTTTCACAATAGGTGATATCACAGCTCACCTCATCCTGTACAATGACTGATAACACCTCTATATACAGTAGATAACACAGGAGCCACCATTCACAATAGGTGGTATCACAGCTCACCTCCTCCCCCTCCTGTACAATGACTGATAACACCTTATATACAGTAGATAACACAGGATCCACCATTCACAATAGGTGATGTCACAGCTCAACTCCTCCTGTACAATGACTGATAACACCTCTATATACAGTAGATAACACAGGAGCCACCATTCACAATAGGTGGTATCACAGCTCACCTCCTCCTCCTCCTGTACAATGACTGATAACACTTCTATATACAGTAGATAACACAGGAGCCACCATTCACAATAGGTGATGTCACAGCTCACCTCCTCCTCCTGTACAATGACTGATAACACCTCTATATACAGTAGATAACACAGGATCCACCATTCACAATAGGTGGTATCACAGCTCACCTCCTCCTCCTGTACAATGACTGATAACAAGTATACATACAATAGATAACACAGGATCCACCATTCACAATAGGTGATGTCACAGCTCACCTCCTCCTGTACAATGACTGATAACACCTCTATATACAGTAGATAACACAGGAGCCACCATTCACAATAGGTGATGTCACAGCTCACCTCCTCCTCCTGTACAATGACTGATAACACCTTTATATACAGTAGATAACACAGGATCCGCCATTCACAATAGGTGATGTCACAGCTCACCTCCTCCTCCTGTACAATGACTGATAACACCTTTATATACAGTAGATAACACAGGATCCACCATTCACAATAGGTGATGTCACAGCTCCCCTCCTCCTCTACAATTACTGATAACACCTCTATATACAGTAGATAACACAGGATCCACCATTCACAATAGGTGGTATCACAGCTCACCTCCTCCTCCTCCTGTACAATGACTGATAACACCTCTATATACAGTAGATAACACAGGAGCCACCATTCACAATAGGTGATGTCACAGCTCACCTCCTCCTCCTGTACAATGACTGATAACACCTCTATATACAGTAGATAACACAGGATCCACCATTCACAATAGGTGGTATCACAGCTCACCTCCTCCTCCTGTACAATGACTGATAACAAGTCTACATACAATAGATAATGTCACGCTGTATAGCAGATATATATATGAGATGTCTGTAATCTATATCAAAAAGGGCAACATACTATATAACATGCGCATAGATATATTATAACATGGATTTACCTGACAGAATGTCCACTGGGTCAAAACGGAATCCGTTATACGCTGTCTCCGGCTAGAGGGTGACCGGGGTCTAAGCTGACCCTGAACTGGGGTCCTAACTAATCCCTCAACCTGGAGGTACTGTTAAAGGTACAGAGGTCCAGGCCACCAGCGTAAACCCTGTCTCCTATCAATCCCTGCCAACTGTATTCTAGTCCTAAGAAGGACCCTGAATACCACCAAAGGGAATGAACAGGTAATGGATAATGAACAGAAAGACATACAAGAAAGAGAAGGAATAAAGTAAATAAAGTCTTACATACAACACTCACACACAGTAGGAACACCTAAGGTCTCAGAGATTTAACTATAAGCTATAAGAGTAAAAACACCTAATGAACTCTTAGCTTAAATATTCTCAGAACCGATCCAGTCTGCTGAACTACATGAATGCTTTCACCGGCGTCTAACACCCAGACTGGCAGCAATATAAAGGAAACTAATTAGAACATAAACAAAAGCAGCCGGGCGAGGCTGCACCTAGCCTTAGCAAAGAGCTAGGAAAAATTAACTCTCACATCACCAAAAAACAAAGAAACAGAAGCTCAGCTGTGAGAAGTCAGAATGTGCAATCGCGACGATCTTCGTGGCGATGCACCCATGACAGTACCCCCCTTCTACGAGGGGCCTCCGGACCCTCATGACCAGGTCTGTCCGGGTGAGTTGTGTGAAAGGTCCGTCCACGTTATCATTGACCACCACTGAAGGAGGTAGAGGTGACGGTATGACTGGTGCCACATACTTTTTAAGTAATGACTTGTGAAACACATTATGAATTTTAAACGTAGGAGGGAGGTCCAGACGAAATGCCACAGGATTAATTATGGAGCTGATCCTGTACGGCCCGATGAATCTGGGACCCAACCTCCAGGAGGAAACTTTAAGTTTAATATTCCTGGTAGACAACCACACCAGATCATTCACCTTCAGATCTCGACCAGAAACTCTCCCCCTATCAGCCATCCGTTTGTAACGGTTCTCCGTAACCTTCAGTCTTAACTGATCTGGAACTATCAGTCTCCCTGGAAGTCCCACAGGGGCGTCCCCCTGAGCCCCCAATACCTCCCCCTCAAGCTCAGAGCATACAGCTGACACTACAACTCCCTCCTGAGGAATAGGAACCGGATCATCCATCCTCCCGGTCCCTGGGAAAGTACGAGATAAGGCATCAGGAAGCAACTTTATTGAGCAGTCATATGCGCGATGAGGAGGTAACTCTTTACACCCCTCCTCTGAGAACATCTCCCCAAAGTCCTCCAGAAAAGGAGGCAAAGTCCTAGGTACAACCGCACCGATGACCGTGCTCATGCAGTTATTCTTGCAAAATTCACCCCACTGGCTAATCTTTCTGGATTGCCAATCAATCACTGGGTTATGTTTAGCCAACCAAGGAAGTCCCAACACAATAGGAGTAGGTAGACCCTCCAACACATAACAAGACAATTGCTCTTTATGTATTGCCCCTACTCGAAGATCTATGTTATGAACAGCTTGAACCAAGCTACCTTGACCAAGAGGTCTAGAATCAATAGAGAGTATAGGGACCGGTTTGGCCAATACACTCAGTTGCATACCATGCACCTGGGCAAACCGAGCGTCCACAAAGATTAGCCCCGGACCCACTATCAAGAAAAACAGAAATCCTCTCAGTTCTAGTACCAATCACCACCTCCGCAGGCACGATAAACTGAGAGGGATTTGGGGACGAAATACAGACTCCCAGGTTAACTCCTTGGGTCAAAGAGGTCCGGGATGGACAACCCCCAACAAAATGTCCCTCTCTCCCGCAAAAGAAACACCTTCTAGTCTTGCGGCGCACCGCCGATTCCCTCCTACAAAATGATGTCCCTCCCAACTGCATGGGTTCCTCCGAACAGACCAGGGGAACCTCAGTATAAGGGACTTTAGTAGTAGGTGGAGTCATCATGGGGGGCGGAGTTACCTCGCGTCTTCCCCGAAGTCGTCTATCAATGCGAATAGCGAGGGCCATAGCAGCCTCCAGTGATGGAGGAGAATCATACTGAGCCAACACATCTTTTAATTTGTCAGACAACCCTTGACAAAACTGGCTCCTAAGAGCTGGGTCATTCCACTGAGTATCTGTTGCCCATCTACGGAACTCAGAAGAATATTCCTCCGCTGGACGATTTCCTTGCCGTATTTTACGTAACTTTGTTTCAGCAAGGGAAACTCGATCCGGATCATCATATACCAGACCCAGGGCAGTAAAAAATCGATCCACTGACTGGAGATCTGGGGAGCCTGGAGGAATAGAGAACGCCCAAGATTGAGGGTCCCCTTGTAAGAGCGAGATAACAATTCCCACCCTCTGCTCTTCACTCCCAGATGACCGAGGCCGCAGCCGAAAGTACAATTTACATGCCTCCCGGAAAGTAAAAAATTTGTCCGCCCACCAGTGAACCTGTCCGGGAGAGCAACCTTAGGTTCAGATCTGGTTTGCTCTGGGAGGGACAAAACCTTGGACTTAATGTCTGCAAATTCCATGGACAACCCCTGCAACTGCCGGGCCAGCTGGGCTACTGGATCCATGACAGCTGGGGAGAATCTTTAGTTTGGGCCGGTGAAAATGTCACGCTGTATAGCAGATATATATATGAGATGTCTGTAATCTATATCAAAAAGGGCAACATACTATATAACATGCGCATAGATATATTATAACATGGATTTACCTGACAGAATGTCCACTGGGTCAAAACGGAATCCGTTATACGCTGTCTCCGGCTAGAGGGTGACCGGGGTCTAAGCTGACCCTGAACTGGGGTCCTAACTAATCCCTCAACCTGGAGGTACTGTTAAAGGTACAGAGGTCCAGGCCACCAGCGTAAACCCTGTCTCCTATCAATCCCTGCCAACTGTATTCTAGTCCTAAGAAGGACCCTGAATACCACCAAAGGGAATGAACAGGTAACGGATAATGAACAGAAAGACATACAAGAAAGAGAAGGAATAAAGTAAATAAAGTCTTACATACAACACTCACACACAGTAGGAACACCTAAGGTCTCAGAGATTTAACTATAAGCTATAAGAGTAAAAACACCTAATGAACTCTTAGCTTAAATATTCTCAGAACCGATCCAGTCTGCTGAACTACATGAATGCTTTCACCGGCGTCTAACACCCAGACTGGCAGCAATATAAAGGAAACTAATTAGAACATAAACAAAAGCAGCCGGGCGAGGCTGCACCTAGCCTTAGCAAAGAGCTAGGAAAAATTAACTCTCACATCACCAAAAAACAAAGAAACAGAAGCTCAGCTGTGAGAAGTCAGAATGTGCAATCGCGACGATCTTCGTGGCGATGCACCCATGACAGATAACACAGGATCCAACATTCACAATAGGTGATGTCACAGCTCACCTCCTCCTGTACAATGACTGATAACACCTCTATATACAGTAGATAACACAGGATCCACAATTCACAATAGGTGATGTCACAGCTCACCTCCTCCTGTACAATGACTGATAACACCTCTATATACAGTAGATAACACTGGATCCACCATTCACAATAGGTGATGTCACAGCTCACCTCCTCCTCCTCCTGTATAATGACTGATAACACCTCTATATACAGTAGATAACACTGGATCCACCATTCACAATAGGTGATGTCACAGCTCACCTCCTCCTCTACAATGACTGATAAAACCTCTATATACAGTAGATAACACAGGATCCACCATTCACAATAGGTGATGTCACAGCTCACCTCCTCCTGTACAATGACTGATAACACCTCTATATACAGTAGATAACACAGAATCCACCATTCACAATAGGTGATGTCACAGCTCACCTCCTCCTCTCTACAGTACAATGACTGATAACACCTCTATATACAGTAAATAATACAGGATCCACCATTCACAATAGGTGATGTCACAGCTCACCTCCTCCTGTATAATGATTGATAACACCTCTATATACAGTAGATAACACAGGATCCACCATTCACAATATGTGATGTCATAGCTCACCTCCTCCTTCTCCCTTCACAATGTCCCTTGCACATGCCCATTAGATGCTTATATACAATAGGGTGTGATTCAGTCTATTGCTGCTAATGTGGAAGTAAATTTCCCGAAACATGAAGTTAGGGCCTAAAAAGCCCCAGTGTCCAGTGTGATAACGCCAAGGTCTCTATTTTTTTAAAACATTTTTGAACTACAGATGGTGATAAGGAAAAACTTGCTAAATTGTTTTTGTTTTTTAAATATATACATTTATGACAACAACCTGCTTTCAAGATTAGATTATTTTCTGATTCCAGGATGACTCCTGAGGACAATAATTGACTGTTGCATTGAGTTATTATTCCTATATAATCCCTGTACTGGACTGAGCATTAGTGACATACAGTATATGCATACAAGCCTATGTATTATTTCAAATGCACTTACTCAGCCCCCAAAGTGGCAGCTATTTTCCCCCCGATTCCAGGTAGAACTCAATGTAGGCAAAGTGGATTGCCATGAGACTCCTCATGGTTCTCCTGAATGGCTACAAAGACTCATCGAGGGCCAGTACACGTGACAGCCACCCTGACAGGCACTTGGAAAGTCCATTTAGCAGCTCCTAGATTAACCTCCATGAGGTATCAATAAGGTTGTAATGATCCCTTTAAATTTGTTCTTTAGTGCCCAGTTTGTAGGCAGAGGCAAAAAAACAGATATTAACAAATTTCCGAAAATTTACAAACAGACGTGAAGTGTGAATGCAGAAAAGCCATCAGCGAGGAATCACTCGACTTACTACAATTATAGTGAGCACCGCAGACCTGGTGTGCAAAGCTCAAAGCAAGGGGGCGAATGAATGAAAGTGCTGAGCCACTACAGCAAAATGTTTAGTACCAGGCAATGGGTGGCAGCGGCAGGCAGGAGCAGGGCATGGAAGTCATGCTCGAAAGGCAAAAAGATGATCGATGCACTAAGGCAATTATGTGAAGTTATTGGGCTCAGTGCAAAATCTGGGCCCCAGTACTGTAGTTAGAGTCCGATGGGTCCTGGGGCGAAATTTGGACCTGTGTCTTCTACTGAATTAAGGCAGATGTATGGGCCTTTATAGTGCTCTAGAACCTATAAAAACATCCATATTCACCCCCACCTAATAATGTCCCCCATCCTAACCCCTTCCTGTAATAATGTCTTCAATCCTGGCCCCTTCCTGTTATAATGTCATCCAGTTCCCTCCTCTTCCTGTAATAATATCTATCTGTCCTGGCATCTACCTGTTATTATGTCCCCTCGTACTCAGCCATTCCTGTAATAATGTCCCCCGCCTTGGTAATTTCCGGTAATAATGTCCCTCACTCCTGGCCCCTTTCTGTATTTATGTCCCCCTCATCCTGGCCCCTTCCTGTAATAATGTCCCTCCCTTCTGGCCCCTTCCTGTAATAATGTCCTCCTGTCCTGTCTCCTTCCTGTAATTATGTCCCTATGTCCTGGCTCCTTCCTGTAATTATGTCCCCCGTCCTGGCCCATTCTTGTAATAATGTCCCCCGTCCTGGCCCCTACCTGTAATAATGTCCCCCGTCCTGGTAATTTCCGATAATAATGTCCCTCACCCCTGGCCCCTTCCTGTATTTATGTCCCCCTCATCCTGGCCCCTTTCTGTATTTATGTCCCTCATTCCTGGCCCCTTCCTGTAATAATGTCCCTCCCTTCTGGCCCCTACCTGTAATAATGTCCTCCTGTCCTGTCTCCTTCCTGTAATTATGTCCCTATGTCCTGGCTCCTTCCTGTAATTATGTCCCCGTCCTGGCCCCTTCCTGTAATAATGTCCCTCTGTCCTTGCACCTTCCTGTAATAATGTCCCACCATCCTGGCCTCTTCCTGTAATAATGTCCTAGTCCTGGCCCCTTCCTGTAATAATGTCCCCCTTTCTGGCCACTTCCTATAATAATGTCCTCCGTTCTGACCCCTTCCTGTAATAATCTTCTCCCGTTCTGGCCCCTTCCTGTAATAATGACCCGCTGTCCTGGTCCCTTCCTGTAATAATATGCCCCATCCTGACCCCTTTCTGTAATGGTGTCTCCATCCCGGCCTCTTCCTGCTGTAATATTGTCCCCATCCTGGCCACCTCCTGTAATTATGCCCTCCGAAGCAAACAATTATATTTACTTTCCCCTGCTCCCACGACATGCGGCATCCTCTTCTATTGCCGGTGCAGAAGTCGGTAGCAGACTTTAGCAGAGCATGATGTTGCTGCCATGCACCATCTGTGATGGTCATGCCAACATTACCTGCAAGCCTCTCATTGGCTGGCGGTGTGTATTGTGATGCAGGGAACCGACGGGTCTATGCTCCACAGTATATTTCAGCTGACTGTGCATTCGAGGATGCACATCCAGATGAAGTAGGCACTGGCTATGCTGACCCCACTCCCACATGGGCCCTATAATGCCCCTGTTGGACATCTTATTGCCATATTAAATACTGGTGTCTTCTTATGTGGCATTTGCGCTCCTCTTCGGGCAATATAAGTGATTAGTGATCATTAAGAAATTGACATCATGGCCTCAGGATCTCTTTGGCAGGGAGTTCCCATTACTTATCGACACTGGGCTCGTGGACATTTGTCTGTCTCCAACTGCTGCAATTGCAGTTGTAACACTCCCCTGCAGACACCTCTGTCTCACTGTTCAGTTGACTACTCCATAGACCAATCTCTTACATTTGCACCAACAGTCTCTTCTAGCTTGGTCCTGTGCTCAGAGTTCTCTGGCACAGAGTCTATGATCTGGGCTACAAACAGCGTCGGACTGGAACACCTTGGGCCCAACAGAGAAAATCATTCTTGGGGCCCACTATGTAGCTACATAGAAATAAATACAAGACCACCAATTGTGCAGTAAAACACACTAATATCAGGGTATAATATAAGGTAGTACATGTCTTAATTATGTAGCAGGAGTTGGGGTAGCCTCCCTCATAGATTATAAAGCAGCCCCCTCATAGGGGATAATGCTGCCCCCCTCATAGGGGATAATGCTGCCCCCCCTCATAGGGTATAATGCTATATAGATAGATAGATAGATAGATAGATAGATAATAGATAGATACCATATATACTCGAGTATAAGCCGACCTCCCTAATTTTGCCACAAAAAACTGGGAAAAACTTATCGACTCGAGTATAAGCCTAGGGTGGAAAATGAGATTATGCCCCATATGCTGCCCATATATTATGCCCCCATAGATGCTCCATAGATTGTGCCCTCATAGATGCTCCATAGATTATGCCCCCATAGATGCTCCATAGATTATGCCCCCATAGATTATGCCCCCATAGATGCTCCATAGATTATTCCCCCATAGATGCTCCTTAGATTATGCCCCATAGAAGCTCCATAGATTGTGCCCCCATAGATGCTCCTTAGATTATGCCCCCATAGAAGCTCCATAGATTGTGCCCCCATAGATTATGCCCCTGTAGATGCTCCATAGATTATGCCCCATAGATGCTCCTTAAATTATGCCCCCATAGATTATGTCCCCATAGATGCTCCATAGATTATGCCCCCATAGAAGCTCCATAGATTATGCCCCATAGATGCTCCATAGATTATGCCCCATAGATGCTCCATAGATTATGCCCCCATAGATGCTCCATAGATTGTGCCCCCATAAATGCTCCACAGATTATGCCCCCATAGATTATGCCCCCATAAATGCTCCACAGATTATGCCCCCATAGATTATGCCCCCATAGATGCTCCACTGTGCCCCCATAGATGCTGCAAAAAAAAATAAAAAAAAATAAATACTCACCTCTCGTCGCTGGGGGCCAGGTGCTGGTGTCCTGGGCACCTGCGATATTTACCTGTCACCGGGTCCACTGCTGAGCGCCGCTGTCTTCGGTCCTCTGGCAGTGAATGCTCAGGCAGGGGGCGCGGCGCTCACTAATGACGTCATCGCGCCCTCTGCCTGAACATCGCAGCAAGAGAGGACGCGATGACAGCGGCGCTCAGCGGTTAGAGCGGGTGACAGGTAAGTAATGATATTCACTGCTTCCCACGCCCATGTGGGCGTGGAAAGCAGTGAATATTCATTTCTCTTTAGCAGCGGGGACAGGGGCTCCTGCCTCCTGTCACCCGCTGCTGCTCCGCTGGCACGGGGCCCCCATGGCAGCTGCGTGGTGTGCCGCTATTAGCGACACGCCACCGGCTGGGGGCCCCTGGAGCAGCTGGGGCCCTAGGCAACTGGCCCCTGTATGCCAGCAGGTGCCAGGGCCCCCCAGATGCCAGGGCCCACCGGATTCTCCGGTGGGCCAGTCCGACCCTGGCTACAAAGACTCCCCAGACTCTCCATGTGGTCTCTGCCACACACACATAATGTCCTGTTTTACAGAACTTTTTATAGTCTGTGGCCCAACAGTGGCCTCTAGTGTTCAGAAGCAACACTGCAGGCATGCATTCAGTATATTGTATAGATGCGTATATAAACACTTAAGACATGTAAAGTGTTGTATCAAACAGCAGGCACAGTGCTACACCAGATCTGCAGCCTAACTTGCCAACTGTCCCTAGATTTCTGCGGACACCAAACAAGAAAGGGGTCAAGGTTTATGTAAAACCCACGCAAATAATGCAGGTGTTCAGCATGGGGTCAGAGGCATTTCTCCAGCGACTATGGCATTACCAGAAAGGATGTGCTGGGTTTGGGGGAAGAACTTGGGCAAAACCTGGTATAGCTGACAAATAGGCCTGCAGCCCATTTGTAGTCCCAACGATTAGACCCCCACTACAAAGATGGCAACACCCCTTTTAACGAAATTACTTAAAGAAAATCTCCAGAGCAATTTGCTTTAGTTAATTACCTCCCAATATTAATATTATATTTCAGAACTTTATTCTTAATGTAATAAAATTGTGCTCAACATGCACAGCAAGCAATGCTTCTGGATAAAGTATGGGGGACAGATGAGAGAGGAAGTGAGTTCTAGACTATGTAGCACTCAGTAAGTAGTTGTGTCAGTGATAGAAATTACCCAATTGTATAGTTTATTACTAGTGATGAGGGAACGCGCTCGCCACTGCTCATTACTCGCCCGAGTGTCACGGTACTCGGTGAGCACCGAGCATTTCTGGGATTACTTGGCGGGAACTCAGGTCTCCATGCAGCTTTTTTAGCGGACTTTACAGACCCAATCAGAATGCAGGGATTGTCTGCCAGGCAATGAATTGCCGCAGCCATCTTTGTTTTGTTCGTGCAGTGATTGGCTGGCCGCACAGCATCATCAGGGGTATAAGAGACCGGACGCCGCTCTGCTCAGCGCATTCAGCTCAGGATTTAGATAGTGTAGGGAGAGCTGCTGCCGATATAGGGTCAGAATTGGGGATTTATTAGTCAGCGTGGGGTCGACCATCCTAAACTACTCAAATCCAGCTAAACCAACAGTCCTTCTAAGGACTAATTCCGGAGTATATAGGTTCCAGTGTTAGGTAGGCAGAGTAGTGTACGCCGCTCTATACACATCAGTGCAAGGCCTGCAGGCACTGTATGTGCGTATATAGATCATTGCATTCATCAAGAGGGTCCATTCCCTTCCTGTGTTCTGGTGCTGCTGCTACCTGTATGATATATTGGCCATATATAGCTAGCCCCAGGTGTAATTGGAATACAGGCCACACATTTTATGGTGTGGTATCTCCGTGCCAGCTCATATCTGTGCGTGCTCAAAGTTTGGCAAGTTTATGCCAGTTTTATTTTTTTGGCCTTTGTGTGACTGTACTTATATACACCAGTATTTTGCAAAAAAAAAAAAAACAACAGGCCACACATGTTTCGGTGTGGCATCTACATGCCAGCTCATATCTGTGCGTGCTGAAAGTTTGGCTAGTGTACACCAGTTTTTTTTTTTCGGCCTGGGTGTCACAGTCCTGATATACAGCACTAGTTAGTCCAAAAATAAAAAAAACAGGGCACACATTTAGTGCTATTGCCGTGCCAGCTCATATCTCTGCGTGCTCAAATTTTGACCAGTTTAGGCCAAAACATTGTATTTTTTTGCAGTCTGCTAACGTAATTATTAAATCTGATAAGGCCAAAAACTTTTTGACCCAAAGTCCAGATAGGTAAAAGTGTGGTTTTCAAGCACACATATCACATACAAGTTGACTCCCAAATCACACTTTTGTAGTAAACGTGTATAATAATCTATTCCATGTACAATGGGCAAGGTGCGTGGCAAGGGACGGGGAAGTGGAAGTGGACGTGATGGTGATGGTGTAGGCAGAGGCAGTGGGCAAGCTGAAATTGGCCCACCGAAAACACCCACATCTTCTCGCTGGACCTTAGTGTCCGAAGTCCTAGGGGACCGCTGCAAGAAACCACTACTGAAGCCCGAGCAGTGTGAAAAGGTTGTTGGTTGGATAGCGGATAATACTTCCAGTTACTTATCCACCACCACCTGAGCACCTTGTTTTCAAAACGGTCAAGTCACAGCAGCCGTGAATCTGGACTGCATATTCCTTACCCTGATCCTCCTTCCTCCCACCATAATGAGTGCCCTGAGACAACTGATCCCACACTCGGACACTCCGAAGAGCTGTTCAGTTTTCCATTTGGAGATTCGTGCCTCTCGCCCGCTCAACTAGAAGCGGGGCAATATAATATTCCATGTAGCGATGCACAAATCTTTGAGCAGCCACGGTCACAAGATGTGGACGATGATGAGACACAATTGCCGGAAAGTCAGGAGGAGGACCAGGGTGGGCAAGTGGAAGATGAGGTGGTGGATGATATAGTAACAGACCCCACCTGGCAGGAGGACATGCAGAGCGAGGACAGCAGCACACATGTAGACTGAGCAGCTAAACATGTAGACTGCGCAGGTGCCAGATTGCCAGCCCCGCAGTGTGAATACATGATAACACATGCGGGATGCAATAGTCTTCTGACAGTTCCCGGGCAGCGCGCACTGCGCATGCCCGAGGACTGTTACAACAGCGCAGGCGCCCACAGAACAGAAATGAAAGTAAAACAACGCTGTTGGAGGCGCGGCGACGCTGAAGGGGCTTGATGGACGGCTGGGGGGAGGATGAGTCACGGGAAGAGGCCATACCTCAGGGACACATTTACGGTATGGGGACCTATTTTTAACCCCTTCACCCCCATGGGTGGTTTGCACGTTAATGACCGGGCCAATTTTTACAATTCTGACCACTGTCTCTTTATGAGGTTATAACTCTGGAACGCTTCAACGTATCTTCGCGATTCTGAGACTGTTTTCTCGTGACATATTGTACTTCATGTTAGTGGTAAAATTTCTTCGATATACCTTGCGGTTATTTTTGAAAAAAACACAAATATGGCGAAAATTTTGAAAATTTTGCAATTTTCAAACTTTGAATTTTTTTTCCCTTAAAACAGAGAAATATGTCACACAAAATAGTTAAGAAATAACATTTCCCACATGTCTACTTTACATCAGCACAATTTTGGAACCAAAATTTTTTTTGTTAGGAAATTATAAGGGTTAAAAGTTGACCAGTGATTTCTCATTTTTACAACAAAATTTACAAAGCCATTTTTTTAGGGACCACCTCACATTTGAAGTCACTTTGACGGGTCTATATAGCAGAAAATACCCAAAAGTGACACCATTCTAAAAACTGTACCCTCAAGGTACTCAAAACCACATTCAAGAAGTTTAATAACCCTTCAGGTGCTTCACAGGAGCTGAAGCAACGTGGAAGGAAAAAATTAATATTTAACTTTTTAGCCACAAAAATGATCTTTTACAAACTTTTTTTATTTTCACAAGGGTAAAAGGAGAAAATGGGCAGATAAAGTTGTTATGCAATTTCTCCTGAGTACGCCAATACCCCATATGTGGGGGAAAACCACTGTTTGGGCACACGGCAGAGCTCGTAAGGGAAGGAGCGCCGTTTGACTTTTTCAAACTAAAATTGGCTGGAGTTGAGATTGGATGCCATGTCATGTTTGGAGAGCCCTGATACGCCTAAACAGTGGAAACCCCCCACAAGTGACACCATTTTGGAAACTAGACCCCCTAAGGAACTTATCTAGATCTGTTGTGAGCACTTTGAACCCCAAAGTGTTTCACAAAAGTTTATAATGCCTGGGTGTGAAAAAAAAAAAACAATTTTCCACAAAAATGATTTTTTTAGTCCCAAATTTTTGATTTTTCCCAAGGAAATTGGACCCCAAAAGTTGTTGTCCAATTTGTCCTGAGTACGCTGATACCCCATATGTGGGGGGGGGAAAAAACTGTTTGGGCGCATGGCAGGGCTTGGAAAGGAAGCAGTAACGTTTTGGAATGCAAACATTGATGGGGGTCATGTTCCGTTTGTAGTGCCCAAGATGAGCCTAAACAGTGGAAACCCCCCACAAGTGACCCCATTTTGGAAGCTAGACCCCCTAAGGAACTTATCTAGATCTTTGGTGAGCACTTTGAACCCCCAAGTGCTTCACACAAGATTTTAATGCCCGTGCATGAAAATAAAAAATCCTATTTTTTTCCCACAAAAATGATCTCTTAGTCACTAATTTTTTATTTTCCCATAGGTAACAGGAGAAATTGGACCACAAAATTTGTTGTCCAATTTGTCCTGAGTACGCTGATACCCCATATGTGGGGGGGAACCACTGTTTGGGCGCATGGCAGAGCTCGGAATGGAAGGAGCACCATTTGACTTTTTCCAACCAAAATTGGCTGGAATTGAGATTGGACGCCATGTTGCATTTGGAGAACCCCTGATGTGCCTAAACAGTGGAAACCCCCCACAAGTGACCCCATTTGGGAAACTAGACCCCCTAAGGAACTTATCTAGATCTTTGGTGAGCAATTTGAACCCCAAGTGCTTCACACAAGTTTATAACGTAGAGCCGTAAAATTAAAAAATCATATTTTTTCCACAAAATTGATCTTTTCACCCCAATTTTTATTTTCCCAAGGGTAACAAGACTCCAAAAGTTATTGTGCAATTTGTCCTGAGTGCGCTGATACCCCATATGTGGGAGTAAACCACTGTTTGGGTGCATGGCAGAGTTTGGAAGGGAAGGTGTTATGTTTCGGTAGCTGAGGAGTGCAGGTAAAAAAGGCAATACACCAGAGCAGTTGGAATCTATGAGATTGCAGTACCCTGACTAACCACCACAACTAGAGGCAGCCGTGGAGCGTTCCTACGTTGGTCCTAGACGCCTCGTCACAGCCTGAGAAACTAACTACACCTAAAGATAGAAATAGGAAAGCTATCTGCCCCGGAGCAGAACCCCAAAGATAATAGAAAGTCCCCAAACAAGTAATGGCGGTTAGACAAGAAGAAATACTGACACAGAAAGAAAATAGCATGAGCAAACGCTGGGGCCCAAACTAACTAAATAGAAAAGGATAGGAAGGGTACTTACTGCAATCCCAGAAAACCCTGAAAAGCACCAACTCTACTAATTTCAAAATCACCTGAGATCACACGACCTCTACCACCTAAATTAGTTCTCTGGTGTAACAAAATCAAAACAGCAGCCACTGAAAAAACTGGAAAAAGCAAAAGTACAAACATCAGTGGCTGAACTAAACTGAGAGGGCAAAAGCCCCCGGAGGGGACCCAGAAGGCCCCCACAGAAGTGCAGGACAAAAAGCAAAAATATAGTACAAAAACAAAAAGAAGAAAATGTCTTATCTGTTAGCAGGAGATGCAGACATGACACAGCAGGCTACAAGGGAAACAGGAATGAAGGATTCAGACCAGAACAATTGATCACCGGCAACCCTGATGGGAAGGTGACTCCCTTATATAAGACCAGTCAGTAACACCTGATTCCCAGTCCTCACAATCTTCACTGAACAGACTAGTACCGCTTGTAACCACCAGAGGGAGTCTCTGCTCAGAACTCATCTCAAACCCATTCACAACAGTACCCCCCCCTTGAGGAGGGGTCACCGAACCCTCATTTGAGCAACCAGGTCGGTCAGGATGAGTTCTATGATACGCACGGATGAGTCTCCTAGCATGGATGTCCGAAGCAAACACCCAAGAATTGTCTTCCTGACCATAACCTCTCCACTTAACCAAATACTGGAGTTTCCGTCTAGAAAAACGAGAATCTAATATTTTCTCAACCACATACTCCAGATTGCCCTCAACCAAAACAGGGTCAGGAGGCACAGCAGCAGGAACCACTGGCTCAACAAACCTCTTCAACAAGGACTTGTGGAACACGTTATGGATCTTAAATGTCCCTGGAAGAAGCAAACGAAAAGAAACAGGATTAGGAATCTCAATGATCTTATAAGGTCCAATGAACCTAGGCTTAAATTTAGGAGATGCTACTCTCATAGGAATATTCTTTGAGGACAACCAGACCAAGTCCCCCACTTTAAACCGAGGACCATCAGTCCTATGCCGGTTAGCAAACCGCTGGGCCTTCTCCTGAGAGAGGGACAACCTCTCCACTACCTGGTCCCAAATCTGTTGCATACGCTCCACAACAGAGTCAACACCTGGACAGACAGAAGCCTCCGTCTGTCCTGAAGAAAATCGAGGGTGAAACCCAGAATTACAGAAAAACGGAGACATCAAAGTGGCAGAGCTAGCCCTATTATTAAGAGCAAACTCAGCCAAAGGTAAAAAGAGACCCAGTCATCCTGATCAGCAGACACAAAGCATCTAAGATAAGTCTCCAATGTCTGGTTTGTTCTCTCAGTTTGACCATTGGTCTGAGGATGAAATGCCGAGGAGAAAGACAATTGAACACCCAGTTTAGAACAAAAAGTCCTCCAAAATCTGGAAACAAACTGGACTCCTCTGTCAGACACAATGTTCTCAGGAATGCCGTGTAAACGAACCACGTGCTGAAGGAACAACGGCACCAATTCAGAGGAGGAAGGCAACTTAGGTAATGGCACAAGATGTATCATTTTGGAAAACCTATCACAAATTACCCAGATGGTGGTCATTCTCTGAGGAACAGGAAGGTCAGAAATGAAATCCATAGAGATATGGGTCCATGGTCTCTTGGGCACAGGCAATGGCATCAACAAACCACTAGAGCGAGAGCAAGGCTTGGAGCGAGAGCAAGTCCCGCAGGACTGCACAAATTCCCTGACATCACGAGACAAGGTAGGCCACCAAAAGGACCGACTAACCAAGTCTCTGGTACCAAAAATTCCGGGATGCCCAGCCAATGCGGAACAATGAATCTCAGACATCACACTCTTTTTCCACTGGTCCAGGACAAACAATTTTCCAACAGGGCAGCACTCGGGCCTATCCTCCTGACACCCCTCCAGAGCAAGTCTCAAATTGGGCGAGATGGCGGAAAGAACTACACCCTCTTTCAAAATAACAGAAGGATCAGATAACTCAGGAGAGTCCGCAAGGAAACTCCTCGAGAGGGCATCCGCCTTAACATTCTTAGTGCCAGGAAGAAAGGAAACCACAAAATTAAAACGTGTGAAAAACAAGGCCCACCTGGCCTGTCTAGGATTGAGTCGCTTGGCAGATTCCAGATAGACCAGATTCTTATGGTCCGTAAGGACCACCACCTGATGTTTGGCTCCCTCCAGCCAATGTCTCCACTCTTCAAAAGCCCACTTCATGGCCAATAACTCCCGATTACCCACGTCATAATTACGTTCAGTAGGAGAAAATTTTCGAGAGAAAAAGGCACAAGGGTTACTTTTAGAGGTCTTTGGATCTTTTTGGGACACAACGGCACCTGCCCCAATTTCAGAGGCATCAACCTCCACCTGAAATGGCAGAGAAACATCAGGCTGCCGTAGAACAGGAGCAGAAGTGAATCTCTGCTTAAGTTCCTGAAACGCAGAGACTGCCTCAGGAGGCCAATTCACCACATCAGAACCCTTTCTGGTCAAATCAGTTAATGGTTTAACAATAACCGAGAAATTACCAATAAATTTACGATAAAAATTGGCAAAACCCAAAAATCTTTGAAGAGCCTTTAATGAAGTAGGTTGGACCCAATCACAGATGGCCTGAACCTTGACCGGGTCCATTTCAATAACAGATGGGGACAAAATGAATCCCAGAAATGAGATCCTCTGTACGCCAAAAAGACACTTTGATCCCTTCACATACAGAGCATTCTCTATCAAAATCTGGAACACAGTTCGAACATGTTTCACATGAGAGTCCCAGTCATTAGAAAAAATCAAGATATCATCCAAATAAACAATCAAAATTTGTCCACAAAATCCCTGAAAATGTCATTCATGAAGGACTGGAAGACGGAAGGCGCATTAGTGAGCCCAAAGGGCATCACTAGGTACTCAAAATGCCCTTCAGGGGTATTGAATACCGTCTTCCATTCATCCCCGTGCTTAATGCGAATAAGGTTATATGCCCCCCTGAGGTCAAGCTTGGTAAACCAAGTAGCGTTTTTCACCCTGGAAAACAGGTCAGAAATCAAGGGTAACGGGTATTGATATTTCACAGTAATATTGTTCAAGAGACGATAATCAATACACGGCCTTAATGAACCATCTTTTTTGGCCACAAAGAAAAAAACGGCACCTAAGGGTGAAGAGGATGGTCTGATATGACCCTTCTCCAATGATTCCTTGATATAAGACCGCATAGCGTCATGTTCAGGTACAGACAAGTTAAAAAGGCGACCTTTAGGGAATTTACTACCCGGCACTAATTCAATAGCGCCGTCATAGCTCCTATGGGGAGGCAAGGATGCAGATTTACTTTCGCTAAACACATCAGAAAAATCAATCAAAAAGTCAGGAACATCCTGAGCCTGGGGGAGGCAGAAAAAACAGGAGTGTTGGTATTAACACATTGGCAGCCCCAACTGGTTACAGACACAGATTTCCAATCCAAAACAGGATTATGAGACTGTAACCAAGGGAAACCCAGCACGATAATGTCATGCAGATTATACAGAACCAAAAATTTGCAGCACTCCTGGTGATCAGGTTCAACCCTCATTATCACCTGAGTAGAAAACTGGGGTTTATTCTCAGCCAAAGGGGTAGAATCGATCCCCAGTAGGGGAATAGACTTCTGTAGGGGTATCAAGGGAAACCCACAACGTTTAGCAAAATCATAATCCATCAGGTTAATAGCTGCTCCAGAATCAACGAAAGCCTGAGCAGAAAATGAGGACAGAGAGCATATCAGAGTGACAGTTAATAAAAACTTAGTCTGAACACTACCCAAGACAACTGAGCGTGCAAAACGTCTTCCCCGCTTAGGGCAGACTGAAATAGCATGAGAGGCATCACCACAGTAGAAAAATAACCCATTGCGCTTTCGAAACTCATGACGCTGTGCCCCAGACACCACTCTATCACACTGCATGGGTTCAGAAGCTGGTTCACAAGGCAACACCATTCCACGCATACTTCTCCGCTCACGCAAACGTCTGTCAATTTGAATTGCTAATGACATAGAATCATTGAGACCAGAGGGGACAGGGAATCCCACCATAACATCCTTTACATTATCTGACAGACCCTTCCGGAAAAGGGCTGCCAAAGCGTCGTCATTCCATTTGGTCAGGACTGCCCACCTACGGAATCTCTGACAGTATAACTCAGCGTCATAAGGCCCCTGATTTAATGCCAACAAGGCTTTTTCAGCTTGATCAGTGACATTAGGCTCATCGTACAATAACCCCAAAGCCTGAAAAAATGCATCAACATCACTCAAAACAGGATCCCCAGGTGTCAGGGAAAAAGCCCAATCCTGAGGATCGGCGCGCAGGAGAGAGATGATAATTTGAACCTGCTGCGCTGCGTTCCCTGAGGACTTAGATTTTAAGGCAAAAAACAATTTACAATTATTTTTGAAATTCTGAAACTTAGCTCGATCCCCCAAAAACAAATCTGGCATGGGGATCCTAGGTTCCACAACAGGCAACCTAGCAAGATATGCAGCAATACTCTGAACCTCAGTGGCAAGCTGATCCACACGGCCAGACAACCGTGCAAACTCCATTGAGAGAAAAGATCCTCCCCAGCACCCAGAGATACAGAGGGAAAAAAAAATGCAACAAACAGAAAAATATCTCTGACAACTCTGACAACCTTTTTTCTTTCACAATATTTTTCTCTTCTGTGAGTACCATACAATTTTCAATTTTTAGGCCGGTGATACAGTTATGTTTCGGTAGCTGAGGAGTGCAGGTAAAAAAGGCAATACACCAGAGCAGTTGGAATCTATGAGATTGCAGTACCCTGACTAACCACCACAACTAGAGGCAGCCGTGGAGCGTTCCTACGTTGGTCCTAGACGCCTCGTCACAGCCTGAGAAACTAACTACACCTAAAGATAGAAATAGGAAAGCTATCTGCCCCGGAGCAGAACCCCAAAGATAATAGAAAGCCCCCAAACAAGTAATGGCGGCTAGACAAGAAGAAATACTGACACAGAAAGAAAATAGTATGAGCAAACGCTGGGGCCCAAACTAACTAAATAGAAAAGGATAGGAAGGGTACTTACTGCAATCCCAGAAAACCCTGAAAAGCACCAACTCTACTAATTTCAAAATCACCTGAGATCACACGACCTCTACCACCTAAATTAGTTCTCTGGTGTAACAAAATCAAAACAGCAGCCACTGAAAAAACTGGAAAAAGCAAAAGTACAAACATCAGTGGCTGAACTAAACTGAGAGGGCAAAAGCCCCCGGAGGGGACCCAGAAGGCCCCCACAGAAGTGCAGGACAAAAAGCAAAAATATAGTACAAAAACAAAAAGAAGAAAATGTCTTATCTGTTAGCAGGAGATGCAGACACGACACAGCAGGCTACAAGGGAAACAGGAATGAAGGATTCAGACCAGAACAATTGATCACCGGCAACCCTGATGGGAAGGTGACTCCCTTATATAAGACCAGTCAGTAACACCTGATTCCCAGTCCTCACAATCTTCACTGAACAGACCAGTACCGCTTGTAACCACCAGAGGGAGTCTCTGCTCAGAACTCATCTCAAACCCATTCACAACAGGAAGGAGCGCCGTTTGACTTTTTCAACGCAGAATTGGCTGGATGCCATGTCGTGTTTGGAGAGCTCCTGATCTGCCTAAACAGTGGAAACCCCCCACAAATGACACCATTTTGGAAACTAGACCCCTCAAGGAACTTATCTAGATGTGTGGTGAGCACTTTGAACCCCGAAGTGCTTCACAGAAGTTTATAACGTGCAGCCGTAAAAATAAAAAATCCTTTTTTTTTTTACAAAAATGATTTTTTCGCCCCCAATATTTTATTTTCACAAGGGTAACAGGAGAAATTGGACCCCAAAAGTTGTTGTCCAATTTGTCCTGAGTATGCTGATACCCAATATGTGGGAGTAAACTACTGTATGGGCGCACGTCGGGGCTCGGAAGGGAAGTAGTGACATTTTGGATTGCAGACTTTGATGGAATGGTCTGGGGGCGTCATGTCGCATTTGGAGAGCCCCTGATCTGCCTAAACAGTGGAAACCCCCCACAAGTGACCCCATTTTGGAAAATAGACCCCACAAGGAACTTATCTAGATGTGTGGTGAGCACTTTGAACCCCGAAGTGCTTCACAGAAGTTTATAACGTACAGCTGTAAAAATAAAAAATCCTTTTTTTTTTTTTAAAAAAAATGATTTTTTCATCCCCAATATTTTATTTTCACAAGGGTAACAGGAGAAATTGGACCCCAAAATTTGTTGTCCAATTTGTCCTGAGTACGCTGATACCCAATATGTGGGAGAAAACGACTGTATGGGTGCACGTCTGGGATCGGAAGGGAAGTAGTGATGTTTTGGATTGCAGACTTTGATGGAATGGTCTGGGGGCGTCATGTCGCATTTGGAGAGCCCCTGATGCGCCTAAACAGTGGAAACCCCCCACAAGTGACCCCATTTTGGAAAATAGACCCCACAAGGAACTTACCTAGAAGTGTGGTGAGCGCTATGAAGCCCCAAGTGCTTCACAGAAGTTTTATAACATACAGCCGTAAAAACAAAAAAATATATTTTTTTTTACAAAAATGATTTTGTTGCCCCCAGTTTTTTATTTTCCCAAGGGTAACAGGAGAAATAGGAGAAATTGCACAATAACTCTTGGGGTCCAGAGTACGCTGATACCCCATATGCGGGGGTAAACTACTGTTTGGGCGCATGGCAGAGCTCAGAAGTGAAGGTGCACCGTTTGACTTTTTCAACGCTGAATTGGCTGGAATTGAGATCAGACACCATGTCACATTTGGAGAGCCCCTGATGTGCCTAAACAGCAGAAACCCCCCAATTCTAACTCCAACCCTAACCCCAACACACCCCTAACCCTAGTCCCAACCCTAACCACAAACCTAACCCTAACACACCCCTAACCGTAATCCCAACCCTAACCCTAATCCTACATTTTTTAATTTTATTTTTTTTCCCTAACTAAGGGGGTGATAAAAGGGGGTTTGATTTACTATTTATAGCGGGTTTTTATGATTGGCAGCTGTCACGCTAAAAGACGCTTTTTATTGCAAAAAAATAGTTTTTTGCATCACCACATTTTGAGAGCTATAATTTTTTGCATATTTTGGCCCACAGAGTCATGTGAGGTCTTATTTTTTGCGGTACGAGTTGACATTTTTATTGGTTTTGAGCACGTGACATTTTTTGATCGCTTTTTATTTCGATTTTTGGGAGGTTAGAATGAACAAAAATCAGCAATTCATGAATTTCTTTTGGGGGAGGCGTTTATACCGTTCCGCGTCTGGTAAAATTGATAAAGCAGTTTTATTCTTCGGGTCAGTACGATTACGGCGATACCTCATTTATATCATTTTTTTTATGTTTTGGCGCTTTTATAGAATGAAAACAATTTTATATAAAAAATTATTATTTTTGCATCGCTTTATTCTGCGAGCTATAACTTTTTTATTTTTTCACTGATGATGCTGTATGATGGCTCGTTTTTTGCGGGACAAGATGACGTTTTCAGCGGTACCATGTTTATTTATATCAGTCTTTTTGATCGCGTGTTATTCCACTTTTTGTTCAGCGGTATGATGATAAAGCATTGATTTTTTGCTTCGTTTTTTTTTTAAGGGGTTCACTAAAGGGGTTAACTAGTGGGACAGTTTTTAGGGGGGGTCATTACGGACGCGGCAATACCAAATATGTGTACTTTTATTGTTTCGTTTTTTTTATTTACAGGAAAAAATGAATTTATTGGGGAATATTTTTTTTTTTATGATTTTTTTTACCATTTTTTATTTTTATTTTTTTTACTTTTTTACTTTGTCCCAGGGTGGGACATCGCAGTATTTTAGCAGATCGCTGGTGTGACAGTGTGCATAAGAAAAGGGAATGGGAGTACAAAATGAATAATGTGAATTGGATTTTCCTGGGCCCATCCAGTATGTGGTTTCAAAGGCTTATTGGGGTGCATATGACTTGGTAGCGGGGCAGGCCTTGCATTCAATGCAACATTTTTTATGAAAGCCCTCCTGCACCTCTTGTGAAAGGGGTATTAGGGTGCATCATAATTCTTGGCAGCACATCCACTCACTGCATAGGCTATAACAGTTTCGGAGACCCACTCTTTCATAATGGCCCTTTAAGCAGATTAATGCTGCCTGATGCCCCTGTAAAAATAGGCTCTGCAAGTTTAAGAGTCCCTCCTTCATAAATTAAACAAGATGTGTCTGCTTATGTGTCACACACCACATGGCCAGCTAGGGTTGGTAAATGTTACTATGACATTTCCCAGTGAATGCATTTGTTTTGGTTGAAAGCAATGTTAAAGTTGAAAAATGCAGCGTCTGAACATAGCCCAAGTGGTGGAGGAACATTTTGGTCTGGGGTTAATTATTTTGCCTTATATACAAGTCATTAACCTGGAAGGGATGTACCTTAACATATTTCCCAGCAAAATCTGTTTTGGTTTCGTTTTGGTATGATTTTTGGTGCTTCGGGGAAAAATGGCATGAAACTGACAACATTGTTTAAAGCTGTGAACAAGGAGTCAGGAATGCTTCCAGGGGCGATCCTCATGATGTCCCCATGTCATTTGAGCAGTGTTTCCCTCATTTTCAGACGTTTTTAGACCTTTAAATGACCCCTGGGGGATCGCGGCAAAAATGCTCGTGTCTCCCGTAGACTTACATTGAGCTCGTTGTACTGTCCGAGTACCCGAATATTCCAATCTGCTCGACCCGAACAACGAGCAACCGAGCAGTTTAGTGCTCGCCCATCACTATTTATAACCATATCCTTTTGTGATAAAAAAAATTTGATCTACATATACTGATTTTCAGTTGAGTATATGAACAAGCAGTGCTGCAGTGTAAAGTATGAAGGAAATGAGCAGCTGAGACAGGAAGTATATTTCAGATAATATTAATAAGAGTTCTGAGTATATTCAGCTAGAATCTTCTCCAATCAGAAGGTCATTTCCGTAGCCGGATAATTACCCACAGCTATGACCGTGGAGCATTAGACGTGGTCTCGGTGCCAGCTGCTCTTCTTCCTGTTACGTTTTAGTAAAACTAATGTCTTCTTCTCTCCAGATATTCTTCAATCTTAAAGAAAACGTCTCCAGGATTAAAGGACGTACTCTTCCCTTTAAGAAGTTCATGGTGGTGGCGTCTTCCCAACAGGACAGGCAAGGGTGGCGGGACTGCCTGCAGCCTCCATCCTAATCTAAAATTAGCCCCCTTGGAATGATCAGCTTGGGGGGAGATCAAGTAACATCTTCTAGAAGAGGAATAAGAGAAGTGGGGGGCGGCGGAGTCCGAGACTTTACAGGGTGGAAAGTAACAAGACGAAGAGCAGCGTGAAAGAAGTGAGGACGGGAGGAGAAGTCTTATAAAGTAGTGCTATAAGGAGGCTGGAAATGTAAGAAGACAGCGGAGGACGGGAGAAGAAACACTGTGTCTTAAGAAGAAGACTTCTGCTGGCTCCTGAACACCCAGGACAAGCCATGGACTACTGGGTGACCATGCTTATTTGCCTCACGGCAGGTGGGTGATCTCCTTCTACTTTTGGTCAACTCTCTATTTAAAGGGGAATTCTACTTTTATACCATAGCACCAGGGGTGGACATGCCATTGGTGCAACCTGTGCAACCTCACAGGGGCCCAAGAGGTAAGAAGGACACATCTACCTTCAAAGCAGGTGATGGGCTATTGGACTGCAAAAGGCCCATATATTGCTCTTGCTCCGGGGTCCGCTCTTCATAGCACTCTCCAAATTTTCCAACAGATCTCTATGACGTGGTCGAATAGACAATGTTGGTGGAGTTCCCCTTTAAATCAGTTAAACTGATCATGAAAGTAACAATATTTATAGTAAACCGTAACAATGTATCAGTTCTCTGCACATGGGTATATAAGAGGGTGCGGTGTATAGGACGCGCTTGTGAGGGTTGTAGGTTGTGTAATAGGACGGCGGGAAGGTTCTATTTCTTTCTGGCCATCTGGAGGCCTCATTTTTGCTGACTGGGGTTTGTGGTTGGGTGGGGGATATTAGGTTACAATAATACACTGAGCGGCTTGTGATACGGTGACCGCTCTGACATTTTGCAACATTGGAGAATGCAAATAATGATATATATATATAGCTGTGGGGAAAGTGGAGCGGTGACATCATCGCCTTCTGCTCAGTGATTGGCTAATATTTATGACCTCACAATTTGTCTTGTGAGGTTCTTGAACTTGGGGGGATCATTGGGGGTCCTGCATACCATAAAGCCAGGACGTGCCAGAGCTCTGGAGTAACTTTTACCACTGTCTAATTCTATAATTTATTAATTTGTCTCTGATAACTCTCAATGATTGTGACACTTCACAGATAATGCCCCAAATGATTAATTTATAATAGGGTCTTTTGGGGTTCCGGTGTATAAAGAGGACACAAACAGAACAGCTGAGGGTTTGTTACAGTTGTATCCAGTGACAATCTTCTGTGAGATAAACACATCAGACAAAATCTCTCTCCTGCCCTGATAGTTTGTTACAGTGTGTCAGTCTAGAAAGGTAAATACATCATCAGCACAAATCTATCTCCTCTCCTGGGAGTTTGTTACAAAGTATCCATCTGGGATCTAGGCAGTTTGTCTCACAGAGGATTATCTAGACTGGATATTGTAACAAACTCTCAGCAGTGGTTTGGGGTTTCTATAGGCAGTTAGGCTTTGCTTGACAGCAACCTCAATACTCCCCAACAAACCCCATTATTAACTGGTTGAGTTTTTCATCACTTCTGTATAAACAAGAAGATCCCCATTCAGTGACAGACAGCAGGATAAAGTATATTTCCTATGCCCTAACTTGTTACAATGTATCAATCCAGACAATCCTCTTTAAGCTAAATTCATCAGTAGAAAAAAATCTCTCTTCTGCTCTGATAGTTTGTTACAGGATGTTTATCTCACAGAGGATTGTACTGACACATTGTAACAAACTATTAGGAAAGGACAGAGGCTTGTGATGGATTTTGCTCACTGAGGACTGTCTGAACGGATACATTGTAACAAGCTTTGTAGTCAGGAGAGAGATATGTGCTGCTGATGTGTTTAGCTCAAAGAGGGTTGTCTACATTGATACATTATATTTAGCTCACAGAGGATTGTCTACAGTGATACATTATATTTAGGTCTCAGAGGATTGTCTACAGTGATACATTGTATTTAGCTCCCAGATGATTGTC